>LR812532.1:28106525-29306525 GCA_903798195.1 Danio kyathit
CAATGCACAACAGGGCAACTGCTGTTTTGGTGGACTCTGGGATATGTGATGGCTAAAATAATCATATATGTGGACATAATGAGTGCAATTGCATTATTTCTCACAGCACACACTTTTCCACTGAGTATATCATCAAGCATTTACAGATTGTTAAACTAGAGCCAGAAATGAGGGACGCTTACTGCAGAAATGGTTTGAAATCTGACAGGTCAGAAAGTGTAACAGTTATTGCATCTATTAATTAGGTCTTGTTAATTGCAGTATACCATCTGTTGAACCAATTATTTCTATGAAGCCATTTTATATATACATACACACACACGCACATACACACCTATATCTTAAAAGACATTTTAATCTTTTCCTGCATCATTCTATTAAATCACTTAAGTTTTAATAATGGAGATCAAACTATTATTTTTTTGGTTCCAATGAAGATTGTTGAAATCTTGTTGAAAAGCCTTTTTTTATTTTATTTTTTTATTTATTTTTTTTTATAAATGTTATAGTATTTAGAGTTTGCTATTTATAGTTAGAGCTGCATGATATACAATATTAGAACATCTGACTGCATGCAGAATGTAAATGTGCGATCACATTTTAATATACAATACAAAAAGCCATACAGTTTTTGAATGAAACTGCAATGTAGCATAAAATATTTGTAAAAATATAATGCACATCAAAATTATCTCTCAGCACTATTTACATTTAGATGTTCTCTCTGCGTTCGTGTGGGTTTCCTCCGGGTGCTCCGGTTTCCCCCACAGTCCAAAGACATGTGGTACAGGTGAATTGAGTTGGCTAAAAGTGTCTGTAGTGTATGAGTGTGAATAAGTGTATGGATGTTTCCCAGAGATGGGTTGCAGCTGGAAGGGCATCCGCTGTGTAAAACGTGTGCTGGATAAGTTGGAGGTTCATTCCGCTGTGGCGACCCCGGATTAATAAATGGACTAAGCCAAAAAGAAAAACAAAAACATCCATACACGCTCATTCCCACTCAAACATTACGGACAATTTAGCCTACCCAATTCACCTGTACCACATGTCTTTAGACTGGGGGGAAACCGGAGCACCCCGAAGGAAACCCACGTGAACGCGGGGAGAACATGCAAACTCCACACAGAAATGCCAACTGACCCAGCCGAGACTCGAACCAGTGACCTTCTTGCTGTGAGGCGACAGCTCTACCTACTGCGCCACCACGTCACCACAGTTTTTAACATTTTATATATTATATAATTTTTGAATCCTCTTCCAATTGCCTATTTTGAATAAATATATTTATATATATATATATATATATATATATATATATATATATATATATATATATATAATCATTTTTTTATTTTAATATACCATAAACATTACACCACAACCTTAAAAATAACTTGCCATTAAGTGTAAACAGCAAAGTAAGAATTTCATTGTACATGGAACATGTTTCCTTGCTATATGAAAATAAACGCTTTGAACCTTGAAAGACAAAGTTTTCTTTTACATCAATGATTACAATTAAACCACTCACCACTTTAAAGCCTAGAGATAATTTGATCTCAGAGGATTCACTCTTAAAAAGCATTCACCATGATTAGATGTATTGTTCATCTGAAAAAAAAAATAATAATACAATAAGCTAAAACATTATGACTAGTCAGAGTTTTGAACTCCAGCTTTGATGAACTCACCCCCCTGTAACTCTGTAGTAACCCTTAGGTCTTTCTTAAAGATTTCTGGTGTGTTTGTTTTGATTTAGAGTCAACTCTACAGGACTGTAGCTCTCCATGGCCAAACTTGGTCATCTCAGTATTTACACCTGCTTTTTTATCCAACAAATGCAGCATCATTGGTTTCTTACTTTCCGGCAGATCATTGCTCCAGTGTGCATAGGAAAAACTACTTAAAAGTGCAGTGAAATGTGACCACTTTAGTGTTTCATTGATGGATCTTTTAGCCTGAGAGGTTGTACAAATTTGTTCCTTGAATGCAAATCTCACAAGCTCCAAGCAAAAAAAGAAGAAGACCCAAATGTGAAGATACTGTAGTATATTAGACTTCATAAATCAAACTGATAAAAGAATATTTGGTGGCAGACTCAGTGACAAGTGGCAGCTGGAACTGCCATAAAAGGATTTTACCTCTTGAAATTGTATTGGACAGGTTGTAATATAAATAATACCAAATAAGTGACTAAGTTATGCCATCCTGGTGCCTTGCCTCCATGCCTGTGTTAGATTTGTTAGATTTGTGTCTGGGTAGATTTGTTTGCAAACACTTTCATTCAGCTTATTCCCTGATTGTCACAATGAACCATCAATTACTCTGGCGTATGTTTTATACAGCAGATTCCCTTTCAGCCGCAACCCAACATTTAGGACACCCTTACTTGTGAACCCCCAGTGTTGGAAAAACACCTGTACACACACACACACACACACACACACACACACACACACACACACACACACACACACACACACACACACTCACACACACACACATATTTGACCAGTTTAGAATCTCCAATTTACCTTTATCGCATACCTTTGAACTGTGAGGGAAACCAGAGCACCCAGAGGAAGCCCACATGATCACCAGGAGAACATGCAAACTCCACAGAAATGCCAACTGGCACAGCTGCGACTCGAACCAGTGACCTTCTTGCTGTGAGGGGACAGTGCTAACCACTGGACAAGAGCTAAATACTTAGAACAACTGAGTGAAAATATCTTTCAATATTGTAAAGCTTATAGGTTACTCCTGGTCAGCAGTGGTGAAAATTTTCCAACAGAAGTTCAAAGAAGAGGGTCTACTGTGGCACACTTTACATAAAACCTTTAATGATAGTTACAAATAAGTGAATATGTTATGCCATCCTGGTGCCAGGCCTGCATGCCTGTATTATGGTCTGGGTAGATTTTGTCTATCTAGGCCATCTATTAGCCCAATGACAAAATGAATAGCATGGTCGAAGGTTAAATGCATGTAAGCCTTTTCTAATGCTTCTTAAAAGAATTATGTTATTTTTTAGAATTTATTTATATTTGTATTTTAGCTCCAAATTTAATCTAACTCCAATTTTAAGTGACCGTCAAATTTAGACTGCATTTCTAATTGTAAGCAGGGATCACATTCAGAATTTTTATAAATGAATTTAGAGTTTTGATTTATATCTGATCTCATACTCTTTAGTTATACGTTCATTAGGGACCAACCGCCACTTAGAGTTTCACCCTCCGGGATTGCGTTTCATCTCACGGACATTATCTCGACACTCTGAAGTTAGTCAGAGGATGCAGGGTTAACTAATACTCAAATAGTCTGGTTGCCTTCTGCTCACTCATACTGAAAGAGTAGTTGCTTTAGTCATTTCCATACAACTTGCTAATATCAGTGATTTAATGATTAAAATCATGTCACAACATAATGGTAGCGCAGACTCCACTTAATCTACTGAATATAAAAGATTTCAGGAGAATTCAGAATGAATCGAAACTTTACACTTGATTTTCCAGATGAAAGTGTATCATGCCTATTAAAGAATCAAATAATAACTCAAAGATAAATCCAAGGGTTAAAAATGGATGAAGTACGTTGCAGCATATAAGTCTCAGATGCAAAATCTCAGAGACTCAAACACTGCAACGGGGTATTCTGGCTACAAGATCCTAATGACATCTTTGCACCTTTCCCTTAAATACTCAACTCTGAACAAACAGCCATAATTTGAAGACAGCATAAGCTTCACAAAGACCCTTGCCTGGTAATGAGTTGATGTGTCACCCATTTGCACTAGGGTGGAGCATCTGGCAGATCTTACCAAAGCCAAAACCCAGATCAACAAGTGAAGTTGTAAAATATTACAGTGAAATTGAGACCACTTTACCAATCACACAGAGACATTTAAAATGACACCAAATATAAATATAGAGCCACACGATACACCGTATTAAAAACTTAGATATTCTGTGTGTAATGTGTGTGATCTGCTCTGATGGCTTAGGGTGGGTGATTTGAGATTGAGTTGAACAACTGGTTTCCTATTTGATCTTCTTCTCAGATTAGAAAGTTTGTTTTATTGCCTGACAATTCTCGTGGTCTTCCATAACAGTTTTAATAAAAGGGTTTGATATTATGAAGAGACTTAGCCATCCTTACAATTTGTTAGCAAACATTTTCATTCAGCTTATTCCTGGATTGTCACAATGAACCACCAATTACTTTGGCATATGCTTTATAGGGAAGATGCCCTTCCAGCGGCAACCCAGCACTGAGGATACACTAACTTATAAACTGCCAGTGTTGGTGAAACACCCAAACACTCTCTCAATCACACACACACACACAGAGTGTGTGGCATCAAATGTTCATCAGTGCACTAGAGCAACAAAGGCTCTCCCATCTGGTCCAAGCCAACAGTGGGTCTACTGCGGCACACTTTCATAAAACTTTTAATAATAGTTATGACTGGAGGAATGTCCTAATCTGTAAATCATACTCCCAAGACCAATAAGTGTCTACCAATAAGCTATCCACAACTAAATTGGACTTTCAAGAGTTCAGGGGTGGAATCTTCAAATCAAAGATGACTGTAGTAGAAAACCTTGGCTCTTTATAGTGGGTTAGGAATCGTTTGATTGGTTGGTCATAGATGGTTAATGCGTAACCAGCCATGTTCAATCATAATCACGTGATCCTCTTGAAATTAGTTTATAAATAAACTTCACTTCCAGAGTTCACACTTAGCTGATGATTGATTACAAAGCAAGTTTGGCATGCTGTCCCGGGAGAGAGCCCTGAGCTCGAAAGGTCCTTGAGCCCTGGGCTCCCTCCCGTTTGCAGGGCGAGAGGGGAGCTTTGAGCTCAGGTAGATCTCGAGAACTCCCCAAAATGCTTCACTCGGGACAGCAGCCGCGTATTTGAAGAACCCCCCAAAGACAATAAAGAACAATGCAATATCCGGCTGCTAAGTATAAAGAGTTACAAAGGTAGTACTAAGCAGAGTGTCACTGCTGCTGCAGTGTTGCAGAGGTGAATGAAGCTCGGCGGAGCGTCTCTGTTTTGCAGAGGTGCGGTGGAAGTTAATAATAAAAGGTAAAATACGCTTCTGCAGAAACGTTTAACTGCTTTAGCAGTGCTGGGGGGGTAGGGGTGTTCGGTTGTGGTATGAATGTATGATAGTGTACATGAGCTCAGGCAGAGCGTCACTGCTGCAGCAGGGGTGTAAAGGGAAATGAAGCTCAGCTGAGCGTCTCTGTTGTTGCAGAGGTGCATTGGAAGTCAGTAATGGAAGGGAAAATACGCCTCCACAGAGACGTTTAAACTGCTTTGGCAGTGCTGGGAAGTGTATCAGTAATGAATGACTAAGTGGAAGAGTATATGAGCTCGGCTGAGCGTTACTGCTGTGGCAGTGGTGTGGAGGGAAATGAAGCTCGGCTGAGCGTCTCTACTGCTGCAGAGGTGTGGTGGAAGTCAATAATGGAAGGGAAATACGCCTCCACAGAGACGATTAACAGCTTTGGCAGTGCTGGGGAGTGTATCAGTAATGAATGATTAAGTGGAAGTGTATGTGAGCTCGGCTAAGCGTCACTGCTGTGGCAGTGGTGTGGAGGGGAATGAAGCTCGGCTGAGCATCTCTGCTGCTGCAGAGGTGTGATGGAAGTCAGTATAGGGAGGAAAGTACATCTCTGGAAATATATAATGGCAGATTGGAGAGTTGTGTCAACTCCCGCCGGAAGGTTGGTTCCGGTCCATTGTACTAATGGTGTGAGCTTAGCTAAGCTAACAGTGTTGATGTGACGGTGTAATGAGTGGGTGGGCAGTATGAAGATAATATGTGTACCCGCTAGCCTTTGCGACTGTATTATTGCGGGGAGTGTGATGGACAAAATATATAATTTTTGTTTTAAAATATATATGGAAATGTGAAGAAGAGAAAAAGAGGAAGATAGTTAGAAGAGTCCTGTGGAAATAGGACGGAAGTTTCGGGGAAACAGATGGATTTGTGTTGCTTAGAATTTATAAGTGTTGATGTTGGCTACTGAGAATCAGCTGGGCTTCTCTGAGATTATATTGGCTGAGGCGAATGTATGAATTGAAAGCGTTGGAGGACCAATGACCGAGAGTTTGTATCTGTTGTTGGGAGAGGCCATTGTGAGCTGCTGTAGTGGCTGCTTCTATCCTGAATGAGTGTGTAGAGAATGGTTCTGGGGGAAAGCCTGAAATGCGGAGAACTTCTTTTAGGTGGTTTTGAAACCAGAAACGTGTTACTGGACGGTTAGCGTCGTCAGTAAAAAGTGAGGCGAGGGGGTTGTGATCTTGGGATCTTCTGTAGTGCAAGACTGCTAAGAGGGTTTGGAATGGGTGTGGGGGTAAAGGGATGTCAAAATTTAATTGAATGTCCTTTACGTAGCTGATCTGTTTTACTTTGCTTAATAAAGAAAGCCAGAGTTTCTTTATCCAGCAAGGTTAGATCGGATATGGTGGGGTGGATTGTGGGGTTGAAATGAGATGTTATGGTAAGTTCGGAAGGGGTTGAATGCCTTTTATAAGGAGGGTGGTTTGAGAATTTGTGATGGCATCTGAAGGGGACCCATGTATTAATTTGTGAAAAAACTGAATGCCGCTTAGGAAGCTTCTAATTGAACTGGCTTGTATGTTTTTTGAGACGTGTAAATGAGCAATAAATGAGGTGATGGAGAGAAGGGAAAAGTCTGGAAAAGGTGTTTTAAACAGAGAGTGAAAGTGTTTAAAAGAGCTCCATGCTGTGACATAAGATTGCAGAGTTCTAGGAGCGACTGCCTGGAGGATGAGAGAAATGTAGTATTTCCGGAGGTGGTATAAAGGGTGGTTTATAGCAATGTCATCTCTGAATAGTGAGGAATAGGTGTTAGATGAGGGTCCCCTTCTGGCGCCAATAGCCAAAACTTCTGGAAAGAAAAGTGGGACAGAGAGTCAGCAATTTGATTTTTTACAACCTGGTACATGTTCAGCAGATATTATGAATTGTTTAGTGGCTGCTATCCAAACGAGGTGTCTTAAACCGGGCATGATTGACTGTGAGCGCCCTTTATTAATGCATTGCACTGTAGCCTCGTTATCGCAGTGTATGAGAATGCTGGATGCGGACCACCCGTCACCCAACAGGAAGGCCGCTGCTAAGATGGGATAAAATTCGATAAGTGTGGATGATTGCGTTTGGTGGAATTTTTAGCATTTGGGGAGGCAGGATGACGTGAACCAACGGCCCTGGTAAAATCTCCTGAAACCGACTGAAGGGGTGGCATCAGTGA
Organism: Danio kyathit; assembly: GCA_903798195.1. Taxonomy (NCBI): domain Eukaryota; kingdom Metazoa; phylum Chordata; class Actinopteri; order Cypriniformes; family Danionidae; genus Danio; species Danio kyathit. The sequence goes on from LR812532.1 coordinate 28,113,821, forward strand.
ATAATTTAATATCTACTGGCAATTCTATGAGATCGCTGTCGAAAAAGGAACAGCCGTTCCATTGGTTAAGGAAAGAAATCCATAAGCTGATTTCGTTGCGACTGGGTTTAGAGAGAAGGATTGTGTGGAGAGTTGAAGCAGGTGCGAAATAAACATACAATCTTAGGGGATGATACGCATGGCGAAATTTAAGTGACCGAGAATGGAGAGGAGTTCGCATTTTGTACATGATTGATTTTGGAGGAAGATTTGACAGAGATGTGATGCGGTTGATTTTCTCTTTTGGAAGGCATACTTGGAACTTTTTCAAGTCTAAATTAATGCCCAGGAATTCGATGGAAGTGCTGGGACCGGAGGTTTTCCTCTGCTAGAAACCGAAACCGAAAGTTGACCGGACTGCGAAGTAGAATTTGGAGCGCCAGTGAATGCCAAAAAGGATTTGATTAGGACAGCAGAGGTTGTATACGTGAGAGGCTGAAACACTTGGGTGGAATCTGTGAGTTAGACCTGAAATGAGAAATTCAGAGAAGTTAGTATCAGGGTGATTATTTAGCTCAGGTAATTGGTTGGATGAGGGTCAGCTTTTAGAGCCGGTTGTCATGATGTCTGGAATGAGAGAAACAAGAGAGAATGAGAAATTACATTTTTTTACAGCATGGTACATACACGGCAGAACATAATAAATTGTTTTAGCTGATATCCATGCAAGGCGTCGTAATAAGGGCATGGGCGACTGTGAATGGAAGTGCCTTTGTTAATGCATATTACGAAAGCTTCATTGACACAATCTGCAAGGGTAGTAGAGGTGGGCATTCGTCCCCCCACGTTATGGCAGATAGATGGAGAGCTGAAGATGTGGGGCGTGGCTTGTCTGATGGTCATGGAAATACCATTCATATCCGTAAAAGCGGGAAGTTTGATACTTTGCCGTTTTTTTTTTTTTTTTTTTGTTTTTTACATCTAACTGACTTGCCTATATAAACTTACATATGACACTTGTGTGTGGACATATGAGTCACTGTGGCATATTACGATTGGACTTCTATGCTTCATGCGTTGGATGTTTTCACTAGTTGGGTAATACTCTTTTCAGAAGTTAAATGGCTGTCAGATGGGGCAGAGTATTTATTTATTATAAATTATATATATATATATATATATATATATATATATATATATATATATATATATATATATATATATATATATAATTTTTTTTATTTTATTTATTTATTTTTTTTTTTTATGAATATATTAACTGCCAACATCAAAACCTGGACTTAAAAGCGATGTCACCACTTAGTAGAAACTGTGTGAAAGGAATGTTAGTTATGAGCTTTACTTAACTCCATGAATAACTTTGAAATCTTAATGTGATTGAAAATCACAAGCATATCTAGCCCAGTTCATTCGCAAATTCAGAGTCCATTCTTAATCCCTCAAGAGAGAGGGCGGGACCATCTCGAGTGTTTAGAGCTCATTGGATGGTGATGCTTCACTTTCAGCTATTGGCTCAAAGAAGTGTCAATCAAAAGCCGGCGGCCATTTTGACTAAATTCACTATTGTTATGACTGGAGACGCTACTGAACGCACTCCAGCGAATGGTTTGGATGACAACATTGCATTTAATGGATGTTTATCGACGTATGAATAAGCTGTGGACTAATGTTCTGCGGATTGAATTGCCTGGGCTTTTGCAATCGAATGACTTCATGCTATTAGGATGATATGGATCTGTGGACAGGCGGTATGTTTTGGAGGTGAGTTCTTTTGTATAACTTATCCTATTTGCGCTAATCTCGTCTTTCAAAGGTTTATAAAATGGTAAGTCTTTGTTGGAGAGTGGTTATTTTTTGGCGAGGCTTCCCTTTGAAGCATGCTATGTACATTACCACTGTTGTACCGCTGGTGCCGAGCAGTGTGTTCTTCAAATTGAAGATGACTGTAGTAGAAAACCCTGGCTCTTAATAGTGGGTTAGGTTTCGTTTGATTGGTTGGTCATACATGGTTAATGCGTAACCAGCCGTGTTTAGTCATAATCACGTGATCCTCTCGAAATTAGTTTATAAATAAACTTCACTTAGAGAAGTAATCACGTGGTCCGGTGAGTCTCATTTTATTTCACATCTTATGGGCTCATGTCTTGCTTGGTTTGCGACTTGTGGAGCTGCGCATCGATGGATTTGCTCTTTAGTGTTTAGACTTTCAGCAGTGAAAATTATACCACACTGAACTGAACTAAACTGCACTTCAATTCAACAAATTGAATTGAGTTGGGTTGCTGAGTTGTGTTTAGTTTACCTAGGGAAGTGATGCACTGGGCAATTATCTAATGGATGCAAATTTGACACATCCACCCATTATTGACATATTATTGATTATATTGTCTGGTTGATGTGGCCCCTTTCTGTCAGAAATTGCATCCTGCCACTCTAAACACATTGGTCAGGAATAGTTTAAGGACCATGTTTAAAGTTTACCTGGCCCTAATATTCCTCAGATCTCAACACAATTGTGCACAGTGGCTTCATCTTGTATTTTATGTATCTTCATCTGATGTTATGTCTTGGTGCCAGATACTGCAGGACACCTTTAGGGATCTTGTAGAGCAGACAATTCAGATCATGGATCTCTCTTCTGATGAGTTAGTTTACTAAATCTGCGGTGTTAAATAAGGATGAAGCATACAATGTTGTGGGTCCCAGAACCAGGATTGAAAACCACTATTGAGGAGTCCATGCTTTGGTGGGATGCTGCAGTTTTGACATGTCGTGGCAGGTGGAGTTTTTTTTTTTTTTTAATTCATGTATATTCTACATCACGACAAGGAAATGGCTCTCATGATCCACTGTCCTTCAGATATTAGCTACAACCTTGACCAAACATCCTTACAGCCCAGCTCACACTGTGGGATTTTTTTTACACAACATAAACAATCTGTAGCGTTAATTTCACTCACAGCATGTCTCAATAATAAATCCAGAAAAATCCTGTTTTGACATTTCTCGATGGTGGTATGAAGTCATGCTGATTGCATCATCAGATTTGGCACTTATATAGGTTCTACCAGAAAGACCAGGGAGATACATATGTTATTGAATTACATTTATTGATGAGTATTATTAGACAATCATCAAACAAAATCATCATTTAACAAAACAGGATTTCTTTGGCGGAGGTCCTGTCCAGAGCTTGATTTGGAAGCTTTTAGATCCAACTATGATAGCCGAGAACGAAGGCAGGGGCAAAGGCTTCCCCCCTGGACAGAGCCAACCTGGTGGTGGTGGGTGAACCTCTGCTTCGGTACCTGCAACCAAATGAATGGACAGCTTATATATTCCTTGTGTCTCTTGGCTATTGGTTGGAACTAATTGTGATGAGTGACGTGACATTAGGACTTCCTGGTAGAACTAGTGCTAAAAGCTACATTTCTTGTTTTGACGGTCGTCAAAGGGGAAGTAAAACTGCAGGAAAGTGTCTGAAATCTTCTGACACGTTCAAAACTTCATCAGAGGGATTGATCTGATTGCAACGACCATTAAGCAGCTGTCATTAAACATGTCAAATCAACAATCAAAGATCACAGATTATAGCCTAAGATATCATGAATCTTTTAGAATTACCCAAATTTGTCTCAGATAACTAAATCATGGAAGAAATTGCACAGCGTAAGCAGGGTTTTATCATTTCAAGTTCTGAAGGCCTTACTTATTTCGTAAGTGCATTTCATTAAGGTTGAATTTTAAGGTCTGGGGTTGATTGACAATATACAGCTAAAACTAACCATCTTAATTTTATAAGACAAGAAAAACAATAGATAGACAAATAAAAACAACACGTTTTTTTTACAGGTTCATAAAATAGAATGATTTGGTTTCATTGTTTAAATAAATTACATCACAATATATTATTAATAAATTACAAGAACATCTCAATAGTAGCTACCGAAAAAAATGTTTATTGTGCCATGTTTTGTCATCGTTAAAAAACCTTTAAGTTGTTTTGTTTACGCTTGAGTAGACCACAGTAGTTGTAAGAACACTCAAGCCAACACATTGCACAGACTGTACTCTGCACACAATATGCCTGAAAGGATAAGATGAAAATTGCAAGCTGTTCTTCTATAAAGCCATTCATAGAGAGTATGGCTTTCCAAATGGGTTTCAGTGGGAAAAAGCTTAAATTCTCATTCTGCTTTCAATGTATTGCCACGGGCCCTCCATATTCTTTTCTTGTACAGGATTTTCATCATTTAATATGCTCAGATTAGATGAAATGTTATCTATATAGGCTTTGACATTAATATGACATTCATTTTAAATGGAAGGATCTATACTTTTGGATCTACATTTCTAATAGTTACAGTAAGTTAAATGATAAAATAAGGAGCTAGATAGTTTCAATTGCACACACTCAGTGAGCCTTAACAGACTGAAGCCCTAAATAAAATACTCTGTGCGTGTATAGGGGAGAGCGGGGCACAAAGTAACACTTTTTGGTTTTGGTCAAATAATGAACAAAGTAACAGGGTTAGACAAACCATTTTTTTTACCAACAACACACAAGCCTCTCCTACAAATGAGCACTGGAATTATGATCGCCGAACTTATGGTTTCTGTGCAGTATTGCCAAAAGTGCCAGGAGTAAAAATGTTAATATTTACCCCACCTGCGGGGCAAGTTGTAAGAGACAGAGGGTTAGTTGTAACACATGCTTATAAAGGCAAATTTTACACAATTAATTAAAATTCAGTTTACTTTAAATAGTAGCTATACTTCCTCAATAATATGGGCTCATTTTTTTTATTCTACATAGCACAGTATGTTTATTTATTTTTTTGTTTATTGGACAAACACATTTGAATTTATTTGCATTATTATCCATTTATCCATTATTATACAATGCATTTATTTGCATTATTAGCAATATTATATATATTCTATTAAAATCATTTTTTCTATTAAAAAACATTTTTATTTAAAAAGTTTTCAACATTACACTCAAAATTAAAAAAAAATATTTAGTTAGTTTATTGATGTCCAACAGTGTGTAGCTTAATTGTAACACCCTGTTACAACTAACCCGCTGTGTCATGTTTTACTCAAAACTGGCTAGCAGTCTCTGTGTGTTTAATACATCTTTCAAAATGGTTTAATCTTTTAGCCTACAAGACGGTAATCATAACAATATAAGATTTTACGTATATACTTTCAACAATTTGTTTAAAATAAAATAAAAAATCGACTGTAATAAAAAATACTTTTATGCTGCAAAAATGGTTTCTCCTGTGTATCTCATCCAAATTTCGCCGACAATTTTCAATAATTGGCAGGAAGACGTCTGCCGACATTGTGGTGATAACCTCGGAGGCATGCTATGGTTAAACCTGAGCAAATACCTTAAAACTCCATGTTACATTTAACCCCACGTTACTTTGTGCCCCGCATTCCCCTATACTGTATGTGCATAAACCAAATGATAATATACTGTATAAATCAGGTATTCATTTTTAAATGATTGCCACACAATATTATGATTAATTATAGATGTGTTGAGGAATAACCACAAGTCAGAATTTCTCTAACAGCTTGACAGTTGAGAAGAAGTGAAATGCCACATTCAATTAGTGCATTGAACCTCAGCCTGACCCTCTGGTCAGTGCCGCTTATTTGGCAGAGCGAGCCACAGGGACATACTGTGCTTAAAGGCTAAAAATGGAATCCTTGAGAGGCCATTCTTGTATGAACAGCCAATGCACTTCAAACTGCTATTGATTCTTATTACCACTAATAGTTTGGCTGTCACAGTTAGCCCTGAATCTTGTCAGCTGAGTGGAGGAAGAGGCTAATAAGGGGTTGATAACCCTCACCTACATGCTTTCTCAGGGTACATGTCCTTGCAGACCGCTTGCTTTCTTTAGCAGGATTAACTTTGGAAAGACAGCCCTGACTGAGATACTTTTTTTAATAATGAAGGCCAGAGCAGATCTTATTCGGCCACTATGAGCTTTCTGATTACCGTGAGCTGTGTTGTTCATAAAGATTCTAACGGTGCAGTTTCTGACATGACTTATTCATAACCAAGACAATTTGAATACTAAACACCCTCAGTGACAAAACCCCTCTCATCATCAATGCACGTTTTATCACTGCACTGCAATATCTTGAAAAAATAACAGCGTTTTGAAAAATCTGCTTCAGAGAGATGCCCTGTGGACTAGAACTTCAGAAAATGATTAGCAAGTATGACGATTTTCTGATTTTGGTGATTTGATGAAAGCTGCCAAAAATATGTGATATGGGTTTTCAAGAGTTCACACTTAGCTGATGATTGATAATAAAGTGTGTTTGGTATGCTGTCCCGGAAGAGAGCACTGAGCTTCGAAGATCCTTGAGCCTGGGGCTCCCTCCTGTTTCATCAGGAGGGGAGTCTGAGCTCAGGTAAGTCTTGGGAGCTCCCCTGAATTAGTTCGCTAGGCCTATTCCTTGATTATTAGGGGTTGCCATGGCAGAATGAACCGTCAACCAGTGGTAGAAAGAGTACTGAAAAATCGTACTCAAATAAAAGTACCATTACTTGCCCAAAAATGTAGTGCAAGTAAAAGAGTAAAAAGTAGCACTTTTAAAACTACTCAACAGTTGTAAGTATTGAGTATTATACAGTGAAAGTCTATTGTGTTTACATGCAATTTGTGCATGTATGTGTGTGAAAACGTAACATTCTGTAGTGCATTTAGTGATTAAGGCCATTTCAGTCATCATACATTCGTCATCCAGTTTAAACTGTCTCAGGGTTATTGCGTGTGTTGATTTTGGACCGCTTCTTGGACACTTTTAATGCATCCAAATAGTTACCTGCATTTATATAGCACCCATGTCTTGAGGTAGTTCAGTATGATGCAATTCAGTTTCTGTGTACGATTTGATTGGACAGGAATCACAGGACCTATTGTTCTACTTTAGCCAATCCCATAGACAAGAAAAAAATTTAAGCAGTGACTGTAGGTTGAAGCAAAGTAAAGAAGTAAAAGTACTAATAGAGCACTAAAAATGTACTCAAGGGAAAGTCAAAGTACACATTTTTATAACTACTTGGTAAATTACAATTCCTTAGAAAAACTACTCACTGTAATTTGAATATTTGTAATTTGTTACTTTAAACCACTGCCACCAACTATACCAGCATATGGCTATGCGGTGAATGCCCAGTACTAAAACACGTATACTGTGCCAGTTTGGTTTATTCAATTCACTTAACTGCATGTCACTGAACAAATTGATTCAAAGATGATTTCATGGATTCACAATTTTTTTTTAAGTGGTTTTAAACAATTTATTTGGGCTGAATTTAAACAAACAAATTAGGTTTAATATTACTAACTTTAATTTGTTTAAATTCAACACAAATAAATTGTTTGCAAAATTTTTTTCAGTATGTGGGAGGAAACCAGAGTACCCGGGAGAAACCCACGCGAGCACAAGGAGAACATGTAAACTCCACATAGAAACGCCAACTGGCCCAGCCGGGACTCGAACCAGCGACCTTCTTGCTGTGAGGCCACAGTGCTAACCACTGAGCCGCCGTGCCACCCTGTCCTAGATTAATCTCAGAAAGAGGGGTAGGAGTAGGGGTGGATGGGGGATTCTTCGAGGTGAAGATGACTAAGGTAAGAAAATCTGTTTTTTTATGTGCGTTTGGATTCATTTGATTGATAAACCTAATGTGGGACCAGCTGTGGTCAATCATAAGCATGTGATCCTCTCAAAATTACTTTATAAATAAACTTCAATTAGCTGTTATAACCAATATTTTTGTTATAAATGTATCAATTTTAATGCAAATATTGATTATTAAGAATTTGTCCATGTGTGCAAAATGTGTATGCATATGTCATGCCCAAATTAGCATGAATGAGACCACTGTATTTTGGTATAATAACCATACCAACCATAACCATAGTGTGTACATAATAATTGACTCAGGGCAATTTAATTATTGGATAACTGTTAAATAATGTGCTTCACATTACCACCTCTGTATATTGCATTACTTTACACATGACTAATAACTCACTGTCTCCTCTGCAATTATTCCATACATAAGTCATGTAATCAAACAGTTTGTTGACAAAATAAACTTGTTGAGCTGAAGTCTGCTGGCGATGAATCTGTTTGCCTATGGGAAATCTAATGCAGTTTGTCTTGTAGCAGCTGGGAACAGTAATTGCAAATGAACTTCGGAAACTGTCCTGTTGAAATGAGAGGCTAAATTGTCAGCAAGGTCATGTCCTTTGTATTTTCATTTACTATTATCAAATATCATAAATGAGTGCAACTGAATCAAATTATGATGAGGAAGTTCTTTCATTTCAACCAGTATAACAGAATGTCATTTTTTTTCTCTCTCTCCGTTGACACATTCAATTTTAATATACATCAGCATGAACTCTGCATTCATAATAAGCAGCTTTATTAAAAGTTATGTTTTCTTTCAATGCCACACATACATCAACATCAGTATAATTCTACAAAATGCTTTTTTAATGAGGGAATGTTTATCTGTAGATCACATATTTGCGCATGCTAATTAGAAAGTATAATATTATCTATACAGTGGCAGAATGCTAAGAAAAGTTATACCATAGCTCAAATAACCCTCTGACCCCACACAAATTCTTCAGCGTGGCTTGAATTTATTCACATTATCTGTAATGGTGGTTGCTAAGAGATGGACAGAGAAGAAAGCTACTAAAGACTGGCTTCACAAGCTGTTCACTTCTGTCACATTAGTGAAAATATATCTCTAGCCAGATATATAATACACAACAGAGACGGTAATGTCTCGGAATCTTAAACAGGTTGAAATTGTTTCTGTATTCTTCAGCATGTCTGAACATTTTATTTATGTGTGTGCATGTGTGTATATATGCAATTGCCCACACAGATAAAGCAATATCAGTTAATTTTGACCTTATGGGGACATTTTTTGGTCCACTTGAGTAAAATGACTATCATCACAGAATGAAGTATTTGATGAAAAAATTAAAATTAAAAATGCTGAATGTTAAGGGTTGGGTATAGGTAGGGATAGGGGAATAGAAAGCAGTTTGTACTGTATAATAATAACAATAATTTTCGATAGCTGTGTGTGTCTGCATGGGTGCATCTACACCCATAGACATCCATGTAAAATCCAACAGTCAACTTTATCAAATGAAATGAGTGTGGTTAATTCAAAATTTACTAAAAGTAATTGTACTCATTTGAAAAGAGTTTTGAACTCAGTGTTTAAAGCAGGTGTCACCAATCTCATTCCTGGAGGTCCGATGCCCTGCAGGGATTAGCTCCAACTTGCCCCAACACACCTGCCTGGGTGTTTCAAGTATACCTAGTAAGACCTTGATTAGCTTGTTCAGGTGTGTTTGATTAGGGTTGGAGCTAATATCTGCAGGACACCGGATCTCCAGGAACAAGTTTGGTGATCCCTGGATTAAAGTAATGAGTTAATTAAATACCTCATTACTTCATCTTAAATGTAGTAAGTTCACAGTACTCATATATATAAATATTAGTTTTCTTTTTAACTCACATGGTTTGTAGCAATCAGTTTCCTCAAATAGTTTAAGTTGCCTTAACTTATTGGGTTTTATAGTACTCAGTTAACTAAGTTCTCTTCATTTACTGAGTTTTACTGTACTTAAATTGCTTTGTTTACTCAAATGGATTAACTTCACAGTGCTCATTAGGATTAATTTTTGAACTTAAATTGTTTGTTGCAATCTGTTTCCTCAAATTGTTTGAGTTACCTTAACTTTTTGGGTTTTACAGTGTATGCATTGTACTTCAGAATTGTGTAATGTAAATCTATGCATTTATATAAGTATTTATATCTACCATAATTTATTCGATTTCTTGTTGTAAACTAAAGTCACTGTGCTGCTTGGTAACCGCCATGCGAACAGTTCATGTCATTTGTTATGGCATAACAATTTTCTCTTTCTTTTTGAAGGCGGCTGTATGGTAACAGAATAAGTTGACAATGGCTGTTTCAAATGTTTATCTCTCTGTCAGCCTTTAGCTCTTTCGAATAGGTGCCTGACATCTAAAAGTTTATTTTGTTGTTGTTTTATATAGCCCACCATTAAAGTTTGCACACTCTTCAAGCCAAGATTACACTGAGCCTCTCTAAACTGTTCAGTGGACTGAAGTGGTTTTACAATCCAAACAATAGCTTTGAAGCACACCAGACAAGTGTCCAAGGTGAAGACTTTTCAGTCTGCTCTGAATGTTAGATTTTAGAGCTTTTGAAGTAGACTTTAAGTGCTTAAAATCAGCTTTACAATGCAGGCACCAAATATGACTGAATACATAAAATCATATTGGGTACTTTTGGAACCACTTCACATTTGCGTATGTGTGTGTGCATGTGTGCTCATATTTCCATTGCGGAACTGGAAATTTCAGTAGTTAGTCGTTAACACATGAACCATATCTTTTTAATTCAGATACTTATAATAAGTTATCTTATCCAAAACAAATCATACAAATTAAAGAACTTGTTTTACATACAGTTCATATTAAATAGTATTTTAAATCTTTGTAGTTTGCATTTAGGAGATTGCAATTTCAATAGCTTACTAGATGTATAGAAGTTGCTGTTGCATTTATTTAGTTTTGAATGAGGTGTCACAATTTTGTTTATTATTATTATTTTTTTCAAATGTTATTTAATTTATTTTTAAATAATATTTAATTGTGCAGATTTGTTTCATCATCATTGTTTAGAAGTAAACAGGTAAATAGCAATATGCATCCAAAACTGAATTAGTTCACTCCAAAATGTTTTTTTCTGTTCTTAATTACTCATAACCAGAGCTTGACATTTAACACCTACCAACCCGCCAAATGCTGGTAGATTTTAGTGGTGGTGGGTTAGACAGCCACCATCACTACCCACTTTGGCTGGCTGAAAATAATTTTTCAATTACAGTTTTTTCTTACAATCAGGTTTCAACAATAAGGATGGCCCAATATGTATGCAAATGTGATCTTAGATTCGAGAAGCAGCACGACTGACAAAAATAATTATGTTCCCGCGAGCAAAAGAAAACAGGTGAATACTGAATGAGAGGATGATCACTGGTGACGCGGTGGGTAGCGCTCTCGCCTCACAGCAAGAAGCCTTGGCTGGGTCAGTTGTCATTTCTGTGTGGAGTTTGCATAATTTCCACATGTTCGCGTGGGGTTCCTCCGGGTGCTCTGGTTTCCCCCACAAGTCCAAAGACATGCGTGAAGGTGAAGTGGGTAAGCTAAATTGTCCATAGTGTGTGTGTGTGTGAATGAGAATGTGTGGGTGTTTCCCAGTGATGGGTTGCAGCTGGAAGGGCATCCGCTGCGTAAAACATATGGTGGATAAGTAGGCGGTTCATTCCGCTGTGGCGACCCCTGATTAATAAAGGGACTAAGCTGAAAAGAAAATAAATGAATGAATATTCCTTTAAATGTATAGTGGCTCTAATAATACAAGTCCTATGTTTCAGTAATAAGAGATAGTTTCTTTGTGATTGATAATATTATCAATAATTGAACACCCCTAGTTTTCATGTACACGTCTACAGTATGTAAAAATATCTTATGTTAAAATGACATTCATTGCATTCCATTATTCAGTACTGAAGCATATACAGCTGAACTGATAAGGTTTGTTTTTCCAAAGTCATTTTCATTTCTTCTCTCACTGTCGATTCCACCCTCATTTATGTTCTCTCTATCACCCATTTTTTAAAGCATTAAAAAATTTTAATAATTGTTGTCCTCTTCTGCTGCTGACTAATGCTCTGGGCATTTGCTTGTTATTAGCCATGCTTAATTGCCTAATAGGGTTTAAGTTAAAAGCTCACTAGAATTGATATTCATTCTGTCCCAGCATATCAAATGCATCCAACTTTGATTAAGTGAGCAAAGTGGGCCACACATGCTTAGCCTTGAGACTGGGCCACTGTGTCAATCAGGGTGGCGTATCAGTGCCAGTCAGAGCATCCATGAGGCTCGTCTGGCTGACATTCAGCAATCATCAGCCAATTCATACTTTTTGGCCAATTAGCATGATTTATGCCACAACCACTACTCAATCTGGTTATTTTTGAGCATGAATAAGTAAGTTGAGGATAAATAATGAAGTGTAGTAGTATCTGCTTTTACTTTATCAGTACAGTTACATTTCAACAAATGGTGGAACAAAAACCACAAAACTCTCCATGGTCCTTTGAGATTATTTGCAGGTGAGCTTTTCCTGGGTCACTCAAGTGATGAAGCCAAAGTTCAAACCATTTCAGGAGAAGATAAATTATTTCTTAAAACTCCAATATCCTGCAGAAGTCCTACTGTGGTCCCCTCATAATTCAGCCATGTTGATAAGGACATTTCCTGAATATGACACTGATCGCACCAAACCTGTCTTCCATTCCTATAATTTTCTTTCCCTTTCCACTATACTCTCTCACACAAACACATATGCTTGTCTTACATACACATATATTGTTTGGGCATCCATGCATTTTCTTCTTACATACAATTATTATTAATAACATAACATTTGTGTTTATAACACGATAATATACCTGCACATACATTTGGCAGTTTGTATATTTAAATTCTCAATTTGTTTTTATTTCTTTATTATTCATGTTTTTGTCCTGTCATTCTGTTTCACTATGGAAGCTTTTGTCACAAAACCAAATTTCTTGTGCATAAACACTTTTTTTTAATTCTTTCCGATTCTGAATAAATTTGCATAAGCAGTATAAATATTTGAGCAAAATGTAAGAATTTGTGCATGAAAATGTGTGACCAAAATGCAGGTGTTAAAACGAGAATGTAAGCAAACATGTAAGAATGTGTGCATTAAAATATACTAATGGGAGAGCAAATACAAAACTGCATGCATTAAAATATTTGAATGTGAGGGCAAAAGTATATGTGTATGTTTGCAGTATGTATGTGTTTGAGAGTGGAAATGTGTGTATGTGAAAGAAGAATGCAAGTTTATGAGTGAAAATCTGTGTATGTGAAAGGAAAATGTAAGTAATAATGGATGTACAAGAAAGAATAATGTGAGTGTGTAAGAGTGCGAGAATGAGTTATGGCCTGTACATCCTCTTATACGTAAAGCTTCTTCGAAATGTGCGTTTATTTTATAGTAAAAGTTTCATAAATAATAGTACTGGAGCTGCACACACAATGAATGAATGAATGAATATATATATATATATATATATATGAAAAATAATGTATTTAAACATTAAGGCAAATACATAATTTTGAAAAGCGTTGCCATGCTAGGTACCCTTTGCAAATGGTATCCAAAAAGTGGTATGGTACGGTTCGCTTTTAGGTACATTTTGACAGTGGAAACGGCCATAAAAACGTACCAAACTGTACCATACCACGGGCCATTGTACATTTTATTTTTATTAACAGATTCAGTTATTTTTATTTATTTATTTTGTATTATACTGTATTCTAAATAACTGATAATGCAATACACTTTTTGAACATGGCACTAGGTCTAGGAAGTGACTAAAGTCAAAAGACACACATGCATATTTACCACAATAATTAAAATAACAACACTGTTCCTGTTTAACAAACCTTTCAAATAAAAAACTCTTAGAAGTGAGTGAGTGAGTGAGTGAGTGAGTGAGTGAGTGAGTGAGTGAGTGAGTGAGTGAGTGAGTGAGTGAGTGAGTGAGTGAGTGAGTGAGTGAGTAAAAAACTGAAAATTTTTGTAAACTTTGTTGCGTGACTATGATTCTCCCTTTAGAAATCCTGCTGGACATGTTGTGAGTAGTTTTGATGTGAACTGATATAACAAACCCTTCACATTCATTCATCCATCCATCTATCTCAGTTTCTGATAGGGTGTACTTTACTGGACTGTGTACATGCTGTGAGCAGACTACAAAATAGCAGTGCTGACACGGCCTGAGCAGAGGAGATTTTCATCCTGAGAGAATGATTCTTCCTACAGCACTCTGGCACTAAAGACCATTACTTCCTGGGCCTCAGACACAAGGTCCGAAACTTAAAAAATAATATTCCTTCAGTCTGATACTTTACTTTTACAACTGTAAATACATCAGTAAGAAAAACTCAAAGTATTTAAAGCTTTCACTATGGCTGACAATAAAGCCGAAAATTGACATGCCAGTAATGTAATCAAACAAATAACATTTCAAAAATAAAGTGTATATTAATTGCAATTTAGATTAATTAGATATTAATAATTGTATATTATTGTAATTAGAAAGGAACTCATTATTTATTATTGTTGTCACATCTTGTGCTTGTGCATGTTTATATCTATATCACAATACATTTTTATTTCAAATTCGATTTATTGTAATTTGATTGTGGCACAATGGGTAGCACGTTTGCCTCACAGCAAGAAGATCGCTAGTTTGAGCCTCGGCTGGGTCAGTTGGGGTTTCTGTGTGGAGTTTGCATGTTCTCCCCATGTTCGCGTTGGTTTCTTCTAGGTGCTCGGGTTTCCCCCACAAGTCCAAAGACATGCGGTACAGGTGAATTGGGTAAGCTAAATTGTCCATGGTGTGTGTGTAAATGAGTGTGTCTGGATGTTTCCCAGTGATGGGTTGCAACTGGAAGGGCATCCGCTGCGTAAAACATATGCTGGATAAGTTGGCGGTTCATTCCACTGTGGCAACTCGATATTAATAAAGTGACTAAGTCGAAAAGAAAATGAATTAATAAATGAATGAATGAATGAATGAATTAATAAATGAATGAATGAATGAATGAATTTGATTGTAAAACAAAATTATATATTTTAAATATAATGCTATTGTTAAAATGTTAATACGTAATATTGCAAGTTATTTTTAAAATAAGCAGTAATGCTCAGTTTTTAATGATATTAAAAGCCAACTGATTTAATTACAAAGAACCAATGATAAAGCAAGCATTTCAGAAATATATACAGGAGCAGAGACCTTAATCACTCCCAGCGCAGCATGTCATGTTCAGATTCCTGAAAATGTACTCGCTCATGCATTTTGGATTGAGAATCAGTTCAGTGTTAACCCAACCATGACAACCCCCTTAAAACCCAGAGCTTAAGGATATATCTGGGGCAGTCGGTCCATCCTCATGAATAAATGGGAGACTTTTATTGGAATCTGTGGGAATGTGACTTAGAATAATGTAATGGATTCCTAAAGCTTAAGATTCATTTCCTCTGTCTCGTTCCTATCGAACTGTCTAGTCATTTACAGCTTTTCAACCTGATAGATGGATTCCTGATACATAGTGAGCATGTTTTGTTTGTATCGAGCATCTAGACAGGAAATTAAATGGCTCATACAATGCTCAGATTGTTTGGTTACAAGTGCCGAAGGACTTCCAAACAAACATCACAGCAGGGAGGAAACAGAAGCCAAAGCCTGGCCTGCTCGACAGGCTGAAATCCCTATTCTTCAGTGATCTGCCTGACAGTAAGCCAGATCTTGAGCACTCGTTCTGATGCTTCTACTGGGAAGAGAAACCCTTGGATCATGGTGATAAGACAGGAGCACAGGCAATCCAAATAGAAATTTCTTATTTATTTGTCAGCAGGCAGTTTAATTTTAGCCAATAGATCAATGGCACAAAAACTGCAAAAGTGTTTGTCAAAAAAAAAAAAAATAATAATAATAATATATATATATTATATAATATATCTTATTCCAATCTATTGTTTTTTGAGTGTGTTTACATGTACATTCCTAAATTGGTCATGAAATAAGCAAATGTGTGTGGTCATGTAAACATTGTTTAAAAAAAGCTGAGACATAAATCAATTGACACAACTAGATTTTTTCCCATAACCCAGATTTTACCCTGCATGTAAATGCTTCAACTTGTATTCTGTGAAAAAAAGAAAGAAAATGCATATTTTACTGCATGCAGACAGAGTGAGTATTTCTAGGTCTATATTTTTGGAGTATTTCAAGGTTAAACAGCATATTAATTTTAAATTGGTTACAACTACACTTTGACATTCAGATTAAAACCATTCTAATTAGGATTAGTCCCAGCAGGCACAGTACGTCAATATGGCATCAGATTGACATTGTACCATTGTACATTGTAGTGGGATCGTTGCGTTTTGTTTGGAAATTAAAATTGGGTTGATGTCAGAACCCAACGTCAGGCCGACGTCAGTGTCCAACGTCCCACCTAAACTCAACCAAATATCAATGTCTAATGATGTTACAGCTTGACGTTGAGTGAACGTTACCACCAGGGCTTGACATTAACTTTTTTGATCACCAGCCACTGTGGTTAGTAGTTTTCCAACATTACTAGCCACTCACCATTTTCACTAGCCACAATTGTATTGTTAGGAAAATATATTTTATACACATAAATATGACTTTGACATGCTAAAATTACTTGATTTAGATGTTGCGTTTTCTCCACATGCCTCATTCATTTCACTTTTTGTGTGTCGTGTATGAGCTTGCTAAATGTTCATGAGCAAATGGGTCATGGTTTCAAAGTATTACAATTAGTTTTTATTTCACATAATTTTCAGAGCTCAAAATGAAGGATTTACCAAATTTATCTTTGACCACACTAAACATAAACAAATAATTATTTCTTAGCCACAAATTTTAAATGTGTCAAAACAAGCTAAATATAGCTGCATACTATACTTTTTATTTAACAAAACATATGCACAGTAATCTGTCCTGGCTAAAGGTCCCAGATCACCCGTTAACTAAACATAAATGGGGAGTAATCTCCCATTAAAGCAATGTTATTGTAAAAAGTTATAATTTAACCACATTAGAAAAAATTATAATTTAACCACATTAGAAAGCAGGTAAAAAACATACCGTGTGATAATGAAAGGATTATAACGCACACGGTTAACGTTAGACACATAAAAAAATCGGTTCTATAATGGTGAAAGCGAAAGCAACTGGTGCTGCTTACAAAAATACAAATCTGGAGCTCTTGAAAGCAGCAAGACTGTGGGTGCATGTTCATCACTTTTTGTCTAGTCTATTTGAAAGAGCCGATCACATCAGCTGTGTTTCTAGACACAGTTGCTTCACGCAAGGAAACGGGAGCGCGCACGTTTTAAACAGTCGCGCGCATCACCTCAGCTGTTATCGCGAGTGATCATCCAGACATCCACTCATTCGGTATTCATCTGCTTTTTTTATTGCTCACGTGAACGCAATTATTTTTTTCAGTCGTGTTGCTTCTCAATTCTAAGATCGACTTTGCATGCATATTGGACCATCCTTATTGTTGACCCCTGCTTTTATGAATAATTATCCGGGAAAATTATTTTCAACCAGCCAAAGTGGCCAGTGGGAATGTCTGTCTTACCCGCCACCACTGAAATCTACCCGCATTTGGCGGGTTGGCGGGTGTTAATGTAAAGCCCTGGTTACCACTATGACGTCTATCAGATGTTGGATTTTGGTTGCCATACCTGACGAATAAATATTAGCATTTGACATCAATATGATGTTGGTTAAAAGATGTTGGCTCAACGTTGTATTTTGTTCACTTTCCAACACAACCTAAAAGCAACCAAATATCAACGTCATTTATTTCACATTATTTGACACTAATTTACAATTTACGCACTACTAAATATTTTTGTGTTGCACCACTTCCCTTAGTTTAAACGTAACGCTAGGCTCCAACTAAATATTTATGGCAGCCTTCCCCCATGTATAACGGTAGAAAAAAGATGACGGCAAGATTAGTTTATATTGAGGAGCTTGCGATGATAATGAAGAATGATCTCCCTCTACTCGCAGCATTATTTTCCTCCCAAATCTCGCATTTGTTTTTTTTTTGGTTTTTGAAAGAAGAGTTTCTATCAAGGAATGTTTTATGTTAATTGCATCCATCAATTAATGCAAGAATTTCTCCATGACTGAGCTTTTCTCCCTGTTCTGTAGGATATAAAAAAAATTCAAGTTTAATGTTTTGATAACATTGTGTATTTCATGTGCATTCACGGCTCGCGATGCAGATGTGTGCGTTGTCTTTTATAGTGACTGACTGTAATGTAGTGTACTATGGAAACGTAATTTATCATGTAATTTTCATAGGACAGTTATATATAGATGCATTAGTTGCAGAATTTGAATGCAGTTTAGCGATTTAAATGCTTTTTATTGGATATTACGTCATTCAATGCAACTACGCATGACTTTACAGAGAACTTACGACCTACTAACTATGGTTTGCCTTAAGAACATGTGGTGCAACCGAAGTAAGAACAAATTTAGTTACAAACTAGCTAGTAGTTACTAAGCCCCTAGTGTGGACTTTACTTTCCAGTTTAAGAAAGAACTTGCGTACAACTGGTGCAACCCTACCCTGGACATCAGTAACCTACAAAAGATGGCTGTTGTTGCTAATAAATTGTAAAGCTTGATATGTGCTTTTGAAAGGAAATTTTGTGGCTCACCTTACTGCATTCATCTCTATGGCCCATATTTTCATATTTGTAAAATTCATCACCGCCACTAATATCTGTGTACATGCTATTTTGAGCTGTGTGTGGAGTACTTGTTGCAAATTGTGATGTATAAGCAAAGTAACCATTTTAACACGTTTACATGGCAGAAATTTTTATTTTAAGTTTCTCAAAAGGCATACTGTATGCCACCCCTCTCAAACTGAGTGCACTTTCATTTAGTTTGAGTATTTTTATTCCAATTGAGGTGTTTATAAGGAGCCATTTTATTCAGATTGGAATTTTAAATGAATGAAAATATTCCATATAAATGTATCTTCAATTGTTTACTTTACTGCTCTTTATAAAGTCTTAGTTACACTAGTCTGCACACCAACTGATTAAGTTTATGTGAGATCTCATGCATTTGGAATTGGCACTAGAAATGGCAGGTGTGTGGTTTTTGTGGTCTGGATGAACCATCATTATGTGTTTGTCATTTCCCAAGGTTTTAGAATTGTTAAGATTTGAAAACCGTCTAGTGTGCAATCTAGTGCAAGTTACCAACTGACTAACGGAATATGAATTAGAATACATGTATGCTTAGATTTTGATCTCTCCTTTTAGAAATACCCCTTTTTTTCTTGTCTTGTAAACCCAACCCTCCTTGTAACACAATTTGTATAAGGGGGATCCGAGAAATGTGACTTCTACCAAAAAGTTGCATAGCAGGTAATGGTGAATCTATAGCCGCCACACTGTTGTTGGGTTGTTGATTAGCATGTAAACCAGTTAATGGGTTATTTCAAAAAACAGATTTTTGAAAGTGTCATGGTTTGCTTATAATCATATCACTGGTTATGTTTATCTTCCCCAAAAGTGTAAACATTGAGCCTTTAAGGCAACATCAAAACACTGAAAAGTGTCAATCTCAAATGTGTCAATCATTTTGAAGCTTGACCAATAGTGAGTTTGGGGCATGGCTACTATAGCAGCAGGCTGAACCAGGGGATGTTTATCATTGTGTAAAAGCAATTAAGGGTTGTTGCTAGAAGGGATACAACAACAATTATTTGTACTATTTTATATATGTCTATATTATGTCTTTTCCGCAATTAATATTTGACCAAAGTATGAAGACACAGACAACAGGGTAAAATGGATAAGCATTGGTGGTGCTTTCACAAGATGGGGGGTTTTGATGGAATGTTTTGATTTCAAACAAAATGCCAAATACTGTATATGGTGTTTTTGCTCAACAGGTATGCTAAACTCAAGTTTTTTGCAATGTCTTACCCTAACACTAAGCTTTATATAAAATTATAAAAACTGAAATGTTGTGAATTTATATCTCTATATGCAAAAAGGGTATGGTGAGTGTAAGAAACTGACTGAGAATATGCTTTTTGTAATTCTGCAAAAAATACTTTACATTGAACTACCTTAATTGAATTTTTGTGCTACAGCCATCACTACAGGATGAGCTAGCTATTTTGCTCCAGCAGACCACTTAATGTCCTGCAGCGGTTTGAAATAAGCAGTTGAGGTCAGTTAGGTCAGCAGTCGCTCAGTGCCATGTCTGAGGTGTTGGGGAAGAACACGTGTGGCTTTTGTACTCGTTAATATGGGACAGGTCACTGAACGAGATTAAGATTAGAACATGGTAAAGATTTATTTCTTAATTTAATGTCTTGGTTTTGTAAATTGTTAACAAAATTATGTTCATTTCTTCCTTCAAATCCAAAGGTGAAATTGTTTGGTAGGATTTATCTATATATAAATTTCACATTTGCCATACAACATTCTCAAAAATCAACTCTTTAAATATGCTTTTCTTTACTCATGAGCTCTGAGAATTCAATCATCGTACTGTACCGTAATAGGTTGCTACCTGTGCAACAGGTCCCTTCATGAAATGTTCTCACTGCTAAATATTTCATCTGTTAGTGGTATTCTAACAAAGTGAATGCAATTGGGAACAACTCAGCAATGAGTGCTGTGTAATAACAACGAAAACAATAATTAGAAGCAATAGATGCATTCATTAATTAGTTAAAAATTCCAAAATTTAACTGAAAAGCTTTCTCCTTAGAGGATATAGTGATAAAAGAACAAACCATTCTTTTTAATAATTCAAGGCTCCCAAAACTGTTCTTAAAAATATTCATTATTGAAATATTCATAATCATTTAGAGTTTTAAATGACTTGAGGGTAAATAAATGATGATAATTTTTTTGGGTGAATTAATCTTTTAACCTTTTAAACATTTATTTTCTGACAGTACAATTTTTAGTGTAAGAGTCATACAATAGCAGGAGAGTCAAAATTCATCTTAGTGAACTGATTAAAAAAAAATAATCATAATTGCGCACATGTACTGTTAAAGTCCTCAACTGAACTCCTGAATTTTTAAACAAATGGTCAAATATAGTAAAAGGTAACTTTTTTTTAATTTTAATATTTATTACTATTTTTTAAAACCCAAAACTCTAGAGCATAACATTCTGATGTTCAGATTCACTGAGTGTAAGAAACAATTTTTACAAGCGAAAATCAACTGCACCCTAAGGGAAGAAAACCCCAATATCTTGAGATGCAAGTTATAAATATTAATTTGTTGGTACAAGCAACACATATTGTTCAATAAGATAAAAGCTACAGCTATGGTACTATTTACATTTTGAACATTAAATCTTAACAATTCTGACATACCTGTAATGAAACTGTCCCCTTGGGTGCATGCATTTTCAGTATACAGGATGTTATTAAAGTTTAGTCTTGATTTTAGCTGTCATATTGTTTATTTCAAAACAGAACAAAAATGTTTCTTTGCTGACAGCTAATAGTTTTTGAGGTCAGGCAATTAAAAGCCCACTTTCCATAAGTTTCACTTTTATTTTTATAGCTAGTTTTTTTTCTAAAATAATGCTCACTATATAATAACTATTATATAATTTTGTATATTTTATTATAAAATACCAAATATGTTTGTCTTTTCAGTGTTTAATGTTTAACAGCCTTTTTTCACAAAAAAAGTCAAAACCACAACATTGTGAAATGTTACATTTTAAAATAAGTCTTTTTAATTAATTCAAGTAAATTCCAGTAAACTGAAACTTCCAGCATGCTACACCTGCTAGCCGTGGATAACTACATGTAGGCCTATTAACATGTACATTCAAATGTGCTAGCATCATGATAACATGTTAAAATATGTCAAAATATGCTAACAAAATGATAAATGTACAGTATAGAAACATTGTTCACTTCCAAATAAAAATTTACTCACCCTCAATTGGTTGTTTACCTTTATAAGTTCCATATCATACCTTTATAAGCCTCAAGATATTTTGAAGTATGTTAGAAAGGTGTAACCATTGACTGAAAACACATACTAGTGAAGTCAATGATTTCAGGTTTTCAACATTTCTCAAAAAAATTCAAACAGGTTTGTGACTAGTGAAGCTGGAGTAAATTACGACAGCATGTTCTGTTTTGTTAGAACTGTCCCTTTAAATCATGTTAACAGTGTTACCTGTGCCAGAAACATGCTAGTGATGTTAATTTATGTCAGCAGCATGAAAGTTTATGTTCGAATTATGCAGATTTATTCTAGAAACATGGTAATTAATTTAGCAACAAGCTAATTTAAATTAGAAACATGTTAAGGATGTGTAAAGTCATGCTACAGTAATAACAATCCAGCAAAATGCTAACAGTAATAAATCATGCTTGAGACATGCTAATTCATGTCAACAGTGTGTTCATTTGTACTCAACTTTCTGTAAATATAGTTAGCTGAATGTGCTGCATATTTCTTTAGTCTTAAGTGTGACATGACCCTTCTGATATGCTGAGTTAATATGTTTGACTGGTAGTGTCTACGAATGGGACAGCATATTTTGTTTCAAAATGTACTTCTACTTACTCCTTTATGTATGAGGGTTATGTAAAAATAAATAAATAAAATAAAATACTGAAGTCTGCAAATTTTTGAGTCGCCCCACAGCTGGTATGGGGAACAAATTCATTTTGCAGGCCATTTAAATTCTAGAAGCTGTTTTCAATCTTTGTCCTCCTCAGGCTTCTCTTTGCCTGGCTTGCTCAGAGGTTATTAGGTAACCGTAATATTTGCATAATGTCTATACTCAGATGTTTAAGCACATGTTGCAAAAAGATGACCACAGGCTCTCCTGGCAGACTTAATTATTCTGTTGGATTGTTAGTGGTGCTTTTAAAGCACAGCATAGCTTTTGGCTTACTCATACTTATTTTCTTTTAATACTTGCAGAAGAAACTTTATCATGTATCTTGTCCTAAAATAATTTCAAATAATTTTCCTTCAGTCTTGATCGAGAGAGCTTAACATACTGCAATTTAAGAAAACGCATGCAATTACAAAAAACGCCAGCAAATTAAGAAAAGATCTTCATCTCTCAAGATCTGCAAATCATCACAAAACACAAACACGTTTTTTAAAAGCATGCTGCATTTTCACACAACACAAACAATTAATAAAACACACTGCATTTTCTCACACCGCAAACATTTTACAAAAATGTGCTGCATTTTTTCACAACGCAACAGAAATGTTTCAAGGGGACCCTTAAACGCGATGGACCTGGCTATTTAGGTTATGGTTATTAAGGCTAATAAATAATAAAGACATGGTGTAATGAAGATACTGTAGATGGCCACCTGGCCATCGGGAAGAAGGAGGCAGAGAACCGACAAACATTTAAATGATTTAATAATGAAAAAATAAAACAAACTGAAATCAAAAGCATAACATAAAACATCCAGGCCTGGTCCTCTCTCGTCTAGCACTGGCATATCTCCTCCTTTTAGCTTCCAGGGCTCCTCCATGGTATTCGAGGCAGGTGATGCATTCAGGTGTCTCTGATTATCTCACTCACACCACCCGCCTTGTAAGCCATCATGGCTCTCGGCCCCGCCTCACTTGCCACACATCAGAATTTTAAAATAAACAAACATAAACTCACCTTTTAAAGATCACTTACAACTTCACTGAGCAATAGGCTGCGTCTGAAACCGCATACTTCCATACTATACAATACGCTTAAATCAGTATGCAAGTCGAGTAGTATGTCCGAATTTATAGAATTCAAAAATTACTATACAAAAAAGTACCCGAATGACCTACTACTACTCTGAAGTGTGCATCCCATGTACGCTGCGCTATCCCATGATGCCCCGTTAGAGAATTCATGAATGGGAGTGAAGTGATGCAACTGCTGTGTGTAGGTCACGTGACCATGACAAAATGGCGAATGTAGTACGTCCAAATGCTATTCATACTGCTCACATAGTGTAAGAGTGCCAAGTAGTACATTTAAATTGTAAATGCAGTACCTACTGCATAGTAGGCGGTTCCGGATGCAGTTAAATTTAACTTCAATCTGATATGCGCAATATACAATAAAAATGGTCCAAAAATCAAGGTGTGCGTCCACCAGTGTGTATACAAGCAAAAACCGTGATAATACACAAGCTTCAAGCTTTAAAGTGAGGTTTGCTAGCAAATTTCTAAAACAGGTTAGCAATATGTTAAAGCCATAGAAACAACATGATAACATGCTTAAATATGCTAACAAATTTGATTTAACAAAAAAAATTAAATATGCTAACATAAATCATGCTGGTTTATAAAGCATGTTGGGAATATTCAAACAGTAGAAAATTGACATAATAAAACATCTTAATAAAAAGATTCTAAAGCTAATGACATGATAAAATGTGCATGTGGAAATTAAACACCATGCCTATGCCAGATGTGACTGCTGTCGCAATAGTTATAGTGGACATCTAGACAAGGCACAGTGTCCGTTGCATCATAGTTCTGTACTATGTCTGCACATGTGCATGGAGGCAGAGATGAAGTACATACAGTTGAGGTCAGAATTATTAGCCCCCCTGAATTATTAGCCCCCCTGTTTATTTTTTCCCCAATTTCTGTTTAATGGAGAGAAGATTTTTTTCATCACATTTCTAAACATATTAGTTTTAATAACTCATTTCTAATAACTGATTTATTTTATCTTTGCCATGATGACAGTAAATAATATTTTACTAGATATTTTCAAGACACTTCTATACAGCTTAAAGTGACATTTAAAGGCTTAACTAGGTTAATTAGGTTAACTAGGCAGGTTAGGGTAATTAGGGAACTTATTGTGTAATGATGGTTTGTTCTGTAGACTATCGAAAAAAATATATAGCTTAAAGGGACTAATAACTTTGAAAAATTAAAAACTGCTTTTATTCTAGCCGAAATAAAACAAATAAGACATTCTCCTGAAGAAAAAATATTATCAGACATACTGTGACAATTTCCTTGCTCTGTTAAACATCCTTTGGGAAATACTTAAAAAAGTAAAAAAAAAAAAATTCAAAGGGGGCTAATAATTCTGACTTCAACTGTATATTGTAATAATTAAACGAGCACAAACAAACAAAAGAACAATCTACAATATCAAACGTGCTCCAAATGAGACCAGACAATGAATAAACAGAACTGATGGGCTTTAGTGATAAGGATAAACTTAATGACAAACAGGTTATAATATGAAGGTGAAACAGAACAAAGAAAAACTGGGCCCCACAACAATGTACATATCTGTATCTGCACACTGAGAAGCATTTGTCTTTATTTGGCAATATCTTAAGTCAAACTAAGCATCAGTTTCCTGAGATTTGTCTTGGATCATACCACAGTGTTGACAGTATAACTTGTAATGAGTTTTATTGTCTGAAATTGCCAATAGGTTGAATTGTGTCATCCAAAAGTAATAAATCTTTAATCACAGACACTTGCAGTAGGATTTTTTCACATTTCCCTTGAGGCAGTTAGAAACTACAGTACTAACACTATAACAAACATTCTAGTGCTTTGATGACCTATACTTGGAAACAAGACTTTTTCAACAGTTTCTACAGTTAACAATAGTTAAGATTTGTATCCATAAACTCAGCCCGTATATGTTGCGGATATATTGCTTAAATGCGTGCTTCATTTGTTCTCATTATATCAATGTGTGCACACATATAAGCATTGTGACGTTCCACAAACATCTACTGTGCCTGTAATTATCAGTGAGAGTGTTATCTGAGAGCGTGTAATTTTTTTTTTCTGCATTCATTGTTCCTGTGGGTATTTTTACATGCTCAAAGCATGAGATGTTTGAAAAGAAATGTACTTAAGCTGTGCTCTCTTGTCACTGTAATGATTTGTTTCTCTTGGCTGCTGAAATGGAAACGGTGTAAAAATAAAGAACATTCCAAATGTAAGCTGTAAACAGACTCCCTGTTGGCAGATGTCATATGTCATTCTTCAGCAAACTCAAAAAGCTATGAAGATTTGTCTTCATCTGTGCAAGTGGTATCCAAGCCAATAAAACAAATGGTGGTGTGTCACTGGGAAAACAGTGTGTAGGATTTGTGTGAAATGGCCTTATGTTATTGTTACTGTATGGAGGTGTGGGGAGAGATAACAGTGAAAGAGAGCCAGTTGTACGTGATGCATAAACCGTGATGGTGGGTTTAAGCTGTCTGTAGGGGGAAGTGATTCTGGAAAATGTGGGTCAGTCATATCAGATTTTATAGTTATTCAGATTTATTATTACAATTTCATAGTCAAAAATTCCACACAGAATTACAGCGAGCTAAAAACATAAAATGGACATATGTCTGTAGTTTGTGTGTGCAGGGAAGGTTGGTCAAAGAAACTCAGGAGGTATTCAGAGGTTATGATCATTTTAATTGTAAACAGAATTTTATATGTAAAAAATATGTATTCTGGCAAACTTGGTAATGGAGCTGAAAAATGTGTAGTAAAGTTTGAGCACCAAACCAAAAAAGAACAGTAGTTTAAACTTAACTACAGTTTCAGCAATGGTTTTGTTAAAGAAGAAGAAGAAGAAAAAACAAGACGCACTCATGTTGTGATTATATTATGGAAATTCCAACTTTATTTGATAATATTTAGCAATTATGGTAAAGCACACTTGATTTTTCTTTGAAGTTACACTGTAATAGGTTTACATGAGTCTAAGATCTAAAAACATATTTTCTACATTAAAACTCAAATGCAATGTGATGCATGTTAAGGCCATACCGAACCAACAAGTGGAGATAATGATACTTTTATGCTGGGTTCATAACAAACAGGGAATTTCGTGAGTAAATTGCATACGCACTGTAAAAAAAAAGTTCCTTCATGTTCTCCCAACAAAAATTAAGTTAATTTTTTTTATTTTCAATCCACTTAAATTTGTAAAAAAAAATACTAAAGTAATTTGAGTGCAAGTCAATGCAAATCTAGGAATGACATGGAATATGCAATGCGTTTGCCTTGAACGTGCAAAATTTCTCATTCGCATCTTCCACATTTGGTGTGAACCCAGCCATGTTGGCCAATCAGAAAGGAGAAAACCATATGCATGCTGACGTCATGGGGCAAAAACTCTGGTTGTAGTAGCCACATGACAACACTGTACCTGGAGTTTCGTAAAATCTTCACCTTGACAGGATTTTTTAGAAGGTTTTGGCTTCAGTCACCTGATACTGTATTTTAATGTAGACAAAGACAAAAATCACATAAAAAAAAAAAAGTGTTTGGACAGACCTTTACAGTATTTTCACCTCAGCTCCAACAATGTTTGTGTGGCGCGAGGGGGAAATAAGGCTTTTTGTTGGTAGAAAGACCAATACAATAACTGGCACACTAGAGCCAAATTATCACTGAAACTTTTGCAATTAAAGCTAGACTACGCGACCTAGTACATTACCTGGGACATAAAATACAGGTTTGGACCTCTAACAAAGACAATGAGACGTGGATATAAAAAAAAAAAAAAGTTTTCTTTTATTACAATTCAATTATCTTTGGACCACAAATATTAAAAGACAAGCCCATACACTCTTAAAGATGGCACTGGTGGTGGCAAAAACAAAAAAATAAAGCTTCATCCAACTAGAGGAGCTGGGGCTTACCACAGTCGGGCAGGCTAGGCACTGGGCCCAAAAATGAGCCAAAGATTCACACGTGCATGCTAAATATTAAGGCTAATTATTAGAAAAACAGATCCACGCCATACAACGGCTCGACTGCCCGTATTAGACACCTCCAGCTCCTAGGGAAAGAAGAAAAACACAATTTAGAAATGGCAAAACATGAAAATCCAACAAATCACATATAATAATAAATGGGCTCACAGAGAGAGAGATCAAAAATAATAAACTACCTGAGAAAGCAGCTACCAGCCACCCGCGGGCATGGAGGTGACAGGCTCCAGCTAATTACAAATAATGTACATTTAAAAGTTGAAGCATAAGGCCGCTATATTAGAGCAGGACAAAGCACCACAAATGCAACATTTGAAGCCAAGCAAAGCAGCCCTTAGGACAAAACAAAATAGAATTGAAACACAATTAAACAAACAGTTAACAAAAGACAACAGTTCAGCATAAAGAAAAACAAAAATCATTAACAAAACAAATCATAAAGGATAAAAAATATGCAAAACGGATATTTACGAGAAAAAAAAACATAAAGAACAAATATTAAAGAAACAAAACAGCAGCATCCAGCATGTGCCAAAGCAGGTGAAGATGCTCAAGCCGCAATGCAATCTATGGTAAAAGATCACAATCAACCTACATGCATTTATAGTGGAGTACAGGGGTTTCACATACCACTACACAAGATGCCAGTCATCCCTCCGGCAGAGCAAGGCGTCCGTACTAATAACTAATTAAAAATATAAAATAAATTTTTATTCAAAATCGTTCGATATGCATCAGATATATAAGACGTATCGCTCTACTTACCGAACGGGAAGACGGCAGTCACAGGAGCGGGCAGAAATGTCAACAAACATCAAGAGGAAAAGCTCAGCAGTATGAAGTGTGATTCCATAAAGCTCACGATGGCCCACAGCAGCCACTCTGTGGTGCAACAGGAGCTGAACAGACACCAGCCTTCCAGAGCAAAAACGGAATTGAACTCAAAACATATTTTAAAAGGAAAGAGAAAGGGCTTAAGCAGCTGCTACATACTGGATGCACAGCAGCGACACACCTACCACAGAGAGTCAGCTGAACGATGACGCAATTTCCCCTATTTTCGGATGGCCTTTTATACACCTCTTAACAACCCCCAGTTGGTAATGGGCGTACACAAATGCTTAATGCATAACATCCGCTACCATTGATACTGGTAAGTTAACAATAGCCCCTTTCACACATACAGACCTTCTGTATCATATATGTGAACAGCCCCTTTTTGAAAATACCGGTAAATAGTTCTGGCAATTTTCCAGAAAGAGAAGTTGTAACATTACCGGTAATTTGAAGGAAACGCTGAAGGAAAATTGTTTATTTATGAAAATAAAAACCTTTGAATACTTTTCCAGACACATTTAGCTGCTAGATGTTAGTCAGATAATGTTTCTAAGTTCCTTCTTAATGCCAACTGTGGAAAAAATGATCGATAAAATGCTTAATATAAACCGCTGTTTGTTTACCTTCAAGCTCTGCTTCAGTTGCTTGACGCGTGTGCACGTGAAGAAACTGGTGAGCGCCAGCACACACCTATATTATGAACATCTCAACATGCAAAAGTGTCCCTCCATACGTTTTCATCAAAGTTGTTCACAATCCATCCACAGAATTTGTAATGTAGTTAAATGTGTAAACATTTAGCTGTGGTTCAGGCTTCTGTCTTTGGATGTCTCTGGGACAAAGCAGCTGCATGAATGCTAAAGCTTTAAATAAAACTGAAACCATCAACAAAAGCCCGACCCCTTCTATATAACATATGTTATATATATATATATATATATATATATATATATATATATATATATATATATATATATATATATATATATATATATATATATATATATATACATGTTACAAAAACAAGCACAGCCATTTAGAGGTCATTTGTGGTTAATGATGTCAGAATTTACCGGTATTTTGGAATGATGTGTGAATGGTCTTTTCCGGAAAAATTCCGGACATTTTATTTACCGATATGTTTTTATTCACAAACTGCTAAATTACCCTGAAAGGTAATGGCCCAAAAGCATAATGTTACTATAACATTACTCTAAACTCTTACTGTTGTCATATGTAAGATTCTTGCATTCAAGTGACAAATACACCCAAAAGCCATTTAACCTATAGTAAACTGTATATTTTTGTGTGAACTATTCCTTTAAGTCTGGGTTTCAAGAGTTCACACTTAGCTGATGATTGATTATAAAGCTTGTTTGACATGCTGTCCCGCGAGAGAGCCCTGAGCTCAAAAGATCCTTGAGCCTGGGGCTCCCTCCCGTTTGAAGGCCGAGAGGGGAGTTTGAGCTCAGGTAGATCTCCAGAAATCCCTTGATGTAGTAGCTAATGAACAGATAGTGATTGCTCTTAAAAGATTACTTACTAGGTGCATCTCTATGGTGCCAATTTGGATTAGTCAAGTAACTTAAGTTACATGTTTTTGGACGGTGCTGGGAGAAAACCGGGGAACCAGGGGAAACCCACGTGAGCATGGGGAGAACATATAAACTCTGCACAGAAATGTCAGCTGGCTTGGTATGGACTAGAACCAGTGACGTTCTTGCTGTGAGGCAACAGTGCTAGCCACTGGGCCACCTTGCCACCCATCCAGGAAAGGAGGAGGAGTAGGGGTGGAAGGGGGGATTCTTCAAAATGAAGATGGCTGTTATATGGAACTTAGGGTATTTATAGTGGCTTAGGAATTGTCTGATCGGTGAATCATAAATTGAATAATGCGGCACCAGCCACAAGCAATCATAAGCAAGTGATCCTCTCGACATTAGTGTATAAATAAACTTATCTTCAGGAGCTGAAACTGAAAAAGTCAATGAAAAATTGTGATGTACTTGTATATTATAGAAAGTGTAAAGAGAGTTTATACTGTTGTTGTACTTGAGATGAAACGAGATGGAAAATGAATATAATTTAAAGAGTATGAGGGTGATGTGGGTAGATTGTTTGTTGTGAGTCACGATATTTGACTCACTGTTCAATTTGTAGTAGTGATTTTAGCAGGACCAATCAAGAGAAAATTGCAATAGTTGAGGTTGAAAGGTTATGCATGCCCAGACCAGCTTTAATGTCTTTCAAACTTAAAAGCGGGAGTGCAGAGTTGTGGAGGGGGATAAACACTGTCTTAACAAGGGACGTAATGTGGGCTTGACGTTATAAGAGAGAATGACACCTAGATTTTAGATGGTTTAGAGATTTTGAAAACAACAGTGTAAATGTCATTGGTATTATTGGATAGATATTTACGAGAAATGTGACCTCTGTTCTTAAGAGAGAAGTAGAAAGA
Organism: Danio kyathit; assembly: GCA_903798195.1. NCBI lineage: Eukaryota > Metazoa > Chordata > Actinopteri > Cypriniformes > Danionidae > Danio > Danio kyathit. The sequence continues at coordinate 28,144,685 of LR812532.1, forward strand.
GAGTGGGAGGGCAGTGTCAGACTAAGCAGAAACACTGTATAGATTTGCATGTCATTGGAAGAGCAATGAAATATATTAAGACTTTATTTCAGTCATTATGCCATCAAACGTTACACAATCCCATCTCATTCTACTGATTAATAAGGTTGCTACTCTCAATTATACAGTGATTCATGAGTAATTTATTTGACCCATATTAAGACGGATTGATTTGATTCAACCATTTCTCTCACAGACAGGCCATTGTGTTCTTATTGAATATTTCTGCATTATTTTCCATGTGCTGAAATTTGTCGGCCACAAATTCTGCCAGATTATTAACCTGCCAAAATCCTCTTCTGGGCCATTAGAGACAGCTGTGAATGATTTCTCCAGACCTGCTGCATGGCCATAGACACAAAGCAAACACATGCTTATGGCTGTTAAACACAGACACACTGGCTTTCCGCCCAGACCTTTATACAACATTGCTTGAAGTGCTTTCACACGACTGCCCTTTGAGGACACAGCACATTTGGAGGGGCTTTGTATCATTTGGGGGACTGAGACCTGCTCCAAATCCCAGTTCATTTAGCCGCCAACAAAACAACATGGAAAGAAACGATTGCTCATTTCCTTATCATGCTACCTGTTCTTCCTTGGGCATGTATTTTCAAAACCCACAATGGCTTTGAGACCAATCCGCCCGGTCCCATTTCTATCTCCGGTGGCTCTATCTGCACCAGAACAGCTGATAAATTACTGTAGAATGTGAATAAGTCATTGTATTCAAGCAGCTTCTATTTTAGAACCTTTTGTTCTGGTTGCACGGAATTAAGAGCGCTGTAGAGATTAATCATGTAGAATGTAAACAAAGAGTTTAAAAATGAAGCAGATATTGAGAGTGGCATACTCTCTTGTTTAATTTCACAACCAATTTAAAATGAATTAGTTGATGATAGAAAATGCAAAATATACTTAAAATCTATGACATTGTTTGTATATTATAGTTTAAAGTGGCATTTGTGTTTAGATTTTTCTTTTCCGTCTAGTTCATTATTTTCATTTTACACATATTTTCTCAAACATTCTCTATACACTGTAAAAAAAATCCTGGTTGCCTTTTTTTTTTAAAGCTAAATCAAATTGACCTTATGAGAACTTATATTTTGTTAAACTGACTTAAATCCGCTTGCATAACTTATAAAATTAAGTTAGAACGTGATTAACTTTTAAGTTATTGTTTAATAAGTTACAATGACTTAAAAACATATGCTGTTGGGACTAAATTATCATTTTATTAATTACAGTGTAGTGGCAATAAGAAATAGGTTTGAAATGTATTTTAAAAAGAAAGAAAAATCTCATGTACATAAGTATTCACATCCTTTGCAACAAAACTCAACATTAAGCTCAGGTCATGTCTCCGATAATCCTTGAGATGTTTCTATGAATTGGAGTCTACCTGTGGTATTTCAAGAGTTCACACTTAGTTGATGATTGATTATAAAGCAAGTTTGGCATGCTGTCCTGGGAGAGAGCCCTGAGCTCATAACATCCTCGAGCCCTGGGCTCCCTCCCATTTTCAGGGTGAGAGGGGAGCTTTGAGCTCAGGTAGATCTCGAGAACTCTCCCTTTTTGATAAGAGCTGATCACAGAAAATGATTGCTAAAGAAGAGATATGCTGTTGGATGAGAGTTTGACTGTAGTGCTAAATTTAGATTGATCAATTAACTTGTAGTGCATGTTTTTAGAATGTGGGAGGAAACCGGGGAACCTGGGGGAAACCCACGCGAGCACGGGAAGAACATGCTAACTTTGCACAGAAACGACAGCCGGGATGTTAAAGGACTAGAACCGGTGACGTTCTTGCTGTGAGGCAACAGTGTTAATCACTGGGCCACCATGCCGCCCTATGAAGGGAAAGGTGGAGAAATAGGGGTGGAAGGGGGGATTCTTCAAGTCGAAGAAACCCTGGCTCTTTACAATGGGTTAGGAATTGTCTGATTGGTGGATCATGCGTAGTTAATGCAGAACCAGCCGTGTTCAATCATAATCACGTGACCCTCTCGAAATTAGTTTATAAATAAACTTCACTTCAAGAGTTCACACTTAGCTGATGATTGATTATAAAGCAAGTTTGGCATGCTGTCCCGGGAGAGAGCCCTGAGCTCATAAGATTCCCAAGCCCTGGGCTCCCTCCCTTTTGCAGGGTGAGAGGGGAGCTTTGAGCTCAGGTAGATCTCAAGAACTCAGGTAGATCTCGGGACAGCAGCCGTGTATTTGAAGAACGCCCCAAAAGGCAAAGAAGATCAAAGCAATATGCGGCTGCTGGGTATAAAGTGTTAAAGCTGCTGTATGTAAGTTTTGGACTCTTCTAAAGCATAAAAATACCATAATATGTATGCAGATATTTAAGAAACATCACAAGTGAACATACTTGTTTAACTGAAAAACGATGCTGAAGTCAGATATTCTACTTTGAAAATGTTTTTTCCGTGCCGGAACGCTATCTTTGTTTAGGTAAATTTAACCTGCACAATGCCAGTTTAGCCAATTATAATTCAGCACTCCGGGTTGCCTTGTTGGAAAACAGCGTCATTCATTCATTAAGAAAGACTCTAAAAAGTATGCATCCGTAAGCGAAATGCGACAGTGTCAGTGGACAGTATCAGATGTCAAAATAAGACAGATTCAGTTCCACATGAGGTTATTAATTAGCAAATGACATGAATATTACGAACGTGAGCAGCTTACATTGTAACCGCGTGTCCTAACAACACGCTTCATGATGAGATCACAGTGATGAGCTATTTGGCTGTTTGCACCAGACCAAACACGACAGAAATTTAAATACAGCCTTTCAGAAGCACAGAATATGCACTCGCTCACGAAACGGTAAGGTTTATAATCTATTTAATACATGTTAACCCTCTTTAATGTCATTAAATGTACATGCTGAATCACTCATATGTGTTTAGTTCTAAAGTTCAATTTCAGACGGTTTATTGTATTTTCAAGATCTGAGGTGAACTTTGTGCTAAAATGGCATGTAAAATGGCATTCAAACTCACATTGTTAGCATTTAGCACTGAATAAAGCACACAAGGTTTACCTGAGGTGATCACTGTCATAGGTTTCTGTTGTTCAGCTGTGAGAATTAGAAGCCGCTTCTAATATATCAATTTGAGGTGTTGGTTAGACTTAAAACTCTATTTAATATGGAAAATATTCCCTCTATTGCGTGTCATTGCTTTTATTTAGAACACAGTTTAAATCACTCGCTCCTGTACTCAATCTGGCACCCCGGTGTGCATTTATTATGATCCAGGAGTGCAATGCCTAGTTCAACCACTGGGTGTCAACCTTTCATACTGCACCTTCAAAAAGGTGGTACTAGAAAAGGCTTGTAGGAGCAAAAATGGGACCAGTGCTGGTGTAAATGGTGAGATAAGAGTGGTCGCTGCTACTGAAGTGGTGTACTGGCAGACTAAATATGCACAACTATGTGTGCTCCCGAGGCGGTGTTTAATTGCATTGACCGGGCAGGAGAGTAAGGTAAATGTAATGATTTAAAGCAGGTTTGCGTGAGCTCTGTTAGAGAGGTTTAGAGTGTCTCTGCGGCTGCAGAAAGCAGTAAGTATCAGTATATGGAAATATAGAATGATAACTATGTGTCCAGAGAGGCATTTTAACTACTGTGGCAGATGAGCTCAAGTGTATGAGCTCAGGTAGAGCGTCACTGCTGCGGCAGTGGTGCAGAGGGGGATGAAGCTCAGCGGAGCGTCTCTGCTGCTGCAGAGGTGCAATGGAAGTCAATATTGGAAGGAAAGTACGCTTCCGCAGAGACGTTTTAACTGCTGTGGCAGTGCTGGGGAGTGTATCAGTATTGAATAACTAAATGGAAGTGTATATGAGCTCAGGCAGAGTGTCACTGCTGCGGCAGTGGTGCGAGGGGGAATGAGGCTCAGTGGAGCAACTCTGCAGCTGCAGAGTTGCATTGGTAGTCAGTGTCTGGATGTTATGTGTGCTCTCGCAAGAATGTTATGATGGAAGTGGATAGGAGCTTAGTTAGAGTGACACTGTTGCTGCAGTGGTGCGATGGGTGAGTTTAACTCAGCGGATTAGAGAGTTGTGTTAACTCTTTCAGGAACATTGTTTCCTGTCAGTAACAATGTGTATGATCTCAGCTAGAGCTACATTGTTGCTGCAGTAGTGCAATGGGTGAATGTAGCTCCATGGAGCGTCTAGAGCGTCATTACTAGTGAGATGATGCTACAAAGGAATGTAATTAAGTGGAGCTGCTGAAGTGGTGTGATGGTGGTCAGTGTGGAAGCAATACCAGTTCCTGCTAAGCATTTAGGGCTGTATTATTGCGGGGGAGTGTGCTGTGGCAGTGGGCGCTTGGGGCTACCCCTGTGTGAGTTTAAGCTGCAGAGAATGAGAGTAGGTGAAATTATGGAAAAAGTATTAAGAGAAAGAGAAAAGGGGAAGATAGTGAAAGGAGTCCTATGCTAGTAGGGCGGAAAGTAGGGAAAGAAACAGGGTCGTGCTGCTTAGAAACTATGTTGAAGAATCAGCTGGGCTTCTCTGAGGTGATATTGGCTAAGGCGAATGAAGGATTTAAAGGCATTGGGTGACCAATGACAGAGTTTGTATGTGTTGTTGGGAGACTCTGCTCAAGCAGAGCGTCACTGCTGCGGCAGTGGTGTAGAGGGGTGCTGTTGCAGAGGTGTGGTGGAAGTCAATATTGGAAGGCAAGTATGCTTCCACTGAGGTGTTTTAACTGCTGTTGCAGTGCTGGGGAGTGTGTCAGTAGTGAATGGCTAAATGGAAGTGTGTGTGTGAGCTCAGGCAGAGCATCAATGCTGCAGCAGTGGTGCAGAGGGAGAATAAGGCTCGAAGGAGAGTCTCTGCTGTTGTAGAGGTGCAATGGAAGTCAGTGGTGCAGATAATTTAAGCTAAGTGGGGCATATCTGCAGTTGCCGCTCAGGCAGAGCGTAACTGCTGCAGCCGTGGTGCAGAGAGAGAATCAGGCTCGGCTGTTGCAGAGGTGCAGTTGCAGGGGTGCTATGGGTGAGTGTAGCTCAGTGAAGCGTTTCTGCGGCTGCAGAGGTGTGGTGGATCAGTGTGGAGGCAATGTGTGCTCCCGCAGAAGCATTTAATGCTGTATTAGTGAGGGGGAGTGTAACAATAGTGATATTTGAAAATTTTAAGAGTATGTGAGCTTGTTTAGAGCGTCGCTGCTGCAGCAATTGAAACTTGGGACGACCCCTAAAATGGGTCGGAGCTTTGGTAAATGAGAGTGATGCATGTGGGTGGAAGTTGGCTGGAGAGGGACAGCTGGGCTCTCCTTAGGTGGTATTGCTTTTCTGTGGTGTAAGAATGCTAAGAGGGTTTGGAATAGGTGTGTGGGGGAGAGGATATCAAAAATATATATGTAATGTTCCTTGTGAAATTGATCTGTTTGCTTTGCTTAATAAAGAAGGAGAGTGTTTCTTCGTCCTGCAGTTAGATCAGATATGGTGAGGTGGATTGTGCGATTGAATTTTGATGTTAGTTCAGATCATCTCAAAACTAAAAAGGCTAGCATGAATATGGCATCCAGGTGTGGGCTATGTGAGGAGAAAAGTATCCTTTGCAAAGCGTGTGGAGTGGATGTGGAGTGTAATTGGTTGGATGAGGGTCAGCTTCTGGAGCCGGTTGTCATGATGTCTGGAATGAGAGAAACGAGAGAATGAGAAATGACATTTTTTACAAAATGGTACATGCACAGCAGAACATAATAAATTGTTTTAGCTGATATTCATGCGAGGCGTCTTAATAAGGGCATGGGCGACTGTGAAAGGAAGTGCATTTTGTTAATGCATAGTACGATAGCTTCATTGTAGTAATGTGCAAGGATAGTAGAGGTGGGCATTTGTCCCCCCACAGGATGGCAGATAGATGGAGAGCTGAGTATGTGGGGCGTGGCTTGTCTGGTGGTCATGGAAGTACCTCTTGAAGACTGAGTAGTGGAGTGATAGTGGATGGAGTTTAAACCCCTTACTGATATAGAAATTTATGCAAATGTATCTAACGCCTAGTCAATGGATGAAACATTTAAAATGTAAGAAATGTCTTCCTCCCATTCATAGCAGTCAAAGTGGGAAGTTCGTTACTTTGCCGTTTTCACATCTAACTGACTTGCCTATATAAACTTGCATATGACACTTGTGTGTGGACATATGAGTCACTGTGGCATATTATGATTGGACTTCTATGCTTAATGCGTTGAATGTTTTCACTAGCTGGGTAATACTCTTTTCAGAAGTTAAATGGCTATCAATGTGGCAGAGTATTTATTTATTTATTATAATATTTATTTATTTATAAAAATATCACCTGCCAACATCAAACCCTGAACTTAAAAGCGATGTCACCACTTAGAAACTGTGTGAAAGGAATGTTAGTTATGAGCTTTACTTTAATCCATAACTTTGGAATCTTAATGTGATTGAAAATCACAAGCATATCCATCACAGTTCATTCACAAATTCGGAGTCCATTCTTAATCTGTCAAAAGAGAGGGCGGGACCATCTCAAGTTTTTAGAGTTCATTGGATGGTGATGCTTCACTTTTCAGCTATTGGCTCAAAGGAGTGTCAATCAAAAGGCCGGCGGCCATTTTGACTAAATTCACTATTGCTATAACTGGAGACGCTATTGAACGCACTCCAGCTAGTGGTTTGGATGATAACAGTGCATTTGATGGATGTTTATCAACGTACGAATATGCTGTGGACTAATGTTTTGCAGATTGGATAGCCTGGACCCTTGCAGTAGAATTACTTCATGCTATTAGGATGATATGGATCTGTGGACAGGCGGGATGTTTGAGAGGTGAGTTCTTTTGTATAACTTATTCTATTCACGCTAGTCTCGTCTTTCAAAGATTTATAAAATGTTTAGTCTTTGTTGGAGAGTGGTTATTTTTTGGCGAGGCTTCCCTTTGGAGCGTGCTATGTACGTTACCACTGGTGTACCGCTAGGAGAGCGGTGAGGGTTCGATTTCATTGCAATGGCTTGGATCGCCGGCGTCTTGAGAGTTTAGGCTTTAATGTTGTTGTTGAAGTTGTTGTTGGAGATGCAGTAGCAGCTGGTGCGGAGCTGGGCGTTCTTTAAATCGAAGATGACTGTAGTGAGAAACCCTGGCTCTTTATAGTGGGTTAGGAATCGTCTGATTGGTGGATCATACGTAATTAATGCAGAACCAGCCGTGTTCAATCATAATCACGTGATCCTCTCGAAATTAGTTTATAAATAAACTTCACTTAGTTTATTGGACATGGTTTGCAAAGCCACATATTTGTCTGTAAGATTCCAAAGTGTCATAAGTTTTATCTAGTACTTGCTTTCTTCACCTTTCTGTCTCTCTCTGGCTACCATGCACTCCTTGCACACTGGCATTTAGCACTGAATGGATCACACCTGCTTTCACTTAATTCAAAAGCTGTTTGTTCAAGCAACACATTCTCACCTCCGACACGTCATACTGTATATTGATGCTCGGTCAGGACCTCTTCTCGTCACACTTTGATGCTCGGGGTCCCCCTCTGGTGTTGTTTTACCATGTGCGGGGTTCTCCAATGCTTTTGGTCATTCACATTATGCATCCCATTAATTGGTTTGTGCTTATTTGTAAAATATAAATCATTTTTTAGAGATGCATACACTCAAAAAAACCTCATTGGATGAATTCAATTTAATTGAAGGCAGGATTTCCATCCAATAAATTTGTTTACACAAAAAAAAAAACTTATTTACAAATTTAACTGCAATTAAGTTAGTCCAACATGATTTTGTCAAATAAAAGTTTAAATACATTTGTATTTTTATTTAATTTAAACTCAAAGTTTAATCATGTATGTCTATTATGTGTCGTACATTTTGAAGTCTCGTAGTTTTATTTGAAGTTCTCCTAAACAAACTAAAAGAGCTATTTTTAAGCATATTTCATGAATTACATATGCATTTGATTGAGCCTGATCTCAGAACTAATTTTAGGACAGTTATTACTCACTGAGCAAAGCAACAAACTGCATTTTTGCTAATTAAGCTGCCAACACCCAAAGCATGGTTGCTTCTGCAAGGTGGTAATCTCAAAACTCAATGCATTACATGAAAATCTTCTAAATCTTCAAACTAAAATGAGGAATAAACTCTAACATCTTTCTATTAAACATCTAAGATTACTTTTATTGTCAACATTTCCCTCTCTTAATTCAATCCCATGCAAAGCATGCTGGGAACTACAAATCCGCTAACCAGGTAGTTTCAACAACACAATTCCTTCATGTTGTCCCAACACAAAACACTTAAGTTAACCTACTGGTTTACAAATTTAAGTGTACTGAACATAAAACAAATAAATTGGCTAAAGAAATTAGAAGAATTGTGTTGTTTAAGCTCATTTTTAACAGGTAGTTTCAATATGCAGTAATCATTTTTCTGAATGACTTCTGGAAATGTTTGTACAATCTAACCCTAAATCATCTACTCACTTCTGAACAACACAAATAAACAAAAAGCAAATAAAAGTGGAATCATGTGTATCTATTGCAAAAACAACCACTTAATAGCGATTTTGTGAAAATTGTGTTGCGTTCCATGTCCTGTGAAACCATACAATGTCTTTATGTGAAGGATTGAGTAATTTATGAGTTTCCAATTGCTGAAAACTTTCCGGCTCCCACTTGCTGATGATCTCCTCTGATTCAAGAAGATGGTTCAGCACATGACGTGATTTGTCACGAGACACAGAGGGAGTCAATATCAATTGATGTGAATGGTCACAAAACACAGAGGGAGCCAATAGCATTTGATAAACTAAGCTAATGTAAGATACTTTTCTATTGGCAATGTTTGATTTTTCAGACAACATCAGAGCGTGAATGGAGGCATGGATTTTATCTATTCCTTTACAGAAATATCTCGTACTGCCTCAGAAGACTATTCTTTTTTCTTTTTTTTCAATAACTTGCAACTGTAGTTATATCTACCTGCTATAACCTATGTTTATATTGACAAATGATTGGGTTTAGTGCTAGGAGCTGGGTTACATGCTCATAAATGTGTTCGCAGTGTAACTTAAGTAAAATAGTTTTGACTGTTTACTTCAGAATACTCACACCACAATAACAGTAAACATTGTACTAATAGTTCTAATAACTTGCATTGGCATATGAACACCAAAGGTTTTTCATTTGAAGCAATGGAGGACCCTGCGTGTCAAAAGGTGATGAGAAGGGGTCCTGACCGAGCATCAATATGTGTTTAGTGAGGAATGAGAATGTATTGACTAGAGCAAGGATGTCCAAACTCAGTCCTGGATGATCGCTGTCCTGAAAGGTTTAGCTCTAACTCCAATAAGGCTCACCTGAACCAGATAATTATAATCTTACTATTGGAAGCTTCCAGGTAGGTGTATTTGGGGAAGTTGTAGCAAAACTTTGCAAGACATTGGCCCTCCAGAGTGTGGACAGAGTGTGGACATCCCTGTTCTAGAGCCTAGTGCTTGATTTATTTTACTTCTATTTGCATAATCTTAACGGCAGCACAGTGGCGCAGTAGGTAGCACAATCACCTCACAGCAAGAAAGTCGCTGGTTCGAGTCCCGGCTGGGTCAGTTGGCATTTATGTGTGGAGTTTGCATGTTCTCCCCGTGTTCACGTGGGTTTCCTCCGGGTGCTCCGGTTTCCCCCACAAGTCCAAAAAAACATGTGGTATAGGTGAATTGGGTAAGCTAAATTGTCTGTAGTGTATGAGTGTGAATGAGTGTGTATTGATGTTTCCCAGTGATGAGTTGCAGCTGTGGCGACCCCGAATTAATAAAGGGACTAAGCTGAAATAAAAATGAATTAATGAATGAACGAATGTCTATGCTAACCTACCTTTGGTGCGCTGACTAGTCCTCGTCTTGTTTTCAGTGGTTTATGTTGAGTGTAGTACAGTTGTCCCAGAGAGTTCTTGTCCTCTCCACTGGGCATTCAATTATGATCTGCTCTATCAGAGGAGCTGTTTAGTTCAGTTTGTCCTCAAACGTGCAACTGAAAGGCAACTGAAGACACAAAAGCACAAAACAGCGCACATTAATCTCAAATGGGTTCTCAGCAGCAACACCTAAGTAGCAAATTTTATTACTAAAAGGCAACAACATAACAAAGCATGTGACGTTTTACAAAAATAAAAAAAAATCAAGACACAAAAGGTTCAAGGAATAAGGCAAAAGTAAAGGATTGAGAAACCATTTATTTTCATTTAATATTAATAAACTGCCATCTTTTTTGTACTGAATATATATATATATATATATATATATATATATATATATATATATATATATATATATATATATATATATATATATATATATAATATAATTTAATATAATTTTTTTTTAATGTATTTATTTTTTATTGTATTTTTTATCATCAATTTGGTGTATTTGTAAAATATTACGTAAAATATTTAATCATTACTTAATAAAAAGGCCTAGTTAAATTGAAAAATTGCTGTGAATTTTCACTGTACTTTCCTTGTATATTTGTTCAAGGGGCTTAAACCAACTTGTTTTATTTTAATTAGTTTTCAAGGCAACACAATTAGTTATAATATTTATATATGTGATGTTTTGGTGCAACCTGTGTCTTTTGATTAATATGTTATTCACATCTACACATTAAATAAGCCTCACTGATCTGTAAATGTGGAAAAAGGTCATATGCTGGGTGATACAATTATCCCAGTAAAAATGCACTGCAGACAAAATGTATGTTTCCATGGTTCATCACTTCTAACCTTTTTGAAAGATATTTTAATAAGAGTTTCATGAGGTCGGTAGCAAATAAACAAGATATCATTGAAAATAGCAGTGCTTACTGCTTTAAGATTCAATTCAATTCATTTATTATATAGCGCTTTTTACAATATCCTCCTAGGGCCCGAGTGTCCACATACGTGGACAGCACATTTTTAGCTCTTAAGTGGCTATTTAAAATACTTTGAATGTTTTATATTTTGTTACAGACATACAGTGTCATCCTGCAACTGTTTTGCAGCATATGAAATGTCCCAAACCCTATTTTTAACTGCCCAAAATGGAAAAAAATGTTGTTTTACTCTCTGATAGTCAAAGCAAGTTCAACAAAAAAAATTCTATGTTAAATATGCATATATGCATAAAAGAAAATTCGGAAAAAATCGTTTTATGTAAATTCGGACCACGAGTCCACATATATGGACATAATTTTTCTCTAAAAGTACATCATATCATAAGATGATTTTTATTCTAATTAGGTTCCAATAAGCCCAAATAGCAAAGAGAAATAAAAAATGCATGTAAAAAAAACACCTTGGGCCTTAAAAGGATATAGATTGTGTCAAAGCAGTTAATATAGTTCTAGTGAAGTCCAGATTTCAGAGTTGAAGATCAGTTTAGGTCAGTTCAGTGTGGTTTAAATTTCACTGCTGAAAGTTCAAACACTAGAGCAAATCCGCCGAAGTGCAGCTCCACAAGTCCCGATCCGAGCAAGCCAGTGGCGAGAAAAAAAACTACACCAATTACCAAAAAAGTGAAGGGAAAAAACCTCAGGAGAACCAGGCTCTGTTGGGCATGATTAGATTAGATTAGATTCAACTTTATTGTCATTACACATGTACATGTACAAGTACAAGGAAATGAAATGCAGTTTAGGTCTAACCAGGAGTGCAATAGCAGCAAAAGCAGGATACAGGTATAAGTTATAAAGTGCAGTTATAGAAAGACTATGGTGATATTTACAAATGGATGTACTATGAACATTATATACAGGTTGTATTAGCTATGAACAGAGATTTACAATAGATGGATATATGTACAGGTTGCTATTAATAATCAGAAGTGTGCAGATGGATAAACATAATTACATAATTAGAAATGTATTTGTATATGTACAGTGGATGTGTACATAATTAGAAATGTACATGTGCAGTGGGTATGTACAGTTCAATTAAATGAATCAGTGCAATGAATATGGGCAATTTTTAAATGTGCAAATGTTAAATAGTGCAGTGTTTATGAGGAGTATGAGTTATGAGGAGAGTGGGGGGTGTATTAGGGGGGCAAAGAGTCAGTGGGGGGCAGAGTTCAAAAGGGAGACAGCTCTGGGGAAAAAAGCTGTTCCTTAGTCTACTGGTTTTTGTCCAGGGAAGCCTGAAGCGCCTGCCAGAAGGCAGGAGAGAAAACAGTCTGTGAGCAGGGTGAGAGGAATCCTAAAGAATACTGCGTGCTCGGCGCAGACAGTGTTTCTTCTGGATGTCCTCTATGGCTGGCAGTGTGGTCCCTGTGATGCATTGGGCAGTTTTCACCACCCGCTGCAGTGCCTCACGCTCCACAACAGAGCAGCTTCCATACCAGACTGTGACGCAGTCGGTCAGGATGCTTTCTATTGTGCAGCGGTAGAAGTTCACCAAGACGGCTGATGACAGCTGGTTCTTCAGCTGGTTCTGGTTCTAAGAAAAATAGGCGCTGGTGAGCCTTCTTGACCAGGCTGGAGGTGTTGGTGGTCCAGGAAAGGTCCTTTGAGATGTGTGTCCCCAGGAACTTGAAGGATGAGACACGCTCAACGGCCATCCCATTGATGTGGATGGGATCATGTGAGCCTGTTCGTCCCTTCCTAAAGTCCACAATGAGCTCCTTGATCTTGTCGGTGTTAAGAAGCAGATTATTGTTGGTGCACCAAGTGGCCAGATGCTGTAGCTCCTCCCTGTAGGCAGTCTCACCAATGTTGCTGATTAGACCAATCACTGTGGTGTCATCTGCAAATTTGATGATGGTGTTGGATCTGTTCACAGGCCTACAGTCGATGGTAAAAAGGAAGTAGAGGAAGGGGCTCAGCACAGAGCCCTGTGGTACACCAGTGTTGAGTGTGACGTGGTGGAGTGGATGTGGCCTGATCTAACAATCTGAGGTTTGTTAGTCAGAAAGTCCATAACCCAGTTGCAGAGAGACGTGTCGATATCCAGGTCTCTAAGTTTGATCATTAACTTAGAGGGTATGGCAGTGTTAAATGCTGAGCTGAAGTCAACAAACAGCATTCATGCATAAGTGTTTTTATTGTCCAGGTGTGTGAGTACAGAGTGCAGTGCTATGGAGACTGCATCTTCTGTGCTCCTGTTGCCACGGTAGGCAAACTGATGTGGGTCCAGTGTGGATGGCAGAGAGTCTTTCAGATGTGCCAGCACCAACCGCTCAAAGCACTTCATGATGATGGGTGTGAGTGCTACAGGGCGGTAGTCATTCAGGCATGTTGGGCTGGAGTGTTTCGGCACTGGCACAACAGAGGCGGTATTGGCACAGCTGTTAGGTTAAGGGACAGGTTGAAGATGTCTGTGAATACCCCAGCAAGCTGTTCTGCACATGCTTTGAGGACGCGCCCAGGAATACTGTCTGGTCCAGCAGCCTTACGCACATTGATCCGACTCAGTGCGGTGTAGACTTCTGATGAGGTGTGTGTGATAGGTGAGTGGTCGGTTGAGGAAGTGATCCTGGTGTAGGGTTCTTTATTGTCTCTTTCAAAGCGGGCATAAAAGTAATTTAGCTCATTCAGGAAAGAGACATTTGTGGCTGTGGGTGTGGACTGGCTGGGTTTGTAGTTGCTTATGGCCTGGATGCCCTGCCACATTCGTCGAGGATCAGAGTTGGAAAAGTGCTCCTCTTGCTTTAGCTTGTAACAGTGCTTGGCCTTTTTGATGCCCCTCTTCAAATTAGCCCTGGCAGTGCTGTAGGCCTGTGCATCCCCTGATCTGAAGGCAGTGTTGCGTGCCTTCAGCAGGAGGTGCACCTCCTTGTTCATCCATGGCTTTTGATTTGGGTATGTGGTGATCTGCTTCTGGGTTGTAACACTGTCTATGGTGGTGTTGATGTATTCCAGAACAGAGGAAGTGTAACTGTCAATGTCTGTGTGAGAGCCACAGGTGGCCTGGGAAGCAAACATACTCCAGTCTGTGTGTTGAAACTGTGTGTGGAGTCTACCCCCGCTGGCCACATATTGATGGTCCTTACTGATGGCTTCACACGGTTGATGAGGAGTGAGTATTTGGGAATGAAGAACAAAGAAAGGTGATCTGATTGACCCAGGTGGGGGAGGAGGGTCACAGCGTAGGCTTTGGCCATGTTTTTGTATACATGGTTCAAAGTTTTGTTTCCAGAAAATGTTTTGATGGAATTTGGGAAGCACTGTCTTTAAGTTTGAGTGATTTAAAATCCCCCGCAACAATAAAAGCAGCGTCTGGGTGAGCAGTCTGTTGTTTGCTGATGGCTGCATGAAGTAAATGTATAGCAAGCTTGGCATCAGCATCGGGTGGAATAAAAGCGGAAGTTATAATGGTGGAGGTGAACTCGCGTGGCAGATAAAAGGGTCTGCATTTAACCATTAGAAATTCCAGGTTAACAGAGCAATGTCTCCCAACGATGACAGAGTTTGTGCACCAAGCTTTGTTAATATAAATGCAATATCCTCTGCCTCTGGTCTTACCGGAGTCATCCGCCTTTCTGTCTGCTCGGAATGCGTGATGCTCAGTTAAAGATACAGCGTTGTCTGGTATCCCGCTGTTTAGCCATGTTTCTGTGAAAATTATGACATTACAGTTTCATAATCTTTTGCTGTGGTTGATGCGCAGTCGAATCTCATCCATTTTGTTCACCAGTGACAGTACATTGGCGAGGAAGATGCTGGGTAAAGAGAGCCGGTGTGGTGTAAGCCTTAGCTTAGCTCTTAGCCCGACGCGCTTCCCCCATCTTTGTTTACGGTCGCAACGCCGCCTTCGAGCACTTCCGCCCGGCCGGGCAGAGTGCTCAGCCTCGGGGAGGGCTCGACAGTGCGACCATTTCGCACGCATTTGCGACTAAAAATAGACGTGTGTGAACAGGAAAATTTATTTAGTCGCACATGTGCGATTTTCTTTTTTAATAAGCTCGAATGATGAATTAATTCACTCGGCCACGGTAAAACAACATGCTCTTCACGCTAACTTATGGTGGAAATTTATTGTGACTGTAGGAAATGCTGACGCTATCAACAACAGCACAATTATTTACTTCACGTCAAGCGGTCTTTACATTGTTTTGTATACGTTGCTAAGCAATGAATGGCACTGAATGGCGGCATGTCGCACAACGTGCGAGCCTCATAAAACGTCCACAATTCGGCCATGCATGGCATATCGTGGCACATTCAGTGTGAGACCCAATTCAACACCAGCGCTTCCCACACAAAGGACTTTACCTGGGCGGCCCGGTTGTGTGTTCGCAAGAAACTGAGAACACTCCGCCACAGACTCACGTGCTCTGCATGCAGACCCACAGAGACGCGCTGCATACAAAACTGCTGTTCTGACTTTGTAGCAGCTTTGAGAAGAGTGTGAGGAAGAGCGTGATTACTTTGGGGCAGAAGGAAATTTTAATTCATAGAGGGATTCCCATATTCAGCTCTTCTTTAAAAAGCCCAGAAAAATAAAATGCTCTGATAAACAGTGTCAGCTTTGCACATGAGGTTGTAGTTGTGTCTTTCCATTGTTATACTTTTCCCATGTGGGAAGTGGGGTGGAATCGGTAGAATATATTATGCAAATAAATTAATTTTGATAAATAAAATTATTCTTAAAATTCACATTATTTTATGTGCTGTGAAGAAAGTGTGTTTCAATCCAGCTAGTATATTTATATTAAAGTTAATATGTACAATATATATTATTATAAAATGAATAATGTCTTGGGGATGGAGCAGTAGGTCGTGCTGTCGCCTCACAACAAGAAGGTCGCTGGTTCAAGCCTCGGCTGGGTCAGTTGCCGTTTCTGTGTGGAGTTTATGTCTTGCAATTCTGAAATTTTATGACAAGTTTACAACTAAAATACACAAGAAAACTAAATAGTGAATTGAATTTAAACATTTTAACACCTCCAAACATCCTTGTTATTTATCTAAAATAAAAATTAATTACTGCATTCATTTAAGTGTTAAACCCCTGTAAGCAGATTAAATATCACAAAATAATGTTTTATTACATAAGTTTCTTCAGTGGTTCACAGCAGTTCAATTATGATTGCAGACAGAAAGGGAAGGAAAAAATATGATAAATGCCCCTATTAAATTGCTACTAACCATATAATTATTCATATTTAGGACTTGTGAAGGGAAGCATGTTTTGAGCTTTATTTGCATAAGTTAGCAATATATTACTTGGAAATATGACTAATTAACTGATTATATTGATTTACGTGTAGAACGTGTAGAAGAAAACACTAGCATAGAAATTCACATCTTACTAAAATGTGATCAAAGATATTAATTATTTGTTCTTTCTCTACTTCCAGCCATGATTGTAACAAATTCATCATAAAACCATTTTTTTCCCACTGAACCTGCACAATTTGCTGTAATTTCTTCAGTCACCTTTTTGTGTGCCTTGATAGTATCTCTTCGATTTGAGCTCGATTTAACGGAGATTGCAGTGCTCCAGTAACAATGAACAAGCTTGTATCAGGTCAGCTGTTCTCCATTTCAAAGATGTGTGCAGATTGGATGGGTGAAGCCCCAGGTGACACATGTCATAACACTAACTGCATTATTCTGTTAAACTGAATCATCAAGACCTCAGCGACCCAGAGGAGTCCAAAAGGTGGAATTGACAATAGTGTGAAGTAGAATAACAGCTGATACAGGCTGTTTATTAGTAGAGGAAACTTTCAGATCATCTCTCAGCAGGGTTAATCCTGCATTCTATCTTCTTTAAATTGAGCTCTTTTTATTTATTTTAATCATTTTTATGTAAAAATGAATCATGCTGCAAAACAGTGATGAATGCAAAGATGAAAACAGGATGTGTTTGAGTCATTTAAAGTTAATGACTCAAAGTTAGTTTGTTTCATTGCTGTAAATAAAAGGCTCCTAATGGCATCAAACAAACTTGTTATTTTTGCCCCCCTATTGGCTAAATAAAGTGATTTGTCAAAAAGAAATGGCAGCATGCTGGTCACTTCCCTCCAGGTCAGCATGTGCCAGCCAAGAAACTGCCTTTGAGATGAATGGGAATGTTAACAGATATTTCTTTAAGAGTATATTACACCTTGCAACCATCCCAACATAGCAGCTTTGGCTCCATTAGAGTAAGGATGTTTCTTTATTTTGTTTTTTAATGACCGATTAAATTATTGTCATTTTTTGAGAACTGTAGTTTCACAATCTACAAGTCTTAATGAGTATAAACATGTCTTAATTTATCCAAAAATGAAAATTCCTTGATTAATTATTCATCCTCATGTTGTTCTAGGCCTTAATATGATAACAGTTTAAGCACTAAAGCCACATGGAATGTTTTGACAATGTTTTTGGTTCCGTTTCTGTACTTTAAATGTCTCATGACACTTGCTGTCTATGGAAGATGGAGTTTTTGGATTTCTTGGAAAATATCTTGATTTGTGAACAAAAAACAAATTAAAGGTCTCAGGGGGTTGGAAGATATGAGGGTGAGAAATAAGTGAGCTGTAATTTTTGGGTAAACCAATCCTTTAAAAAAGTTGGCTACACTACAAGCTTCCAAAAAAGGACAGCTAAATGTACAAAAAATGAGTAAAAAATATGTGCATGTATTTTTATTTTATTCTTGCTTTCATGGTGATTTCAAAACAATTTATTTTCTTTTTTAATGAAGGGGTTGCTCATCCAAAATACAAGTCTGTAATCATTTACTCAAAGTCTTCCATTTTTGGAATGGCTTGACAGTAATTAATCTTCAGAAGAATTTTTTTTAAAAGAACTTGGGGGATTTCAAACCAAATCTTTGCTCAATCAAACCTTATGTGCTTTACAATTTTTAATAAAAACAATGTTAAAGCAATGCATTTAATGACTGGTTTAATGATAGGATACAAATGCTTTGTGTGGCAAAAATCTATGTCAAAAAGTGAGAGAAATAGCACTTTAAGTATTTAGAATCGCAACAATCGAATTCTAAAATACTTAACATTTGTGTAATGGATATAAAGCAAATTAAATTCATTTGGATTAATACAGATGGTTAACTAATACACTAAAGATTTTTTTTTATATAAGATATTTAAAGACAAAGCAAACAGAAAAACAGCTGGTTGAGTCAATATTTATAGACAGTTAACTGTATAAAAAAATTGCAAATGTTTCCTATTATCTTTCTGCAGTGGGACAGCTTTTTATTGCACTTGTGAACAAGCAACACACTCTGTGCTGCATGTAAAGTCAGTTAATGTACATGCATAATAAATATCTAAACCAGATTCAGAAATTAATGAGGGCTTAGGGAGATGAAGGATAAAAAGAAAAGCAAAAGCAGACAAATAACTAAAAGTGCCTCCTTGCTGACCACATATTTTATTTTTTGCACATTTTGAAGACTTGAGCATTATAAATACAGACATTTCTGTTGAGTTTGTTAATACAATGGCTAGTCAGAGATGCAGAGATATTCACCACTGCTGAAATACTGGAGTTTTTTTGGGTGAATGTGCTCACTGGCTGAATCCTGAATCTGCACACTCATATATACACTTAACGGCCACTTTGTTAGGTACACCTATCCAACTGCTCGTTAACGCATTTCTAATCAGCCAACCACATGGCAACAACTCAATGCATTTAGGCATGTAGACAATCTGCTGCAGTTCAAACTGAGCATCTGAACGGGGAAGAAAGGTGATTTAAGTGACTTTGAACATGGTATGGTTGTTGGTGCCAGATGGGCTGGTCTGAGTATTTCAGAAACTGCTGATCTACTGGGATTTTCATGCACAACCATCTCTAGGGTTTTGCAGAGAATGGTCTGAAAAAGAGAAAATATCCAGTGACCGACATTTCTATGGGGGCGCAAACGCCTTGGTGATGTCAGAGGAGAATGGCCAGACTGGTTCCAGGTGATAGAAAGGCAAAAGTAACTCAAATAACCACTTGTTACAACCAAGGTATGCAGAAGAGCATCTCTGAATGAACAACAGGTCCAACCTTGAGGCGGATGGGCTACAGCAGCAGAAGACCACACCGGGTGCCACTCCTGTCAGCTAAGAACAGGAAACTGAGGCTAAAATTTGCACAGGCTCACCAAAATTGGACAAAACGTTGCCTGGTCTGGTCTCGATTTCTGTAATTATTTTAACACAGATATTTTGTCTGCTTTTGCTTTTCTTTTTTATCATTCATCTCCCTAAGCCCTTATTAATTTCTGAATCTATCCTCGATCTCTGTTGCAACATTTGGATGGTAGGGTCAAAATTTGGCATCAACAGTATGAAAGAATGAATCATTTCTGCCTTGTATCGATGGTTCAGGCTGGGGGTGGTGGTGTAATGGTGTGGAGGATATTTTCTTGGCACACTTTGAGCCCATTAGTACCAATTGAGCATTATGTCAACGCCACAGCCTACCTGAGTATTGTTGCTGAGCATGTCCATCCCTTTAAGACCATAGTGTACCCATCTTCTGATGGCTACTTCCAGCAGGATAATGCGCCATGTCATACATTGCGAATCATCTCAGCCTGATTTCTTGAACATGACAATGAGTTCACTGTACTCAAATGGCCTTCACAGTCGCCAGAACTCAATCCAATAAAGCACCTTTGGGATGTGGTGGAACGGGAGATTCATATCATGAATGTGCAGCCGACATATCTGCGGCAACTGCGTGATGCTATCATGTCAATATGGATCAAAATCTCTGAGGACGTTTTTCAGTACCTTGTTGAATCTATGCCACAATGAATTAAGGCAGTTCTAAAGGCAAAATGGGGTCCAACCTGGTATTAGTAAGGTGTACCTAATAAAGTGTCCGGTGAGTGTATATAGAGTAGTATACTGATACCGTATATCTTAAAGCCACTAATTATGTTGGCAGTGGTTTTAAGGAAAAGATGATAATATATGCCATGTTCTATCTAGCCAATAACAAAATAAACATATAACTTAAATTGCACTATTGAGTTACTGAAAAGACTTGAATGTTTGCACAAGCTTTGCAGTTCAGCACTCTAGTCAAGTAAATTCACTTCACTCTTATTTATACAGCACTTAACAACAAGTATCTTCACAGCATAAAAACATTAAAACTCATATTTTTACTCTAGCACACTTGACCTTGATGGAGTGAACAGAGGAAATACATTTTGTGTCATATAAGGTGGAGTCTCAGAGCAAAACCTACCTATTGTATCATCATCATGGACCAATGGTATAATATTTTCAGAAAAAAACATGTTCATGTTGTTTTTTTTAGTTTTTTTCTTTTACTACTGCACAACATGTCATGGTATTAGCACCACATTTTGAGATGTTGCTAAAAATGTAGTTTTATAAACATGTCTCAAGAAGATCTCTGCCATTTGTTCTCTTCTGCTGTGCCCATCAAGGTTATTTAAATGCAAGGACACGTTCTGTATGAACAGCCCCTCATTCCCCAATACTGATGCATTTATATGATGCTTTTCAACTGACGATCTAAGGCTCAAATTGCATCTGTCACAATCCATTTTTTTCTCGCTGCCTCTCAACTAAAAGTGTTCCCATTTTTTTAAAAGGTGCAGTCCATAGTTTCCTGTGTACAATGACCTGCTTTTCAATTTCCAGCCTGGAAAGCTCTATTGTCTGGACTTATTGATCGACCCTTTCACATCATCTGTCTCTTCAGGCAGAATCCAAGTGGAGGTCTTCTGCAGTTCAGCTTTTTTTCATGACAAAAACACAAACTTCTTTTTCAGATAAGGAATTCAAGGACTGTTTTTTTTTTTATTCTTTTTATTTCAGGTACACGGGTGTTATTGATTCTTTATAATCCATGTTTTATCTTAGATAGATGTCAATGAGAGAAAAAAAAGATAAAACTGACCATCATGCTCCTCAGGCGAATGTGATTTCAGTTTACTTCCATACAAACTGCAATGTATTTATTTCTGCAACAAAACTGAGCGTGCTTTGTTTTTTTTATTTCATTTTATATTTTATTTAATTATTTTAAATAATTACATTTTATTTTTGTATAAATTGTAAATCAGTTTAAAAAAATCAGCTTAAAGGCTAAACGCTGCTTCTCACATGTTCTTTTGAGTTTCAAGGTTATGTGTGACAGTTCACACAAAGCTATTACCATGGTCAGTTTTCAAAGCTTTATAAAAACTGACAACATCTGCTTATTATGTGGGGACTAGCTAGAGATTGAATAGCTTAAATCTGTAGGTCTCTCATAACACACTGTCAAATAATGGCAGCTGTTCTGAATTGAATTTTAAGCTCTTCTGTTGGAGATGTTTAGAATAGTAATTCATTGCATGAATTATTGCCTAACTGATTATAAATCGTCACAAAAAAAATAAAAAGTAACTTTTTGTAGTGATAAATAGTAACTTTTTGTATTAGGGCTTAATATCCAATTATTCATTCATTCATTTTGCTTTCGCCTAGTCCCTTTAATAGTTAGGGGTCGCCACTGCCGAATGAACCACCATAATATCCAATTATCTACTCACAAATGCTAATAATACCATGATCATATACTTAAATAACACCTAAGTAAAAACGATAAACCTGAAATATTAGCCTAAAAATCATTTTTATGTTATAAATGCTAACTATGCTTCACTGAGTTATATTATAGATGAGATAATGTGTAAAGCTTATTTACATAAAACAAATGTTGTACTATTTCAAACCAAATAAAACAACCAAACTGTGTATTTATCATTTTTAACTTGGCCAGATCATAAACTTAATTTGAAGCATTCTTAAAGTATAAATAAACCGAGATTATATGCAGAGTTATTTTATGTTTAATAATTTTTGAACACATCACAAAGTATCTTGGGAAATACTGTATATTATTAAAGGTGATGCTGACATAAAATTGTACCATTCATTCATTCATTCAACCATTTTCCTTCGGCTTAGTCCTTGATTTATCAGGAGTCACCACAGCTGTATAAACTGCCAACTACTCTGGCATATGTTTTAGCAGATGACTTTCCAGCTGCAACCCAGTACTGGGAAACACCCATACACTCTCGCATTCACACACACACACACACACACACACGCTATGGCCAATTTAGTTTATCCAATTCACCTATACCTTATGGAGACGCTGTGGCGCAGTAGGTAGTGCTGTCGCCTCACAGCAAGAAGGTCGCTGGTTCGAGCCTCGGCTGGGTCAGTTGGCATTTCATGTGTGGAGTTTGTATGTTCTCCCCGTGTTCGCGTGGGTTTCCTCCGGGTGCTCCGGTTTCTCCGGTTTCCAAAGACATGCGGTAAACCAGTGAATTGGGTAGGCTAAATTGTCCATAGTGTATGTGTGTGAATGAGTGTGTATGGTTGTTTCCCAGTGATGGGTTGCAGCTGAAAGGGTATCCGCTACGTAAAAAAACATATGCTGGATAAGTTGGTGGTGCGTTGCTCTGTGGCGACCCCAGATTAATAAAGGGACTAAGCCGAAAAGAAAATGAATAAATGAATGAATGAATGTACTTGGTCTGTGGGGTAAACCAGAGCAGGAGGAAACCTACGCCAACATGCAAACTTCACACAGAAATGCCTCCTGGTCCAGAACTTCTTGCTGAGGTGACAGTGCTAACCACTGAGCCACCGTGCCACTAGAAATTATACCAGATTTTGGTAAATATCCAAACATACACATGTACCCAGGCGTCACGATGGCGCAGTAGGTCACACGATCGCCTCACAGCAAGAAGGTCGCTGGTTCGAGCCCTGGCTGGGTCAGTTGGCATTTCTGTGTGGAGTTCGCATGTTCTCTTTATGTTCGCGTGGGTTTCCTCCGGGTGCTCCGGTTTCCCCCACAATCCAAAGTCATGCGATATAGGTGAACTGAATAAGCTAAATTGGCCGTAGTGTATGAGTGTGAATGAGTGTGTATGGACGTTTCCCAGTGTTGGGTTGCAGCTGGAAGAGCATCCACTGCGTAAAACATATGCTGGATAAGTTAACGGTTCATTCCGCTGTGGCGACCCCTGATTAATAAAGGGACTAAGCCAAAAAAAAAAATGAATGAATGAACAAATGTACCCAAACATGTTTTTCTTTTCAGAAATTACATTGTGTAATAACAATGTGGAATGACCGAAGGAAAAAACATGCTGAACTAACTGAAATGTACTTAATACATTGGTGTACTTGTATAAAAGGCTTTGTTTTTGGTAATGACAGCTTCAAGATGTTCTTCAAAGATTTCCTTGTCTTGCTGAAATGTCCACCCTTTCATCTTCATTATCTTGGTAATGTGTAAGGGTTTGGAATAAAGCAGCTAATTCTAATTTAAACTGACAAGGAGCAGGGATGCTGAATAACTACTGAGAGATTTCAGCTAAAGTCTGGGCTTTTATGCCTTTTTATACCGTACATCCCATTTTAAATTGTAAACTAATTTGCTTTGTATATATTTTCTTTGTATATTTGGATTACTTCGGTTCATACCGACAACTGGTAAAAATTTAAATTCAATGACATCTTTATAAATATTTGTTTTTCCTGAGAAAAAATGATGATGCTGTATTTTTTGTTTGTTTGTTTAACTCAGAATCTGGATCAATTTTACTGATGACAGTAAGGATGAATTCCCTCACCCAATATTTAATCCTCAAACTGGTTAAAGCTGTATTGATTTCTTAGCAATCATTTTGTTCTCTTCTAAGAATATAAATCCTGAGGGCTATCTACCTGACAAAAAAGGTTCACTGTAAAAATGCTGGGTTCCACGCAATTCCTTTTTTTTTTTTTTGCTCTGTTATAAGATTTAGCAACCAGATGTCCAGTTTCCGTTTAATGTCCATCTGATTTTTTGTCTCTTCGTTAAGAAACAAACATAGCTTTTGTTCTCACAATTTATAAATTCATTTATTCATTCATTTTCTTTCCGGCTTAGTCCCTTTATTAGTCGCTACAGCGGAATGAACCGCCAACTTATCCAGCACATGTTTTTGCGCAGTGGATGCCCTTCCAGCTGCAACCCATCTCTGGGAAACATCCTTACACACTCATACACTACAGACAATTTAGCCTACCCAATTCAGCTGTACCACATGTATTTGCACTGTGGGGGAAACCAGAGCACCGGGAGGAAACCCATGCGAACACAGGGAGAACATGCAAACTCCACACAGAAACACCAACTGACCAGGCCAAGGCTCGAACCAGCGACCTTCTTGCTGTGAGGCGACAGCACTACCTATTATAAATTAATATAACATATATAATTTTACTCTTTGGGTGGAGAACAACAATTACAGTAAGCCCTGGTCATAATGGTCATTTTACCATTGCAAAAAAAAACAAACAACAAACCTAATGGTGGCCTAACACTTTTGCACAGTATTGTATACCACCGCTAATGCTGTAAAACATACTGCATCTAAGCAAGCAAAGAACTAGTATATGGAAGTTTGACCTCTAGCAAAACAAATGCCATAACCTTGGCTGAGACACGACACAGCATATCTGCCATAGCAGTATTAAAGTTGCTGTGTGCATTCATTAAACGGCTATATTGGCTACAGTGAGAGTGATCTCTGTATTTACTTATTGTGGAAAATTAATTATCTGACAGACGTGAGATATATGAAAATATCTGCATATTATTATTTATTTATTATTTTATTTGTTAGTTTTATTCTACTGGGCTATTGAATGCTTACTTCTGGTTGGTTAATGAAATTATGTTCAAGTAAACACAGTTACAGACAGGTTTTGACTGCATATTTCTTAGTCAAACTATTTCAATTATAACAGCAAGATAACCAACACTTACAAAGAAAATAAATATAGGGAACAATTGGATATAAATATAGTATTTCCATTTTTCAGGAAAAATGCTTTTACTGGTGTGATAGAAAGCAAACACTTATTTTTTCCTTCACTCTATACTGATTCTGACAAATGTATGAGCAATATCACTTACTGTAATACAGCTACATCACTGCTGTGATTCGTATCACAGTTGCAGCAGTGCTGACAAACAGCTATATCGCAGTGCTACAAGTGTGATATTGCATTTATACAACAGTTCAACTGCATAATTGTGTAAGTAAAAAACAAAAGTCAACCACAGAGAGCCTGAAAAACCCTTTTGTGAGGAAATGCATTCTTCTTGCCACATAACATACAAATTTACACAAAACATGGTTCTAAACCAGGGATTCTCAACCAGTGGGGCGGCTGAATAAAGTCTACATAAACCAATGTATTATTCAGTAATAATATGGCTCCAAACAACAGTCAAAAACAGTGGCATGACAGATAAGCACACAAATATGTAAGTGAACGTAGTGACTTAGTCAAGATGATTCTAGGAACTCAGATGAGCCTGTGTTATAACTTTCAGTAGTTGTTATGTGGGAACAACATACCTTGGATTAAATCAAAATCAAGTTTCATAAAGAGCGGTGTAATAGCATCTTTATATTGTTGTTTATAAAATGTTGAGTAAAATGGTTAAAAATTATTCAGCATAATATATTAAGCTGTACAATTTTGCATTGCAGTCAAATCTATTTGATTTGCTCTGTCAATTGTAGCAAATAACAGATGACTGCAACTAAATATTGGGTCACACTTTAATTTGATGGTCCGTTTGTTGAACTTAAGTTGTGTTGCAACTAATTCTCATTAGATTATAAGAAGACTGTTAGGTTGGGGTTAGGGTTGGGGTTAGTGTAAGTTGACATGTACTTGCAAAGTTTCTTATATTCCGTTAAATGTCTGTTGAAGAAGCATATCAACAGATATTAAGCAGACAGTCTACTAATACTCAAATGGACCATCAAAATAAATTGTTACCAAATATTGCATTTTGTACCTTCATTCATTCATTTTCTTTTCGGCTTAGTCCCTTTATTAATCTGGGGTCGCCACAGCGGAATGAACCACCAACTTATCCACCATATGTTTTACGCAGCGGATGTCCTTCCAGCTGCAACCCATCACACTCATTTACACACATACACTACAGACAATTTAGCCTACCCAATTCACCTATACCATATGTCTTTGGACTTGTGGAGGAGAACATGCAAACTCCACACAAAAATGCCAACTGACCCAGCCGAGGCTTGAACCAGCCACCTTCTTGCTGTGAGGTGAACGTGCTACCCACTGTGCCACCGTAGCCGCATTTAGTACCTGTAATGCATTAGATTTTACAATAGACCACTATACAGATATCAGACTCCTAAATTAGCTGAGCTCAGCATATACATCATATTTTTATTTTGTTTTATGTAGCTGTACACAGCCAATTGCCTTTGGAATTATTTCTACAATTATCAGATAATATAGCATGCTTTGTGCACTTTTGTGTTCACAAACCATTCAGGTGGCATCCATTTCCCAGGTGAGTAAAAATCGTATATACTTCAACCGGTCACCCCCAGTTGGAGCGATGACGTGCGAGCAAAATGGCGCTGATTGGCCACACCCAATTGTAGCTTCATTTGCACTCTTCAGAGACGTATGGGTGATGTCACGGATTGTTAGGATGCAGACGGACAGACTGGGTAAGTGAAAGATGTAACAGTTTATTAAGACAACGTTGAACACAAACGGGTGAGAAGACAGTGAGGGTGAATGAGCTGGATGGTAAATGTCCTTTTCCTTGGCAGATTGGATGATACACAACGGGGTGTGTATGATTAGAATACAGGTGACGGTGCTCGCTGTGATTGGGTGCAGGAAGAGCCTGGCCAATCCGTGACATTACCCCCCTCCCCAGGGCCCGCTCCTGAGGGCCTAACATTCCGACCTCGTCCACGAGGTGCCAGGAACTCTGGGTGATTGGAGTGGAATTCTTCCATGAGTGAGGGATCTAGGATGTCGGATCTGGAAACCCACAATTTTTCTTCTGGTCCATATCCCTCCCAGTCCACTAGATATTCTAGTTGACCACCACAATGCCGGGATCGCAGAATTTCTTGGACGGAATAGATGGAGCCTTCTTCCAGCAGCAGTGGAGGAGGGGGTTCCTCTTCGTGGCCAGGCTCTGTGGAGGGAATCAGAGGGTCGTGATAGGGCTTCAGGAGTGACACATGGAACGTGGGGTGGATTCTGTAATGTGGAGGGAGCTGGAGTTTATAGGTGATGGGATTGACCTGTTCCAAGATGGTAAAGGGACCAACAAACCGGGGACTGAGATTCCTGGAGGGCGGTCGTAGGCGGATGTCTCTTGTGGAGAGCCAAACCTTCTGCCGTGGATGATAGGAGGGCCCAGTAATCCTCCTTCTGTCTGACACCTCCTTGGCTCTGTGGACTGCCCTCTGAAGATGGTGATGAGCCTCGTCCCAAACCCTCTTGCTCTCCCGAAACCAGTGATCCACTGCGGGGACATCAGATGGTTCGCCATCCCAGGGAAAGAGTGGAGGTTGGAACCCTAGGATGCACTGGAATGGTGTGAGTCCGGTGGTGGATTGCAGCAGTGAATTCTGGGCGTATTCTGCCCAGCCCAGAAACTGGTTCCAGGAGTTTTGGTGGCCGTGACAGAATGTTCTAAGGAATCGTCCCACCTCTTGATTCTTCCTCTCTGTCTGGCCGTTCGTCTGAGGGTGATATCCAGACGAGAGGCTGACGGTCACACCCAGGAGTTTAAAAAAGGCTTTCCACAGACGGGAAATGAACTGTGGACCTCGGTCGGAGACGATATCTTCTGGTAAACCAAAACATCGGAAGACATGGTTGAACAGACTTTCTGCCGTCTCTAGGGCTGTGGGAAGACCCTTCAAGGGGATCAAACGACAGAATTTAGAGAACCGGTCTACTATCACCAAAATACAGGTGTTACCGTCTGATGGACGAAGGTCCGTCATAAAATCCACTCCTAGGTGTGACCAGGGACGATTCGGGATTGGCAAGGGATGGAGTTTGCCAGCCGGTAGATGACGAGGACTTTTGGACATGGCACAGTCTTGGCATCCTTGAACATAGCTTCTCACATCCCTTGCCATGTTCGGCCACCAATAGCGTTGGGATAGCAGCGAGAGGGTGTTGTTGGTCCCGGGATGCCCCGTGCCCAGGGAGGAATGGATGGAGTGAATCATATCTACCCGTTGGTTAGCTGGAACAAACTGCCGATGAGGTGGGCAACCCGGCGGAGGTCGGGTTTCCGGAGTGACGACGGTTGGAGGGTTAGACCACTCAATGGGACAAATGGTGATATGGTCAGGGAGGATCCTAGCAGGAGTTTCGATTGTTTCTGGAAGATCATGCATTCTGGATAATGCGTCTGCTCGGATATTCTTTGACCCGGGTCGGTAGATTATGGAAAACTGGAACCTGGAGAAGAACAGTGACCACCGGGCTTGACGAGGACAGAGTCGTTTGGCATCTTTAAGATATTGCAAGTTTTTATGGTCGGTAATGACTTGAAAGGGGTGTTTTGCGCCCTCCAACCAATGTCGCCACTCCTCCAGGGCGAGCTTGATGGCGAGGAGCTCCCGATTGCCGATGTCGTAGTTCTGCTCCACCGGGTTAAGCTTCCGGGAGAAATAGGCACATGGATGGAGTAGTGTAGGGGTTCTGGTGTATTGGGATAATACTGCCCCTACCCCAGTGGTGGATGCATCTACTTCCAGAACGAAAGGTAGGTCTGGATCAGGATGAGGCAGGAGTGGAGCTTGAGTAAAGGCTTCTTTAAGGTTTTGGAAGGCTGCGGCTGCTTCGGGGGACCAGACTAATTTTTTGGGTTTATTTTTCAGGAGGCTGGTGAGTGGAGTGGTGATAAGACTGTAGTTCCGGATGAAGCGTCGGTAGAAGTTTGCAAATCCAAGGAATCGTTGTAACTCTTTTATTGTAGTGGGTTCTGGCCAGGACACGACAGACTTGATCTTCCCCTCGTCCATGCGAACACCTGATTGATCGATGATGTATCCTAGGAAGGGGACAGATGTTTCATGGAAGGAGCACTTTTCAGCTTTGAGATATAATTGGTGTCTTCTAAGTGTGTGTAGGTCCTCCGCAACATGGAGACGATGTTCTGCCTCATTCCGGGAGTAGATGAGGATATCATCTATATAGACTATGACAAAGCGATGCAGGTACTCTCGGAGGACTTCATGAATAAAGTTCTGGAATACGGAAGGGGCGTTAACCAGACCATAGGGCATGACTAAATACTCATAGTGGCCAGTAGGGGTCACAAACGCGGTTTTCCACTCGTCATTAGTCCGTATCCTCACCAGATTGTATGCGCTGCGGAGGTCCAACTTAGTAAAGATCTTGGCAGATCTTAATTGCTTCAGTGCTGCAGGGACGAGAGGAAGAGGATACCAGAACTTGATGGTACTCTGGTTCAGGACCCGGTAATCGATACATGGCCGCAGCCCTCCATCTTTCTTGGCCACAAAGAAGAAGCTGGATGCTGCGGATGACGTGGAAGGACGAATGTACCCCTGACTCAGAGCCTCTTGAATATACTCCTCCATGGCCTTAGTTTCCGGAAGCGACAACGGGTAGATTCTCCCTTTGGGCAACGGAGCATCTGGAACTAGGTCGATGGTGCAGTCCCATGGTCGATGTGGAGGTAGCTGGGAAGCTCTCTTGGGGCAAAAAACGTCCTTGAAAGAGGAGTAAATTTCAGGAATTTGAACTGACTGTTGCTTGACTGGACTTTCGACTGACGTGACATAGAGAGATAGGGGTTTCTTTGGCTGAAGAGGAAGATCGGGAAAACATTCTGGTGTGCATCCTTCACCCCATCTTTTAATCTCTCCTGTGCCCCAAGAGAGGATGGGATCATGCTTCACCAGCCACGGGCACCCTAAGATGATATCCATTGTAGCGCCCTCCAGAACCAAAAATTGAATTTCCTCCTTATGCAGCAGTCCTACTTGAAGCTGAATGGATTCACATCTACGATGGATACGTGCCTGAGAGTGGATATTGCGGATTATGGGTTGGATCTGGTAGACATGCTGCGATGCTTCGGTGTTGAGTTGAAGTTGGCGACAGAGGGCATGTGAGATGAAGTTCCCAGCTGACCCGGAGTCGATAAGGGCTGTGGCTGTAACAGAGGCAGAGTGGGTAGTTAACCGAACATTAGTAGTGAGTGGATGCATCTTTTCTATTTCTGAACTGAACACACTCGCCGAGGAACGTGGGGGATGGAGTGGACAGCCCAGCCTGACATGTCCACTAGCACCACAGTACATGCACAAACCCCGGGTCAGCCTCCTCTGTCGCTCGGCGGTCGTGAGTCTACCAGACTCAATGATCATGGGTTCTGGTTCAGGAGGGGTCACTGGCTCAGACGGACGGAGGAGTGCTTGAGGGACAGGATTATGGTCACGCTGGTAGCTCTTCAGACGCTCAGAACATCGGAGAGAAAGTTGAATGAATTTTTCCAAGCCCATAGTGTCATCCAAGGCTGCGAGCTGTACTCGAAGTTTGTGTTCTAAGCCGAGCCGATATGTGGTGAGGTTGAGATCGCTCATTCCATCTACTAGCTGCCGCCAGAGTCCGAAATCGTAGAGCATAGTCTTGGATGGACATCGTACCTTCTTTTAGATGATATAGTTGTTCTCCAGCTGCTACTTCACCATCTGATCGACCAAATACCTCTTTAAAGTACGTTGTGAATGTTTGAATGGAACTTGTTACCGGCCCGGCTTGCTGCCAAATGGTTTCGGCCCATCGGAGAGCAGGTCCAGATAGAAGGGAGATGATATAAGCGATTTTGGATCGATCTGTGGGATATAAAGCAGGTTGCATGGTGAATACTAGAGAACATTGTAACAGAAATCCATTGCACTCCTCCGCCCCGCCTGAGTAGGGCGGTGGTCGAGCCATGGGACTGGAAGAGGTGGTGGA
Source organism: Danio kyathit (assembly GCA_903798195.1). Classification (NCBI taxonomy): domain Eukaryota; kingdom Metazoa; phylum Chordata; class Actinopteri; order Cypriniformes; family Danionidae; genus Danio; species Danio kyathit. The sequence continues at coordinate 28,175,556 of LR812532.1, forward strand.
CGGCGAAAAAGACGATGCGGAAGTGCTCGGGACTGGTGATGCTTCGGGAAGTGGTGTTGAATGTAACAGAATCCTTTTCAACGAATCCACCAGCTCTTGGAAGTGATCGGGAGTGCTCATGTTGTCACAGTTTTTTAGGTCCGGGCTTCTGTTAAGAAGCAGACGGACAGACTGGGTAAGTGAAAGATGTAACAGTTTATTAAGACAACGTTGAACACAAACGAGTGAGAAGACAGTGAGGATGAATGAGCTGGATGGTAAATGTCCTTTTCTTTGGCAGATTGGATGATACACAACGGGGAAGACGGATAGCACACACCACAGACTGGAGAGACTGAAGACAGGAACAACTAGGGGTAAACAGAGACACGGTAAGTACAAAGATATAAGTTTGTGAGTGTTAGCCAGGAGAGTGAACACTCAGAGTCCGCTTCGTATCAACGAGCCCGGACACTGAGTGAAGTGAGGGGTGTGCTTTTATGGTGAGACGGAATTGGATGCAGCTGTGAATGATTAGAATACAGGTGACGGTGCTCGCTGTGATTGGGTGCAGGAAGAGCCTGGCCAATCCGTGACACGGATACTACATTTAACACGCACAACTAACCTCGGCCCTAACCCTGCCCCTCAAAGTGACATCACTAGCTCCATTGAGAGCATTGCATGTCTGAGATATGGAGTCTCAGCTTGCAAAACCCAAGTCTGCATCCAGATATTTTTGATCTAAGCAACAACATTCTCACATAAAAATCTCAATTATATAATTTTGTGGTCTAACATCCACAATATTTGTCAGATGTAGTCAGTTTAAATCCCCAACTTGGCACTCACAGTGTGTGATGTGATGCAAATCATCACTTTAGAATTATAAGGTTCTATCTGACATTTTTGTCAAAATTGAGTTGACATATTCTTATTAAATGACAACTTATTTACATTATGAGATTTTTTTTATAAGTTGTTTACATTTTATAACTTTTTATTTAAAAAACAAATGTTAAACACATACTGTTTGCTATGGAATGCAAAAACTTTGAAGCTCAATATCTCAAAATCATTCAGAACGCAGATAGAACCTTATAATTCTAAGGTGACGAAATGTGAAGAAGCTAGAACAGTGCTGATATTTAGTAAAACATTGCAAGGCTGTCAGCCATTCAGATTCAAGAAACAGATACTGTAGAGCTGTTGTATAATTAAAAAAAAAAACCCTGTCAGAACACATGTAGCCTTTATTGATATGAATTACTTTTGAATAATCTAACGGCCCATTGTCATTTACTCCTAAAAATCTAGCAATTTGGCCCAGCACTGTATCAAAACAACCCAATAATAATAATAATAATAATAATTAACTATGTCTAATATTTACTCATTTCTGGATGGCAAATAACCTGTTAATGGTCACATTTAACCCAAAAGTTTCAACTAAAATCGAGTGAACTGAAATATTGTACTTTTGCTATTGCATTTGCTGTAGCTCAGAAATAACACATTTTACCTTTAAATCTGCAGATCTGTAAACAGCCAAGTGATAGCTTAATTAAAGGTGTAATTATCATTACAGTTCATTAGCAGGCTAACAACATTTTTGAAGAAGAAGAAGGGAAAAAAGTGTTGCCATGTTAATGCTATTGTGCTGTATTTAGTTGTTGAAACCCTTCATCTTACTGGCAAGATCTCTCAAAATAAGCAGAGGAAAGAGGGAAAGGCGGACACTTTGATTGGATGAGCACCCCTGCTGAGTAATGCTTACTGGAAACACAAAACACATTCAAGGGAAACTCACATGCGCCTGTCTTCTCAATGGCTTGCGCTGGATTAAGGGGAGATTTAGTTAATTGGAATAAATGGTAATCTTTTTCCACATACATCTGGCAAACAATCAGAGCGGTTGAAGAGATGTGGGTTAAACATTAGCATTGCCTCAGTCCAGATTTATACATTTTTTTATCAAAGACATGAATTAATAAAAAGAACCCTTTAAAAATACTGTGGAAAATAGACCATGAAATATCCAGAGGGGAACAGATTCATTCTTGCATATAACGTGGATGTTAATAAGATAGAAAGGATCCTAATGCATGTTGAGCTATCAGCATTACATATGTACCTCTTCCAAACATATACTGTACATTTGAATTACATGTCTAAGCAGGCACTGACTTACTGAAAAAGATAAACACATTCACAAATATATAAGATTAGGAAATACCAGAGAATGAGAATATACAATGCTTGCATTATAAGCTCAAATACAGTTTGTAGTATAAATAATTAAAATACTTCTTCTTTTTTAATCTTCTCTTATATCACATTTCTTTAATTTTTCTTTACATTCTGGGTTGAAAATACATAACTACACTTACAGAGAAGTCTTCCTGAACACATTTCATTACCATCTTCCTCTTCTTCTTTCTTATCCTCAACATTAAATTATGAAAATTGAACAATGACATTTTATTAGTTTAATTGCAGTATTTAATGTGAATAACTCTAATGATAATGATTGATATACTACTACTACTACTATGAATAATAATAATAATAATAATTATAATAATAATCATCATCACCATTTATATTATATTATACTATAGTATATTATACAGAATTACTTAACATCAGTAGGTTTGTTTGTTTGTTTGTTCTTTTTTTGAAATCTTTAATTCTTTATTTGAAATTATCTTTATCTTTATCCTTCATCTTTAATTGAAATTAAATTTCTTTGTTTAACTTGAAATTGATGAATCATTGTCATCGCAAACCTGGCAAGATGTTTGGGCAAATTCACCATATTATGAATTTATGCAAATATTCAATCGTTGTCATATGATATTCGCGATTAAACAATATTGTGTTCTCAGAAATCATAATAAATAATAAATAATGCTAGGCTTCTAGCATTCTATTTTAACGATCTTGGTGCAAAGTCCAAAGCACAGGGCAAAAGCAAGTGTAAGTGGAAAAACTGAGTGCTTCACTAGCGAGAAAACAGTCAAACAGAGCATCTACAGCACGAGAATGAGAGATGAGTCTCCTCATTCTTTACTTTCACTTTCACTCTCTTCAGTGGATAAGGAAACATGTTGTACGCACAGACATCCATTAGCCTACATAATTAATTTAGTTTGTTTAGCACAAACATTTGTCTCAAAACTATTTCTAAATTCAGTTCTAATTTCCAGCAAACGAATAAATGAACAGTAATAACGAAGTGTGCTCAAAAAATTACATTCAAATACACATGCGGTGTCCCATATGGTCTAAAAGCTGACAGGTGAGCAAATCTAAGCTTGTTTTTAATAAAACAAATATAAATATGCATTTAATAAATAATACTGCTACTAATAATAACATTATACAAAAGCAAATTGTCATGAATATACTGAAAAGGCACCCTGAGATGAAGGCATAAAAGCAGTGGTTTTTATATTTATGTCAAAAATAATTATTTTTGTAACATTTTATTCCTTTAATTCTTTTTTATTTGTAAACATATTTGCGTATTGCTGTATATCTTGTGTGTATTAAGCAATGTTTAAGCGAAGCACACAACTGACACGCTCTGCGCTGACCTTTAGACCTCCTCTTAGCTGGTCTATTGAGCAGTCTATTTTAGATCCTCAAAATAGCAACACGCCAGCAATGCGCCTTAACACACCTCCTTTTTTAGACCACAGCGCCTATGGGCGCACAAATGAGTGCAAACGCATTTGCTATTTAAACAGCGTGGTGCAAAACGTCAAAATGACTCTTGTGCCAAGCTGAAACTATAGCAAACAACATTTGCGTCACACCTTGCACTGCATTGCGCCGGGTGTATGATAGGGCCCTTTATGTTTTTGTTGTTTTGCTAGTTCCAATCTTTAACTTCATTTTGATGCTTGGTAACTGTATTTGTTACGTGTTCATTGCAGACTATTACAAATGTACATGGGTTATATTTACTTGTACGTTTATTTATATTTAATCATTTTAGTGCTTGTGATCACTGTAAATATTGGCAGAGGCAAAAGAGCTGTCTTTAAATATCTAAAACTAAAAGTAATTGGAATGACGGATGATTATCAGATTTTATTTTTGGTGAACTATTCTTTTAAAAGGCACTTATGATGAAAATCCTCTTTTTGAAGCTGTTTGGACAGAGCTGTGTGTAGATATAGTGTGTTCACAGTCATATTGGGGTGATATAAAGACAATAAGTCTCATTTTTAAATTTCTTGACGTTAAAATAGGATCCAAACCGCAACATGACGTACGAGTGTGGTTTCCCCGCACACCGAATTGATTGACAGACGCGTATTAACATGTCTCCGTAGTAATGCTATAATCATATCAACATACATTATACATCTGCTTCCTTCATGTCTGTCACTGTGCTGTTTATCTGATGCAGCTGGAGATTGAGGCACACTCTGACAGGCGGGGAAAACTAGCATTAAAGGCACAGACAACAAAAACAGCTACATGGTTGTTCAGAGCAGAAAATTCAATATTCTGAAAGGTATAATAATTAATCTGATTAGTGTTTTGAGCTGAAACTTTAGAGACACATTCTGGAGACACAAAATACTTATCTTAAATTTTAAAAAAGGGGTAAAATAGGTGCCCTTTAAGAATTTGCAAATGAAATAATGTGAGTAGGATGTACAGTATGTATGTACAATCACTCACCTAAATTAAACACTCAGCTCCAGTTTATACTGTATGTAGGCTGTACTTCATATCTATATACTTTAGATCAGTGTTTATTGAGTTCTCCACAGCATACATACCCTTTGGGGAGAAACAAATATATTTGCTTGTTGAATTAAAGCTCAGTGAAATCCCCTTCTTCCTTACTTGGCTTATTTGTGTTAGGCCAGAATTTATTTGCATGGCATTTTCAGAAGCTCCCAGGATCTCCATTCAGTGCCATCTGATTGTGCTAATAATGGTAGTGGATATATTCAGAGACAGCGAGAGAAATGAAAATGGGAAGAGACTCCCAGAAAACATGCAGCTGTTGAATCTGAGCTGTGACTCAGTTGACATTGAGACTGATTAGAACTGCCTCTCCAGCAGCTTTAATGTGATTCCTCAATGATTCTGAGGATTAACTTGTATGATTATTCTATTTATTTATTTATTTAGACACTATGAAAAGTGTATTAGTGTTCAAAACTGCACCTTAACATGTACAGAAAGAATATACTGTATGCATTGTAAGAATGTACATACTATTTTCAGACATTCAAGCTCAATTTAATAAAAAGGTAGTGATTTAAATTAGGGGTATTGTTATATACGGGTGCTGATGATGATTGGTACTGTATATTTAAAAAATAAATAAAATATGGTTATTGTGTTTGATGTATTGGTGATGATTATGACATGATTGACCTCCATTGTGGTCCATTGTACTGTTGTTCCAGCACATTATATATAATATATTTTTTTTTATTTTGATGATGTTCAATTTCTATTTCTCGTGTTGTTTTCATTTTATTTTTGTTTGATGTATTGTTTATTTATTTTATATTCAAATTATTATTTTATTCTTAAATATATTATAAATATATTAATCTATTATTTTATTTTAAATTATTATTATTATTATTATTATTATTATTATTATATAAATATTATAGGTGGGCATAGATAATTTTTTTTAATCTAGATTAATTTCAAAATTAATCTAGATTAATCTAGATTAAAATGGTTTATTTAAATTCTGCTGAAGGCATTCAGAATATGTGTGCTACCCAAATAATAAGTCTTTGAGAACGGGTTTCTCAAGCCAGGTGACGCATTAGACCAGGGGCTCATCTCCTGTTTCTAAAATGCATCACAAACTGCTTGAGAAACTGTTCTACTGTGATAATTGGTGATGAAAATAAATGATGTTCAATAAGATGTACTTGTGTTTACTAACTGTTTATTCAGTTAAACATGAATGTTGAACTGTAGGCCTACATAAGCTCCAAACAGTGATTTCATACTTGCTTTTGATGTAGGTACATACAGAAAATGCTGCTTCGCAAAGGCAAGTTCACAGAGCCTTGACGGTGTCAAACATTGAGTATGTTTACATGGGCAACAATACTTTAATACGATTTTAATATGATTAAAACAATACTCTGATTAAGAGTCTGCCATGTAAACAGCGATTTTTGATTACTTAATGTGACTAAAGTCATAACTGAACTAAACAGAAATGGAATTGAGACGTGGAGTATGCAGATATTAGTGGCAATACTGACAAACTATTCCCGTCATGTAGGACTTTTCGCCATATTTTCCGACAAGATCCACACAGGCGGCTGTCAGTAAAGGACCGCACAGACATACAGACGCACACACACAAACACACACACACACACACACACACATCGCGAAATGCGGAAGTTTTTTTTCTTCTCATTTGGCGTGCGTTATTAAATTCCATAACACTCTCACCTGTCCTTACTCATTTATTTGCGTCTAATACCCCAGTTTGTCACGAAGGCATGAATTAAATGTTCGTGAGTTAAAGTGAAACTGCTCAACTGCAGTTAGAGTCAGGCATCCTGCTGATTTGATTCAGAAGGGCACTTCTTTCCCAGACGGCTCACCGGTCAGGTATACATCCGCTCTAAACTATCAAGGTGAAAGTAATAATAGCTTGCGCAGAAAAGACCCAGCTCTCACCCAATTTTGAGAATAGATTATCGGCGATATTTTTATTATCGCTTGATAAGAGTCTCGCGTTAACGCAGCATCCATAAATATCTAATGTAATCTATTATAATCCAATCTAATATGATATAATGATATGATCGTGTATATAATCGTGAATATAAAAAAGAAGTCACACAGAGTCTCAAAAATCCTTTTGCACGAAGAACTACTTTTCTCCGCCATTCATTCACATCTGCAGCTGAAAGTAAGAACAGCAGAAACCATTGCTACTTCACAAACGTCACTTCAAAACTAGTATTTGAGTGATTCTCTTGCCTAATGTCCAAAGTGATGACAAAACAGGTGAGCCAAAGCATAGTAAACACTACACTGTACAACCCAACAGTCAACTTTATGAAATGAAATGAGTGTAGTTAACTCAAAATTTACTGAAAGTTAATTCTACTCATTTGAAAAGAGTTTTGAACTCAGTGTTGATGGTAATGAGTTAATTAAATACTTCATTACTCCAACTTAAATGGAGTAAGTTCACAGTACTCATATAGACTAGTTTTTTAACTTAAATGGTTTGTTGCAATCGGTTTCCTCAAACAGTTTGAGTTGCCTTAACTTATTGGGTTTTACAGTACTCAGTTGGTTTAAGTTGTCTTCATATTTATTGGGTTTTACTTTGCTCAAATTGCTTCGTTTACTCAAATAGAGTAAGTTCACAGTACTCATTAAGGTTAGTTTTTGAACTTAAATGGTTTGTTGCAATCGATTTCCTCAAATGGTTTAAGTTACCTTAACTTTTTGGGTTTTACAGATTACAATTACAGATTGTACCAGATTACTATAAATACAGCCCTACAAAATATAAAAGAGAGAGATCGACTTAGAATGTCACTTACCTGTTCTGTAATAATTTGTTCTGCTGTAATTTGAAAATTACAGTGAGAAAATGTTGTTTTTCTCCTCCTAAGGACTTACAGTGCATCCGGTCTTCATAGCGCTTCACCTTTTCCACATTTTTTTATGTTACAGCCTTATTCCAAAATGGATTAAATTAATTTATTTCCTCAAAATTCTACACACAATACCCCATAATGACAATGTGAAAAAAGATTTTTTAATATTGTTGCAAATTTATTAAAAAGTAAAAAAGGTGAAAAATCACATCTACATAAGTATTCACAACCTTTGCCGTGAAGCTCTAAATTGAGCTCAGGTACATTCTGTTTCCATTGATCATTCTTGAGATGTTTCAGCAGCTTAATGGGAGTTCACCTGTATTAAATTCAGTTGATTGGAGATGATTTGAAAAGGCATACACCTGTCTATATAAGGTCCCAGGTTTGATAGTGCATGTCAAAGCACAAACCAAGCATAAAGACAAAGGAATTGTCTGTAGACCTCCGAGACAGGATTGTCTCGAGGCACAAGGCTGGGGAAGGTTACAGAAAAATTTCTGCTGCTCTGAAAATTCCAATGAGCACAGTGGCCTCCATCATCCATAAGTGGAAGATGTTTGGAACCACCAGGACTCTTCCTAGAGCTGGCGGGTCATATAAGCTGAGTGATTAGGGAGAAGAGCCTTAGTCAGGAAGGTGAATCAATAACCCGATGGCCACTTTGTCTGAGCTCCAGTGTTCTTCTATAGAGAGAGGAGAACCTTACAGAAGGACAACCATCTGTGCAGCGATCCACCAATCAGTCCTGTTTGGTAGAGTGGCCAGACAGAAGCCACTCCCCACCTGCAATTTGCCAAGAGGCATCTGAAGGACTCTCAGACCATAAGAAACAAAATTCTCTGGTCCCAGAGACAAAATTCCCAAAGACAGGTTTGCCAAGCTTGTGGCATCATATTCAAAAAGACTTGAGGCTGTAATTGCTGCCAGAGGTGCATCAACAAAGTATTGAGCAAAGCCTGTGAATTCTTATCTACATGTGATTTTTCAGGTTTTTTATTTTTATTTAAATTTGCAACAATTTAAAAAAATCTTTTTTCACATTGTCATTATGGGGTATTGTGTGAAGAATTTTGAGGAAATAAATTAATTTAATTAATTTTGGAATAAGGCTGTAACATAAAAAATGTGGAAAAAGTGAAGCGCTATGAATACTTTCTGGATGCACTGTATTATGCGGTCTCTGTCGCCATCTTGTGGCGGAACATCAACCGTCTTTGCTCTGCTTAGTATGACAGTATGGCCGCCGACGATTTGAATCTCCGAAATTATAAATATTTTAAATAGGCACTATCCTTTAAATAAACTGCACAGTTTTTTCTAAAAAGGCCTCAAGTTCATTATGCTGTCAAACAGCTGCAATATTTGTCAAACTGTAGTGAGTTTATTGCTCTGCTCTCACTCTATGTGGGCGGAGTAATACACAAGTGTGAAGAGGCTGTACGAGTGCTCTTATTGCAGAATATCACACAGCTATCAGCCAATCAGATTTGAGAACCATACAGAACTGCTGTTCATTCATTCATTTTCTTGTCGGCTTTGTCCCTTGCAGGGTCACCACAGTGGAATGAACCACATACTTATCAAGCCCTTCCAGCCGCAACCCATCTCTGGGAATTTCCACACACACATTCACACTCATACACTACGGACAATTTAGCTTACCCAATTCACCTGTACTGCATGTCTTTGGACTGTGGGGGAAACCGGAGCACCCGGAGGAAACCCATGCGAACGCAGGGAGAACATGCAAACTCCACACAGAAACACCAACTGACCCAGCCCAGCCGAGGTTCGAACCTGCGACCCAGCGACGTTCTTGCTGTGAGGCAACAGCACTACCTACTGCGCCACTGCGTTGCCCATCAGAACTGTTGTATAAATTTATATATAACATAGAAAGGTGGTGGCTCAGGGGTTAGCACTCTTGCCTCATAGCAAGAAGGTCGCTGGTAAATGTATATTATTTTAATAATTTTAAATACTTATTTTTGTTTTGAAATATGAAATATTGCCTTGCCATCTAGCTGAAATTCAAAAAAACGTTTGTTTGTTTGTGTTTTTCAAGATGGTCTCATTTACACTCTGGTTTTCATAATCATAGCCTGCCATGAATGTTGTCAGTTTCAGAAACTCTATAGGAAATTCTGTGTGTGTGCCTCATCTCTGTTTGGTCCTGTGGTGATTATGGTGATCCCTCAGGCTGAATCCACACACACAGAGACCAGTTCAGCAGCCTCTGCTTCAGATTAGAGATGTGAGCTTCACACAACAGCATCCACAGGCAAAGCACACTCAATTACATGTATCTCTGATCACCAGAGATCTTATTATCTGTGCTGCTCCATTGATTCTGTCACGGTGCAGGCAAATGCTCGGTTGTAATTGCAGAGAAGCTGCCAGCTTCGTCATCACACACACTTTTGTTTTGATTTTCAACATCAATCTCCATGTAGTTGGTGGTGAATATTACTTTGGTAAGTATCCTGTATTGAGCTAACAGCATTTTTTGAAAATGATAGGACTTTTTCCATGTGTTGATGGTAGTTGAATCCATAAATAACAGCTTTCTTTTTGCAAACCCACAGTAATAAAGATGAATGTTTTTGTTTGATTATAAAATGCATTTTATTAATATGTAGAGACAGATATGATTAATATATTATAATTTACATATTTTTTGAAATCTGTTAAGTAAACCACTTAAAATAGTGGATTAAACAAAGAATAATTTAAAAAAATGCCTGAAAACTGCAACCATTGACTTATTTAGATTTTTTTTTTCTTTTTATGGACGTTGACGTTTTTGTGTTCAAAAGAAGATATAGACAAAATGAACTCATAAAGATTTTAAACAAGTAAAGGGTGACTAAATGATGACAAACCTTCATTTTTAGATTGAACTATCCTTTAAAACTTAAAGGTCACCTATGTTGAAAATCATCTTTTGTAAGCTGTTTGGACAGAACTGTGTGTAGGTATAGTGCGTCCACTGTCATACTGGAGTAATATAAACCCAAACCCAAGTCTCTTTTTTAAAATTTCCTGATGTTAAAATAGAACCCAAATGATTGATCCCAGTGATTTTGAGGCCCACCGCAGCATGACGTAGGAGTGTGGTTTTCTTCGCCCACTGAATTGATTGACTGGCGCCATGTTTCTACTGTATATATAACTATATTCTATAATAACATGTATACGCATGTCCACAGAACATTTTTTTTTGCAAATAAACTGGGATTAAAATATTTGTTGCAACTCTCTGTGATTTTTATAAGTTTAAAACATTCTTAAAACAGAGCATGTTTGTAATAACGACAGTACAATCGATATGTAATTCTTAACCATTATAATAACCACGGACGCATGGTGTCAGTAAACGTGCATTTGTGTGTGTGTGTGTGTGTGTGTGTGTGTGTGTGTGTGTGTGTGTGTGTGTGTGTGTGTGTGTGTGTGTGTGTACTGCAAATGGCATTGGTGTGTGACTCATCATTTCAGAAAGGCTTGAATAAACTCCACCACAACTGCATAAAATAAACTTACTTGCTATTTTTCTAATGAGCTGTATTTCAGCTTCATCCATGTCTCCCTCTATCACTGACAGCTGTTTATCTGACGTAACGCATAATGAGAAGCAGACACGCACGTGGGAACGGTGGGTGGGGAGAAGCAGCTCATTTGGATTTAAAACCACAGGCTACAAAAACAGCTACAATGTATTCAGACACCAAAATGGGAAGATTCTGGAGGCTATAATAAATAATCTCATGCGTATTTTGAGCTAAACTTTAGACACGTTTTGGAGACACCAAAGACGTATCTTACATTTTGTAAAAGGGGTAAAATAGGTGCCCTTTTAAGTGTTATCATGTAATACTTAAATCAATCATTTCATTTATTTTAATTGTAATGTTAATAACAAGTAATAACAACTGACTATAACAAGTTTTAAATTTCTTCTCTCAAACTGTGAGTTAGAAACCAAATAGTGCACCGAACTATGAATTTTTCCTCTCTCTCTCTCTCTCTCTCTCTCTCTCTCTCTCTCTCTCTCTCTCTCTCTCTCTCTCTCTTTCTGCGTGTGCGTGGTGAGAGAGAGAAACGAAGTGTTTACCTGATGTTATCTGCCTTATCTGGACTTTATCTCAATAATGGTCCTTTACATTACAAAAACTGTGTTTGTGTTTGGCTTTAAATATGGAAAGAAAGAAAAAGGAAAAGGGCGACCAATTATAAAGTTTAACTGATTTTTAAAGGGCTTATAAAAGCAAGAGTAAGGCATGATTTAAATTTTTATTTTTCAATGAAAGAGTTGGACAAGTTTGAAGGCATGTGGAGTGTAAAAAATATGTTGTGTTGGGCTGCAAATAATGTATTGTTTTTTGATGAAAATATTGTGTGACTTGGAAATATGTTTTTGTTTAAATCAGTGAAACATGTTGTAGTTTAAAATTTTGTATTAAATAAAGGTGTATTAAAATTTAAAAAAAATTATCTTTCTCTCTCTCTCTCTCTCTCTCTCTCTCTCTCTCTCTCTCTCTCTCTCTCTCTCTCTCAATTCAATTCAATTCAATTCAATAGTTGCTTTATTGGCATGACAAATGTTACAAATGTATTGCCAAAGCATTTATAAAGTTTACATAAAAAAGTAACATACATATATAATAAAAAAACAGCACACACAATAGATAATAATAGTAGTAGTAGTAGTAGTAGTAGTAGTAAAAAAATGAATAAAATAATAATTATATATATTAATATATATATTAGAATTAAATAAAATATAAATAATATATCATATGATTCAATGTATCATAATTATGGTGGCTTGAGAAAATCATAACTTTCCGCCAGGCTGTCATACAGACTTAAGGTTGGGCTCATTTAACTCAGACTACCAATCTGCCAAACACTGATGACCTTTTTAACTTACTAGCCACACCCTAGCAACCACTTACGCCACCCTAGCAACTGTCCCATAGACTTCCATTGTAAAATAAACTGCCATTGACTTTACATTGGACATTGTAACAACATACCAATTCACACTGACGACATACCAATTCATACTAACAATATACTACTCCATACCAGAAACATAATCATACTAGAAACATGCTTCAATCATACTACAATCATTCTAGCAACATGCTAATTCATACTATAAACATACTAGCAACATGCTAATTCATACTAACAATATACTAATCTATACTGAAAGCATACTAACAAACATACTAATCATACTTGCAAACATGCTAATTCATGCTAATTCATACTAAATTCATGCTAACAGCATGCTAGTTTATATTAGAAACATGCTAGCGACATGCTAATTCATACTCTATGCTAACAACATGCTAATTTATGCTAGAAACATAGTAATTTATGTTAGCAACTGCCTAGCAACCACTCAGAACACCTTAGCAACCGCCTAGCAACACCTTATTAACCACCTAGAACACCCTAGCAACCGCCTAGCAACCACCCAGAACACCTTAGCAACTGCCTAGCAATGCCTTAGCTACCATTCAGAACACCATAGCAACTGCCCAGCAACACCTTATCAACCACTCAGAAGATCCTAGCCTAGGCCTAGCAAACACACAAAACACCCTAGCAACCACCTAGCAACACCTTAGCAACGACCTAGAACATCTTAGCAACTGCCTAGCAACACCTCAGCAACCACCTAGCAGCCAATCAGAGCATCTTAGCAACTGCCTAGCAACACCTTAGCAACCACTTAAAAAAACCATAGCAATCATCTATCAATGCCTTAGCAACCGCCTAGCAACCACTCAGAACACCATAGCAACTGCCTAGCAACCACACATAACACCCTAGCAACCACCTAGCAATGTCTTAGCAATCACCTAGCAATGCCTTGGCAACGACCTAACAACCACTCAGAACACCTTAGCAACCTCCTAGCAATGCCTTAGCAACCACTCAGAACCACTTAGCAACCACTTAACAACACCTTAGCGACCACCTGGAGCACCCTAACAACACCTTAGCCACCACTCAGAACACCCTAGCAACCGCCTAGCAACACCCTAGCAACACACTCTCTCTCTCTCTCTCTCTCTCTCTCTCTCTCTCTCTCTCTCTCTCTCTCTCTCTCTCTCTCTCTCTCTCTCTCTCTCTGTGTGTGTGTGTGTGTGTGTGTGTGTGTGTCTGTGTGTGTGTGCATGCGTGGTGAGAGAGAGAAGTGCAGTGTTTAGCTGATGTTATCTGCCTTATCTCAATAATGGTCCTTTACATGACAAAGACCTTACAGTTCTGTACAAACTCAAAGTGTACAAAAGAATAAACAACAAATCCCCATCCACTTTCAGTCCCTGCAAGCTATTGCTGTTATAGTGCTATATGGAAACTGAAGTTGTGTTCAACGTGACACACTATCCATTTATACACTATATACATGTAGACTGCACTCAATCAATTTGTAAAGTTATTTAGTCATTTATCATCACAGTCTGAAAGCACTTCTTCGTCCACCATATATTTAAAGCTGTGACAGTTGAGTGCATGAAGTGTACATCATTGCACACTCTTTTTTTTCAGTTACAGTAAGTAAGTGCATCATCCTGGTATTTTCAATGCAAACACACTATTTGCACTGTGCATATTTAAAAATGAACCAAATAGTGTATTAGTGCATGAATCTGGAGACATCTTGGAGCTCCAGGCTTTAATGCTCTGAAAATACAAAGGATTTCAGCAAATAGATTTGAGCTTGTGCTGTAGATCGGTGTGTCAGACCTCCTTAATGTTAAGATCATTTGAATGTTTCTGTTGTGTCGCTGGTTCCTCCTGTGATACCTGAAATATTACCAGAGACTTCAATATGTCTGTTTTATTTTCTACCATAGGAGGATTTAATATAGCCTGCAGTCATTGCACACTGTGAGTTAATGTCAGTGCGAATAGCTTTCTGCTACCCATTTTACGTCTCCAATTGGACATCTGACTGAAATGGAAAATTCAACAAAAATAGGTTAGCCTGGTTTGGATTGGATAGTAAATAACAAAAGCTGTCACTGAGGTAACTTTTCAAAAGGTACACTTTTGTACTTTTAGCTAATAATATGTGCACTTTAGGTACTGATATGTACATTTAAGGTACTATATGGACACTGAATAGTACTGCAAATAAACACAAGAAAAAATAACAGTATCTAACATGAATAACAAAAAACATAAATGTCATAGAAGAACAACCAGTCAGTGGGCAGAGATACAATAAAATGCACTTTATTGATAAGTTACAAACATAATTATTTGCTGTAAATATTTTTGTATTTCGTTGAATATCAAAAATATTTACCTTCATTTGTAGTTCATTTTTTAGTATCTACATTTGTAACAAGCAATGCTGTTTTATTGCACTACATTGACTGATAGCTAAATTTTTCTGTTAGATTATATAAAAAGATTATACTAGCTAGATTTATTTTTTAAATTTTAACTAGAAACAGATTAAACTACAAACATAGAACTCATTGTGTACATGTAAATGCAACAAGTATACCAAAAACTGAAATCTGATGCTTATTTGAGTATGATCACAGTGGCAAATTTTTCCTCTCTTATTGAAGGGTCTGATCTGTTTTGTGTGTACACAATAGAAGTGTGAACCTACACTGGTCTCACGGTTCGATTTAGTTACAACTATCATGCCATCGATTTGGTTCAATTCAATATCACGGTGCATTGACGATGCTTTTCATACACAATTTATATATATATATATATATATATATATATATATATATAGAAAATAAACACATGAAAATATCCCGCTTGCTTTATGAACCCTGCAAGCAAGTTCTTACACTGATATGATTGGTCACGCGCTCAACAGAAAAGGCTGCTATTGGCTCTAACGCTCTGTCGCTGTTCACTGATGAATGACACTGATAAACGTTTACTTTAATTTCTCCACAGTAGTGAAATAGGGACTTCTGCTGTACCTTAAGTGTCAGTGAAAGACTGTCCAGCAAACTCACACGCAGTAAATTGTCCCGAGTTTGTGCGTTTTTTAGTAGTTGCAGTGTTTTAATTACTCGCGCTCACCTCCCTCGCCATAATAAGCTATAGCGCACCATATGAGATAAATGACGTCAGTGCGTAATAAACAGTTATGATTTATTGCTGAACCGATACCGAATTGTACGCGTTTGCATTGCGGTGCATCAAAGAAACAATTCATTTTAACACCACTAGTACAGAACATAAAGCAGCAGATCATTTACACTACGTTTGGAAAAAACTTTGAAACTGCATAGTAAAGGCTTTGGTTAAAGAGACTGTTATTGAGTTGTTGTTGTTTACTTGTTGTTGATGAGTTTTTAGTTTGTATTCTAGTTTATCAGGTTAGGTTAAATAAAATCAATTCTTTGTCTCCCCTTCCGTGGATTTTAGTTGCACTGGTAGTCTAAGCAGGGATTTGCTAGTTTATACTTCAATAAGAAGACGTCAAGTCTCTGTTGCAGGGTTGTTCGTGAACACGTACAGGAGGTTCAGCCAGTGACCTGTGAAGATTTATTTGCCCTGTGTCACTGATAGTGTCTCCGCTCTCTAAGCAAAGTGCTGTCATAGAGGTGAGCCATAACACTGAGGTCATAACACGCTGTTTGCATTCAAAATCCCTTTAAGTGAGGGTTGAGGTTTTCACTTTGGTATTGAGTTTGAAAATACAACCATGGTCCTTTCAGTCATGATTAACTGATTCTCTTTCACAGCTGCTTTATATCTAATATAAATAATAAATTAAATCTATAAATCTTACGAGTAGATTAGCTAAAAATGTTAGGTAAAATGTTAGTGCTGAGAAGGTTAGCACTGTTGCCTCACAGCAAGAAGGTTGCTGGTTCGAGTCCCGGCTGGGTCAGTTGGCACTTCTGTGTGGAGTTTGCATGTTCTCTCTATGTTCGTGTGGGTTTCCTCTGGGTGCTTCGGTTTCCCCCACAGTCCAAGAACATGGTATAGGTGAATTGGATGAACTAAATTGGCCATAGTGTATGAGGGTGTGTTAATACGAGAGTTGGAAGGCTGGAAGGGCATCCCCTGCGTAAAACATATGCTGGAATAGTTGGCGGTTTATTCCGCTGTGGCGACCCTTGATAAATTAGGAAGTAAGTCGAAGGAAAATGAATGAATGAATTTATCTAAAACATAATATGTTGTTCAGCACCCATATAACTGATTCTTTCTAGCTACTGCTTGTCTAAAAAAATTTAACAAATCATCCAGTATGAATGGGGAAACAGAATGAATAAAATGTCACTGTGAAATATTTTAAATATATACTAATGTTGATGTATCTGTTGTTGTCCATCCAAGTTTTATTGTTATGAGACATTAACAAACCTTTATATGAACTCTAAAACAATGCTGGGTTGAATTAACCCAATGTTGGTTCAAATATGGACAAACTCAACACTGAGTAAATTTTTTTCAAAATATAATAAATTCAAAATCTATTAGAAATTGTAGAACTACTTTCTACTATTGTAGAAAATAGTATTTATTGAATCTGTATGTACAGAACAAATCATAAAACAAAAGTGGACATGGGTAAGAGTATTTCAAGTTCTAAAAAGTACAAAATCTGGTATAGTAATACTGTAACATCTAGTAGTCTGCACACTAGAATACATACGTGAATACATAAATATAAATGCAAACAAATAAATGACAACAGAGAATGTTCCCATAACATCTTCAGGGGCTACTGCTGATTTTTTAGAGATGCTGATCACAATGCTATACAAGTATACATATTCATGTGTTGGTCTATTTTAAAACCACAATAGGAAGCTCTGCAAAGAAATGGAGAGAAACATGTTTGATGAGCCAATTTTACAAAGAGCCTAATTTGCATACTGCATGATAATCATTTGCTGCAAGGTCAATGTCAAGTGGCCATAGAGCTTCTTGTTATCCACACAGACATTTTGGTGAGGCTGTTATAAAACTAAACAATTGCTTGAACTTCACATTTATAACACAGGATGGTTAATGCTTTTTTAGTGTAATATTTTAGCATTTTCCTCTCTGTCGGAGAAGACCTAATTTGACCCACATAATGATCATTTGCTGTGTTTGCTGCATTATATATTCAGTGCTTCTCATGGTCTTTGGCAACACAAGACAGACTCTGTCTTTAATGACTCTCTGAGGATTGACTCTAATGCTCAAATGTGGATTAACATCTATCCATACAAAGTTGTGCTTCATTAAAATGCTGAGAGCGATAGGTTAATTTTGCTGTATTTATTATTAATTCTCCTGGACTGAATGTCGGTGAATTGTCATCTTAATGAACAACAAGCTCTGGACAGTTCAGGGATTTGCATAAAATATCATTCTTGCAATCTTTCTTCAACCATTTCGGTTTTCTTTCCTTCATGTTTTCAGCTACCATTACTTAGACAAATTATGACACTGAGGTCTTACAAAGTCACAATCACAAAACTACTACAGATACTCGTTTGATGGTCTCTTGTAAGGCTTTGTATTAAGAGTTTGGACAGTGCAATCACACGTGTACAAATATGAAGGCATCTAAAATGTGTTGAGCTTTTCCATTTTTGACATCTTCCAGAAGTATTCAAAACACATGTGGTTGGGCTGCATTTAGAGTGTAAACACTTACAGTATGTGATCCAATGTGTTTGAAAAGCCATTTGCTCTCAACGTGTTGACCAAATGCATGTTTATAATGGAACAATTTAAGAGAAAGCTCATTAAAACAAAGCGAAACATATTTCGCTGCAAAAACACATGGATACTGTTAATTATAGTTACCATTCATATCCTTTTTTTAAACTCGTTTTCTATTTCATTAAATGGAGTTGTTCATTCAGTAGCACTTATCAGCATAATTTGAACAGTCTTCTAGTCAACAGAATATTAAAACATGACCATCAAAACAAATTGTTAGCTCAATATGCAATTGATGTGTCTGTGTGTGCAAGATTCAATGCCAGAATTACTTGTAATTAATTGCTAGAAAGCCAAAAGAGCCAACCTTCAACCAAGAGTGCCATAATGAGGAGAGGGATTAGGACAATTCTAAGTCAAGAAGGGGGCCCAACAGAACCCCATACTTTGGCGTATGCCAATTCCGTTATTTAAATGGCCACCCCGCACTGCAATCAATTAGGAGACATGTTATAATGAAGGCACCTGCAGCACTTCACAGATTTTTGGTTCTGAACTTTGGCCGTTATTCATATAGATTGCAAGACTCAATGAAGACAGAAAAACACGAGAACAAGGTGAGAGGAAGAAGGGGAAGACTGATAGATTTACCCAGTTCCCTATACCCAAGTGGGGCAAGAAGATACAGGAAGCTAATTGGGAATGGGGCTTTGTGGCCTAGCCAGATGCCTGTTATCCCTTCCTTCAACTGTATATGAAATATGGCCACATAACAACCCCCCCCCTCCTCCTCCTCCTGAATCTGACATATTTGATGTTGCATTGGTGCACCCAATACATTTCAAACCGCTTTCAGTGCTTTTATGTGACAAAAGGCTGGTCTGTTTCAGTGGTCTAAAAGCACTTGTTTTTGTTTTTTTTTTTTTTTTTTTTTTTTTTTTTGGACTGTGCTTAACCTCTGATTCTAAACCCTGCGTTTAACCCTTTATAGGACACTCATTGAAAAAACTTAGAGTATTCCTGGGGATTATTACAAGACTTTTCTGAATTAAACTTACAGTATATGTCAATGAATTAACCGGTTCTTCATCTGATAAAAGGGTAACTCTGCAAGAAACCTTCTATGAGTCCGTCCGTCTGTTCATCCATCAATCAATCCATCCATACGATTTCAATTTTGTAATTGTACGTTTGATTTTTTTTAGCCAATCCTCAATGAGCCATCTGAATTGCTGTATCATTCCTGCACAAACTGCATGTGATGTGTGTTTTACTGTGTAAGAATAAATAATACTTTTGATGTTCATTTACATAATGACCCAATTCTAATTATGGTTAATTAAAGCAATGCAACTCTTGTGCTCCTCCAATAACTTTCCTCCAATAAACAACACATTTGCTGATAAGACACATTTTGCATCCAGTTGAACAAACAATATGACAAACTGGCTGTCTATAGATTTTATCTTACCTAGCCTATTTAGTAGTTGATACATTAGCACTGACTGACTTTTTTCAATATGCTACCTAATGTGACTGCAAACATTTCACATATTTTGTTTTCACAACATAGCTGTCGGTAGTGCAAGGTTTTTATAGACTTTCAAAATGCTTACAGTTATTTTTAAACTATGGCTCCATTTCTCAAAACTCTACAAAACCACAAAACAGACACAGCATGCAAACATTACACATAACTTGCAAAAGCAAATACTTCTTTCAAATCTGTTCTGCACACAAACATAACATGTTTAGCAATATAAGCTAAACAGACGCGAATAAAACACTAGTCTTATATGTATTTGCTTGTTCAGAGTACATTGTGGTGCAAAGGAGTCTGTCAAAACACTCATACACAGGTTACATTTATGTACAAAAGACCACTGTATATTCAGTTCCATATGTTTGCATTATTATTATGCTCACTATAAACAGAAATGTGTGTGTGAGTGGGCAGAGGGGTATTTTATTCTCAAAACAGTATTTTCATAGCATTTCACTAAAGGGAGAACAAACAAAAAATGCATTTGAATAATGTAAGCAAATAGGTTTTTACTGTAATGTAAAGTAAATGTTCGTTCATTGATTCATTTTCCTAAGCTGAGTCTCTATTTGAGAAGTCACCAAAGTAGAATGAACTGCCAACTATTCCAGCATATGTTTTACGCAGCAGATGCCCTTCCAGCTGCAACCCAGTACTAGGAAACCCCCATACACTCTCACATTCACACACACACACACTAATACACTGCAGCCAATTTTGTTTATCCAATTCACCTGTGTCGCATGTCTTTGGACTGTGGGGGAAACCGGAGCACCCAGAGGAAACCCACATGAATACAGGGAGAACGTGCAAACTTTAAACAGAAATGCCAACTAGCCCAGCCGGGATTTAAACCAGTGACCTTCTTGCTGTGAGGTGACAGTGCTAACCAACCACTGAGCCACCGTGACTCCCTATGTTTGCATCAGTAACACTCTGTTTAATGTTTAGTAAAGTTTTGCAAATAGTTGTATTTTTGCAGACGTGGGCTATATCTGAATATCTATTTTACAAATCTTAATTTAACAATTACAAAATGGTTAATTTAGAAATTTACACCAATATGATTTCAATGTGGATGCCATATTGTGGTCAGACACAACATCATGCGGCATACAAACTCCGTGTGTTTTGGGTATTCTCTAGTGTACATTGGTTGTACACTCGTTATTGCAGTACATTGTGGGATTGATTGAGTGCATTTCAGAATGTCCACTATGGTTTCGGACACCACTACAAATGGCTGCTATATCAAATAGTGCAGTGGTCCCCAATCTTTTTATCACTGCAGACCGGTCAACTTTTGACAATTTTACCAAGGATGGGGAAGGAGGTTGTTTCGTAGGTTGCTAGGTGACCATCAATTGTTTTCTCAGAGGATGACAAGTTGACAAAACATTGCTGTCACTCTGATATATGTTTTATTTATGGAGAAAATTACAAAGTACTGCAGTATTTGGGTGTTCTGTGTTTGTCTGAGATAATTAGTCTACCGAAATGTGTATATTCCATACAGAGTATGAAGCATTGACTGTAAAAACAATATGGATGACGCGACATCCCCTTTTTCCATTGAATGCTTTAAATGCGAAATGCCTCATGGGGGGCACAAACTGTCACAAAAAAACTGCTGAAATTGAAGCCTGGGAATGCACAGAAGGACTGCCTGATGGAGTCAGAGGCGGAGCTGCGGAATCAAGCTTCCAACCAAACGCTTGTACGTCAAATCAACCACACCCCCAAACTTCTCATTGAGGATCTATTGGCAGTTTGCAGGTCCTTCACTGGGCCTTTTCCCCTTCGCAAAGAAACTTTCCAAACATGTCTGTTTTTTACTCAATTTGCTGCTTGTGGGTTAAATTTGGGCGCTCAAGTGACCGAGATGTAAGCTAGAGAATACAGTCATTTTTCAAAATATAAGATTATTCTAAATAAAAGATCGTTCAGACTCAGATAATAAATGAAAAGAAAATAATTAATGATTTTGTGTGCGGCCCGGTACCTATTGATCCATTTGGACCAATTGGCCCGGTGATTGAGGACCACTGAAATGCACTATTTAAGTGTATGAGACATCTACAGCAGTATCACTAGCACTATTAGCATTTAAAAACAATAAAACCTATAATAACCCAATAATTGGTTTATATATGCTTAATGGTGTAGCACACGATACACTAACAGTAACCTATGAATCTGCCTTTATAGATAAATTTGTCCTGTTGTAAAGCTTGACAATACTGTAGCTTTTAATTATTCAAAATAAATCTAACTCTAAAAGTAGAATTATTTTAGTCACGTTTTTATAAGAAGAGAAATGCTTGTCTTGCTGCAATGAAAAAAAAAGTCCAGCCATGCAGCGTTAATTGTAAATGTAATTGAAAATGTAGGTTACACAGGAGGAGGCTTATGGGAAGTAATTGGCTGCTCACATGAGTGCAGAACTTTCGAAATCTTAGATGTCCTTCATGAACCTTTAATTATATTTTACTCTGCTGTCATTTAGCATCATAAAGAGGTCAACTTTAGCATCATGACTGCCTCTGGACTCAACATTCACATTAAGCCTCCCAGAGTTCTCTGAAATGTGACTTTGCATTGAAGTTATTTTGACATGCTATGCTCAAGGACCAGTAGTCTTTGACTTATTATTTTTAATATGCAATAGCTAAATGTAATTTATTTTTAGTGATTGTAAATCTAAATTTTAAGCAGTTACTCGTGTCCTCAATGTCATATTAATTTTCAGAAATGATTCTACAGCTTTTGTTATTTTAGTAACTAAGAAACATTTCTTTTTACATTTGGAAAATAACTTTTTTCAAGGACAACTTGATGAATGTTAAGTAAAAATAAATAGCCTTTATTTAAAGTAAATACTTTCATTCATTTTCTTTTCGGCTTAGTCCCTTTATTAATCAGGGGTCGCCACAGCGGAATAAATCACTTACTTATCCAGCATATGTTTTACGCAGCGGATATCCTGCAACCCATCACTGGGAAACACCCATATGCTCTCATTCACACAGATATGGACAATTTAGCCTACCTAATTCACCTATAGTGCATGTCTTTGGACTGTCGGGGAAACCGGAGCTCCCAAAGGAAACCCAACATGGGTAGAGCATGCAAACTCCACACAGAAATGCCAACTGACCCAGCCGGGGCTCGAACTAGTGACCTTCTTGCTGTGAGGCGATTGTGCTACCCACTGCGCCACCATGACTAAAATAATAAAAATAATTATTACATGGTTAATCTATATTTTTAGATCTGTTGGGTGTTTTAATAGTTATTTTAGTCATTTGGTTTTCATGGCTATTAACTTACCCCATTACCTTGTTTATCTCATTACTTACCCTCATTAGTAACCACGGATAGTCACTGACCACACCGCTCACCTTGTCTGATTCCGTAGTTACCCTAATTAGTAACTAAGGACATTCATTGACCACACCTCTCACATTGTTTGCCTCCATAGTAATGTATTGCCCATGTTCTGTCTTGTATACATTCCCTCGTGTTTTCTCCGTCTTCTGTCTTTTGTTAATTGAATGCACTGATTCCTAGTGTTTCTTGTTCTTTTGTGTTTGCTCATTAACATGTTCCTGCATTAAGATCTGTTACGCAACGAAGTCTGAAGACAGTAGTAGGATCCAAATGCAATTTATTAAAGAGTAGTAAAAGTAGGCAGAGTTTGAAACAGAAGCAGACAACAAAATACAGGGATAAAAGCAGGAGTCACACTTTATTTTGATGGTCTGTTTGTTCAATTTAAATGCCAATTAATCCTCATTAGATTATAAGTAGACTGTTAGATTGGGGTTTGGGTTGAGGTTAGGGTTAGTGTAAGTTGACATCTACTTGCAAAGTTTCTTATAGTCAGTTAAATGTCTGTTGAAGGAGCATATTAACAGATATTAAAGGGCCACGAAACCCCCTGTCTCAGCAGGGTGTTTTCACACCTCTGTTTGAAAAAAAGTCCGGAAAGTTGGGCGTGTCCAGCTCTGGGAGTGTGGGAGTGTCGGGGGAGGGAAAGAGGGTAAGATTTTGCATAGAAGGGAGTTAACATTTGGGCACGCGCTAAGTTTGACAGGAAAAACAAACACACAGAGGCTGATTTGATACGGCGAATAAGAGAAAAAAATCCTCCGCATTTCTCTGTAACTTATGTACTCGGTAGGTAGCGTCAGAAAGCCGTGTGTGTATAGACTATCCTGTCACAAATTGCAGCGAAAATCCTGCACAACGGGAATAGTTTGTGTTTACATGTTTACACTCGGAGAGCAGCATTTAAACAAAGGGCAGTCCACTGCAAACATTTACCAAATCTGTAGACAGACAATCAAACTGGAGCTGTGTCTTTTTATTAAAAGGAGATGAGCGGCAAATCCGGATTTCACCATTTCCAGATGAGAAAAAGCTCTCGGGTAAAAATGTTCCTTACAAACGCGTTTCTGTCGCGTGCACTGTAATCCACACGTGAGTCCAGCTGCTCTCTCATAAAGGGAAAATGAAAACAAAACCTTCATTGCAACACACTAATAACACCTACGAATTTTGTCTTGAAATTCTTGTACTTTCACTTGTTTTGGCAACACAACGTGGCGTCTCTCTGCCGTCTGAACAGTGTAAACTGGTAAACAGTCTCCGGAGCTATCATGCATATTAATGAAGTTTCACGTCATACACAATAGAGCGCGCTGATTGGTTTGAAGCACGTCTTTCTCATGAATTAATACTGCACACTCAGATACGTCAGAATGTCCTCGAAAAGACAGACAGCCACTCTCCAGCTGGATTTACACCCAAGTATCTCATGGTCGTGACGTTGCTTCAAAAATTCGTTTCAAACCGGAAGAACGAATTTGCTCAAAATAACGCAAAAACAACCAATTTTCACTTTTTAGTGCAATATATGTGTCCTAATAGTGTTTATAGCAGCGTGGGACACATATATGACTGTCAACAGCTCAAAAAATGTATTTTGGTGTTTCGTGACCCTTTAAGCAGACAGTCTACTAATACTCAAATAGACCATTAAAATAAAGTGTTACCAATGCAGACAGCAAACAATATTGTAAAACCAAAAGACAGTACAAAACAATCAAACCAGGCATGCAGGTAGGAATAAGCAACAAGCTAGGATGGCTGACTTGAAACCTTCATTTTGACGTGTTGAGATCCTGAAGTGCAGATGTTTCAAAGCACTTCTCTGAAGCTAACAACAGACGTTACATTACTAAGGCAATTCAAAGCATCGTTACAGGTTAATTGAATAAACTATATTGGTCATAGTGGGTGAATGGGACAGTCTATGGGTGTTGTTGCTGGAGGGCTTCTGCTGATAAAATATATGTCAGAGTAATTGGCAGTTAATTCCCTGTGGTAAATCTTAAGGGAAAAAAGGTTCAGGGAATAAGCCAAAGGAAAGTAAGTAAAGGCGCAGTCGCACTGGAATTCTTGTCCCATAGACTTCCATTCATATGCACACAAATGCATCAGACTGGAAACGCAACTTGTGCAACAAGTTTTGCAGTTTGTTGCATTGCGAAGTTCAAGCTTGGTGAACTCTGACCTGTGAAATTGCATCACATGACTGCATGAGACCAATTGAAGATCAGAACATGACCTCTCTGGACAGAAATTCTAAATATAGACCAATCACTCACTTTTTAAAATGTCTAATCATTTTGTATAATTCCGCCCCTTTTCACAGCACCGTGTAAAGCCGCGGTCACACTGGACTTTTCCCTCCATAGACTTCCATTCATACGCACGTGAATGCGTCATACCAGAAACACAGGGTCATGCGTCGAGTTTCGCATTTCGCTGCAGTGCAAAGTTCAAGCTTGGTGAACTCTGACATGTGAAATCGCATCACTTGACTGCGTGAGACCAATCCAGGATCAAAACATGACCTCTCTGAACAGAAATATAAAACATGGAGCAATCGCTCGCTTTTTTTAATGTCTAATCATCTTGTTTAATCCCGCCCCTTTTCGCAGCGCCGTGCGACAGAATTTCGCAAGCTCAAACTCTAGTGTGACCGCGGCTTAACTCAAACTCTAGTGTGTCCGCAGCATTAGTGAGTTTTTCACTTGATAGTGAACAGGTGCAGCAACTATCAAGGACATTGTAACAGCTGTGTGGAGTGTCTAGTATAGCACTAGTGTTGTCTAAGTGAGTGGCAGAGGTGCAGGATGGAGATCTATCTTGTGGAGGTTGTGGGCACTCCTGCTGGTGACTGTAAGATCCACTCCTTTACCTGTGTCGTGTAAAGATGTGACAACAGAGGTAAAATTCCAAATGCAGTTTATTATGAAAAAAAGGATGGTCAAACGGGTAGGGTGAACCAGGAGCAAACAACAATATCTGAGGTAATCCAAAAGGGTAATCCACAGGGCAGGCGAGATGGCAGGCAGGAAACAACCAAGGAAATAAGAATCAGAAACTTGGCAAAACAAAACATGGAAATGCTCAGAAATGTACATAACAATATAACAAGACTTTGTACTGATGTGTGTAAAAAAGTGTCTTAAATAGTGTGTGTGATGTGTTACAGCTGTGTGTCTGATCAGAGTCTGGATTGATAACAGCCTTATGCTACAGTCACACTAGAGTTTGAGCTTAGAAAAAATTATCTCATATAGTGCTGCGAAAAATGGTGAGATTAAACAAGATGATTAGACATTTTAAAAAGCGAGCGATTGGTCCATATTTAAAATTTCTGCACAGAGAGGTCATGTTTTGATCTTGGATTGGTTTCACGCAGTCACATGATGCAATTTCACAGGTCAGAGTTCACCAAGCTCTAAAGCCGCTTGCACATTGCACACTGCATTTTTGCCCCATAGACTTCCATTCCTACGCATGCGAAATCGGAAGACTGGAAACACAAGCTCGTGTGACAAGTTTGGCATGTCACTGCATTGTAAAATTCAAGCTTTAGAATTTAGTTATGAGATACTGCAAGATTGATTTATTGATTGATTGCTTGATTGATTGATTGTTTTCTATATAGTGAGAATCACAAATGACTGTAAAGCTGTGGTCACACTGCACTTTTCACCCTATAGACATTTATTCATAAGCATGCAAATGCGACAGACCATAAACGCAAGCTTGTGCAACGAGTTTTGCAATTCGCTGCCTTGTAAGTTTAAGCTTGGTGAAATCTGACCTACGAAATCGCATCACAAGATGAAAACATGACCTGTACAGACATTTAAAATATGGACCATTCACTTCTTTTTTTATGTCTAATCATCTTGTTAAATCCCGCCCCTTACCGCAGTGCCGTACAGAAGAATTTTGCATGGCCAAACTCTAGTGTGACCTTATTATAAGTTTTTAATCTTATTTCGATTAGCTTTTTTCTTCAACAGAAAAATTTTGTCACATTCACTTTGTGCTGTCTTTGTATATTCTGTATCCTGGTAATAAATAACCTCTACCTTAATACATTTAATGCTATTATTTCACTTTGCGTCAGAGGATAAATCAAATAAATGAAACAAATCTCCTCTATCATTTTTATTTTTCAGTATTGAGTAGTTCTAACACTTATTTAAATCAGTAAAATGGTTAATCAATATTTATACTTTAACTTACATTTCATTTTTGAGTTATTTTTGCACTTAAGATATTTTGAAAAATGTTGAAAACAATTTCTAAAGTTCTTCTTTTAAGGAAACTAAATGGTTTAGAACAAGTGGAGGGTAAATAAGGAGAGAATTTTATTTTTTGGTTAAATTATCCTTTTATTGGGGTTGCACAGTGGCGCAGTGAGTAGCACGACCAGAAGGTCTCTGGTTCGAGCCTCGGCTGGGTCAGTTGACGTTTTCTGTGGAGTTTGCATGTTCTCCCTGTGTTCGCTCCGGGTGCTCCGGTTTCCCCCACAAGTCCAAAAACATGTGGTATAGGTGAATTGGGTAAGC
Source organism: Danio kyathit (assembly GCA_903798195.1). NCBI lineage: Eukaryota > Metazoa > Chordata > Actinopteri > Cypriniformes > Danionidae > Danio > Danio kyathit. Next base: position 28,203,323 of record LR812532.1, read on the forward strand.
TAAATTGTCCGTAGTGCATGAGTGTGTATGGATGTTTCTAGGATTTATAAAGGGACTAAGCCGAAAAGAAAATGAATGAATGAATATCCCTTTATTCATGGAAAAAATGCATGCAGTAAACGTACATCAAAGGAGAAACATTACCTCAGCTGAAATTTTGACTATTTTCAAGTAAATGATTTTGACAACTAGATGATAACTCTGAAATCTAAGCTTGATTTGTCTTGTACTATAGTGAATGGGGTGTTGTTTGGGCATTATTGCTTTCCTGGATTAAAGCTTAGTGTGTAATAGTTGCTGGATTGTGATTCTTCCGGGACAGGATCCAGAGCTTTTAGCTGTTATTGCCATTGCTCTTTCTCCATCAGCCTTCTGCTCTGGAGTAAATTTGGGCAGCCCCGAACTGATGACCATGGACTCAGAGGTCGAACTCTTCAAGTTGCTTTCTGAATTGCTGCTGTCGTCTGATATGAGTCTCCTGTGCAAATGAGAGCAGTGCATGCTGGGGGTGTCCCATCTCTCTCTGTCAGGGCTTTGCCATGCATTGTCACTGACCCGCACCGAGCAGACACCTCACCGTGCCTGTCATGCCGAGCATTATAATGAGCTCCTGCCCTTCTGCTCCCCTGTCATTTCCACCCCCTTCCCTCCACGCTCTTGCCTGAGAGAAATCAAACACACAGAGTCACCAGAAAATGTTCTGGGAAAGTGAGTCCGACCATATAAATTTAGTTCCTAACTAGGTTTTCCTGGTAAAGAAACTGCTTATTTACTGTAACCTGTTTTGGGGATGTGTTGTACTGGACCAGCATGCTGAAGAAGTTTTGAAAAGAGATTTTGTTGCATGTGAAGAAGTGAATGTGTTGAATAAACTCTTCAGGATTTAATCACTTTATTGTACAATATTTGTAGCTATATACTGATATTATTCATTCATTCATTCAATTTCTTTTGGCTCAGTCCCTTTATTAATCAGGGGTCGCCACAGTGAAATGAACTGCCAACTTATCCGGCATATGTTTTTTCGCAGCGAATGCCATTTCAGCTGCGACCCAACACTGGGAAATACCCATACACTTGCATTCACACACGTACACTATGGCCAATTTAGCTTATTCAATTCATCTATACCACATGTCTTTGGACTGTGGGGGAAACCGGAGCACCTGGAGAAACCCATGTGAACACGGGGAGAACATGCACACTCCAGAAATACAGAAATGCCAACTAACTCAGCTGGGGCTCAAAGCAGTGACCTTCTAGCTGTGAGGCGATCGTGCTACCCACTGCGCCACTGTGATGCCCCTATGATGATATTATCGGAACTATATAGCCTGTTCTCTCAAATATACTCTACTATCTCAACAGTGTAATATTAATTGCTTCATCTGTTGACATGGTGCTAGTCATAGTTGTCTCCTTTTACATTGTGATTTGCCTTGTGTGTATTTTGTTAGGGTGGCATGGTGGCTCAGTGGTTAGCTGGGCCAGTTGGTGTTTCTGTGTGGAGTTTGCATGTTCCCCACATGTTGGTGTGAGTTTCCTCCTGGTGCTCCTGTTTCCCCCACAGTCCAAAGACATGCAGTACAAGTGAATGTGAGAGTGTATGGGTGTTTCCCAGTACTGGGTTGCTGCTGGAAGGGCATCTGCTGCGTAAAACATATGCCGGAATAGTTGGCGGTTCATTCCGCTGTGGTGACCCCTGATAAAAAAAAGGGCTGAACAGAAAGAGAATGAACGAATCAATGTATTTTGTTATTGAGAGGAAATTGCACAGTGCATATTTATGTAATAATCTAAACATCCATATGGACATTTCATCAAGACGTGTTATTAGAAAATTTCTTGAAAAGTGTTCCAGCTTTCTTTTACTTGCTGTATAATCAAGGAATGAAAAAAATATTATAAGTTATAATCATTTTGGAAGGCTAATAAATTATAAATATCATTAAATATATCCAGAGGTGGAATGCACAGCAATTATCTACCATATGGAGGGCATGGCTGATGATATCTATTGATAATCTTTCAATTCTCACATTTACTTTTTTTTTTTTTTGTAAATAATTCATTCATTCATTTTCTTTTTGGCTTAGTCCCTTTATTAATCTGGGGTCGACACAGTGGAATGAACCGCCAACTTATCCAGCATATGTTTTACGCAGCAGATGCCCTTCCAGCCACAACCCATCACTGGGAAACACCCATACACTCTCATTCACACACATACACTAAGGACAGTTTAGCTTACCCAATTCACCTGTACAGCATGTCTTTGGACTTGTAGGGGAAACCGGAGCACCCGGAGGAAACCCACATGAATGTGGGGAGAACATGCAAACTCCACACAGAAATGCCAACTGACCCAGCCAAGGCTCGAACCAGCGACCTTCTTGCTGTGAGGTGACAGCACTACCTACTGTGCCACCGCGTCGCCTTTTTAAAAAATAATAAATATAATAATAATAATTCCTACATTTGTATAACGCTTTTCTGGACACTCAAAGCACCTTAAACATTTTTGGAGGAATCTCCTCATCCACCACCAGTGTGCAGCATCCACCTGGACACCACACACCACACACCAGCTGATTGGTGAAAGGAGACAGAGTGATGAGGCCAATTATGATATGGGGATGGTTAGGAGGCCATGATGGACAGATCCAGTGGGGAAATTTGGCCAGGATGCCAGGGTTAAACCCCTACTCTTTTTCGAAGGACATCCTGGGATTTTTAATGACCACAGAGTCAGGACCTCAGTTTAACGTCTCATCCGAAAGATAGCACTCACTGAGCAGTATAGAGTCCCCATAAATAAACTGGGGCATTAGGACCCACACAGAACACAGGTTGGGCACCCCCTGCTTGTCTCACAAACATCACTTCTGGCAGCAACCTAAATTTTTGTAAGTATTTGTAAAATTTGCTAGCAGTAGTATCTCTGCGTAGAGATATACTGTACAACCATAAATGTCTACCATTTTCTTCTTCAATGGTGTTGCAAAAAGAGAATGAATAAAAGTGAAACTACTGTTTTGTTTTGTCTTAAAATAATCTGGATATTAATTAATTTATTTACATTCTCTGTATCACATTGTCAGTTTTGTGCTGTATGTGATTTATGTTGTATTTGGTGTCAGCCAAGATGCTCCACTTTCCATCTGATAATAATATGGTCTCTTATGACCTGTTACAATTTCATCACTCTTATTCGGTCATACATTAGACCTTAATGTACACTTACAGTAGCCATGAATGTGCCATTAGAGAGATCCATTTGTTCTATTCAAAAAGCAGAGAGAAATGCTTGTCTAGCTGCAATGAATAAAAGATTTAATTGTAAATGCAATTGAAAATGTAGGTTGCACAGGAGGAGGCTTACAGGAAGTAATTGGCTGCTCGTATGAGTGCAGAACTTTCAAAGTCCTCCGTGAAGCTTTAATTAAATTTTACTCCGCTTTCATTTAGCATCATAAAGAGGTCAGCTTCAGCATCATGACTGCCTCTGGACTCAACAGACCTCATTTACACTGGATATTAAACTTCCCACATTTCTGATGGCCACAGTGAGTTCTCTGAGATGGCTTATAAAAGATTGAAGATATTTTGACATGCTACGTCTAGGGGACCGATAGTCTTAAACAAGTAAATATTAATCCTTTACATTAACCTTACTAAAACTACTAAAATGTCCATGTATTTTGGCACATCACAGCAAAGTATGAATACTTAATGTGCTTTTCATAACATCCCATAACAATCACGTTAAGTCATTAGAACGTTATTAGATAGACTTATGTTGTGGTTTTAATGCATCGGACAGCATTAGTTAGTTAGTTAGTTAACTTTATTTGTTGTTATATATAAAATAAATAAAATATTTAAAAACATAGAACCCTACTCTAAATAAATATCCAGTCTACTAGCCATCAACTGAGGAAGGAGGAATTAAAAAAACATAATTGCTTGGGTTATAAATGATCATTTTTTCCTATTTCTCACACTTGGGAACACAATATTGACGACCTGAGGGTAACAATTGGAAGGTGTTTAATAAAGGATGTCTCTCATCATTGACAGTCATGATAGCATTATTTAGTACCTTTTTTTTTTTTTTTTTTGTATATACTATCAATATTAGTTTTATCCCCAACAGCTTACTGGCTGTTGTTACCACCTTCCCCAGTGACCTCTTCTGGGCCTCAGAAGCATTTCCATACCAACAGATAACACAAAATGTTGCAATACTTTCAATAAAAGCACTATAAAACATGATCAACAATGTGTTGTCAACATTAAAAGACAATAAATTCTTTAAGAAGTGCATTCTCTGTTGAAGCTTTTTCCTTACACAATCAGTCCATACATCCCACTTCAGTTTATTGACCAACATCACACCCAAATATTTATAATTTGTTACTAACTGGATTAATTAACGTGGGATGAGTTTAGCTTTATGTTTTCTCTCTAAAGTCAATAACCATTTCCTTAGTTTTAAAAATGTTTAGGAGAAGGTTTGAATTTCCATACCAGTTTAAAAAGAAGTCAAGAACAGGGCTGTGTTATTCCTCTTCTTCATTTAAAAGGCTCACCAAAGAGATATCATCTGCATACTTTACAATATATCTATTTTTAAATGAACTTATACAACAATTTGTAAATAAAATAAATAATAACGGAGATAAAACACAACCCTGGGGACCTCCAACTGAAGTACAAATTTTATCTAAAATAAAACCTTCCTATTTAATTGCTCAACATGAGCAATTACAGTATAAATACAACCTGGTCTAATCCATATTTGATTATTTCTCAAAACATTTCAGATCCTGTTTACAACTACTGTATATTTATTGTCGACTTGTCATTGGATTGACAACAAAAAAAGCACATTAAAACCAAGTCAGGAGAAGTCAGGACAATTTTACAGACATTTTATATATGCACATAGATAATTGGCTGCTTTGAAATCAGGTCGGAATGTTTGCCATTAAAATATGCATGTAATTTATCTGTTAAACTAATGCCACTAGGTTTGATAATCTAATGCACTGAAATGATTTTAAAAAAACAGTGTCGTGAACACAGAGCAACTGCATTTCCCTTTAAATTCAGACAAAAATCATGATTCTTCATACCTCAATCACATGCCTTACTATTACAGATATATATAAGCAAACCCATGACACATGCATATTTATTGTCAGGGGACCATCAAGTTTCAGAAACCCTACAAAACGAAGGGGGAAAAAGCTCCCGGCTGTCGTGATGATGCTGGGGAGGAAAGCCTGTCACATGTGGCTCTTGAGGACAGATAAGATGAGCTGGAGGTTACAGAGATGCTGACATTTCCTTAATGCAGCTCACCTCTTCTTTTATAATTGGCTGCTGTTGATAAGATCCTGGTGGCAGCGGTGCTCAGGCTGTGATAATGACAGCTTCAGAGCATCAGTCGATAGATTAGGTCCACTACACAGCCGTAGCCAGATTCCTCTTCAATGCATGCCAACACTCCATAATAACGCTCTGACATCCATCTCACTGAGTGTTACAGTATAGACACCTGCGTCATTGCTGTCTGTGTGTCTCACTTGAGCCAAATGCATTTCCTTCACATTGTCAGAAATCCTGCATGACCCCTATGAGGAATGAATGACTCATGGGCCATGGAAAATTTAAAATAGGTGTTGTGAAAATGTATTTTAGTAAAATTCTGTTATGGGGAATAACAGTTGAAGGGATGTTAAAAGGTCTTGAAACCCCTCCTGCCTCAGCAGGGCGTTTTCACATCTCTTGTTTAAAAAAAAATTAGTAAAGTGGATGAGTCCAGGTTTGTTTAGGTGGAAGTGTTGAGTGGCGAAAGAGGGATGGGTTAGCATGTAAAGGGGAGTTTCATTACGTGAACTACAGCTGATTTTTACAGAGGCAACACAAACACAGACGCAGGGAAGATAGACAGTGACTACGTTTACATGGACATCAGTAATCAAATGATTTGCCTTAATCTGAATAAGACAATACGATGATAAAGGTGTTTATATGAGTTGCTTTTTGGATGTTCCTTTCATGATCCCGTTTTACATGTTGTAGCAGTTTAAAAAATTCCAAAGGCACCAGGCTTGAAGATCTCAGATGAAACACCATAATGGCAACAATAATTTAATTTAATTTAATTTAATTTAATTTAATTTAATTTAATTTAATTTAATTTAATTTAATTTAACTTAATTTTATTTTATTTTATTTTATTTTATTTTATTTTATTTTATTTTATTTTATTTTATTTTATTTTATTCAGAGCAAAACAAAGATCATCTCCTTTATTTTTTTACTTATTTGATTATTAAACAATTGTACTGGTTGTTACTTTATTGACATTAACAAAAATAATGTATGTAAATAACAACCTAGGCTCATTGAAACTACATTAATGCACCTATATTTTTTCAAAAATTGCAACAAAATGTTGCTAACAAATTCCTGCACATTTCAGATTACATGTTCACAAGAAAGCATGTTGTATGTGCTTTATTCGTATATCACCTGATTAGACCTACTGTAATAAATAAATTATATTAATAAATTAATCAGATGTTAATAAAATACAATATAAAATATTAACATTTAGGGTGGCATGGTGGCTTAGTGGTTAGCACTGTCACCTCACAGCAACAAGGTCACTGATTCAAATCCCAGCTGGGCCAATTCGCATTTCTGTGTGGAGTTCGCATGTTCTCCCTGTGTTCACGTGGGTTTCCTCCGGGTGCTCCGGTTTCCCCCACAGTCTAAAGAAATGCACTATAGGTGTCATGTGTAGTCATAAACAGGCGAAAGGTCAATTCCGGTGGCAAGCAATGTAAACAAAAAGACAAAGCAACGGTCAAACAAGGCAAGGCAAGGGAAACATCTTGTAAAGTTCACCTAACAGTTTAAAAGACTCAGCACAGATGTGTGTGTGTGTGTGCACTGTTTATATAGACCTTGAATCAGTCCATGAATTGCTTCAGCTCTGTGTGCTTGCAATCTGTGGAAAACAGGAACCGATGTGAGCGAGGTGCATGCTGGGAGTTGCAGTTCTTTAGTGTGGTGTGTGTGTTGTTCTCTAGCGATCCGCAAGGATTAGATTGCTAGAGATTGTGACAATAAGTGAATTGGATGAACTAAATTGGTAGTATGTGTGGGGATGTCATTCCGCTGTGGCAAACCTTGATAAATAAGGGCCTAAACCAAAGGAAAATTAATTAATGAATATTAACAATTAATATGAATAAAAATAAAATAAATTAAAAATCATCATTTGCTAAAGAAATTATTTCAATTTTACTTGACTTTGAGCTTGTTGGGCTTGTTTTTTCACACAGACGTGGAATAAATTAATTAAATTATATATTTATAGGCACCAAATCTACATGATTCAGATGAACAGCTCACTGCACGATATGCATAACCGAATATTCAAAATCATGCATTTTCATATAAATCAAACTGGGGTGCGTTTCCCAAACAACGACGTAACTCGCGGCTGAACTATCATAGTGCAATGCATCGTTTGGCAAAAAAACGATGTAGTGATGAGTGTTTCCCAAAAATTATAGTTTCTCTGTCGCAGATTTATTGCTTGAACCATGTTAGTTATAATGTAAAACGCCCATAATGATGCTCTAAACGGGGTGGAGTAACTTCTTTAGAGAACAACCCCATAATTTCTTTGTGCAAATTATATTGTTTTACACAAACACACACTTAAAATAAAATCCAATATTAGTTTTGGTAAAAACATCCTCTCGCTTTCCATATAAAATAAAATAAATGTAAATGGCTCATATAGGGCCAATGTTTGCTTTACTAATATTATTGAGAAGTTGAACATTACATATTCTATTCTAAAACATAAAATCACTTACAAAAGCTAACACTATTCTTATATCAAATATAAATCATATAAATAAATAAATAAATAATAAGGCGATTTATAATAAATATATTTACTTTAATAATAATATTAATAATATTAATGATGATGATGATGATGATGTTTATTATTATTTTTATTATTATTATTGTTATTATTATTATTATCATTATTATTATTTAGGATATTGTTTATTTATTTAAAAAAAAAATTACAATTTGACACATGCAAACCACAGCAGAAAGTTCTAACCAACAGACCCATGCCATATACAGCAGAGAATCTTAATAAATAACCCACTATAAAATAAAATAATTAACGTATGCTATGTTTTTTATTTTCACAAGCTTTGGAGACGTAACATAATTTCCGTTTTTAAATATAGCCTACCTATAGCTTTCGCCATGAGGCTGTGTTCAAAATGATATCAGTGTTTTCTAAGTGCACTGCGATGGGAGCACAATTGTAAACATGAAGATCGCTAAAACTGAACTGTTAAAATACTTTGAAAGCAAATTACACTTGAGAGAGATGACCTTAATGCTTTTTTATTTTTAATAATTCCAACCTTGAATGTTAGAATGTTCTAAATGAATAGGGCATAGGGGGGATAAGTGGGAATAGAACACAGCCAGGAACTATGCTTTTTAACTACAGCTCCAGAGGTGTCGTTTCAAGTGCTCAAGTTTGCGACGCAGTTTGGGAATGTTGGTTGGAGCGATGGATTTGGGAAACAGCAAATCAACGAACTATGTTTGTAACGACGGAACTTGCGACCTTAGTTGGCTAACGATGGTTTTGGGAAACGCACCCCTGAACAATAATGAATCATTTATTTTGGCTATCAGTTTGCTGAACTGCATACTCATGACCATACAGTTGTGGGACTGGATGCAACATACAGCACTATATTGTAACAGTATTACTGTAACGGTCTATATACGAATGAATTCACAGTAAAACTACCTAGGTCTACAAACAGAGTCAATTTACTTTCTTGCACTTTAAAACTTTTTAAGGCTGAAATAAACAAACAAATATGATGCTGACATTGTGATTGCTTTTGAAGCCCAATATTACTTTAATCTTGACATTTGAGTAATTCTGCAACATCAAACAGAGGAGCATGTGACTGCGTGTGACATGTCACTTGAAAAAGAGAGAAAATAGATTAAAGGCGATCAGATTTTTTTCCAAATTTTTTTCGTAAGAAGGATGTCAAGTTCCCCCAAGCAGCGCTTGCACTAATACATCTTCCCTTCCTGTTTAATGAAAGATTCTTGTTTTAAATGTTAAATGGATCTGCTTGTCATTCTGTTACACCTGCTTGTCTTACACCTGCTGTTTGATAGACATTACACAAAGTTTCCCATTTCAAAGAGGAAGCAGCCTAGGCATGCATTCATGGAACTTTTTGACAGCAGCATTGCTCAGTTTTGTCCCCTCAGTGCCAAAGGGAAGAAAGAATAGGAGAACAGAGAACATAAGAAATCTTCTCTTATGTGGGATGAGTGAATTGTGAGATACACATCCCTTTGGGAGAACAAACTCAGGGGTAGCAGGGGAAAAGAAAGCATCATTGGGGGGAAAGTGGTGCTGTAGGAACTCTTTTAAACTGATTTGCTTCCAAGGGAGCAAGACTGGATATCTGTTAAATTCCAAGAAAATCTGAAAGAAAGGAGCTGAAAATCAAGGATGAGATGTGTCCATGTTGACCCTGTGTGAACAGAATGGGCTATGAGTAGATCTCCAGTGTATCGAGCCTCAGGCCTGTCTAGTATTGAAGAGAGCAGCTTGTTCCAGCTGAAAAGTTCTGGATCAACCACCTGCTCTACCATATCAAACTCAGTAACACATTGACAGGTCCAGCTGGGTTTGTTTTAGCTACTGTAGGTCTGTTCATTCAGTAAAGATTAACTTAAATAAATACATATACGACATGTTTAAATAAAGACCATGAAGTCCACAAAACAGCTTACAAGGCCTTGTTTGTACACAGTATTTTCATGTTCAGAATATTTATTTTTAGGTTTATTTATTTATTTACAGCCAATTTAGCTAACAAAAACCTTTAGGACATAATTATGATTTTCATGTATAATAATGAATTCTACAATTCACAGTAACTTTGTCAATGGTACTCTGAGGATCTCAGACTGTTCTTGAGACTGCCAACTTATCCAGCACATGTTTTTACGCAGTGGATGCCCTTCCAGCTGCAACCCATCTCTGGGAAACACCCATACACACTCATTCACACTCATACACTATGGACAATTCAGCCTATCCAATTCACATGTCTTTGGACTGTGGGGGAAACCGAAGCACCCAGAGGAAACCCACGCGAGCGCTGGGAGAACATGCAAACTCCACACAGAAACGCCAACTGACCCAGCTGAGGCTTGAACCAGCAACCTTATTGCTGTGAGGCAACAGCACTACCTACTGTGCCACTGCGTCACCAACTGACCAACAAAAATACATTAAAATAAACAAATTATACCAAATGAAATTTGTTTCAAAAAGATAATTTTTCAGGCAAAAAATAATTATTTAGACATGCTTTCAGTTTCACCATCGCACTCACGTCAAGTTTAGGCGAGGGAATGTTTATTAAGTAAAACTGGCCTCAGACAGTTTAGTTTAGCAGCTTCAAACCTGCAGGAAAACATCAGGTTTTGCTAAAAGGCAGGTTATTTTACCAACGATTAGGTTCAATAGTGGTAGCCTAGTACAGATTTCAAAGAAAAATCCTCAAATTAAAAAAAGAAACATAAGCTGGACCACAACAGATCAGATCAATGTCATAATGAATGCTCAAATAATGTAGCCAATTGTTTATAGCAAACATCACGTTTTTAGTTAGATTGTGTCATCTATCATACAGTAGGCATATAGGTCTGTTATTTTTACTAAAGAAGATATATTATTTGAGCACCAGAACTATAGAAACTGTATTACTGTAGGTTAAAAAGAAAAAAAACAGCAGAGTATCGGGATCGGGTCTGTATCGATCGATACTCAGAATTTTGGTACCGGGATCCGGTCGGTTCCAAAATAATGGTGTCGGTGCATTCCTAGTTCTCACCCTGTTATTTACTTGTTTATTTTATTTTTTAGCTGTTGTTTTTTGTCTTACCTACTTTCTGGAATCGTTCCTCATCAGACTCTGTTGTCAACCCCGTTCTTGCGGTCAACTCCGCTCTGCATTTCAAGTCCGCTGACATACATGGCTACTGGACAAACTGGTAAAAGCCGTCCATATGGAGATAAGCGGTCAGCTGGTAAGCGAGAAAAGGAACGGCGTCATACCACCCCGTAGCATTCATTTTAAAGATGAAATGCAGCCGTATGTAGCCACACTCTGGTTACATAATTCTTGATCTCCAGAAATGTATATAGGGCTACGTTTTCAGAATGAGCCTATGTTGACATAAACTACAGACTCTAGCTCTAAGCAGATCATTTGAATTTCCGAATCATAAACTGAAGACTCAGTCAAATCAGACTATTTGAATTTGTGAGTCTTAACTGAAGACACACCAGTTCATTGAATTTGGGAGTCATTAATTGAAGGCTCACTCTTACCAGATTGTTTGAATCCGTGAGTCATTAGCTACAGACTCAAATTAACCAGATCATTTGAATCTGTGAGATGTTAACTGGAGACTTTTTGTGAATAAATCATTTGAATCAGTACATAATTACCTGAAGACTCACTCTGACCATATTATCTAAATCTGTGGGTAATTAACTGAAAACTCACACTAACCAGATCTCAACTCTAACCAGATCATTTGAGTCAGCAAGTCATTAACTGGAAACTCGCCCTCAAATTTGAATCTGTGAATCATTAACTGGATACTGGCTGTGACAGAGTATTTATTGTGCCATTTAAATATAATTATTCTTCTTCTTTCACAATACTTGTCAAGTAATGCCAGACAATAATCCTTGTGTAACTGGCTTACTGCGGGATTGAGTTTTTACTTCATTTTTACCATAAAAATATGCAGTACATTAAACTTCATGTGCTTGTCTTCTAATTTCCACCCAAAATAAAGAAAATCATATAGAAATGACTGACCAAAGACTTTCAGTTAATTCTCTCAACCTCCAAGATATCTAATCTAAGATATAGGTGTCTTTTTTCTAAAGCAGTAGAAGATCTTTAGCAGAACCTGCCGTTCATGGAGATTCATAAAACTCAAGTCAATGACTACCATCACTTTGAGAGTCCATTATAAAGTTAAAAGGTGGCAGTGCTTGCTGCAATCTTGCTAATTGAAATTGTGCTGAACAAGATATCTATAATTGTTGTCTCAAGAGTTTTCTGGCTTTGGAATTTAGTGAAAAAACAAATCAAAGTTGACAGCATAATTACAATAGTTAGAGGAACTTAGAGGAAAAACTCAAATTACTGGTGACACTCCGTCGCTTAGTCACTTGTTTATTAGATTCTGTAGAAAATGAGAATGTGCACCATTTTTATGCAGTGCAGGCTTTAAATGTCTGACCATTACAAAAGACATTTGGTGGGCAATGTACAGGTTAACTTTGGAAGTGGGCATGTGCTTTAGAAAGACTTTGTGACATCTGTGAAGATCTAATTATTAAGGAATGAACTGGAGACCACTGGTATTAGTGAAGTGAAAGCAAAGTGTTTAGTTAATAGCACAACTTAACTGCACAACATCAGCAGTGTACCGGCATTGTTCAGTCTAAGATGGGGATCTTGACATTTCACTAAAGCTATTGTCCTTGTTTTAATACGATTTTCAGCACTATAATCATAGGCTTTAAATGTGAAAATTACAGTCACTTGGCTTTTCAAAGGGTATTCCTAAGTGCAGAAACATCATGCTCATTTAGTCTAAGAGGGCAAGAGGATTGTTAAAAGATTAAAAGGTTTCTGTATTTAATAACTTTGTTAATGTTGGTTAATAAAATAGAACTTTAAATTGTTGGAAATATATAATATAATTATCATTTTAAAGGGCACCTACTGTATGGTGTAGGTTTGGACAGACATATGTGTAGGTACAGTGTATATACTGTCATATTGGGGTGATATAAACACACCCAGTCCTTTTTTTTCAATTTAACAACATAAAAACGGTGGACCAATTGGAGCCGTTTTGAGACCGACCGCAACTTGACGTAGGAGTGCGGTCCCCCCCACCCACCAATATTGATTGACAGCTGCATATTAACATGTCTCCGTAGTAACGTTTGTAATCATATCCACATGACAGGACGTGCGCAAATCAGCCCTAAATAAAAGGTCTGTTCAGTTTGCTAGGATCATCAATCATCATCAAATGTGATCAAGAGTGAGTTTGACAAGTTTAAAATGTTTTAAAACAGTGCATGTGTGTAATGAATTACAGCGATTTACTTTAGCTTTACTTCATCAACACAGCCGCGTGTCAGAACAATAATAAAAGACACTTCAATCCCGTTTGTGGACGTTAAATCAGGTTTATTTTGTACATTAACGTAACAGATATCCATACATCAGTGGATATTAACCTGTATCCTGTCACATTTGCATGCAAAGACAGTGCAAAGCTAAACGCGCACGCTGTATGTGTGTGTGTCTGTGTGTGTGCGTGAACTTTGTAACGACATGGTGTGTGACTCATCCTGCAGCTCCACACAACAAATGCACCAAATAATCATTGATAAATCTCTTACTGTAGTTTTTGTCACAAACGTTACGTTAGATCTGCTTCCTTTATGTTTGTGTCAGTTGTCTGAGGCAGCCGAGGGCGAAGACTGAGGGTGCTTTCACACTAGCACTTTTGGTCCGCACCCGGGTTCGTTTGACGTCATAGTACGGTACGTTTAGCCAGTGTGAACGTGTCTTCTGAACTCGGGTGCGCACCCGTGAACCGTACCCGAGTCCGCCTGAAAGAGGTGGTCTGGGGTACGGTTCATGCGAACTCTGGTACGGTTCACTTCTGGTATGAATGCAATCGTACCAAATAGCGGAAGTGAACCGGCAACTGTACAACAAACTATCGTTTTCATAACGTTCATTCGTGTGTGTGTGTGTGTATGTGCGCCACGTATTGTACCTTTAGCGGGACTGAGCCAAGCACAGTAATACACAGTGATGTCTGCTTGTCTCCTCCAGAAACAGCTTCTGCAGACACTGTGTGATGTTCTGAATGTTTATAATATTTTGCAGCAGACAGACGCGAGTCGCTTTCTGTATGTCCAAAACTTATGATTCAGTAAAAGCAAATTGACCGCGATGTGCGGAAGTCTCCATTTTGGCGCTTTGCTTTCGTGACTGTCACCTAGCAACAGCCGTAAACAAAACAGCAGCTCTATGACGCAAGTGTACGGGGTTCAGAAGGAAAAAAGACAGTGGCTGTTTCTCAATTCCAAGAACGCTGAGAACGGACTTGCGTTCTTGTGGAGACTGGTCTTGCCAGGTGTCCTCGGTAGAACGAACTCGGGAGACCACGAGAACAGAGAACGCGTCCTGTGAGAAATGAGATGCTGCAGTTCTTCCCTGGTTGTTCCTGATGGTCACGTGACCTTCACGCGTTTTAAATAAAAAATTGTTTAAACATTACAGCATTTATACAATGATTTATTGTTTTTCCCCTTTTCAAAATATATATTATGCATAAAAACATTATAAATATACGTTGCACAATACAAATAAAACTGATTTTAATACGAATTTGAGCAAACAAACACTCTTAATGTGTTTATTCCTTTATTAAGATGTCCATGGTAATGTTTATATTCACCGTTTCATTTAGGCAAACTCTTGAGGTAAATAAGTGATATCTCTGAACTTTAATAATAAATCTAAATAAAGTGCTGCGCTTCCCACCTCCAATCGCAATGACTTCTGGGACTTCTAGAGCGAGATCGGTGCTCAAGTCTGCATCGGTGCGTCCTCAATATCAAGAACACATCCGGGAAGTTTCACGCGTCCTCTGTACTTGCGATCTTGAGTATTGGAACTGAACTTTGGCAGCTGATGATGACGTTACACGAGAACACGAGGACGCAAGACCGCTGAAGAACGCATTTTGAGAAACAGCCCGTGTGAACACAAACCCACCGAGAAGGTGGCAAGGGGGGACAATCGAACTTGGGTACGGTCCAGGCAATTGAACCAAGTGTGAAAGCACCCTGAGGCACACGCGGCAGGCACATGGAAATGGTGCGCGGGGAGGACTAGCCTTAAAGGCGCAGTACACAAAAATAGCAAAAATCTTTTGAGAGCTATAAAACACCATATAGTGAAAGCTATAATAAATAATCTGATGGGTGTTTTGAGCTGAAACTTTACAGACACATTCTGGGGACACAAAAGACTTATATTAAATCTGGAAAAAGGGGTAACCTAGGTGCCCTTTTTTAAAAAAAAAGACCATTTTAAACTGACAAAGATTGGAGAATGTTTGAAATCTAATATATTTTGATTGCAAGTAATAAAATAGTTTGGTCAATATTGTAGACAATCACTTGCTGTCTAGTTTAGTTACCTTATTTGGTTTTTACGTTATATTAAGTGGCCTTAACTAATATGTACTTACACTGAAATTAATAATTTGTTATAATGTACTTATTGTGTAATTACATGTTTTTAAATTGTACTTGATTGATTAAAGACATGCATGTAATTACATATGTAATTAATTTCTGTAATTACATTTGTAATTACAATGTTACCCATCCTTTACACTTTATTCCACCCTTAAACCCATCCACACCACCAAACCTGTCCCTAACCCTACCCGTATCCCACCTCAAGAGCTTTAAAAGTCTTCTGCAATATATTCTGAACACAGTAAGTACATTGTATTTATTTTTTGATGTAAGTACATAGCATTTAGGCCACTTAATATAAAGTGGAACCTTTTTTTTTCTTTTTTGCTGCCTCTGATTTCAACCAACCGAGGCTCATTCTGATTACGTACCCAGGAGCTGTTTTTTTTTGCAGTTTTTGTTTTCCCAAATCAGCTGTGTATGCTTTTTGAGATCTCAAATTTCTCTCGCGAGTGCCATTTGCACCTGCCGTTCTCATATAAATTCACCAGAGGCCGCTGTCGACTAACTCACTGACTTGACTGACCAACCGACCAATACAACCACCCACCCCCTTCCGCAAACCCAACCAATAGTATTTTAAAAAACACCTATTGACTTGCCCACCCCTTCCCTAAACCCAACCGCAGTGTTTTAAAAAGCAATGTAGAAATAGAAAAGCCCTCACCTGATTTTTTCTACATTTTCAGATTTTACCACATTCTCACCCTGTTTTTTTATTTGTTGGCCTCAATTTTTGTGGTCTCAGGGGCAGTTCCGTGCAGAGATTTACAAGAGGCGTGTGCTTAAAAAAAACGAAAAGTGGGGGGCAGCTTTGACGTGCCTAGTTGGGGGTGAGGTGGTCGGGGTACCTGTACTGTGCACCAGTCAGATATTATTCCAAACTCAGTGATGCAGGGGTAGGCTGTGATTGTAACAATGTAATTGTTTCTACGGGGGTTTTCCAGGAGAAACAATAAAATGGGAGGGTGGCGGGAGATGGGTCTGAAATACGGGAGACTCCCAGGGAAAACGGGAGTGTTGGCAGGTATGGTTTAGTATAATGGTCACCACTGAAGTTCAGTTTAGTTCAGATCAGTGTAAAGCAAATGTAACCGCTGAAAACTGAAACACTACAGAGTATTGCCAGTGGCGAGAAACAAACTTATCCAATTGACGGAAGTGAAGGACAAAAACCTAGAGAGAAAACAGGCTCAACTGGACATTACTCCTCTGGACCAAATATCTGCAGTCTGGGCGTTGGAGTCTTAAGAATGATGGACATCCATCGTGGAGAAGCTGCAGGTTTGAGTAGGTTACCGGTGGGTTTTCAGACTGACGTGATAAGTGCGGAGACTCGTCTGTCACTGGGGTCTTTGCAGGAACCAGTCTCATGCTCTCAACTAACCCATGACCATGACAGTCATCTGCTCAGGATATTGGTCAGATTGATGACTTTTAGACCTTAGGATGAAGAAAACAGACAAGCATATATTAAGCGTAGATGCCATGCCCATGATGTCTTTTTGGGAAATGTTCCCAGTTCTGGTTGATCTAATTAATGTAGAGGATTTGAATTTCAAAAGTTATGCATTTGTTGATTAAAGTACATTTCAGCATAACCTCTGCGGGTTGTTATAAATAAGTAAATAATTATTTACATGATGAAAATTATATGCAGCTCTCTCGTCCTAGTAGTATATTACTTCTTTGCATATTTAATAATTTGCCATGATTGCCATCTTGATTCCTGTTTTTTTTTTTACTTGATTGTGCTCTGAATGGCTAATTCTTTAGTATAATCAGTCAGGTTTAATCAGTATGCTTGTGTTATTTTGCATGTAAATTGAAGATGGGCTGATATATGAAGACATTGTGAATGCAGAATGTCTAGACTGTGGGTAATGATGTGTCTTTATTGATGGCTGCTCTCTATTAAACTCTCCATGTGTTGGAGCACAGGAGGTGCTGCTCTAGCAATGCTGTCGGACAAACACGAACCCTTCAACAGCTCAAAACTCTAAATCGCACACCATCCTAAATCGTTGAGCCACAGGGGAAATGTGCCACACTGCCACTGAGCTGGAACCCAAAACTAATTATTCCCTTAATCCGGTCAGAAGAGCGACAGAGGAAAAAAATATTTGTGTAAACACACAGATGTCGAATCACAGCACATTGTTAGAGAGAACATTGTTATTATTATCATGGATTGTCCATGTGAAATTTGAGAAGGGCTTTTATGAGATTTGATATAGAACAAATAAATAAGTAATAAATTATGCTAAAGAATAAAAAAACTGTAAAATAAACAGTACTGTTACACTGTAAATAAAATCCATTAATAATCAGTTTCTGTATTTTGTGATCAATCATTGGAATCATTGGAGTCTTCAGTTTATTTCCACATACTGTATACAGGCATTATGTGATGTTGATCTCTGCTGATTTTTGGTGTTTGGAAAATTCAACTTTGCAGTTTAACAAAATGACTTTTACTGGCATTTGTGTTACTTTCAAACAATATATTCTATAAGAAATAATATGTAGAAATAGGCCTTTACAATAATCTACTAAAATTTATTACCAGGATTTTGTACCATAATTAACGTTAACATCAATCCAAACAATGGTTTACTTCAAACTATTAAAAATGTTAATAAAAGTAACTTTTTAAGCTTTTTGACATCAAAAGTTGTTGGAGGAGAGATCAGTGTCCCATAAAACAATTTAAAAATAAATGGAAAACAAGTAATTTATGGTGTATTTTTTTTTTACAGTGTAGGTTTAAGAAATTATAGACAGGATTATTTTTCAGACCACATTCATCTTGAATTTCACTTAACTGTTATTGTTTTAGGTTCTCATCTCATCTTATTTCCATCCACTTTTCCAGCGCTGGGTCGCAGGGAAAGAACCCCAGACTTCCCTCTCCCCAGACCCAAAGCTCATGACCATAGGTGAGAGTAGGAACATAGATTGACCAGTAAATCGAAAGCTTTGCCTTTCAGCTCAGCTCCTTCTTTACCACAATGGACCGTTACATTGACTGTATTACTGCTGCCGCTGCACCAATCCGCCTGTCAATCTCACTTTCCATCCTTCCCTCACTTGTGAACAAAAGCCCAAGATACTTGAACTCCTCCACCTGGGGTAAAGACTTTCCTGCAACCTGTAGATCGCAAACAACCTTTTTCCAGTGGAGCACCATGGCCTTGGAATTGGAGGTGCTGTTTCTTATCCTAGCCATGTCACCCTCGGCAGCAAACAGCCCCAATGCATGCTGAAGTGCATTGTTCTAGGTTATGACTCTTTACTAAATCAATTCACACCTTAATTTTAACCAAATCTGAGTTATATATTTAGTGGTAGTGTTCTGCCCTCACTCCAGTGTCTCTTATCCCAAACTTAGACAGACAGATAAACTCTTTCCAACACGTGAGATTGTGGGAGAATGCTGCTTTATTCCATGGCACATTGAGTATGCTGAAACAGAGTGAAACTATGTGAAAAGATGTACAAATGAGCTATAGTTATCTATGTACATAACATCAATATCTGAATTGGAATATAAATACAAACAGATAATAACTTACAGACAATGCTTCTACAGATGATCACCGGATGAGTAGATTGTAAAGCAGGTCGCACACCAGAAGCGGCACTTGGCGACGCGCCGCGCAGCTCCATGCATTTCAGAATTCTAAAAATAGATTTCAATCAGAGTACACACACCGGCGCCGCAAGTCGGCGGCTGTCCGCGGCGCCCAGCCACGACTCAGGACAGTGTTCATATTTCTGTCGCGCCACAGAGCGCCATCTGATTAGTTTCGTTTTAAATAGCCTGCAAATGTGCGCGTCTGGTGTGCAATACTTTCAACTGTCATGTGCGCGCCGTGTCGCGGTGCTGAGCGGCGCATCCGGTGTGTGACGGCCTTTAGTGTCTTCTTGTGAGGTGTTCTTTTTAAAAGAGACAATTAACTGATTCTAACTGTCAGAATGTTTCTATGGTAACAACAATTTAAAAGAAGCTAAATGACTAGGCATTAACTTATGGTTTCTAAATACTAATATTTAGTAGATGATCCAGCACAGGTAGTGTTTTCCAAATAATTAGCACTGAGACTTTTAATAGACAAATTAATAGTTATTCATTCATTTATTTTCTTTTCGGCTTATTCCCTTTATTAATCCAGGGTCGCCACAGCGGAGTGAACCGCCAACTTATCCAGCACATGTTTTACGCAGCAGATGCCCTTCCAGCTGCAACCCATCTCGGGGAAACATCCATACACACTCATACACTACGGACAATTTAGCCTACCCAATTCACCTGTAATGCACGTCTTTGGACTGTGGGGGAAACCGGAGCACCCAAAGGAAACCCACGCGAACGCAGGGGGAACATGCAAACTCCACACAGAAACGCCAACAGACCCTGCCGAGGCTCGAACAAGCGGCCTTCTTGCTGTGAGGCGACAGCACTACCTACTGCGCCACTGCGTCGCCAAATTAGTAGTTATAAGGCAATAAATGTATTTTATTTTTATAAAGGTCATAAACAAAGACAAAGAGTGAAGAAAGTATTGGGAAAAATCTATTGTTTATCCATCGTGTCTTTTTTTCTTTTTGCCACTAAAACACATTTTGCAATCTGCAGCTTTAAATTGTATCCAAAAGGTCAGTTAAAGGTCATTTAATTATTATTATCAGCAAAGCTTATTATAAATGCAGCATTCACAGTTTAATTATTTGTTGTTGTTATTATTTTCATTTAGATATGGTACATAAAAAGCATAAAAAGTAACAAGATTGTTAATATAATTATCAATATTGCTCCATATTGATAATTATACATTAGATAATTTTTTTCTTACAGCATGGCAGCCAAGAAAAATACATAATAATCCCTTGTTCCATATTGATAATTATATTATCAGCTCTACAACTTTGCATATATTAGTTTGTTTGTTTTTTCTTTCAGCATGGCAACCAACAAGAATACATAATAATCCCTTTCACGTAGAAGCTATTTAACATTTTACATACTGCACATAAACTAATTTGACATGTTAAGTTAGAATTATCCTTTGTAGGACTTTACACATTAAACATTGTGTCAAGGCCCATCAGAAAGCAGAAAATCATGGTGCTATTTTTTATAATATCATCATATCTTCATACATTGGTCACATTAGAGCTGTTTGGTAATGTATATTTTTATCTATCCAAATAAATGTACTAATATATTCAAAATAACAAGCAGATGTATGATACCTTAATGGTGTTATATGATTTTTCCCATGAATGCAACATGAATGCAAAAACAATGTAATATTGGCTGAATTTGTGTTTATTAGTTCATCATCATTATAAACCAATCTGAATGTAGACTGAATTTTAAAATGCCCCTGTGTCAAAATACATTTTTAATTAATTTAGTCTGTCCTGCAATGACAACAAAATATTAAATAAAATATATTTTAATAGTAAAGTACTGATATTTCCACATTCTTACAAAAAATTTTCTTTCTTTTTATTACTAGTTTAGAGAGGGGAAAATTGGTCTTAGCCTAGCATTATCCTAAAGAGGCAAGCAAAAGTTGTTGTAAATCCCAGTTCTGATTTTTTTTTTTTTTATGAGGCTGGACAGTTTTCCACCTTTGAAATTGTAGGACTAGGGTTTTCAGGATGTGACACGCATCTCAATCACAGTGCTAAGCTGCAGCAAATCCACCCAGCTTTGTTGTTTTATCAGTTTACTTTGCATTTCTTAATGAGCTTGTCAGTATTCTGTGGTTTCATGTAGATTTTTCTGGATCTGTTCATGTTCTTGTTTTGGCAATTCTTCGTTTAAAACCTGCAATGCAGATCTTCACCAGTTTTACACAGACTTGTAATTTGGTAATATTTCACAAATAACCAACTGTCAACCAGAAACAAATCCAGGATTTTTCTCAAAGGGGAATTAAGCTATGAGAGATGGGGTATGAATATCAAATGAGACTTAATGTACTATTGCAGTCCTCAATGCAGTTTGATTTATGACCACATAAGCAAGTATGCATAGCACATACAATTTATACATAAATTTGTGTAAATGTTTGCAGTTTAATCGACTGGTAGTGGTTAAACTATGTCCTGTGGTATCTTTCTCAGATTATTCATGCTGAGCTGACTCCATTTGTCTTATTACTTGTATCAGAGTTAAAAGCATAGTGGCGGACTGTACATTTTACAACTAGGCCTTCGGTGTTGTCCTGAATGAATTATTCCACCTCTTAATATCTGCATAATGACACCACAGCAATAGAAACCATGAATATTACTCAAAAATACAGTGTAATAGGGGATTGCATAACAGACAGGTAACTCATGTAGCGAGAAATAATGCTATTACTATAACAAGAACCCCAAGTTACCACCGCTCCGCAATGCACATGATCATAGCTGAAGCATCTAACACAGTGACAAGAAATATATTCCAAAATAGAGTTGTTTCTTTGCATGTGCTTTGTCATCTAACCGTTTAACAAAGCTGACTCGTGTGGCGTTTAATCTTCACAAGTCTCCCCGTCTGTCTGCCTCAATACGTTCCTGCACAACCGGAGAGGCTTGAACACTTTCCTAGGACTGCATTTCTAGAATTTGCTCGCTCCTAGACTGTTTCCCTGATTTACCCCTGTTCCTAAACTGTCTAGTAGAGAGTAAAATATATAAATAATATATTTGAAGATAATGCTTACCTTCTACATTCATACTTAACTGTGTGTTTTGAGATTCAAAGTTTGCTACATTTCCTGTGAGGTTTGGATTTAGGGGTAGGAATAAGGAAGGGCCAGTTTGAGCTAGTTGTTCCCAAATCAGGTTTAAAATCAAGAGGTGACAGGGCTTTTTCTGTCACAGCCCCTCGTCTGTGGAATGGTCTGCCTTTGCATATTAGGTCATGCTCTTCCCTTAGTGCTTTTAAGTCTCATTTAAAAAATCACCTTCTGTCCCTTGCTTTTTGATTGCAATTAATTAATTTTTATTTTTTTACATATTTTGCTTATATATATATATATATATATATATATATATATATATATATATATATATATATATATATATATATATATATATATATATATATATATATATATACAAATAGATTTTGTATGCTGGTATTTTTGTAAAGCACTTTGGTCAACATCTCAAACAATCAAACATTTAATAAGGGGTCCTAGAAATGTGGTCTGAAACTGCAGTGTATACAGTATGTCTTTTAACACACACCCTATGACTCTCATTCTCATGCCAATTTTGCCTACCAGTTTGCCTCTCCTAGCACCACTGTGGCATAGATGTTAAATAAATATGGTGAGATATTCTTGCATAAACATAAACACGCCATTATATCTTGCAAATATCATGACAATACAATGCAGACAGTGATAAAAGTCCAAATCTAAAATTTACCATACTCAAGTGTTTTTATCTTTATGATGAGTCTTTCACAGTGCTGCTGAAGTGTGTGTGGTTTTCTGCACTAACTTAGTAGACTAACACTAAGTGAAGTTTCATAAACAAATTTCGAGAGGAACACGTGATATTATTGACCGTGGCTGATCCCTCATCCACAATCATTAGCTAGCCAATCAGATCAATCCAAGCTCACTATAAGTAGCCTAGGGAAAATCACTCCCTTATCTTCATTTCGAAGAAACCCCCCATCCACCCCTTCGCCTCCCCTTTTCTTCCTCTTACCACGGGGAGCTCTCGAGAACCACCTGATCTCGTACTCCCCTGATACGCTCTATCGACCAGGCGGGAGCCCTGGGCTCAACTATCTCCAAGCTCAGGGTTCTCTCCCGGGACAGCATGCCAAACCAGCTAACAATTTGTCAAACAATATCTAAGTGCGAACTCTTGAACTTAATTTAACACTGTTTCTACATTCATAGTTTTCCCGAATGCATTGATAATCGGCAATAATAATACTGTGAAAATCAAACCTATTTACACTGAAGCTGATTGCTACACTGTAAAACCCAAAAAGTTAAGGTAACTCAAACCATTTAAGTTCAAAAACTAATCCTAATGAGTACTTTGAACTTAATCTATTTGAGTAAATGAAGCAATTTGAGCACTGTAAAACCCAATAAACGAAGAGAACTCAAACTAACCGAGTACAGTAAAACCCAATAAGTTAAGGCAACTCAAACCGTTTGAGGAAATTGATTGCTACAAACCATTTGAGTTAGAAAACTAATCTATATGAGTACTGTGAACTTACTCCATTTAAGTTGAAGTAATGAAGTATTTAATTTACTCATTACCTTCAACACTGGGTTCAAAACTTTTTCAAATGAGTAGAATTAACTTTCAGTAAATTTTGAGTTAACTACACTCATTTCATTTCATAAAGGTGACTGTTGGGTTTTACAGTGTAGGTCTGATTGTCCAATCGAAGGACAAGAAATTGCTGATATTGTCAAATGCCTGCTAGATGGTTCTGTGCTGCCAACTCGAAATTTGATTGGTTAAAGCAACAGGTTCCCTGCCGTATATTTAATGCTACAGATGGCTGCACTTGTTGACTTGGAAGGCTTCCGGGCAGATTTCCTTGATGCTGGTAACATGATTGCTGAAATATGATTGGTTTAAAGGTCCAATATAATTATACGCTACTAGAAGTAGCACGACCAAGAGAAAAGCTGTGAAATGAAGACAACAGACTGTAGGAAACAATTTCATATACTTGTTTGGGCCATCAGAGAAGGCTATGTTGGCCCTGATGGCCCACCACTGCCATAATTATAGAATAACAATAGATCCACCAGAATGTGGATCAGCGTTGCCAGATGTATGTTAATTATTGTATTTGTACAATAATTTTGATCTCTGTATTATCAGTAATGAAAAAAAATCCTATAATATACGATAATTTTAGAATTTTATGGCATTTAAAATAAATGTCTTAGGGCTTCTATACTTATTGATCTAGCTGTATCTTTTGTCTACTGTCTGTGAGGAGAACATGGAGTTACACACATTTTCTATCTCATCTTACGTTACATCTTCTCAGCCAATCAACGTGAAGAATGACTCTCTTTCACAAGTTAAAATTCCTGCCATGTGCAGCCATGCTTAGGTCAGTAGTTTTCAGGTTGAAGTTTTCCAAAGTTAATCTCATCAAAACAAAGCCACAAAATTGGCTCATTAAAGATACTCTGAATGGGCTTGTGCACACCTGAGAGCGTGTTAAAAATGTGGGAGAGTGCACTGCTTTAAAGCCAATCGGCACTATGTTGCGGTTTATGATGGCATCCAATTTGGACCTGTAATGTGAAGTGACGCTGACAACAGATCCAAACGCAGGTTTATTGAGAATGGTCAGGCAAGCAACAGTCACAATCAGGAGCAAAGAGATGTATGAAGGCAAATCCAGAGTCGTAGTCAAAAACACAGGCGATGGTCAAAAGGCAGGCAGCAGACAACGTAAAACAAACAAAACAAACCAAGGTTCAAACACGGAAGGCAAGGCAAAGAAAACGCGTCGTAATGTCCTAGTAATCAGTCTTTGACAATCCTCTGGCTGTGCGTTTGCAATCAGTCAGGATCAGGAACTGGTGTAAGCATGTGTGGTGCATGACTGGAACTTGTAGTTCATATACCGGTGAATTTGTAGTCCTTATAGTGATCTGCATGTTTACCACAATCTGCCAGGATTAGATCACTGGTGATTGTGACAGTACCACAAAATTAATCTCTCAACATCTGGAAACACGCAGGTATCTGATGACAGCGACTCAGAAGTGGAGTTTGAACCTACCCACTAAGGTACGCCAAGGTTTTTTTATTTTTTTATTTACATATTGTGGTAATTTGCAAGTCGTGCCAAAACGCTATAGCTGTATACTTGTGTACATGTATGTATTTTTCTCCAAATATAATAATTTTGAGGTTCTGGTACAATACTTTAACATTTCCAATCTGGCAACACTGATGTGGATTGGACTGCTGTATACAGATTACCACAATGACTTTTAATTCATTCATAATAATTTAAAATATCCTTGTCTGTTATTTTGCATATAAATATTTAATATGTTTATTAATTACTTTAATAACTTTACCCCTTTAATAACTTTGGAAATGAGCTGTCGTTAAATAACGTATTTTGTTGAATTATTAAGCAATAAAAGAATTAACGTTAATAGTAAATTAAGGTTGAGACCTCTTCTGTGTGTTCTCAAAAGAAAAAAGGGGTGAAGTCTTCTAAATGCTAAATTTCCATCCCTTTTTAAAAGAAGCTGAATCAAGTCAATGACCTCCAGAGATCTGAGCTGGGATGAGCCTGATGATCTTTTGTTTGTGGCATTCAAAATCATTAGGCATCAAAAGTTGTATCAGAAAAGCCATTAAATCTGTTAATGTGATCATCGCCAAGCCTGAAATTGGCACACAATAGGGTTTACCACTGATACGGTTTTCTTTCTTTCTTTTTTCTTTGTGTATGTATTAGTATGTATTTATGTATGTACATAACAGTCAATATTTTGGAAACGATTCTTATACAATCCATGCATAATTACTTCTAAACAATTTTATGATGTGTTATATCATCTCATGTATAACGATGACAATGATAATAATATAGAACATATTTATAACATAACTATACAAACTATTACTATTCTACTATATTCTGGTAGTGCATATATGAATGTCTTGAATGTCTTTTATGAATGTTATGAACTTTTCTTTTCTTTTTAAGTAAATCTGCAGCCATACAGTACTTGATTACAGCGACTGTCTACAAGAGAGTTAGACTCATTAGCATGAGCAGCACTTAATTACATGGATGAAATTAACTGTCCAATTACATGGAGAGTTTAACATGAAAAGCTTTTTTGTTTTAGGGGATGGACTCTAGTTCAGATTGTTTCTACCAGTGAGCCACTCGGTGTCCTTTAGCCTGTTATGAAGCAAACCCTTTAGATGGTTCTCTCATTTTGCTTGTAAATGAGATAAAGTGCAATACAATGGAAGAAGTCCCACCTTGTATCTGTTTAATTGTATGAAACAACATGTATGAGACAGTCGTGTTCAGATTTTATTAGTGATTTCAAATATGAAATTTAATTATATTATTTGTATTGTTTGGTATAGGCGGACGTTGGCTCAGTGCTTATCACCAGTTGGCATTTCCTGTGTTTGCGTGGGATTCCTCCGGTAGCTCCAGTTTCCCACACAGTCCAAAGACATGCTCTATAAGTGAATTGGATGAACTAAAATTGGCCGTAGTGTATGAGTGTGTGTGAATGAGAGTTTATGGGTGTTTCCCAGTATTGGGTTGCGGCTGGAAGGGCATCCGCTGCATAAAACATATGCCGGAATAGTTGGCGCTTCATTCCACTGTTGTGACCCCTGATAAATACTGAACTAAACCGTAGGAAAATAAATGAATGAATATTAGATATAGGTGACTATAGTTGATTTTATACCTTATATCCTGTATTTCTCCAATAGACACTAATGATGGCATGGTTTGCCTTTTGCTAGACATTAGTGTAGTGACATTAGTTCTGCTTCTATCAGGATAAGTTTAATGTTCAGTCTGAAAAACAGAGCAATTTGCTCAAATTGTTGTTCCATAGAGTCATGCTTGAGGCCTTTATTGTGTTGCTATGTGTGCAATGAGGAGTAATTAATCTGTAATTGGTGTGAGTGTCACTGCAATTAGCCGTGTGATAAATGTATAGCAGCTTTTTTCTTCTCCCCATAAGAGCACAATTGCTGCAGTCTTATGGTAATTAATGTCCTTCTGGCAATGTAAGGGAGACTTGTATTCTGTCAAGGCTTCTTAGCTGTGCTATTAACTGATAATTGCTTCATAATTAAATTTGAAATAAAAAAATTAAATCATTAAAAAACACATTTTTCAAAATCTAATTCATGGGTTTGACAGCAAGCTCACAACCTTTAAACACTGTAATTCATATGAACATTTTAAGATGTAAAAAAAAGAAGAAGAAAAAACAAATATAAAACAGCTAGAGTTTTGGTGCACAACTGGGTTCATTTAGATAACGTGAATATTGTTCTTTGAACTCGGATGCGCACCTGCAAATTGTACTGGAGTGAAAAGGGACTAAAAAGGGTGGTACTAAAGTAAGTCATACTGAAGTTTTCATGAACCGTACCCTAGTATGGTTTATAAAAACTTCAGTATGGTTCACTTCTCATATAGTTAATGAAAACTTCAGTACAGTTCACTATGGATTGAATGCAATCGGATTAAATCATAGAAGTTAGCCATGATTAATCATGTATGAATTGGTCAAATGTTTGTCATTCATATTCTCTGACAACAACCGCCTGGATATACTTTATCCCTTACTTAACACATGATATAAGATGCATTCAAAGCAGACGTTCCAGAAATAGATGCATCTCTCAGGAACCACTTAACACACCGTTTGTTTACCACAGACGACAATGACGAACAAAAAAACTAGTTGGCTTGGTGTTATTGTATAATGTTATACAGTATATTACTATGCTATGGAAGCATCTTTCTCATGTCATGCATCATATAGTACTTTGCATCTAAGTAAGAGCTGAGCCAAAATATATATAATAACAGCCAAGAGTTTATAATTTAAAAATAGGAAAAGTGTGTGTTTATGTGTTAGTTTTATAATCCATTTTATTGAGTGATATCATTGAGTTATTAGGTCATTTTCATTTCTGGATGAACTTTTCCATTAATATCTAAAGAAAACTTTTCAAAATCAAAAGTAGCCAGAATAGAGATCTCATGATGCAATTTGAAAGCATAATTCAATGGAAAACCATTTACACCCATGCATCAAAATACTGTGGTGACATTTTTTTTTTCATTGTATGACTATGTAAAAGCAAACATTCATGAGCATTTTTGACCATTTCTGAATAACTGAACAAGCTCAATCATTTTTGGCACCTGTGTTAATATTGGTCCACCAAGATCTCAGTATTTTAATCTCCTAGGGCTTAGTGGCCACATACGTGGACAGCACATTTTAGCTCTTAAGTGGCTCTTTAAAATACTTTGAATGTTTTATATTTTGTTACAGACATACAGTGTCATCCTGCAACTGTTTTGCAGCATATAAAATGTCCCAAACACTGTTTTTAACTGTCCAAAATGGGCAAAAAATAATAATTTTTAAATGTTTAAATTTTTTACTCTCTGATAGTCAAAACATGTTCAAAAAATATGTATGTGTTATTAATGCATAAAAAAAACAGTCAGGAAAATGTGTTTTATGTAAATTCGGACCACAAGTCCACATTTATGGACATACTTTTTCTCTAAAAGCACATCATATCAAAAGATGATACTTAGGTTTTATTCTAATTAGGTTCCCAAATAGCAAAGAGAAAAAAAATGCATGTAAAAAAACACCTTGGGCCTTAAGAGGGTAAAGATGCTGTCTCTATGTGCTTTTAAAAATGGAACATAATAATGATAAACAACAACAATCACTTAATGATTTTTACACTCCACACCGATGAGTAAAAATCCTAAGAATTGCTCATATATTTTGTTTTTCTGAACCCAACACAAATCTGTCAAAACATATGTGATATAACAATATTTTGGCATTTAATGTCACTAACTCAAGGCATCCGGGAAGGAAAGTAAACCTAGTAATCAATAGATAAGGTCTAAGTCTTGAACGATTGGTTTTCACCTTGCTCTTGGCAAAATCATACCTACTGTACTGTATATGCACTGTGCTTTGACACTGATGTTCAGTGTTGCCTAACTGTGAAAATGCTCCAGGCTGTATAGCTAACTGCACTTCAGGGCTTTCTCCATTTACCACCATCTCGTGAAAAAGCTTGTTATTGAAAACCAGTGTTTTCTGCTTTGAGTTTAGCAGTAGATCCTCCAAGACAAGAAGCGGAGATGTTCATGGAGCATCCAGGGAAATAAATTGTTAGATTATTCATAAAACTTTTGATTGACAGTAGAAGACCTCTCATTGTGTGAGCAGAGGATTCCCCATGTTCACTTGAACAGGCTAACGCATACAGATGGGCAAGACAAATTCCCATTTTTGAGAGATGTCATGAGTTTTTGATGCAATAAACAAGCTCTTTCTGAGAATTCATGCAAAAGGGAGCAAGTGATCCACTTACGTTTAAGAGTTATGAGACATTTCCAGCTCACTTCCAATTGGACTCTCCTGAGTAACACATAGAATTAAATACCTTATTTTAGGTCACCTTCGGTCAAGTAGGAACTTCTAGGAAAATGGAGTGTGTGGAAATGTGTGTAGCTGTAAGATTGTTCTGTGTTTGCTGTCATTTAAAGGTTGAATGTGAATGGAAGCACTTCATCACATAACTGGCTGTATGCAAACAACTTCAATATTTAATAACTAGAATTTTTTTTTGCTTCAAAAACCCTTTCTCTTAAGTAAATGTGCATGGTAACACTTTAGTTTGATGACCCCCTTTAGACATTCTGTTGACTGTATTGCAAATACATGTCAACAAGCACACATTAAAATTTTAATAGACTGTAGTAGTAGCCACCTGCCCATGTTTTCGCAATATGTTCCTTTAGGTTCCAAAACTGTTTTTGTTGTTCAATGACTAGATCCCAGAGTTTTCAATTCAGAACATACTTTTTAAATACAATATACAACATATAGATACTGTATAAAAAATTACCAGTATAAATAAAACAAAACTATTTGTTGTTGTTGTTTTGGTTAGCATTCATAATGTTATTTTAAAGACAGAACTTGATTGTCCAAAACTGACTATCCAAAACAATGATGTTCAGTTTAGATTGAGCAGATCTTATAAACTGTGTAAATAAGTCCTCCACAGATCTGCAATCAACTGTTATGGGCAACATCACAACCATGAAAAAGATATGATTGACTATCTCATACTCAAAATAATCCTTAATTTGCTGATAATATGTCCATGTAAATATCATTAGTGTGAAAAAGAACACAATTTTTTGGTATCATACCCCATAGTGTTCATTTTACCTAGAAACTGTAGTCAAGCATATGCTGAAGTGTGGTTTAAAGGTTCAAGAAACACTTGAGTACTTCTTTTGAGGTTTTAACAGATTTGTGTGTGTTGAGCGTCAATTAAGACAATATTAGCACCTGTTAGCTTTAATTATGGATAAAACTGGATAATTCTGAGCTTTTATCAGCAAATTTCATCTTCCAGGTTTAAAATCATTATTGGGGTGGGATCAAAATCAGTGAGGTATCGCTATCTGCTTGTCCAGTGATTACATATCGGTTTCCCATTATTCATAGCTGAGTTTTCTTATCCTATGAGAAGACTCTGCGGTAACACTTTATAATAACTACACACTATGAATCATTTATTAAGCATTAGCATCTAGAGAATTCGTTATTTGTTAAGCATTAACTCTACATTAATAAACGTTAGTTAGCAGTTTATAACTGCAGCTACAAATGCTGTATTCTTGACTTACAACCACATTTGTATTGTGCTTAATAATTGTAAATTTCATAATTTGTGACTGGTTGATTTTTCATTACTAAATGAAGTATTGCATTATTTACAAACCATTTGAATTTAAGAGTAGTTGGAGGGTTTAAAGATCATTCAGAGTTAGTTAGTAAAGGATTAATTAACTATCGAAATCAATGTTTATATATCTTAGTATTCAGGTGTATAGTAATGGTTACTATGTATGTTAATAAATGCTTTATTAACTCAACTTCATGCAGTTTTGTGACCTAATCTAAAGTGAGGACTATTTATGCTTTATAAATCCCTTATAAATGACAAATAAAGGCTTAGTATTAAATGAACATTAAATATTTGCAATCTTCTCTAAAAAATAAAATTACTGTAAAGTTTAACATTGCTGAATAACAGGAGTCAAAATATGACATAAAATTGGATGAAAAAACAACAATATTATATTTAATAATATAACAGGATGCAATGTTTAAACTGCACAGTAATTTTATTTTAGTTAAGATTGCAAAGATTTATTTTTTATTTGATACAGGTTTATTTGTGGATCTTCAAACAAATAGAAATGAATTATGTTGTTTATGTTCTTTTTTCCTGTTTAGAATTTATCTGACCCTTTAATTGTCATTTATAAGGGATTTATAAAGCATAAATAGTCCTCACTTTAGACTAGGTCACAAAACTTAATGAAATTGAGTTAATAAAGCATTTATTAACATGCAAATTAACTATTAGTATATGCCAGAATAATAGGATAAATAAATGTTATTTTGAATAGTTTATAAATCATTTACAAACTCATTCTGAATGATCTTAAAAAACAACCAACTATGCTTAAATAACTGGTTTGTAAATAATGCAATACTTAAATTAGTAACGAAAAATAAATCATTAACAAAGTATGAAAGTACAATTATTAAGCACATTATAAATGTGGTTATAAGTCAAGAATACTGCATTTGTAGCTGCAGTTATAAACTGCGTTTATTAATGTAGAGTTAATGCTTAACAGATAATGAATTCACTATTTGCTAATGCTAAATAAATGGTTCATTGTGTGTAGTTATAATAAAGTGTTACCGCCTTGGCTTCTTAATTATTCAATTATTCATGACTGCATGTGCTTTGCAATGACTGACCCATATGGACAGACCTGCAAAGCTGTGAGACCATGGCTGTGCACAGCACCCAATATTTAGCCCTTCATGAAGGGTCGAATGTGTTTGTTTTCATGATCCACAGGGTTTATTGCATGTTTTCCCCATGATGCTGTCATGGGGAAGCAAAACTGTATGTGTGTAGCAAGCATTTTTGTCTGGAGAGCTGTACAAGAATTGGAGAATGGTGGAATTTGTTTTTTATCAGTTGAGTTAGTTACCATTCAGACACATCACCTATATCCGTGCTGCTGTGTTCACCTATGTTTAAAATCTTCCAGATTACCAGCAGGGTTAACGGTTGAAATAGACAGGGCAAGAGACCTGCTGCACTGCTCTACTGTGTCTGCATTTAGACTTGGGGATTCATGAGGAGAGAAGTCCTCCTCATTTATAGTGTTTATATAAACATGATTATATTTATAATGACATAACAAATTGTGGTTATGTGTATATGAAGTTACAAATAGCCTATTGTATATGTAGCGGGGCATTACTTACTGATGATTTCTTTTTTCTTTTTTAGGGGTTTTAACCTTTAATGGATAGAATAGTACAGAGAATTGACAGGAAATATTTGGGAGAAGAGAGAGTGGGGAAGGATTGGCAAAGAACCTCGAGCCGGGAATCAAACTAGGGTCACCATGAGCACCTTGGCGCTATTTGTCAGCGCACTTAACCACTAGGCTATTGGTGCCAACTACTGATCATTTCTTTTTTTTTACTTTGTAAACTATAAAATAATGGGTCTTCTCACGTTTTGTGTCTGATTTTGTCAGCCAACTGACAGTTGTTCACCCCTGCTCTGCCGGCCACGCCCACTCGTCCCTCTGCTCGCAGCGCTCCAAGCCCATCATGTAGCATTTTTTTTTAATTCTGAGGTAGACTTGAACTGAAAGAGGGGGGTTTTATGACCCTTTAACAAAAATGTAAGCTGAAGCACAAATTTCTAGTTAGCCTGTGTTGTTGGCATTAACAGAGCAATCTTGTCAGTGTTATTTTAAATTGAAACAAACCTGTGTGAACATACCAAGTCTCTAATAACCGATAATCTGCATTGTGATCATAACTGTGATCTATAAGCTGCTACCTGGAAACTAGAGTTAATTGTATGTGGAGGAACTTTTTTTTTCAGTTTCAGTTTTTCAGAAATCATCAGTACAGCCATTACTGCAGTGCCAGACTGCTTTGTACCTGCCAGCATCAGGCACATGAAAG
Source organism: Danio kyathit (assembly GCA_903798195.1). NCBI lineage: Eukaryota > Metazoa > Chordata > Actinopteri > Cypriniformes > Danionidae > Danio > Danio kyathit. Next base: position 28,236,683 of record LR812532.1, read on the forward strand.
ACCTTAGCAGAGGGTCTCAACAATCCCACCCAACACAAATCTGCCAGATGCTTTATTCATAAAATGTGGTGGGAGAGATGGGCAAGCAGCCAGTATAGAGCATTTCAGAGTTTGCCATAAGGAGGTCATGAGCCAATGCGGTTCAAACTGAATGAATACATTGAAGAGATCATACTGCGCTGCAAAATTCATTTTGTCAGTCTTCTCAATAGCAACAGTGTGTTTTGCACTGTCAGGATCAATGAGCCGAAATCGAATGTCGCAAAAACAGAACAAATGTGTTTATAAGAAATCCTTTGCTAGTAGGAATCTGGTCTTGTTGAAACTCAGTGTGACTTCGTTTTTTCAAGTCTTAGCACATAAACATATTCTTCCCGATTGGGGGGAGGAAAGGTTGATTAACAGTTTATTTAGTTATCCTTATCTAAATGGCTTATTTCAGCTAGTTTCTCTCATTAACATCTCTTAACCCATATGCATGTCTTCTCTCTGTCTGCATCAGGTCTCTATAGTAGAAGATTGCATTCTCAGCGGTCTGCCAGTTTCCCCATTGTGATTCAGAGTCAATATATTGTTCAATGAAATTAATGAGAAATTATGAGCTTGCTTGTGTCTGCCTCTCTATCTTTTTCCTTCAGCAGACTAAAGTTATTCAGTGCTTGTGTCCTTAGACTCTTTCACCTCTTAGCCCCCCCCATCCCCCCAAGTTACTTTTCCTGCCCATAAACAGCGTGCAGGGATCATCCCCAGCAGAGCAAGTATCATGAAGGAGCTTGCTAGGCTTCATGTATGATGGCAGTACCACATGTTCTGTGTTTGATATGCATGAATTCATCTAGTGATGAGAAGTAGCTTTAGCGCCTGGGGCCTGGAGCTCGCTGACTTCAGTGCTACTTTAGATGTTTTTGCATATTGATCATGAATAATAATAAAGCTCACTGCTTGTAGGGAGCCAACACTACAATTGTATGCTGAAAGTAATACTAATTTTTAACCATCAGGTAGTGGGCAAATGTAGTGGACTAATTTGTAAATCTGTGTACTTTTGTATATATGCAGCCAATACTAATAATTTGGGTTCTTCTTTTTATACTTTCTTTTAAATAAGCAATATTTAATGCCATTGTTTCGAAAAGAAAAACAGATAACAGATTGTCACTTTTTGAGTGAAAATGGTCTATGCGAGAAGGCATGAACTATCATTACTAATGTAGTGGTTCACACCTGAAAAGACAAAGACCTGCATAATGAGCCATCAGACATGTATTAGATTTTTAGATTAGATTCAACTTTATTGTCATTACACATGTACAAGTACAAGGAAACGAAATGCAGTTTAGGTCTAACCAGGAGTGCAATAGCAGCAAGTGCAGGATACTGGTATAAGTTATAAAGTGCAGTTATAGAAAAACTATGGTGATATTTACAGATGGATGTACTATGAACATTATATAGAGGATGTATTAGCTATGAACAAAGATTTACAATAGATGGATATATGTACAGGTTGCTATAGATAATCAGAAGTGTGCAGATAGATAAAAAGAATTACAAATGTAAATGTGCAGTGGGTATGTACAGTTCAAATAAATAAATTCGTGCAATGTAGTGCAATGAATATGTGCAATTTTTAAATGTGCAAATGTTAAATAGTGCAGTGATTATGAGGAGTATAAGGTATGAGGAGAGTGGGGGTGTATCAGGGGGCCAAAAGAGTCAGTGGGGGGTAGAGTTCAAAAGGGAGACAGCTCTGGGAAAGAAGCTGTTCCTTAGTCTACTGGTTTTTGTCTCTGTGAGCAGGGTGAGAGGAATCCTTAAGAATACTGCGTGCTCGGCGTAGACAGTGTTTCTTCTGGATGTCCTCTATGGCTGGCAGTGTGGTCCCTGTGATGCGTTGGGCAGTTTTCACCACTCGCTGCAGTGCCTTACGCTCAGCAACAGAGCAGCTTCCATACCAGACTGTGACACAGTTCGTCAGGATGCTTTCTATTGTGCAGCGGTAGAAGTTCACCAAGACGGCTGATGACAGCTGGTTCTTCTAAAGCTGCCTTAAGAAAAATAGGCGCTGGTGAGCCTTCTTGACTAGGCTGGAGATGTTGGTGGTCCAGCAAAGGTCCTTTGAGATGTGGGTCCCCAGGAACTTGAAGGATGAGACAGGCTCGACTGCCATCCCATTGATGTGGATGGGATCATGTGAGCCTGTTCGTCCCTTCCTGAAGTCCACAATGAGCTCCTTGGTCTTGTCGGTGTTAAGGAGCAGATTATTGTCGGTGCACCAAGTGGCCAGATGCTGTAGCTCCTCCCTGTAGGCAGTCTCATCATTGTTGCTGATTAGACCAATCACTGTGGTGTCATTGCAAATTTGATGATGGTGTTAGAACTGTTCACAGGCCTACAGTCGATGGTAAAAAGGGAGTAGAGGAAGGGGCTCAGCACGCAGCCTTGTGGTACACCAGTGTTGAGTGTGACGGTGGTGGAGCGGATGTGGCCTGATCTAACATTCTGAGGTCTGTTAGTCAGAAAGTCCATAACCCAGTTGCAGAGAGACGTGTCAATATCCAGGTCTCTAAGTTTGATCATTAACTTAGAGGGTATGACAGTGTTGAATGCTGAGCTGAAGTCAACAAACAGCATTCGTGCATAAGTGTTTTTATTGTCCAGGTGTGTGAGTACAGAGTGTAGTGCTATGGAGACTGCATCTTCTGTGCTCCTGTTGCCACGGTAAGCAAACTGATCTGGGTCCAGTGTGGACGGCAGAGAGTCTTTTAGATGTGCCAGGACCAACCACTCGAAGCACTTCATGATGATGGATGTGAGTGCTACAGGGCGGTAGTCATTCAGGCATGTTGGGCTGGAGTGTTTCGGCACTGGCACAATAGAGGTGGTTTTAAAGCATGTTGGCACAGCTGCTAGGTTAAGGGACAGGTTGAAAATGTCTGTGAATACCCCAGCGAGCTGTTCTGCACATGCTTTGAGGACGCACCCAGGAATACCGTCTGGTCCAGCAGCCTTACGCACATTGATCAGACTCAGTGCCGTGTAGACTTCTGAGGAGGTGAGTGTGATAGGTGAGTGGTCGGTTGAGGAGGTGATCCTGATGTAGGGTTCTTTATTGTCTTTTTCAAAGCGGGCATAAAAGTCATTAAGCTCGTTCAGGAAGGAGACGTTTGTGGCTGTGGGTGTGGACTGGCTGGGTTTGTAGTTGCTGATGGCCTGTATGCCCTGCCACATTCGCCGAGGATCAGAGTTGGAAAAGTGCTCCTCTAGCTTTAGCTTGTAACAGTGCTTGGCCTTTTTGATGCCCCTCTTCAAATTAGCCCTGGAAGTGCTGTAGGCCTGTGCATCCCCTGATCTAATGGCAGTGTTGCATGCCTTCAGTAGGAGGCGCACCTCCTTGTTCATCCATGGCTTTTGATTTAGGTATGTGGTGATCTGCTACTGGGTTGTAACACTGTCTATGGTGGTGTTGATGTATTCCAAGACAGAGGAATTGTAACTGTCAATGTCTGTGTGAGAGCCACAGGTGGCCTGGGAGGCAAACATACTCCAGTCTGTGTGTTGAAACCTGTCCTGGAGTGTGGAGTCTACCCCCGCTGGCCACACTTTGATGGTCCTTACTGATGGCTTCACATGGTTGATGAGGAGTGAATACTTTATGGTGAGGAACAAAGAAAGGTGATCTAATTGATCCAAGTGGGGGAGGGGGGTCACAGCGTAGGCTTCAGCCATGTTTGTGTATACATGGTCCAACGTTTTGTTTCCCCGTATGTGACAGAAAATGTTTTAATGGAATTTGGGAAGCACTGTCTTTAAGTTCGAGTGATTAAAATCCCCCGCAACAATAAAAGCAGCCTCCGGGTGAGCAGTCTGTTGTTTGCTCATGGCTGCATGAAGTTCATTCATAGCAAGCTTGGCATCGGGAGGAATATAAGCGGCAATTATTATAGTGGATGTGAACTCACATGGCAGATAAAAGGGTCTGCATTTGACCATTAGAAATTCCAAGTTAACAGAGCAATGTCTCCCAATGATGACAGAGTTTGTGCACCAAGCTTTGTTAATATAAATGCATAATCCTCCGCCTCTGGTCTTATCGGAGTCATCCGCCGTTCTGTCTGCTCGGAATGTGTGATGCTCAGTTAAAGATACAGCGTTGTCTGGTATCCCGCTGTTTAGTCATGTTTCTGTGAAAATCATGACATTACAGTTCCATAATCTTTTGCTGTGGTTGATGCGCAGTCGAATCTCATCCATTTTGTTCACTAGTGACCGTACATTGGCGAAAAAGATGCTGGGTAAAGAGAGCCGGTGTGGTGTTAGCTTTAGCTTAGCTCTTAGCCCGCCGCATTTCCCTGCCTTTGTTTACGATCGCGTAGCCGCCTTCGAGCACTTCCGCCCGGCCGGGCAGAGCGCTCAGCCTCGGGTGTTCTGGCGATCTCTGGGATAAATCGTAGATTGCTGATAAAACTGTCCGGAGTGCACAAACCAATATCCAAAATCTCCTGTCGTGTGTACGATGTAAAGGCACCACTGTTCTGCACGAACAGACCCGAAATGAGCAGGAAAAATATTGCAAAACTGCAGAAACTGGAGAGACGCCGAGCCTCGCGATGTGTACGCGCCGCCATCTTGTCTTTGCACTAGTACATTTTAGTTTTAAAACGGCGTTTTAGAATGAAAACGTTCCGCGTCCACACTAGCGTTTCACCCAGCATTTCTGAACAGCTCTCCATCTACATTAAAACGGTGAAAACGCACATCACGTGACCACACACACACACTCTGGCATGCACTGCAGCTTGCTTTAAGCACATACCCATATGAAAGCTGTGCACGTCGGACTGTTCACGGATCTCCCGCTGGATCTAATCTCACTATATTTGTTAAACGTGATATTTAATTCATCTTGTTGTCTATATCTAACTACATATTCCCTGACTTTGGTCTTTGAATCTGTTAATTGTTCTCAGGTAACGTGTTTGGCTGAGCGCAAAAATAAGTTAAGTTAATATATTAATTAATGTAACCGCGGACACCGATTCTGCACACCTGACTGATTGCTTGCCTTTATTTTCTCTATTGAATAAACTTATTGTGCGTTATACTTTTATAATGGTCATTATTAATTGATAAAACTGATATTCGATGTAAGAGAGGGTATGTTTCGTATTTTCAATGAAAGTGAAAGGAGGCAGTAATGTTATAGGCTCCGTTTTGTTATAAATATGCATGAAGATGACGCTCATATTATGCAGCTACACGACGCCTCAATATTTTTTATGTCTGTTAAGTTGCTAATAGCAAAATGAAATTTAGGCAGTTCCTTCATGTCATGTTTTAATTCTATTGTTAAGAAAGTGAAACAGCATAGCCAGGGTGATGTGAATGACTTTATAAAGTACACAATTGGGAGATTGCTTTTCAGATCAAACTTGCATAGTCTGAACTTACAAGGAGAGGATGCAGGACTGAACTGTGTGGGAAGGCTACTTAAAATTGAGGAAAAGCCCCAATCAGAGAGGTGAATGTTTGCAGCCATGCCTCCATTTTCAGCAGTCTCCGTTTTCCCCCATCCACACTGAGACGGAGCAGCAGCGTTTTAGAATGAAAACGGCCTCTCCAGCGTTTCCAAAACGCTCCGTTTTCGGGGCTCGAAAACTCTGGCGTAGTGTGGACCGTAGTTGCTGGAACGGATACGTTTGCAGCCGAAAGTTATTGAGAATTATTTGTAATGTTTATTAAATTTTCCATTTATTGTATTTTATTATCGTCTACCCCCACCCCAACCCTAAACCCAACCATCACAGTAACCTAAAAACAGTAGTTGTACCGAGTATTATTTATGTTATCTATTAAATTACCCAATAAATTGTATTTTTTAACGCCTACCCCCCACGCCAACCCTAAACCCAACCTTCACAGTACTGTAAAATATTAATTATTGTTATACAGTGTCATAAAAAAATGCCGCTATATTAATGTGCATATCGCACTTTCGGCCGGCCGCATATCCGATCTAGACTTTACCAGTGTGGGCGGATGGCATAACCGTAGCAAAACTTTAAAACTAAAACGTATTAGTGTAAACGGGGCTTAAGAGGGAAGAGTTTCAAGAAAGAATCTGAGGAAAAAAAAAACGTTCTATATTTTTTTGTTTGCAGTTTATTTAAAATATATTTAACTATCACACAAAATAACTCGAGATACACTTATGAGAGTCAGTACACTGTATAAAACTCTGTAAACTATATAAACTTACATATAGCAAATCTACATTCACATTTTACAAGAACCTTGTTTTCTTTAAATTGGCTGTTTAAAGATGACTATATATTTATTTCTTGCTTACTTTCTTTCTTTGTCAAGTACATTATCTTAAGTCAGATAATGTTTTTCTTAAAAAAAAAAACACCTGGCAGTCATTAGATTGAATGGACTGATCTAACAGAACCATAGTATAATGCTGAGACCATATAAATTCAATCAGACCAGATAAAGGAGATAATCTGCTTTCAAAGGTGTGCTATTTTTACTGCCGCACTAACTTACAGCTTTAATTAAGGAAAGCTCAATAAATTTGCAGTGTGTGAATGAAGGATGAAGGCATTTCCGTTGGGTTAAAGTGGAACTTTGGCTGTAATTGGACAGTTGACCTCAAAGGGGACTGAGGTATTCTGGCATGTAAAATATGCCACAAAGCAAGAAGGGGGTCAGAGGAGACAATGATTACCTGAGAGACTTTGTGTCCTTGAGCCCTTGTGTGCTGAACAGAGAAGCTGTCAAAGCCTATGCCAGAGGGGACTGTTTATACAGCACCTGAACATCTGTAATCACAGGCTGTTTGATTAACAGCACACAGTCTGGGCCAGATACCAACGTATTCTGGACAAAAACTGCCATGTTAGACAGGAAAAGACCATTGAATGAGATGAAGTGAGTGAACACAGCTAGTTCCATTTTAGGTTTTTTTTTAGAGTGTGGTTATCTTAAATGGATTACAATGACAGGTCAAACTGTTTTGCAGAATTGTTATAACAAATGATGGTGCCCTATTTACATTCTGTTGACTGTATGAAACGTTACAACTACAATATTAAAATTTGACTGCACAGCTTAGTCCTTTTTATTTGAAGTTATCATAACATGAGTAAAAGAGAGAGAGCTGTTTTTAAACATGTTTTATCAATTACATGTGTTCTGAAACACAGAATAAAAATTTAACACTGATTAAAATTAGATTCCTCCCAGTTATTGGTGTTAATCTGCAGCCGCTGGTACAGTAAAATCCCTATAATTATCTGACAAAACCTATAAACTGGCAGCCTGACTTTGCAAAATTTCTAAAATAACTGAAACCCTCTAAAGTAATGATAATTTTAGCCATTTTAAGAGAATTTAGGCTGAAAGCCCTGCAGTGACCAAACCTCTAATTAGCAGGAAGAATCAAAAGGCTTAGTTAAATTTGGCTGAGTATGACTTGAACAAGCTTATCCAAATTTCATCTTAGCAATAAAAATGTGGGCTTAATTATTTAAGTCTGATGGTAAACATTATAATTGTCATCAAACTGTGGAAAAACTGAAACAAAAGTATGTGCAGACATGAAAGGTGGAGGAGGAATTATCAAGGTTTGAGGGAGCAGGAATTTGGCCTCTTATAAAGTTCCCAGCAAACAATTTTGTGTTTAATAGACATCTAATAGACATCTAAATGTAGACAGCTTGGCTAAAACAAGGCTAAACTTGGGCTGTCATTGAAAATCTAATAAACATCTAAGAAAAGCCCAAAACTAGAATAGTCGTCAAATAGACAGATTAGACAGACTTTATATGTGTAGTCAAAGCGTAGTTCTTTTTCTGCGTTCATCACCCAGCAATTTTCATGAGCCCCATCACACAACAAAACATAAACATATATATATATATATATATATATATATATATATATATATATATATATATATATATATATATATATATATATATATATATATATATATATATATTGAAGCTGAAAACACTGATATAATGAAATGGTCAATGGTCAAATAAAGTGAAACCCAATTTTTGTGCTATCAAAAGTAATATGTACAATAGAGAGACTGAACTTATCAGCCTGTTTCACTTTCTCATTATTTAAAGTGTCTTTTTTATGTGTGGGTGTAATAAGCATCAGAAACAGCAAACAAACTATAAGTGGTCCAAAAAAGAGGTTCCATTTATCTCATTGGATCAAGTTTTTGTAACTTTTCATAATTATGTTTCTATTTTTCCAAAAAAAAAAAAAAATGAAATATGTTAATAATTTTGTTAAGAAATAATTGTACCATTGGTCTTACTATTGTATAAATTCGTACTGATAGTACAGACATACTAAATTGTCCTAAAACTACACAAGGATATGTTATTAAATCAAATGGTACATGCCTGTAGTAAAATTATTATTCCTCCTCATGCATGCTTAATGCTATTGTGAGTATATCATCTTGCATGGTTCCATATAGCATCACTTGAGCATAACATAGTAATTTTAGTCCCACTTATTCAACAATTTTAATAAACTACAGTCAGGATTGTTATTATATCCAAATGCCCACATTGAGACTGAAATATCTTTGCTACAGTACATCTTAAATAATGAAAGTGAAAATGTGGTATCATGTCATGAATTCTTTGTCATCAGAAATCAGTTTGATTATATGTATGCCCATCATATCAGAAAGAAGTAACATGCCTTTGGATTCTAAAAGTTGGCACAGGTTGTTCAAGGGACATTCGATTCTTCTCTCAATGTCATGACATGTCGAGCTGAATAATCAAACAGAGAAAGGGCAATGCAGAGCTGCATCAGTAGTAAGGGTTTGCATGAGGTGAACAGAAGGAACTGCAGAGTTTCTAGGTATTACTTGAAAATGATATAAATTTCACATGATACCTTCAGACTTGAGATAGCTGGAAGGCCAGTAGTTGAGAAGTGAGATTGTCCAATTGAATGTTTTCAGCTCAGCTTGAAATCTACCTTGTCACATCATCTTACCGCTTTCAAAACTACACAAATATGACGTCTGAGCACTGGCTCAGCAAGTTTGAGGTAAATTTGTTGATGTCTTCTCCTGTTGTAAGTGATTTGGTTATTCATGCTTTGAATGTTTCTTTTTCATTTTATAAGATACACAGCAAACTTTGCTCAGATGAAAGCGTTGCAGATTTGCTTTAGCTGTAAGCACTATGAAACATGCATAGGATGACTGGTTTTATCTTTGTTAACTCTATCTTTCCCAAAAACATTAGTAACATTTCAAAGATGAAAAGCTAATGCTGTGAAATTATATTTATATTTTAATATAATTTTATATTTATCTAAATCAAAGTTTAGGGTGTTAATTTCTGTGTGTACTGAGATGCATTACTTATATTGTATTTCATTATATCAAAAGGAGAGTAAAAATATATTAATAAAATGTTCACCAATGCTGGATGTCCCTTCTTTAAGATTACTGAAACACATCTTAAAGGGCACATATGATGAAAATGTGTGTACTGTGTGTAGGTATAGTGTGCCCACAGTCATATTGGGGTGATATAAAGGCAATAAGCCTCTTTTTTTTTTAAATATCCTGACGTTAAAATAGGATCCAAATCTCTCCCATTTTGAGGTCCACCGCAACGTGACGTAGGAGTGCGGTTTCACTGCCCACCGAATTGATTGACAGACACGTATAATCATATCAACAAGACAGGACGTGCACAAAGCAACCGGGATTAAAAGATCTGTTCAGCTCTCTGTGATCATCAATCATCATCAAATGTGATCAAGAATGAGTTTTACAAGTTAACATTTTTTTTTTAAACATGCATGTTTGTAATGAATTACTGTGACTTTACTGTCTTTATCAACACAGCCGCATGTCAGTACAATTATAAAAGAAGATGATTCAATCCCGGTTTGTGGACATAAAAAAAATCTATTTAAAATAACGGATATCCATACAGCAGTGGATATTAGGTGTAAAATGACACTTAAAGATACAAATTAAGTGTATCCTGTCACATTTGCGTGCAAAAACAATGCAAAGATGAACGTGCGTGCTGTGTGTGTGTCCTCTGTGTCTGTGTATGCATGCCTGAACTTTGTAACATAATTGACTCATTGTTGCAACTCCACAACAAACACATCAAATAATCATTGGTAAAGTTGTTGCTGTAGTATTTCTTACCAATGTGATGTGGCATCTGCTTCCTTTATGTGTGTCACTGTGCTGTTTATCTGACGCAGCTAAGGCGTAGATTAAGGCACACTCTGACAGGCATGTGGGAACGGTGGGCGGGGAGAACTATCATTAAAGGCACAGGCAACAAAAACAGCTACATTGTGTTCAAAGCAGAAATTTCTAATATTCTTAAAGGTATAATAAATAATCTGATGGGTGTTTTGAGCTGAAATTTTACAGACACCTTCTGGAGACACAAACTTATCTTAAATCTTGAAAAAGGGGTTAAATAGGTGCCCTTTAAAATAGGTAATATCATTATAAATAAACCGTAAATATGCAATCTACAACAACTACGTTAAAAATGGTCAATATGTGGTCAAGCTTCCCTTTGTTTATATTTTCCCTGTATACATATTTGAAACACTTACGTAAATAAGACATCTCTATTCTTTTAAAAAATACTATTGATAAAATATTTTATTCCACTATTGTAAACAAAACAAAAACGCACTTACAATAACAGCCTATATCTCGTATTGCTCTGAATCAGACGCATAGCCATACAAAAGTGAAATGTTTGGGGGTTTTTTAATTACTTTTACAATTTTTTTATGTTATATTCAAATTACTGTAGTAGTATTGCATATAAAGTGTGTAGGCCTACTTTTTAAATATAACTTAAAACCATTAACATGTTGTTGTTGTTTTTTTTTTGGAAATGTAACAGATATTTGCTTTTTAAACAATGTACAGTAAGTATTTCCTTTCTTCACAAGCCACAGCTGTGTTCAAAATCGCATAAATAATTTAGAAGTGCACTAAGAAGGAAACATAATCTGAAATAATCTGTGAAATTCTAAATTACATAAACAAGACACCTTTGGGGGTGTCACGGTGGCGCCGTGGGTAGCACGATCGCCTCACAGCAGGTCGCTGGTTCGAGCCCCGGCTGGGTCAGTTGGCATTTCCAATGTTCCATGTTCGTGTGGGTTTCCTCCGGGTGCTCCGGTTTCCCCCACAGTCCAAAGACATGCGGTATAGGTGAAGTGAATAAGCTAAATTACCTGTAGTGTATGAATGTGAAAGAGTGTGTATGGGTGTTTCCCAGTGTTGGGTTGCGGCTGGAAGTGCATCCGGAAGTGCTTAGTAAATAAATTGACTGAGCAAAAAAGAAAATGAATGAATAAATGAAGACAACTTTAAGCTTTCAAAGTGGATGGTGAAGTGGTAAAAAGGAATAGAGCATGGGGGGATAACTTGGAATAGAACACTGCCTGGAACTTTGTAGTTCCAACCACACACGTTTGCAATGCTGTTTGTGAATGTACATTGGATCGATGGATTTGGGAAACATGGAATTGACAAGCTATGTTAGTAATAGTGAAAATTGCAATCTTACTTGGCTAGCATGGTTTTGGGAAACACACCCCAGATTGTGACATAAGTAATTATTAATTGAGTTTCACAACTGAACTAGATATTCTGTAACTCAGTGAATAGCATTGTTGATTCAAAGCAAGAAGGTTTGTGGTTTGAGTCCTGTATGGAAAATTGAAGCCTGCTTGTGTGGATTTTGCCTATTTTTATGCCTGGGTGCTTCAGTTTCCCCAGAATTATGCAGTATACCTGTGCTAGGTGAATGTGTGCTCAATGTGTGAATTTTTAATTCAGCCAAGGGTTACATTATGAGAAGTAGTAAAATTGTGTAGTGAAAGTCTAAATTTCAATTTAAATTAATAAAAAGTGTGAATAGGCCTATGATTTATTAAAAAATTTAACAAAAATTGTACTTTAGGTACACTGGCATAATAAAGGATAACTCATTCCAAAATTAAAATTCACACATGACTTGTTCAAAACATGAGTTTGTTTGTTTGTTGTTGTTGTTTTTTTGTTTGTTCTTTTTCAGTTGAAGATGCAAGATATCTTGAAGAATGTTGACAACCCATAGAATTAGTTTAGTAGTTATGGATGGATGGTTTTAAACATTCTTCAATATTGTCTTTTGAGTTCAACAGAATAAAAAGTTAAAGGATGATTTTTCTATTTTAGGTGAACTATCCCTTTAGAAAATATAAATGTAATTAAATAAAAAATAAAATAAAAAATAAAAAGTTCACCATTTTTACATTGAGATAAAGTCATTCATCTCTTTTTATAGTGCTGGATAGTCTCAGTCTCAGGAACATTTCTCCAAACAAATCTTTGCTGATCCTTTGGGGATCTTGAGGTTGTTGTCCCACCGGTTTTTAGGTGGGTTTATTTCAAAGGAATTGAATGGACACTGCAAAAGTTTCATTTACAGGCCCAGTGAACAATTTTTGTGTGGATTTTGAGATCTACTTTCGATCAGTGCAGAAAGTCAGAGAAAGATGGACAATCTCCTGGTGTTTGGTGCAGGACATGATGGCTTGTGACACCATAGCGCCAATGTAAAATTTTACACTGAACAATTCAGCTATCTTTCATCTTACATCAAATCAGATTACAATCCATTTCAATCAGCATTCTGGAGATTTTTTTTAGTACATACAAAGTCTACATCCAGTATTTACAATGGAAGAGACTTTCAAAGTTTTCCAAACAGATGGTGTGAAACTAGCTAACCACGCTTTTAAGCTTTGGTGCTTCCAAGCTCTTTTGCAAATGTGTGCATCATGGAGAATGTAAAGCCTCAAACCATACTTCCAAGTGATTTGTGATGGTGGCTAGTGTGATGGAAAATGGAATGGCAGGCAATCCTTTGCATTTGACAGCTGTTGAAGTCTCTCAGATAAATAATGAAATATCATTGACACACATTCCAATTGGTTTATACTCCCTATTAACTACTAAACAAGATCAGAATGCTTTTGTCGCATATCGTTTGCATTATCTCTCATCTTCTCTATGCTGAAAGAATGACTAATGGCATTTTCCTTGCATGTCAGCTCGTATTTATAATTTCACAAACCATATATTCTGAAATAAGAAAACATGCCCAGTTGATTATTAAAGCCTCAAGGATTAAAGTTAGCCAAATAACATATGTGATGGCCAGTCTAAACAAAACCATATAGCAAGCAGCAATCAGGTTACATTTGGAATATTTATAGAGTGATGGTATTAGTGTCCAAATTCATAGTTGAAAAGTGAAAATAGTTGAAAATTCTACACATACCCATGGTAAAAAGTGTATACCAAATGTAATACAGTGTGCATTTATATAGCGCATTTATTGTGTATGGCCATATACCCAAAGCGCTTTACAATCATGAGGGGGGTCTCTCCACTCCACCACCAGTGTGCAGCATCCACTTTGATGCGATGGCAGCCACAGGACAAGGGCACCAGTGCACTCACCACACACCAGCTATTGGTGGAGTGGAAAGACAGTGATACAGCCAATTCGGTGGATGGGGATGATTGGGAGGCCATGATGGGTCCCTATGGAGGGAATTTACACCCCTACCCTTTACAAGAAGTGCCATGGGATTTTTACAACCACAGAGAGTCTGGACCTCAGTTTAACATCATAACCTGAAAGGCAGCACCCACTGACAGTATATTGTCCCCTTCACTATACTGGGGCATTAGGACTTACACAGACCACAGGTTGAGTACCCCCTGCTGGCCTCACTAACACCACTTTTTAAGAGCATCTTCGATTTCTCATGTGATCTCCCATCCAGGGACTGACCAGACTCAGCCCTGCTTAGCTTCAGTAACCGATCTTGGTCTGCAGGATAATATGGCTGTGGTAAAACACTCAACAGTTTTATCTACATATAGATTAGATTAGATTAGATTAGATTCAACTTTATTGTCATTTCACACATGTAAGTACAAGGCAACGAAATGCAGTTTAGGTCTAACCAGGAGTGCAATAGCAGCAAGTGCAGGATACTGGTATAAGTTATAAAGTGCAATTATAGAAAAACTCTGGTGATATTTGGTGATGGATGTACTATGAACATTATGTACAGGTTGTATTAGCTGAGATTTACAATAGATGAATATATGTACAGGTTGCTATTAATACTATAGATTTATCTATTTTTTATATTTTTTTATTTAAGGAAGCTCATGCGCAGAGCCGATATACATTTTTTTTTTCAACAATTTACTTTCATTTATAACCTACAGTAACTGATTGTGTTTATGGGACTGCTTACCAAGTTAGTATGGCATAATTTTTCATTTGTTTTTTTAAGTACATGGCCCGAACCAGCAACCTTCTTGCTGTGAGGTGACAGCGGTACCCACTGCGCAACCGTGCATTATTTCAGTCAACATATTGTTATTTTATAATTAATCCCAGTCTCAAATGGTCTGTTCAAATCACAGACCTTACACCGCTACACAGCTTAGAGTCATGCTTATGCTTACATTGTGCAATTCTGAGTGTGCTTCATGCATGTGAGAAGGCTTGGCAAAAACCACCTGTAGTTTACAGACTTTTTCTCTCCATATCCACCAGACAATATTCGCATAAACATTCCATATTTCTGGAAAGCATTGTGCAATTATGAGTGCTTCACACAGGTGAGAGGGCTTACTTCCAAGATATTTATGATGGTGGCTAGTGTGATGGAAAATGTAATGGCAGGCAATTCTTAGCATTTTACAGCTGATGAAGTCACTCAGATAAATAATGAAATATCATTGACACAAATTCCAATTGCTTCATCCGCTTGTTAAGTGGTGACGTATGTAATATTATTTCCGGGTACAAGCCGCGACTCATTTGAATTGAAAAAATACTCGTTTATGACCACTTTTTAGTAATATCACACATTAAAGTCAATTTTATATAAAATCATGGTGTACACTACAGTATCTGGATTTTCTGCATCACAGACATCAATATATAATATTGTATGATATTAATTGTGCATATATATATAAAAAATAATATTTCTAAAAAAATGTATCATTTTCTGGCCAATGGATATTAGGCATGGAGATATAATATATATATATATATATATATATATATATATATATATATATATATATATATATATATATATATATATATATATATATATAGCGATCATGATTTACGAAAGTATTACATCGCTTTGTAAACCTTTATTATTACCATTTGTTGAGTCTCCCCATACAGTTTGGACCCGGAAGCCGTTTCGCATGACTTCACACTTAACAAGTGGATTCTAACTACACTAACTAGATTAATATAAACAAAGACTACTGTATAGAATACACAAGACATGTCACTCTTATAGTTTTGAATGGGAAACAGTGTAACGGTCAATATGGCGATTGAAGCCCTGCCTACTAGTACAGGAGCCAATCATCGATCGATATAAACTGACGACTCTCCGAAGGAGAAGCTCAGATCAGACGTGCTTTTACAACACTTTGTGTAGTCAACAAACACACTGGAATCTCAGCAAATACTTGCTTCACAGACATAAGAAATAAATCCACATAAAGCTTGAAATATCTACTTTTAAATGAACCCACTACACCTGAAAACAAAAGTTTTCTGGTTTTGTAATCTGTAAGAAACTAATGCGAGGTACAGTCTGTCCTGTCAAACGCACATCATATAACAGCAGCAACTACTCAAACACCCACAAACAAAGAGGCGCTGTTGTTTTTGGAGGAGATTTGCCATCAAGACCAGGTTGTGAATTGCTTCACAAGAGCAGTGCGATCAGGCGAATCATTATCCAGAGCATGATAATGTGTAGAACGGTTGTAAATGAGGTTGGTGTCGTGATTGCATGCGCGCTAACTCGGGCAACCTGAAAAAATGCAGATTTTGTTTGATTCGGACAGTTAGAAACTAAACTTATGGGACAGTTGTTGTTTAATTGTATTGGTGATTTCAAATATGAAATGTAATCGTAAGCTTGGCAAACAGTTTTGGAGAATTTGATGTTTCTCCATTCAGACAGAATGCCCGAGCATACTGCCCGAGAGGCATTTCAAAGATGGCCACCGAGTGAAATTACTTGCCTTAAAGAGACTTTGATGTAAATTTGTATCTTTGTAAACACAAAATCATATGTTTTAATATGATTCACACCAAGCAGCTTCATACTACATCCCCATCTTCTAAAATATTTGTTTTCCCATGAAACGCCGTTGGCTTCAGTAGGAAATATGTCAAAACTGCAAAGGAAACTGCACTTGTCAAGTTATTTCACAGGGCTTTTCCGCAATGATAGGAAATGATTACTCTTGTATTTCCAGCTTAACATCAAGCTGACAGTTTTATTGCTTTTTTTCTCTCATCTTTGTCTATAATTCCGAAGGCCACTGTATATACTGTATATTACACTGTGTGTGCTTTACCTTCAGCTCCTGTCACCTGAAGATGATAAGTGGCCGTCCACCATTTTCATTACAGAGACCTGGCGTTTTGAAAGACAGAGGGGGATTTGAGAGAGCCCGAGACTAAGAGACTGAGCACGGCTAATATCATTTGTTTTCCCCTCAGACCCGGGGAGCCCTTGAGTGTTTGGCACATGGTATGAAGAACACGAGTGATTGGCTGCCCGACTGCAGTTGCCCCTGTCACCATCAGAACTAGTGGCATATGCTGCCTATCATGAGCTTCTGCACCTGAAAATGACCTTTATTTTCAGCTCCGCCGCCTGCAGCGAGCGGAGTCGTGTCACTGTGCATTTGCGTCTAATAGGTCTTTGTGTCAAGAGCATATGGCCTGTTAGCTCCCCTTGCACATATGCCATATATACATCAGTACTGACTGCTCCTCTATTGTCTTTCATTCCTAGTGACATAAGCTTTTACTGCTGGGGGGAACAAACAGCTCTCGTAGTCAGCGTGAACACCACAGAGAGGCCGCGGTAAGTCTTTTTCACGGGTATAGCTTGTCCCTTGGAGACATCAAAGACTAGTGTGAGTGCGCAGCTCTGTAATTATCAGAAATGGGCTGAAAAATCACTGATCATACGGCAGTGTCCGGTGGGAGAAAAACCTGTTTTAGCAGCTTATGATCACTGCAGGCTTCAGAGCTTTCCCAGAGTGATTTTTCTCCTTCTTTTTTTTTCTTCCAGCAGGGACAATGCACAGCAGGTAGGCAGCTGTGGAGATGAGTGAAGACTGGCGTTTCAGAAGACAGCATATCTTAGGCGTTATCCCTCTCAAGTGTCCAGGAATGATTGATGCTTGAAGTGTGCGTGTGCATGTGTGTTGGTCTCTGGGGTACACACAAACGTACGAATATGCACAAAGTAGTATACAAACACACTCGGAGGCTGTTTTCAACACCAAAGCTTCTTCCAAACAGCTGGACTGTGACTGGATCACTGCAGCTTTATGAGAGTGAGTGGCATTAATGCTGTGTTTACCTTCTCTTGATAATGCTGTGGCTTGTTTGTAGAGGAGACTGACTGTTGATGTTTATGTACTGGCACATACATTGGCATCAAAAGAAAAGCACTGATCATTAATACTATTATTTCTCATTTTAGAAAATAAGGTAAGCTGTCAACGGTTTTTAGCCAATTATAAATAGTTATGAAACACAACTGTTTAGGAAAAACTAAAACTGTCACATAGAAATATAACAATTATTTTATTATTTATTATAGCCTCAATTTGTATGATTTCCAGTGGTGGAAAGAGTACTGAAAAAAAATGTAGTGCAAGCAAAGTAAAAGCATCTGTTGTAAATATTACTCAAAGTATGAGTAAAAAGTAGCCCTTTTAAAAGTACTCAAGAGTAGTGAATAGTGAGTATTACAATGTGAACAGCTGATGCAATTTGTGCATGTGTGTGAAAACGTAAGATTCTGTAGTGCATTTAGGGATTGTTTAACTCAACTTCATGCAGTTTTGTGACCTAATTTAAAGTGAGGACTGTTCATACTTTGTAAATCCCTTATAAATGACAATTAAAGGCGTAGTATCAATGTTTGCAATCTTATCTAAAAAATAAAATTACTGTAAGCTTTAAACATTGCAGAATAACAGGAGTGTCAAAACACAATCCGAAATAAATACATTTAAATAAAATTGGATAAAACAACAACAACAATATAATAATTTAACAATATATTATGATACAACCTTTCAAAGTTATTTAGCGTTTAAACTATACAGTAGTTATTATTTTAGTTAAGATTGAAAATATAAATTTTTTTATTTGAAGAACAGTTTCTTTTGTGTATCTTCAAATGAATAGACATTGATAAAGTCATTTTTCATTTAGAATATAACTGAACCTTTAATTGTCATTTATAGGGGATTTATAGAGCATACATAGTCCTATTAATGAGTTAATACTTAAAAGATAATGAACTAACTATTTGCTAATGCTTAATAAATGATTCATAGTGTATAGTTATTATAAAGTTGTAAGAAGGTTTTGTTTAAATACAAACATAAAGCATTTCAGACACATACAGATCATTTTAGCCTGTTATAAGGGTAAAACCACACATCATGAACCTGGTTGGTTGGAATAAACACAGCACATCAGTACCTATAAATGTCATTCAAAATATCAAATTTTGCCTTGGTTATAACATTTATAAGAATTGTTTTAAGTCTCATTCATTTCTTTGAGATCTGAATTCTCTGTCCATCTAGCTGCAATTAGAATGTCTAGGGGGCGAACACATGGCCACCAGATCACATGATCGCTCATCCAAAAGTCTCGTAGTGGAGAGAATTTGAAAGCCCCCTTTGTGGCCGCATCGCTGTCCATTTGGGCCAGAGTATTGGGGGAAGAGAGTCAAATGAATTGCCCCTCCTGTTATCCTACTGTTAGAAGCCCTGGAGCGAATGAAGCAATTTGCGTTCAAAATTCCAAGCCTGATTCGAACTGGTCTTAATTCAGTGAATTCCTTCAAAGTGTTACCCAAAAGTGTCCAAGAAGATGTCCAAAATCTTTACACCCAATCACCCAGAGACTGTTTAGACTGCATGCCATCGAGAATGGAGGATGTGTACTGTATAGTAATTGAATTCGCCAAAAGGCCTTAATAAAGCATTTATTAACATGCATAGTAATCATTACTATACGCCGGAATAATATAATATATAAATGTTGATTTGAATAGTTTATTAATGGTTTACTAACTCATACTGAATGATTCTAAAAGCCACCAACTACTCTTAAATACAAATGATTTGCAAATAATGCAATGCTGAATTTAGTAATGAACAATTAATAAGTAACAAAGTATGAAAATAGAATTAATAAGCATTATAAATGTGCTTATGTTAAGAATGGAGCATTTGTATCTGTATTTATAAACAGCTTACTAACGTCTATAAATGTAGAGTTAATGCTTAATAGATTATTCATAGTGTGTAGTTATTATAAAGTGTTATCCACTTTTGCTTTCACTAATGCTTCCCGACGGTTTGCTGCAAAAATAAAGTGCCCATGTTTTAGGGTTCCTTATGATGCGGCTTACTTTCTATGTGTGATTTGATTGGACTGAAATCACAGGACTGATTTTTCTACCAAGCCAATCACCGTAGACAAAAAAAATAAAGTAGTGACTGCAGATTAAAGGGAAATAGAGTGGAGTAAAAGTACTGATATAGCATTAAAAATGTACTTAAGGGAAAGTAAAAGTACACATTTTTAAAACTACTATAATTCCTAAGAAAAACTACTCAATTACAATAATTTGAGTATTTGTAATTTGTTCTTTTACACCACTGATCATTTTACACATTTAAAATGCATTATTATTTTTAACAGTTCTTAAATCCCATACTGTGTAGTTAAAAACATTTTTGTGACCTTATATATTGCTAATACTTGCATAGTACATATCCGTATATTTCCAAATATTTAATATTGCATTCAAAATTTAAAAGCTGCCATTCACAGATTATGCATATTTACATGCTCTCATTTACATCAGTCCAGCTGAATTCAGTTTGTACACTTTATTTGGAACTTGACTATTCTGTTTGCATGTACATATCATAATAATTACATATAATGGGTAATAACTATCCTTAACCCTAACCCTGAACCTAACCAATGTAGCTATGGAAGCACACATGGAAATTTGTTTCTTTTAATAACTAAATAATTTTTTAAAGTACACAATTTTTCTCACAATTGACTTTTTCTCAAAATTGTATGTTTAAATACTAAAGATTTGAGTTGTAGTATCTGACTTCTAACTTTTTTCTCTGAACTGTAACATACATGGCGACGCAGTGGTGAGTAGGTAGTGCTGTTACCTCACAGCAAGAAGGTTGCTGGTTCGAGCCTCGGCCGGGTCAGTTGGCGTTTCTGTGTAGAGTATGCATGTTCTCCCTGCGTTCGTGTGGGTTTCTACCGGGTGCTCCTGTTTCCCCCACTGTCCAAAGACATACAGTACAGGTTAATTGGGTAGGCTAAATTGTCCGTTGTATGAGTGTGAATGAGTGTGTGTGGATGTTTCCCAGAGATGGGTTGCGGCTGGAAGGGCATCCGCTGCGTAAAAACATGCTGAATAAGTTGGCAGTTCATTCTGCTGTGGCGACCCCAGATTAATAAAGGGACTAAGCCGAAAAGAAAATGAATGAATGAATGTAACATATTTGCAGTTTTGAGAGTTACTTCTGAGGTGGCAAGGTGGCTCAGTGGTTAGCACTGTCGCCTCACAGCAAGAAGGTCGCTGGTACGAGTCCCGACTTGATCAGTTGGCATTTCTGAGTTTGCATGTTCTCCCCGTGTTCTTATGGGCTTCCTCCGGGTGCTCCGTACCAAAGACATGCTGTGAATTGGCCATAGTGTATGAGTGTGTGTAAATTAGTGAATGTATAGGTGTTTCCTAGTATTGGGTTGCGACTGAAAGGGCAAAACATATGCTGCATAAAACATATGCTGGAATAGTTGGTGATTCATTCTGCTGTGGCAATCTCTGATAAATAAGGGACTAAGCCAAAGGAAAATTAATAAATAAATGAGTTATTTCTGAGCTATCTTGTAATTCAGGTTTCTCTCTTAGAACTCCAAACATATAAATGAAAGCAACTTCATTGCAAGGTAAACAAAAAAGTAAGACAAAGTAAAACAGCAACTGGCTGTAAATGACAGTTGAGAATTAATATCCTTAAATGAGTGTAACAAATTACAACTTAAAATATAGGGATAGAAAAAAAAACTGCTGTTCATTTACTCACCCTAAGCATTTGTAAATATTTAAAAATCAGTATTTAAATATAGAGGAAAAATCTAATACACTGCAAATAAACTGCAAAAAAAATTAACAGAAAAGCAAAAACGATACGTTTTTTTTAATTGGACTGTTAATAAAAAAAACTTTAACAAAAATTTGAAAGTTGAATACTAAAAATAAAAAAGTAATACATTCATTAAATGATACGTTCATACAAAATATTGAAGTAAATCTGTTTCGAGTCATTAGCTGGAGTACCCATCAGACTCACTAGAGGGCACTCCAGCTATAAGAACACTCCACTAGCCATTCACCTGGACTACACTTACCAACATGCTTTGCATCTCACAGCTGAAACAGTTTACCAATCTGGACACACACACAGCTGCTTATCATTGAGACTGATTGCAAGCACTATATAAACACCACTCACATACACACAAAAAACTGGTATTAATTTGCTCACCCTAAGCTTAATCAATATTTTTTTGTATTTGAAACTGTGGTCCATTCATAAAATGACATGTCGACTACTATGAATATTTGATAGTCCCAAAGAACAACAACAAAAAACATTCATACAAATTAAACAAAATTATTGCATATTACGTTATGCAAAAGGCAAATTAAATTTTAAAAGTCTAATCCTAAAGTAAAACGCAATTGAAAATCTGAGTGCTGAAAGCATGTATCAGGAAACCCTTGACTGGTCCTTAATACGAACAATCTTAGGGAACCAAAGAAAACCACCCTCACTGTCACTTGGTGAAGTTCTGCAACAGATAACCATTCATCCACACGATTAATAGCTGCTTTTGTGTGACTTTCATGTTATGATCTTTCAGTTTGCCCTCCCTTGACCTTGTTAGAATTAATTCTCCTGGAAAAGTCAGAGTGATATGGGTTCTTGGCACAAAATGCAGGAGGGGAAGGGATATAAAGATAAACAGAAGATATACAGTATCAAACACACACACACATACTGTACTTGTATATGTGGTTTCTGAGGACTCTCCAAAGGTGTAATGTATTTTATACTGTAAAAATCACTTATTATACAGTCTTACACTACCACTACCCATAAACCTAACCCTCAGAGGAAACCTCTGGCAAATTGTAGCACATTAAATATGATTTTTAAGCATTTTGATTCAGGAGGACATAAGACATGTCCTCGTAAAACCACACAGAATAGTGCACACAGATGTAAGTGTTTAGTATAGCATGAAGCATAAAGCTGAATAGATTTTTTTTTTCTTCTTAAACCTGTTTGCTCAAGGATTTAATAAGATCAGTCGTTCCTGAAGGCTGCAAAAGATTAAAATGTAATTTATATTTGATAAACCCTGACAAGACTGAACCTCCAGTCTCGGGTCTCATCATCAACTGAGCCGCCACAATAAACAGGAGTTAGTGTAATGCTGCTGATGATGTATGGTGAGTGTTAAGGGGCAGCTGTGTGGGCCGAATAGACTCAGTTATTTATAGCGACAGGCTTATAGCCAAACATGCCTGAACTGGTCTGTCTTTGAGAGTCCGATCTGAAGCCAGACATGCAACGCCTCAGCAGGAGATCCTACATCACTGCTGTTTGTTGAGGTATACGTTGCAGACAGTACATTAAGGCTGGACTGCCATGGGCTGTAATCCATAAGAATGACAAGGGTGCTTTAGATCTGGAATGGCAAGTCTTAAAAGTAGACAATATGACCTGTGTACAATATTTCAAGTCTTCTGAAAGCACATGATAGCATTTTGTAGGAATTTAATGTTGTTATTCACTGAAAATGTTGACATACAAGCCTTTGCTGTGCTTGTGAAATTCTTGAAGGAATTTCTTTAAGATTTTAGAGTTGATTATAGTATGTGAGTCCTTAACGTTCCAGTTTCAATTTCTTTCATACAGGTGATTTTTCTTTTTAATATGTATACTTTATGTGTACCATTTGTAAATATTTAAAAATCAGTACTCAAATATAGCGAAAAAATCGAATAATCTCCAAATAAACTGCAAAAATTAATAATTAATAAAATTGAAAACTGAAAATGAAAAAGTAATAAAAAACCAAATGTGAAATATTAAATGATATATTCATTTTAAAAACGGAAGTAAATCTGTATACGAGTCATTAGCTGGAGTACCCATCAGACCCACTAGAGGGCACACCAGCTATATGAACACTCCACTAGCCATTCACCTGGACTACACCTACCAACATGCTTTGCATCTCACATCTGAAACAATTTACTAATCTGGACACACACACAGCTGCTTATCATTGAGACTGATTGCACACAATGTATAAACACCACTCACACAATTGCTCAGTCTTGTATTGCAGTCTTATTTATTGCCGGCAGCTAGCTCTCTGCAACTCTCACATGGTCGCCCACTGAAGCTAAGCAGGGCTGCACCCGGTCAGTACCTGGATGGGAGACCACATGGGAGAGCTAGGTTGCTGCTGGAAGTGGTGTTAGTGAGGCCAGCAGGGGGCGCCCAACCTGCGGTCTGTGTGGGTCCTAATGCCCCAGTATAGTGACGGGGACTCTATACTGCTCAGTGAGCGCCGTCTTTCGGATGAGACGTTAAACCGAGGTCCTGACTCTCTGTGGTAATTAAAAATCCCAGGATGTCCTTCGAGAAAGAGTAGGGGTTTAACCCCGGCATCCTGGCCAAATCTGCCCACTGGGCTCTGTCCATCATGGCCTCCGAACCCTCCCCATATCATAATTGGCTTCATTACTCTGTCTCCTCTCCACCAATCAGCTGGTGTGTGGTGTGCGGTCTGGCGCAAAATGGCTGCCGTCGCGTCATCCAGGTGGATGCTGCACACTGGTGGTGGATGAGGAGATTCCCCCCAATATGTAAAGCGCTTTGTTGCTAGACCAAATACGGTTGCGGCCAGAAGTTAACGAGAATTATTTATATTATTCATTAAATTTTGCGTTTATTGTATTTTATTAATTTCTACCCCAACCTTAAACCCAACCATCGCAGTACTGTCAAAATATTAATTATTGTTATGCAGTGTTACAAAAATGATGCTATATTAATGGCGTATCCGCAGCTGTATCCTATCTTAACTTCACCATAAAACAGTAACATTATTAAAATACATAAAATCATAGTTTCGGAGTCGGGATTTGAACTCTAAAGTCATATGCAGCACAGCAACTACTGTATGTGTACACGTAAAGTCCACTAGGCTATATGAGACAGAGCTTTATTCTGACCCTGTCAGTCAAACGCAGATTCGCCAGGTCTCGAAAAGCTTCTGAAATGATCGATGCTTTGAATCGCTTTAGTCACGTGACCAGGTGTTTTGAAACACTTTAGTCACGTGACATGTGTGTTTCGAATCACCTTAGTCACATGACCTGGGTGTTTCAGATTATGCTTCAGTGCAGTGTTTTGAAACACTTGCTCTTTGGGATCTCGACACTGTCGAAACGTCATTTTCACGTCAGCCATCCCCAGTCCCAATTAGTTTGCCTGCTTACTGGATTATGTTTTGGATTACCCCTGTTGTTGCTGTCTACGCCTGTTAACCACTGCCTGTACGACCATAGTTTGCTTAAATAAAGCTTCATTTGGAACTGTACCCCATTGTACGCTCACGTACGTAACAAAATTGTTTTACTTTACTACTTTTTAATTCTATTTTAACATTGCTTTAGCATTTTTATAAGATCCAGTCCATCTTAATTTTAATTATTATTTAATTTTATTTTTTGTAATGGAAATCAAATGCAACTAATTTATAATTAGATCAAAAATAATTCCCCTGTAAACAAATAATTTTATACAGAAATCAAAAGGGTGAACATCAAAAGGGTGAACGATCCCTTTAAATCATTCTTTGTATGCAAATATTTGGACGTCTAAGCCCCAGAAAGCAAATTTAAAGTGCCGGCCTCTCCAATAATACAGTTTCCATTATTCATACTTCTCTGAGTGTTGCTCTCTCAGTGGTGAGGGGTGAGATTGAAGCGCTGCCCCATATATTATGTGGCCTCGTGACGGAACTCTGCAGGTCTTTCCATAAATAATGCCAGTCATTTCTAACGTAGAACACATCATATAAAATATTTAGCGTCATCTGGGGGCTGTAAAGCAGTGATGGAGAAGCAGTAAACTCCAGAGGACCCACTCTGTACAGCTGCTATGGTCAGTTTGTGACCAGATATTGTATTCCTCCTCTATTCTATACACTATACACTGTTATGTTAGTATAAACATTATTCCTATAACCAGGAGTTCAAGAAGCTTCTTAAAATTACATATTTGATTCAATTACTTACTTCATGTTGTTCAAATATTGTTTCCTTTCTTCCTTTAATGCAAAATGAGATTATGGGCAGAAACTATGAGCTTTTTTAAAAAAAATATATTGAGTGGACAGCGATTTATACTGAATTCTAAAATACCATAAACATTTCGTAAATGTACATGACATAAGTCTTACATTGAAAAAAAAAATCAGTAGTTTGGTAACATATTAAAATAATGGTCTATTAATAATTAAAACCAATTGTTAATGTATTTACTAACATGAACAAACATTGAACAATAAATTTATTACAGTATTTTTTTCATATTTGTTAATTTTAGTTAACTAAAAATGAAGTTGTTCATTCTTAGTTTTTGTAAACTCACAGTTTGTTATTCATTTTAACAAGCATAACTTTGGATTTTTAATAATATATTATTAGATGTTGAACTATAATAAATGCTATAAAAGATTGTACATACTTAGTTCATGTCAGTAAATAGATTAATAACTACTAGACTAGGTAACACTTTATTTTGATGGTCCATTTGAGTATTAGTAGACTGTCTGCTTAATATCTGTTGATACTGACATTTAACAGTCCTTCAACAGACATTTAACTGACTATAAAAAACTTTGCAAGTACATGTCAACTTACACTAACCCCAACCCTAACTCCAACCGAACAGTCTACTTTTAATCTAATGAGAATTAATTGACATGTATGCAGTGTAACTTATATTCAACAAATGGACCATCGAAATAAAGTGTTACCCTAGGCTATTATTTTAAAGTCTTACCGTACCTAATTTTTAAAGATAAATGGGTAATCCTTTAGTTTAGGTCAAAATTCTTATTCACAATTCGTAATTTGGTATTAACAAACCATTAACTAACACTACTATATAAATAAACTAATAATTAGCTGTTTATTAATATTTAGTAAGGTAAAAGTTGGTAGGGGTGTAAAATAAGATTATACTTTATAACTACAAATGCTAATAAAATATTAAAATATTAATAAATGTATAATAATCAGAGATGTATAAAGTACTTGTGATGGTCTCTGAACCATAGATGTAGCAGAAAAGTAGACTGGACCCCCACAGCGACAGACGCTGAATCTAGAAGTCATCTATGAGAAATATCAGCGATGTTTTCTTCATCACCGCACAAACTCTCTAAACCCACCAATAATGAACACCGTAAGAAATGACGTCATAAGTGGAAAAGCTGATTGTTTTCAATAAAAGCGGAAGTGGAAGCTGTAGGCAGGAGGGAAGTTGAGAGGGAAGTTGAACGGAAGTTGAAGTGTGCGACAGAGAAAACGAATCAAGGAAAGGTAAGTTCACCTGTTTGCTGATGTAATGAGAGCGACGCTTGCCTGAGAGCTGCAGAAAACATCGATCCTGTCCTACCACCCGTCCGGTAAAACAGTGCCACTGTTGGGGCGACGAGGACAACAAGGTCGGAGCTGAGTGAATGTTTGTTCGTGCGGAGATGAAGAAAACATTGCTGATATTTCTCATAGATGACTTCTAGATTCAGCGTCTGTCGCTGTGGGGGTCCAGTCTACTTTCCAGCTACATCTCCCCACGAACAAACATTCACTCAGCTCCGACCTTGTTGTCCTCGTCGCCCCAACAGTGGCACTGTTTTACCGGACAGGTGGTAGGACAGGATCGATGTTTCCTGCAGCTCTCAGGTAAGCGTCGCTCTCATTACATCAGCAAACAGGTGAATTTACTTTTCGCTTCTGCCTGCAGCTTCCACTTCCGCTTTTATTGAAAACAATCGGCTTTTCCACTTACGACGTCATTTCTTACGGTGTTCATTATTGGTGGGTTTAGAGAGTTTGTGCGGTCCATTCAGAGACAGTCACATACTAGAGACCCAGACTCAAGTAAAAGTACAAGTGCTTTATTAAAAAAGTGACTTGAGTAGAAAAGTAAAAAGTGCTCATTAAGCATCATACTTAAGTGGAAGTACTAAAGTATTCAATATTTTTTGTACTCAAGTATTGCAAGTAGTTTATTTAAAATTTTACTACTCAAGTACTGAAAGTAAAAGTACAAGTATTGTGTTATGTAGTTATTAAAGAAAGCAGTCAAAAGACGTATTGTTTTGTTTCTTTTAAATATCTTTTTGGGGGCACAGGATTAAGCAGAACTAAAAGAACCATGGTTTACGACTTATAATATAATATATAACAGGGTTGCTGCTGGCCAAAATGGTGCCCTATGCGAAATTTTTCTGTGATGCACCCACAGAGGAACAAAAACACACAAACATATGTATTTGAACATGTATTTATTTATTTATTTATTTATTTATTTAATTATTTATATACATATGCATTTAAACACTCAAAATTATACTTAAACATTCAAATATTTACATTACAAATTAATAGTTTCGTCAAAATAAACACTGACATGTGTTCTGCAGAAGCATTCCCAATTTCAAACATTTACAAAAGGTAAGGAATAAAACCCTGTCTGTACCTGCAGAGATGGACGGTCCTCAGGGCTGCATCCTGTCTCTACCTGTGCAGCTGCTGGTGCCTCTGGAGCAGTGCTGGTCATTCCACCTCATCTTTTTTTGTGACAAATTTCAGCATTGAACCTCCATGTACAATACAGAAGAAATTAGTCATTTAAAGAAAAAAACACATGACATACCATTAAAACAATGAGCTAGTCAAGCACTCTTCATAATGTGTCTAAACTACAACCAAAATGTGGATTTAACTTGCACTATAATCTATGGTGACAAACACTGACCCTTGCTGTCAGTATAAATCAAAGACTTTTGTGGTTTTTAGGAATTAAAAAGTGAATTAAAATTAGTGTATTTTAAACAAAAACTGTAACATTTAGAAAACAAATCATCATTAATGAATTCAAGCAATAAAAATGGTGCATGGCCTGTGGCTTACAGTAATTTGACTGATTTTATATTATTGATCTTTCAGAAATCACATAATGAGTCAGTTTTGTTATTTCATATTGTAATGTACAAAAATGAAAAACCGGCATATTAAAAACACACAAATCCACTGATATAAAGACTAAAGAGACTTGCAGTGATACAAGCAATAACAACAGCTGCAATCAGAAATTTGTAGCAATAGACAAAACAATAAACAATGATAACTGCAAAGAATTATATAATATATAATTATATAATATAATAACTATATAATAATAAATAATACATACAGTGAAATCATTGTGCAGTGCATGTGTACTGTATGTAGCTGTTGTGCAAACTAAATTGTAAACTATTGCACAAGTTAATAAAAATAACAGGGGCAAGAGGGGCAAACGCGAAAAGTCATAGAACATGTCCTGTCATAGTTTAAGCACAATGCTTAGCCGCAAAGCAAGAAACTGAACGTAAACAACAACAAATAAGGCAGATTTGGTGCAGTTGTGGAGAAGTTTAAACATTAGCCTCACTAATTTACTTGAACAACTAAAATATGTTTTATGGATATAAGTTACCTGAAAGTGATGCACGCAATTCATCTTGTACTGTTTTCCTCCTCTCGGCTCCAGCTGTTGTCTTTTCCCGGGCATAGAGCTGCAATTTGCATCAATTATAATTACATCCTGCTAGCAGCCGCAACAATAAGTGGACCGGTGTTGTGCCGAAATCTGTGACCCGTCGAAAACTGTGACCAGAGGGCGCTGTTCAGTAAAACTTTCACTCGGGAACGTGCTTGTCGCTCATGCACGCGACTGTGAACGCGCAGACACTCAAATCAAGCGATCAGCGTCGAGCGGAGCTGTAAAGGATGTTTTAAATCCTGTGATTCGTAAAACATGTTCATTGGACAACTTTAATGTAGTCGTGATATTTTGTTGCTGTTGTTGTCTCCTGGCAAACTGGTAAAACCAAACATTTAGTTATGAAATTGAGTCGAAAATTCGTATTTGTTCATTACAAATCTTAATTACTTTAATTACTTAAATTAGTCCAAATTACATGTGATACAGGTAAACTTCATAGACATAGAAGTGTATTATCCTCATATAACCCTGATTATAATGTTTAATAAATTGACTCATTTTGTGTCAGACCTATTTCTATTTTATAAAACATTGATGACCAGATAAATTCAATAAATTAGAATGTCATTGACAATGTGATTAATTTCACTAATTAAATTCAAAAAGTGAAACTTGTATATAATATAGATTTATTACACACAGATTAATATATTTCAAGTGTTTATTTGAGGTATGAATTATATTGAAATAGTGAAATGAATCAACTTTTTGATGACATTGTAATTTATTGAGATGCACCTGTTTTTATATGAATATAGCTTGCTGTAGAGTCACTGAAAATGAGTCAAAAGTCATAGCCACTGAAATATGTAGGCTACCCCATTTGTTGACAATATTTAGTAAAGGGATAAGGGTTATGTGTCAGTCATCTTCCTCTTTTATAAAGCAATATTGACCAGACTCATTTATTTTCACATACAGTTGATCTGATTTTTAGGTCACTGAATACTAAGGGTAAAAACAGATTCACTCCAAAATGAAAATTCTGTCATCATTCACTAATGCTGGATTTGTTCCAAATCAATATAAGTTTCTTCTGTTGAACACAAAAATATATATATACTGTACAGTTGAAGTCAGAATTATTAGACCCCTCTTTGAATTTTTTTTTCTTTTGTAAATATTTCCCAAATGATGTTTAACTGAGCAAGGAAATTGTCACAGTATGTTTGATAATACTTTTTTTCTTCTAGAGAAAGTCTTTTTTTTTTTTTCGGCTAGAACAAAAGCAGTTTTGAATTTTTTTAAAAATCCATTTTAAGGTCAATATTATTAGCCCATTTAAGCTATATATATATATATATATATATATATATATATATATATATATTATTTTTTTTTTCCGATAGTATACAGAATAAACCATCATTATACAATAACTTGCCTAATTACCCTAACCTGCCTAGTTAACCTAATTAACCTAGTTAAACCTTTAAATGTCACTTTAAGCTGTATAGAAGTGTCTTGAAGAATATCTAGTCTAATATTATTTACTGTCATCATGACAAAGATAAAATAAATCAGTTATTAGAAATGAGTTATTAAAACTATTATGTTTGGAAATGTGTTGAAAAAATCTTCTCTTCTTTAAACAGAAATTGGGGGGGAAAATAAACAGGGAGGCTAATATTTAGGGGACTAATAATTCTGACTTCAACTGTATATTGAAACTTCCAACATTCTTCAAAATATCCTATTTTGTTTTCAACTCAAAACTAAAAAAAAACCTCTCAAACTAGTTTAAACAAATAAAGAGAGAGTAAATGAGAGATATTTCATTTTTGAGTGATGTATTCCTTTAAGTCAAACCGAAATGTGTTACCATGTTTATTGTATATGAATGCTATAGTGTTTAATAAAGGGTCTCTTGTTATGTGTCAGTTCACAATTATTCTATTTTATGAAGCACATTCACCAGATAAAGGCATAGATACAGTTCATCTGATCTTTATAGATACAAGGTCTCTGAACCAGACTCTTTGTTCTAAGCCTGAAAATAAGGCCATCAAATCCATTCAGTTGCTGTAAAAATGTTGTATGACATGTATTTTTTGTTAACTGACTTAATCATTTCCAAAGCACAAAAATACCCATTAAGCTTTCATGAGTTTAATCCACACTTCCTAAAAATTAAAATAAAAGTATTAATAAGTCAAAGTATATTACTGTATGGGGCATCAAGAGACCTTAAAACAACTATATCCCTGTTTTCACATTTTTACAAAAATGCAGTGATGATTTTTAATTTTATACAATAATGAAATAGTGTTGGATTGTGAAATTGTATTGTAAACTTGAACAGTTTAACATTGGCTACTGTACGTATTAGGCGAGAGTGGGAACAGTTGTAACACTTTTTGCAATTCCTTCTATTCCTTAGAGGCAGTTTTTTGTGTCTCCCATTTTGCCTTCATCCCCACTCTCCCCCACTGTATTTATTTTATTATTTTTATTTATTTTTTTGTAAAATGATGATCTATTATGAGGTCTGACACCAATCTTCAAACACATAAGTTACACAAGGCCTTTAGTTTATAATGTGATTTTTTTTAATTCACTTTATTTCTGTTGTTTTCAACTTTTATAAAGACAGTAGAACTTTACCCATGTAACAAATTTCTAACTTGTGAAATTATTATTTTCTGTCTAGCATAAAACCATCTGAGAGAATAACAGTATCATTTAATTGTTACTTATACCAGTTGCTGACACTTAAAAATAAATGCAAATTGTAGTGTGCAAGATTTCTGTAATGTCTAATCGCTAATTTTGACCTTGCTGTTTCTCAAAGACATCAAAAATGCATCCATAGGGAAAAGAAAATGATTGTACTTAGACAAAGAGAGATAAAAACTCTAGGCATATATTTTTATCTGTCAGAAGGAATGACCTTTATAAAGATTTCAAAATCAGATTAATATATATGGAGGAGCGTCATGAGTCATTTTTATTAAACATTATAAACTAAGGCTAAGGGACTAAGGCTAATAATTTCAGATTTAGTGACTACAGAATTTGTAAATAAATAATATTAGAAACATAAGATATGGCATAAAAGTTATTTTATTAAACATTATAATCTTACAAATCAGGGAGGGATGGCATTTCAATATCTATGAATTTCAGATTCTAGACAGTTTATAAAATTTATCTGGTCAAAATGGTATATAAACAGAAGATTGCCTGACTTTATTAAACATTATTATTAAACATTATAATCTGGCATATACAGTAGAATATTTAGATGGCTATGAATGTTACCTCATTCCGTGTGGCAAGTCTACAGTGTTATCTGTCAGTAATTTGAATCTGGAATGCGCAAACTATATTTCATAATGAAACCTACAATCTACGAGTCTACCAGGAGACAACAGCGACAGATTAAAATCTTTATTTCTTCTTTACAAAAATTTTGATGGTGAAAATATCACGACTACATTAAAGTTCTCCAATGAACATGTTTTCCGAATCACAGGATTTAAAACATCCTTTACAGCTCCGCTCGACGCTGATCGGCTTGATTTGAGTGTCTGCGCGTTCACAGTCGCGTGCATGAGCGACAAGCACGTTCCCGAGTGAAAATTTTACTGAACAGCGCCCTCTGGTCACAGTTTTCGACGGGTCACAGATTTCGGCACAACACCGGACCACGCTGCGTGCACGCGTCTATGCGCGTACACGAAAAATAATTAAGTCACATGTTTGTTTTTGCGTTCGTCATAAAATGAATTTTTTAAATATATTTAACAACATTTTATCAATATATCTTTTATTTACACTCAGTTAAAGTTAATATTATTAAATAAATGCTAATCATTTTTTTTGAGCAACCGAGATGGTGCCCCCCTCCGGAGTTGAGGCCCTACGCAGCCTGCGTACTCTGCATATAGGGAGCGGCGGTACTGCCTGTGACAGAGCCATCTGCTGCTTTGCCAGTGATAATGTGGGTTTGGAATGATTCAAAACATTTTTATAATTGTAACGAGTAACGATGCAGCACATAAAAATATTATCGGAGTAAAAGTATTAAACTCATCGAAAATATGTACTGAACTAAAAGTAGAAGTAGGAGAAAAAAACAATACTCCAGTAGAGTACAGATACAGCCTTTTAGTACTTAAGTACAGTAGTGAAGTAGTTCTACTTCGTTACTATACATCTCTGATAATAATAAATTATATTAAAATGACACTTTTACACAGTGGACCAATTATTGTTATTTTCTGTAGTCATGATTTGTTAGCTTGCTTTTCTATTTGCACTGCTTTTGTTTGCTTCCTGTGTTGCTGAGAGTGACACCATGTCTCTTGACTCCTGCTGTGTTTAAATATGTCTCTTAGGACGTGAAATTCAGTTAAAGAAAGCACCATCTGTTTTTGAGAGATCTTAAAGTGCTGAGAGCAGAGGGAGTGAGGTATGGGATCTAAAACAGAAGTATCCAAGGAGCTTGAGAAGTGCTTTTAAATATTGTTTGTTGTAAATATTTTTTCTATTTGCATCAACATTCACAGTTTTTGTCGAAAAAATACAGCTGGCCAGTACAGCTGTACTCTATATAGGGGATGTGCTTTCAGTTTTTGTTGAATAAGGGAGACCTATATATATATATATATATATATATATATATATATATATATATATATATATATATATATATATAATTATTATTTTTTTTTTTAATTTTTTTTTTTATAATCTAAGGGGCAAAACATCCACATAACTCTTGTACGGACATGCCAAAATTACTTTTGTTTCAAGCCACAAATGTTAATTACTTAACTGATTAATCACCTCTCAAATTGAGTTTAAAAGAATTAAATATGAAAAAGCTACTTATTTAGGAGAAAATCTTTTCACATGTAAATCATGATTTTGCATTTATTTATTTTCGTGTATTGCAGAGGAAAACAGCTTTCTATAAATATGAGTCATTACCTCCTGCTAGATGGAAATAATGTTAAAAATACATGTTACTTTCCTGAACACATCTAAAATGTATTTAAAATGTGAAGATGCATATATGTTGAGGGCTCAGAAAATGTGGGTAAACAGTGCTCTTAGGAAGCTGCTGCTGTGTATGATCCTTAGAGGCAGTTTTGGGTAACCATTGCAAGTAATGCAAGTTACATAATCAGATTACTTTTTCAAGCAACTAGTAAAATAGTGCATTACTCATTTATTTCTAACAAATATTTGAGTTACTAACACAAGTTACTTTGTTTTCCCAATTATTGCCTGACAGCAATTCTGTTCTGGTCTTGAGAAAAACTAGGAGTAAGTGCAGAAGTGTGAACATACTGTAGTTTTAGCTCAAATATGAACATGTATTTACTCATGTTACTTGCAAAACAAACAAACAAAAAACTGATTCTGTATCTCTTAAATTTTGGAATTGCTTTTCATTGCTGAAAAGTAATTTTCATTCATCACATCTTTCACAAAATCCAGAAAGACAGCTCAGCTGAAATGTTTGTCTGAGCTGTGCTCTTGACTGACACAAATTTACATTTCCTTCAGCCTGAGGACTATTCACTTCACAGTTCACTTCTGGTGAAAAAAAGGTCTAAACTGGTCAAAAATAGAAGATTATTTTATATGTTTTAATATTACAAACGAGCAAGCCCAGCCTAGCTGAAAAAAGCAACACAAAAGTATATACAGTGCTCAGCATAAATGAAAATGAATATTTTCATCAATTTCTCAGTGAATAGGGCAATGTATTTTGGTGCATTTAAACAAATCAGATTTATTAAATTCAAGCTAAATATTGCAAAAAAAAAAAAATTACAACCTACAAAATTTCAACTAATATTTTAAATTTTTTGCTTCTCTTTTTAAATTTGTATTTAATATTTTTCTATAACATATAAATTTGGATGTACTAGTTTTTGGACTGTTATCGTAAGTTATTTAGTTAGATAAACTCCAGATTTGGCTTCAGTGCTGACTAGTCTAATGTATATGCACAAATATAATATTGCATAGCTTCCTATTAAAAACAGGAGAGAGCAGGGCACAAAGTAACGCGGGGTAAAATGTAACACAGAGTTTTAAGGTATTTGCTCAGGGTTAACCATGTCATGCTTCCAAGGTTTTCACCACAGTGTTGGCAGACGTCTTCCTGCCAATTATTGGAAAAGTTTGGCGAAATTTTGATGAGAAATCATTTTGCAGCATAAAATAATGTTTTATTACAGTTGAGATTTTTTTTTTATTTAAAAGAAATCTGTGAAAGTATGTATGTAAAATCTTATATTGTTGTGATTACCATCTTCTAGGCTAAAAGATGGACCCATTTTGACAGATGTAAAAATAAGTGACTGCTAGCCAATTTTAAGGAAAACACAACACAGCTGGGTAAGTTGTAATAGGGTGTTACAATTAAGCCACACACTGTTGGACACCAACATAACTAACAAAATAATTTTGGAATTTTGAATGTAATGTTGAGAACTTTTTATATTAAAATGTTCTTAAATAGAAAATATTTTTTTAATAGAATTTTTTTTATTGCTAATAATGCAAATAAATGCATTGTATAATAATGGATAAATGGGTACTATGCAAATAAATCCAGATGTGTTTATCCAAAAGACAAACAAACAAACAAACAAACAAACAAACAAATAAATAAATAAATAAATAAATAAATAAATAAATAAATAAATAAATAAATAAATAAACAAACAAACAAACAAACAAACAAACAAACAAACATAATGTGCTATGTAGAATTCAAAGAAATTGAGGCAAGTACTGAGGAAGTATAGCTACTATTTAAAGTAATCTGGATTTAAATTAACTGTGTAAAATCTGCCTTTATAAGCATCTGTTACAACTAACCCTCTATCTGTTACAACTTGCCCCGCAGGTGGGGTAAATAGTAACATTTTTACTCCTGGCACTTTTGCCAATACTGCACAGAAACCATAGATCATGGCGATCATAATTTCAGTGCTCATTTGTATGAAGCTTGTGAAAAAAATAGGGTTTGTCTAATCACATTACTTTGTTCGTTATTTGGCCAAAATCAAAAAGTGT
Organism: Danio kyathit; assembly: GCA_903798195.1. Classification (NCBI taxonomy): domain Eukaryota; kingdom Metazoa; phylum Chordata; class Actinopteri; order Cypriniformes; family Danionidae; genus Danio; species Danio kyathit. Next base: position 28,272,894 of record LR812532.1, read on the forward strand.
TACTTTGTGCCCCACTCTCCCCTATGAATTTAAAAGATAGATTTGTCAAGGGTGTACTTATACAGTTAAAGTCAGAATTATTAAACCCCCTGAATTATTAGCCCCCCTGTTTATTCTTTCCCCAATTTCTGTTTAACAGAGGGATTTTTTTCATCACATTTCTAAACCCAAAAAATTTTATTAACTCATTTCTAATAACTGATTTATTTTATTTTTGCCATGATGACAGTAAATAATATTTTACTAGATTTTTCAAGACACTTCTATACAGCTTAAAGTGACATTTAAATGCTTTAACTAGGTTAACTAGGCAGGATAGGATAATTAGGCAAGTTATTGTATAACGATGGTTTGTTCTGTAGAGTATCGAAAAAAAAATAGCTTAAAGGGGCTAATAATTTTGACCTTAAAATGGTTTGTAAAAAATTTTAAAAATAAATTTATTCTAGCCGAAATAAAACAAATAAGACTTTCTCCAGAAGAGAAAATATTATCAGACATACTGTGAAAATTTCCTTGCTCTGTTAAACATCATTTGAAAAATATTTTTAAAAGAAAAAAATTTCAAAGGGGGTTTAATAATTCTGATTTCAACTGTATATGCTGAGCACTTTTTTAAAGTGTCTAGGTAACACATTTCCTTAAAAACTGTTTACAGTTTACATGTTTACATGTAAATTATTTTTTTAAAGCAATTTTACTTATTTAAAGTTAATATTATTTAAAGTGAAGTAAATAAAAAATAAATCCTTAAAAATAAATAAATCTCTAAAAATATCTACAAACCTGAAGTTTGTTTGGAAAAACTGGGTGGGAACTGTTGAACTGCCTTTTGAAAATTACAAATAAGCAAAAGAACAAGTCAATGTACTATACTTCTATTTAATGATGCTTTGACTTTTGCTATATGGAATGCAGAAACTTTACAGCTCAATCTCACAAAACTGCTGAGAATGCAGACAGAACCTTATAATTCTAAGACAGCAACTTTCTTTGTGCATCTATATTGATAAAAAAGTTTTTTTTTTTTTTTTTTCAATAATAAAAAAGACAGTTCTGCACATACAGCACATCTCCAGAACGTCTTTGTAGCCTCATCTGTGTCTTTCTCTTAGGTTGTCATTCAGGAGCTACATAGAGTTGAATTTTGATGTAAAATATTCCTTAAAATAAATCAAAGCCACTAGTTCTGCACTAACATCCATGGAATACTCAGCTACAGTATGACAATGAATGATGTAATCCCGTCAAATCAAGTCTGCTCTTTTGTTTGATGCAACATTTTACTGTATTTCGTAGAGTCAAAGCTTGACAAATGCTGTCCAATTCTTTTAAGGAAGCCTATCTTGAAACATGTGTGCTCTGAGTCCAACATCACAGGCTAAAGCAGAAGTGATGGAGTTCGGATTTCTCTTCTACAGTAGATCTTCAAGTTTCTATAGACGTCAAAGATTTTTAACGCCACGTGTCTTTTTTCGCCCATGTTGCACTAAGCATTTTAGTGTTGTATGAAGTTTGCTTTAAAGCTACTTGTTTGCTTTCAACTGAATCTTTTCAGATCTGTGAGCTTTTATGGGCACACTGATGAATAAGTTACAAATTATTTAACTAAGCTTCTCACTGCAAACCTTGTCAAGCTGTGTGGAAAATCTTTGTGGCGTGTTGTATACAACTCTTCATTATTTTCAGGCTGATGGACTTGGCTGTTTCTTAGTTGGTTGAAAGGATTTCCCCACAGTAACAAGAGCCTGTACAGTTGGACTCCTCTTCAATTTTTTACTTCCCCCCCTGTCCGTTCTCCAGCTTGACAACTCTGAATTTTCCTTAGGCCATGTCCATCACACTGACCTGGATGGAGCGAGGTGAGCTGCTTCTATGAAATACCAACAACCTTCCTTCTATATTTAGATCCTTCTGGTTCCCTAACTACAAGCTCATGAATGACAAGTCAACCCATGAGAAGGACACAGAGGAAGCAACGTAGAAGTTCTGGCACTGTGCTGGAAGTGCAGAACTGTCTTTCTTACTTTTTATCAATATAATAGCACATAGAAAATCACCACCTTGGAATCAAAAGGTGCTATCTGCATTCTCAGCAATTTTGAGAGAATTATTATTAATATTATTTGTGTGTGTGTGTGTGTGTGTGTGTGTGTGTGTGTGTGTGTGTGTGTGTGTGTGTGTGTGTGTGTGTGTGTGTGTGTGTGTGTGTGTGTGTGTGTGTGTGTGTGTGTGTGTGTGTGTGTGTGTGTGTGTGTCCCATATAGCAAAAATGTACAGGGAACAAGTCTTTTTCATACAGTACCCAAAATTTATTCTAAATGTACAATTTTAATATTCTCCTCAAATTTGTAAATGGAGATTTTTTTTGAAAGAGGTCAAATAAAAACAATTATACTAATTATTTAGTGGTGCTAAATATTTTGAACAGTGCTCAGGTGAGCATATGGTGGGTTATACGTCATGGTCACTTTATTGCTGGAAAATTCATTCATTTATTTTCCTTTGGCTTAGTTTCTTATTTATCAGGGGTCACCACAGCGTAATAAACTGCCAACTATTTCAGCATATGTTTTACACAGTGGATGCCCTTTCAGCCACAACCCAGTACTGGGAAACACCCATACACCATTACACTCACACACACCCTCATACACTACGGCCAATTTAGTTAATCAAATTCACCTGTACCACATGTCTTTGGACTTTGAGGGAAACCAGAGCACCTGGAGGAAACCCACGCAAACACGGTGAGAACATGCAAACTCCACACAGAAACGCCAACTGCCCCAGCCGGGACTCGAACCAGTGACCTTATTGCTGTGAGGCGACAGTGCTAACCACTGAGCCACCATGCCGCCTTTGCTGGAATAATTTGTTTAAATTATATTTGGTTTAAACAGTAGACAGCTACTCTTACACTCTAATTCTAACTATGTGACTGATCTCTAGAGATTAGTATGGCTAACATAAAATAATGAAAATTATTGTGGTAAAACCCCATCATTTACATAATTGTTTGTTTTTATTTATTATAGTTCAAAGCTTAGCACTGTAAAATGTAAGACATTTCAAGACCTTAAAAACTGCAAGAAAACTGACAATTCTTTAGAATTGACAAATTAATAAATGATTAGCTGATTGCTAAAATATATAATTTAAACAATTTAAATAATTTAAATTAAAACTATGTAACTATTTTTTGTTTTTTACAAACAATGACAAAAAAAATATATATTTAATCTCAAATTATGGGCCCTATCATACACCTGGCGCCATAAGGCGCAAGATGTGTATGGCGCAATTTGCTACTATTTTCATACTAGCGCAACCCTAATTTTCATGTTTTGTGCCACGCTGTTTAAATAGCAAATCTATTTGTGCCACTTTGTGGACTCATGGTGTTCCGGTCTATAAAGGAGATATGTTAAGGCATATTGTTGAAACTTAACTGAAATTGGCCAACTAAAAGCTGGTCTAAAGTCCAGCAGAGTGCGTTAGTTATGCGCCTATGCAGGTCCAAACACGTACACATTGCTTAATACACACAGGATGTACAGCAATACACAAATATCTCTACATATGAAAAAAATTAAAAAATTAAAATGTTACAAAAATTATTATTTTCTACATAAATATAAAAACCACTACCTTCATGCCTTCTTCATGTCCGAGGGCTTTTTTCAGTTTATTCATGACAATTTGCATTTGTATAATGTTATTAATCTTAGCAGTATTATTTAGTATATGCATATTTATATTTGTTTTATTAAAACAAGTTTAGATTTGTCCACCTGTCTGGTTTTGAAGATGTGTGCATCACCGTAAGGGGCATAAGAATAGGATTTGTGTTTGGATATAACTTTGGAGGCTTTGAAAACACTTCGTTGTTATTATTGTTCATTTATTAATTTGCTGGAAACTAGAACTGAATTGAAAAATATTTTTGAAACAAATCTTTGCAATTAACAAACAAAATTAAATATGTAGGCTAATGGACGTCTTCAGTGGAGTGCGTAGCCTACAACACCGAAAGAGAAAGTAAAGAAGTCGAATGGGGCTCAATCTTTATCCTCGCGCTGCAGATGGTCTGTTTAACTGTTTTCTTGCCAGTGAAGCATTCAGTTTTTCAACTTACAAAGTCCACCATGCAAATAGCAAATGCACCATGGTGTGACACAACTGACTCTTAAAGGAAATGGGAGACAAGACTCTGATTGGTTTAATGCACATTATGCTCAAAACACACCCATGACTTATTAAGAGAATAAGCACAACCCTGTTAGATCATACGCCAGAGTGCAATACTTTTTTTTCTGTCCATAAAATAGCAAAGCTGAATTTGAACACGCCCCTAATGTTTTTGCACCATGCTCTTTAGACTTTGCGCCTAGATTAAAATAGAGCCCTATGTCAAAAATAACCTCAAAATCATCAAAACAGTAAAAATGTGGGAGATGTTTATGAGCTCTGCATTTAAAAATGTAGGTCATCTTAATGTATGCATGAGTGCTGTATCATGTGGGTCACCTCCTTATGTGAAAATTAATGCTTTTTTCCAACAGCATTATAATGCTCTCTCTGCTATGAATTTTCACGTGCTTAATATAACTCATCTTGACCTCTCAGATGATCCTGATTGGTCCCATTGTGTAATTGGAAGTGCTAATTGGCTCACAAATAGAACTATACAGAAGTGCAAGAGGTCGGCTTTGTACTGTAGATAGAAATCTTTTGTTTTTTATATAAAAGTTTCAAAATGTAAAGACCCAATACAAATATGTCAGATACAACCTTATAATTATAAGGTGACAAACTGTATTTTTGTATCCAAATGCAGGATGACGATATGTATACTTTTTTTCTTGTAACAATGATTTATGGGTTATCTTACACCTCTATCCCTTCTTTTATAGTGTGTTCTTGGCTGTTATCCACTGCTTGTACGGTCTGGGGGTTTCTCAAGCATTTTAGCTGTCGGTGAGTTCTGCATCATCAAAAACTTCAAGCTGAATTTGCATATTTGCTGCTTAACCATCGAAATGATGAAAGGTCCAGGGAGGTGTGTAAATGCCTTTGGTTTACGGGGGTGAAGAGTGTAATTGCTATGCCAGAGACAAACATAAGAGAGCCATGTTTGAAATTCCATTATGTTGGCACTTTAACACTTCAGATTTCAGGCTAGGTTGGAGCAATTGGCACATGCTAACACTGCACGGTGAATTCAAAACAAATCTGTTAATAGAAAATAGAGTCGTTCTCTTTTGACCTTGGTTAGGAGGGCTAAATCAACATGGGTTGCCTCAGGACATTTCTGATGATTTGTTAGAATGTTGCATTTTAGTTTTAAGGCTTCCGTTATGTGTAGAAGACACAATCGATCCCTAAAGTGAGTTTTAAAGGTTTAAAATCCAATGATTCACCAAAAATGTACATTTATGGTACATCCTTTTGGTAATTGTAGTCTGAATACCAGCAGTCTGTACTATATCATACTTCGAAGAATGTGGGAAACCGAATTGCTGCTTATTCTCATTTTAGTTTAGACTTTTAGTATGGAAGTCAGTGGGTACCAGAATTTGGATACCCACATTCTTCCCAATATGTCACCCTGGATCACAAAACCAGTTATACGTGTCTTTTTTATTAGTATTTGAGATGTATACATTACCTGATAGCTGAATAAATAAGCTTTCTATAGATTTTTTACAACTGGATTCTGAGGGCTAAAAAAAAACTCAATACAGAGAAAAAATTTTTTAATGTTGTGGAAAATAAGTTACTGGCAATGCATATTACTTATTGAAAATTTACTTTGTTATATTTACAGTAGGAAATGTACTCAATTTAATTAAATCTTAATGGAACACGATCTAATAAAAGAAAATGCCATGATTTTGGCTCTTACTGTGTACTTTTGGTTCTTGCCAGAAAATGCCAAAAGGTTTTGTGGTCCAGGGTAACACATCTTCTTAAATAAATGGAATTGTATAAATGGAAATAAATGGAATTGAACAAGGAACCATAAAAGTGAATGATGACCAAAAACATTTCATGTGTGAGTTAAACAGGTAATTTACAACTGTTTTTGAAACAACAGATCATTAGCTTTACGTACATTTTTAAAAAGTTCATAAAAACTGGGCATTCAACTGAAACTTATTTTATGTGAATAAATAATGATGAATAAAAAAAATATATCAGGTCACTTTGTCTCAATAAATAATGTCACTAATCAGCGGTTCTGTCTCATCACATAATCTTGTTGCTTCAGTCATAGACCCTTTTTACATTTTCTGGTTTCTCAGTAGCGGAAGGCATCATAGCTGGGTAAACGGGAGAATACAGTGAATGGGAGAATACAACAATTTTTTTTACAACCCTGTTTGCTCAAATAATAAAAGAAAAACTCCACGATAATGTTATAAAGACTTTCAGAAAAAGGAAAATCAATTGTGTGAGACTGATTTTTTCATATAAAGAAAAAAAAAGTTTCTTTTTTATTTTATGCATTTAATATTTGTGGCCTCAAATGTTGCACACTGCCACCCTGTGGGGTTGTTGGGGGGGTTGTTGTTGCTTTTGTTTTCTCTCTCTCTCTCTCTCTCTCTCTCTCTCTCTCTCTCTCTCTCTCTCTCTCTCTCTCTCTCTCAATTCAATTCAACTCAATAGTTGCTTTATTGGCATGACAAATTTTACAAATGTATTGCCAAAGCATTTATAAAGTTTACATAAAAAAAGTAACATGCATATATAATTAAAAAAAAACAGCACACAATATAGTAATAGTAAAAAAAAAAAAAAAAAAAAAAAAAAAAAAATAATAATAATAATAATAATTATATATATTAATAATAATCTGAATATATATATATATATATATATATATATATATATATATATATATATATATATATATATATATATATATATATATATATATATATACACACATTATAACTAAATAAAATATAAATAATAAATCATATTATTCAATATATCATATTTATGGTGGCTTGAGAAAATCATAACTTTCCGCCAGACTGTCATACAGAATTAAGTTTACGCTCATTTAACTCAGACTACCAATCTGCCAATCACTGATGACCTTTTAACTTACTAGCCACACCCTAGCAACCACTTACGCCACCCTAGCAACTGTCCCATAGACTTCTGTTGTAAAATAAAAATAACAAACTGCCATTGACTTTACATTTGACATAGTAACAACATACCAATTCATACTAACAATATACTACTCCATACCAGAAACATACTAATCATACTAGCAACATGCTAATTCATACATAAACATACTAGCAACATGCTAATTTATACTAACAATATACTAATCCATAATGGAAACATACTAACAAACATACTAATCATACTAGCAAACATGCTAATTCATACTAAATTCATGCTAGCAGCATGCTAGTTTACACTAGAAACATGCTAGTGACATGCTAAATCATACTCAATGCTAACAACATGCTAATTTATGCTAGAAACATGGTAATTTATGTTAGCAGCTGCCTAGCAACCACTCAGAACACCTTAACAAGCACCTAGCAACATCTTTTTAACCATCTAGAACACCCTAGCAACGGCCTAGCAATCACCCAGAACACCTTAGCAATGGTCTAGCAACGCCTTAGTAATGACTTAGAACACCCTGGCAACGCCTTAACAACCGCCTAGCAGCCACTCAGAACACCTTAGCAACTGCCTAGCAATGCCTTAGCAACCATTCAGAACACCATAGCAACTGCCCAGCAACACCTTATCAACCACTCAGAAGATCCTAGCCCCGGCCTAGCAAACATACAAAACACCCTAGCAACCACCTAGCAACACCTTAGCAACGACCTAGAACATCTTAGCAACCACCTAGCAGCCAATCAGAACATCTTAGCAACTGCCTAACAATGCCTTAGCAACCACTCAAAACACCCTAGCAACCACCTAGCAATGCCTTAGCAACCGCCTAGCAACCACTCAGAACACCTTAGCAACTGCCTAGCAACAACTCAGAACACCCTAGCAACCACCTAGCAACGTCTTAGCAACCACCTATCAATGCCTTTGCAACGACCTAACAGCCACTCAGAACACCTTAGCAACCACCTAGCAATGCCTTTGCAACGACCTAACAACCACTCAGAACACCTTAGCAACCGCCTAGCAATGCCTTAGCAACCACTCAGAACACCCTAGCAACACCTTAGCGACCACCTAGAGCAGCCTAGCAACACCTTAGCAACCACTCAGAACACCCTAGCAACTGCCTAGCGACCACCTAGAACACCCTAGCAACGCCCTAGCAACCACTCAGAACAACCTAGCAATCGTCTAGCAGTGCCTTAAGAACCGCTCAGTGATCGACTAGCAACCTTAACCAGAATACCCTAGCAACACCTTAACAACTACCTGGGAACACCCTAGCAACGCCTTAGCAACCGCCAAACAACCACTCAGAACACCCTACCAGCCGCCTAGCAATATCTAAGCAATGACTCAGAACACCCTAGCATTTACCTTAGCAACCATTCCGAACACCCTAGCAACCACCTAGCAAGAAACATGCCAATCCATACTAGAAACCTGCTAACCTATATGTAGTGATCTATCTCTACCAACTGCTTCACACTTAAAAAAGTACTTCAATTATTTAATTTTATAGCTACTTCAAACTTTCAGACTAGACTTTCTCAAGACACCACAAAGTTTGTCTACGAACTTTACTGTTCTAGTATTATTCAATATATCATATAACTCATATATTTATATATATCATATAACTCATATCATATCACTCATATATATCATATATCATTCAATGTATCATATTATTCACATATATCAATAAAATAAAAGATCAGAATAAACTGTCCATTTAACAATCAACATTTTAGGATAAAACGGTAATAAAAACAATAATAATCAGTATATTTACAATGATTCATTTATAATAATCTAGGTGTGTGTGTGTGTGTGTGTGTGTGTGTGTGTGTGTGTGTGTGTGTGTGTGTGTGTGTGTGTGTGTGTGTGTGTGTGTGTGTGTGTGTGTGTGTGTGTGTGTGTGTTTGCAGGCGCATCACTGATGGTTTTATTGGTCTGCTCTCTCTTTTTGTGACAGGCATTAATGTATTGTGCCGCTAGAAGGACACAGTCAGTTTTTTCCCCTAGTAAATATTGCAGTTGTGTTTTATTGTCTGACTCAGTGAATTGTGGGTAAATGCTCTGTAGTTTGGGGTAGAATGTGTCTCGGATGTGCTGATAGTTTGTGCAGCGGGTGAGGAAGTGTTCCTCCGTCTCCACCTCTGCCTGGGCACAGTGTGGGCAGATGCGGCTCTCTCTGGGTTGCCAGTTCTGTCTGTATCGGCCCGTCTCTACAGTCAGACTGTGAGCACTCAGCCTGTATTTGGTCATTGTTGTTCTTAATTTACTGTCCTTTACTGCGCTCAGATATGTTGCTGTGGTATAATCTCTGTTTAGGTCTAAATAACACTGAAGTTTATTTTGTTTTGCTGCTGCTTCATTCCAGTAAATCAGATACTCTTCTTTTCGTGCATTTATTATTTGATTGGGCTTAATTCTGTGGATGAGCATGTCCGTGTCCTGATGCTGCCTGCTGTTAGTCATATTCGTTATGTTGGTTTGTGTTTGCAGCTTCAGGACCATCTGAATCAGGGGGCTTTTTTCAATGTCCATTTCTTGGTTTTTGAGGGCTTTGTAATGATAAGAGTTGGGGTCACTCATTTTTATGTGTTTCCAAAATTTGACGGCTCGTTTCTCAATTCGCATGAGTAGAGGATACTGGCCTAATTCTGCCCTGCATGCATTGCTGGGTGTGTTCCTCTGTACCCTGAGGATGCTCCTACAGAACTCTGCATGGAGGCTTTCAATTGGATTCTTATCCCACTTATCAAACTCATGACTGAGAAGAGGACCCCACACTTCACTCCCGTATAGCACTATAGGTTCAATCACCGACTGGAATATTTTGAGCCAGATACGAACTGGAATTTCTAATTGTGTTGATTTTTTAATGGCGTAAAAGGCCCTTCTCGCTTTCTCTTTTAGTTCATTTACAGCCATATTTAGTCTTCCATTAACACTTATTTTCAACCCAAGGTATGTGTAGCTTGTGGCAGGTTCAATTTTTGTCATGCCAAGGGTGAAACTGTGTCTCTTTCCCTGACATCTGGGTTTTTTCTGGAATATTAGGGTTTTGGTTTTCTTTGGGTTAACCGTCAGGGCCCAGGTCTGACAGAAGCTGTGCAGGATATCCAGCTGCTGCTGTAGACCCTCTTCTGTTGGCGACAGCAGCACCAGATCATCTGCAAACAGCAGGAACTTTACACTAGAGTCGTATAGTGTGAGACCCGGCGTATCTGCTTGCTCTAGGAGCATTGCCAATTGATTGATGTAAATATTGAAGAGGGTTGGTGACAGTGGACAGCCCTGTCTCACCCCCCGCCCCTGAGTAAAGAATTCTGTTCTCTTATTTCCTATTTTAATTGCACACTGACTGTTTGAATACATTGTTTTTATAATGTCGTATGTTTTACCACCGATTCCTGATTCTAGAAGTTTAGAAAGCAGACCTTCATGCCAAATTGAATCAAATGCTTTCTGAAAATCTACAAAGCAAGCAAATATTTTGTTTTTGTTTTGATGGACGTATTTGTCTATCAGAGTCTGAAGGGTGAAGATATGGTCTGATGTTCTGTAATTCGGCAGAAACCCAATCTGACTTTTGCTGAGGACATTGTGCTCTGTAAGGAAGCCTATGAGTCTGGTGTTGATGATGCTGCAGAACAGCTTCCCCAGATTACTGCTCACACAGATGCCTCTGTAATTGTTAGGGTCTGATTTGTCTCCACTTTTGAATATGGGCGTTATTAATCCTTTATTCCATTTGTCAGGAAAATCACCAACACTCAGAACCAAATTAAACAGTTTCATTATAGCCAATTGGAATTTGTGATTTGTGTTTTTAATCATTTCATTAAGGATACCGTCTGGACCACTTGCCTTTTTTGTTGGTAGGACTTGTATTTTATCTAGTAGCTCTTTTTCTGTGATTGGATAGTCTAACGGATTTTGGTATTTGCCAAATATTTGCTCTGTATGAGTTAATTTATCATATATAAGCGATTGTTCCGTACTCATGTTTATTTTACTAAACAGTTTTTCAAAGTGGTTTTTCCAGGTGTCTCCATTTTGTATTGTTAGCTGTTCATGTTTCTTTTTGTTAAGGAGATTCCAGTTGTCCCAGAAATTGTTTGAGTCAACAGATTCTTCAATAGTTTTGAGCTGTTTTTGGGTGTACTCTTCTTTCTTTTTTCTGATTGTGTTTTTATATTTTTTAAGCTCCTCGCAGTACCGAAGACGTACATCTGTATTCTCTGGTTGTCTGTGTTTTTGATTTGCTAGTTGTCTTAAGTTTTTCCTTATTGTTTTACAATCAAAGTCAAACCATTTTTCATTCTCTTGTTTCTGTTTAAAAGTTTTCTTAGTAGTTTTAATATTAGATATTGTTGCCAAATAATCAAATATGTAATTTATGTTTTCTACAGCCTGATTAACACCCTCTCCATCATGAGGATAACTATTTTCCATAAATTTATCCAAAAGTAAACCTATTTGGGGGTCTTCAATTGCTTTCCTGTATTTCCCAGAGCTGTCTTGTACCCACCTATAATTATTTTTAATGTCATACAATATACTGGATTGTGAAAATATATTAGTATTCTTGTTCCTTTTTATATAAAGTGTAATTTGGCTGTGATCTGATAGAGGTGTTAGTGGTTTAACAGTGAATGCACTGAAAGAGAACAGATCTAAATCTGTGATCATGTAGTCAACTGTTGAGCTGCCGAGAAATGAGCTGTATGTGTATCTGCCCAGAGAGTCTCCTCTCACCCTGCCATTGACCAGATACAGACCGAGGCTTCGACACAGCTCAAGTAGAAGCTTTCCGTTCTTATTTATTTGGGCATCAGAGTTATTCCTAGAAATATTTACACTGTTTTGTTGATAACTCTGTCCAAATATGTATTTATTTCCACTGTCTGTGGTACAGTCAGTTAGGACCCTGTTCTAGCATTGAGATCTCCACACAGCAGCACACTTCCCTGAGCCTGGAAGTGGATTATTTGAGTCTGGATGGTCTCAAAGATGTTTTCATTATAATATGGAGATTCGGATGGAGGAATGTAAAGAGCGCATAAGAATATGTCCTTTTTCGTTTGACTGAGCTGATTGTCGATTTTGAGCCAGATATGAGATTCTTCTTTTTTAATTAATTTGATGTATTTATCGATTTCCAGTTTGTGCCAGATTATTGTGCCCCCCGAATCTCTACCATGTTTAATTTTTTCATGTTTTTTAGATGAAATGGATATTTCACGTCATCCTGGGGGACAAAGAGTGACCTCATCAGTTCTGCGCCATGTTTCCTGCAGTATTATGATGTCAATGTTTGAAATGCTTTTCTGAAAATCCAAGGTGTTAACTTTACACCCAAAACTGGATGAGTTAACACCCTGGATATTCCACAGTGAGATCGTCAGCGGTTTCATTTGGTCAACAAACAATTTTAACATTCCTCTAGAATAGAACCAATCCATATAAACCATAAAATACCTAAATATCATAAATAGACATGTATATTATCAAGATTATCTAGAGTCCAAGCAATTTTGAGTATTTTACTTACGACTATTCCATCAGCCGTGTGCAGATTAAACTGAGCATGTGTTTGATCTCTCTCAAACTGGTGCTGTGTGTGTCCACTGGCTGTTTTAGTGCTGCAGCGTAGCTCAGTTTTCCCTGTTCTTGTCTGTGACTGCTGGTGTTGTCACCCATCACTGGGGCTTCTCTGAGTACAAGCTGTTTCCTCTGCTGGAGGTGTGGTGGTACTACAGAATTCTGCCGTTGTTGATGGTGGTGTAAGGCCGGCTGAGGGCGTGGGTACTGAGGGTGTAGGCACGCTGGCCTTGGGCGTGGGTGCTGAGAGTGTGGGTAAACTGGCACAGGGCGTGGGTGCTGATAGTCTGCTGGCACAGGGCGTGGATGTTGAGGGCGTGGGTGCACTGGCACAGGACATGGATGCTGAGGATGTGGGTGCACTGGCACAGGACGTGGATGCTGAGGGTGTGGGTGCACTGGCACAGGACGTGGATGCTGAGGATGTGGGAGCACTGGCACAGGACGTGGATGCTGAGGGTGTGGGTGCACTGGCACAGGACGTGGATGCTTAGGATGTGTGTGCACTGGCACAGGACGTGGATGCTGAGGGTGTGGGTGCACTGGCACAGGACGTGGATGCTGAGGGTGTGAGTGCACTGGCACAGGACGTGGGTGCTGATGGTCTGCTGGCACAGGGCGTGGGTGCTGAGGGTGTGGGTGCTGCTGGTGGATTCTCCAAGATGCAGGATAGGGCTCAGCCAGATGTGGGTAAGAGACACTGCGTGGTGATGTTGGAATAGCGTGTGTTTTAGATTGAGGATGGTGAAGTTCTCTTTTGCTCTTTGAGGGACTGTCTGAGGTACGACCAAGAGCGACATCTTTAAGATTTTTAGCAAACACATGCACATTGTCTCTATGCAGATGAACATGGTCCTGAAGATGGTGAATGCCCATTGTAGGGTGATGTGCGATGCGAATGTTTGGTATTTCAGCACATCTGCGTGTGATCTCTGTGTTCACTCTCTGTATAGTCCGCGGGTGAAAATCAGTTCTGGGTAGAAGGCTGGAGATGATTATTTTTGAAGATGGGAAAGTCTCTGTTGCTTTAATTGCCACTTGTGTAATGGACAGTGCAACTCTTTCTTGTTGTGTCTTAAGGTCATTTGTCCCCACGTGTATGATGATATGGCTGGGATTACCAAGTTCCTCTTTGTCCAGCTGAAGAAGGGCACTAGCTGTGTTTGGGCACCAGCGTTTCAATGTTTTGTGGCTGGGGAATAGCCATTTCTCATTGATGTACTTGCCATTTGAGTCCATTAAAATAACTATTTCTGCCTTTCTGGATGTGTTCTGCTGATCCCGGGGGTGTTTGGGCTCATGAGTGTCTGCTCTCTGTGTGTTCGTCTCAGGTGGGGTCTGGGTGGTGCTTGATGTAGGCCGAGTGAGGGTTTCTGTGTGTTCTCTCAGGCTTTGTATTTCTTTCTCTCTAATGATCAATTCTTCTTTTACAATCATCAGCTCAGTGTTTAAGGTGTTTTGTCCTGTTGTAACTTTTTTATTTCTCCTCTCAGTTCTTCAACACTGTCCTTGTATTCTTGTGTGAGCTGCTGCAGTTTGTTTTCTAGTTGTTGAAGGCGTTTGTTAGATGATGTCTGTGACAGCACTAGTTCTCGGAGCTCCACCAGCTCCACCTCTTGTAGAGACAGGCTGTTGCGTATCTGAGTGACTGACTGCTCCAGCTGGGCATCACAGTCCAGGACGGGCTCTTCCAGCTCCAGCTCCAGCCTGGAGCTCCTGCCTTTAGTGCTGCTGTCTGCTCTCCCTGATTGCCTCTCTTGCTCTACTAGTGATTGTAGCTCATTAAATTGATCTTGTACAGAGATGAGACAGGCTTCATTTCCCTGAAACATTATTGTGCCATTGTGGTATATATTTACAGTTAAAAAGGTGGTGTCACTGTCCTCATCATGAATTTGGATCTGTCTTCCATTACAGATGCCGTGTTTTTTAAAGTTCTTGTAATAAAAACAGATGGCTTTGTGCCAAGCATGGCCATTTTCTGTGTACAGCAGCAAATTGGTGATGGTGGATGTGTCTCCTTTTTGGCAAAAGTCGGCCATTAGGGTCTCGGGGTTTGTCCTGAGCAGCTGGTGTTTGTATGCCTTCCTGTCCTTTGCACTCTTAACTCTGTGTGGGTATGTGATGTTTTGGCTGTGGGGGAGGGGCACAGAGGATGCTGCTGCTGCCATTTTTAACGGTCACTCTTCTCTCACTCACTGATATGTTATTAATTTAACTTTAATTTGAGGTTTTGTTTTTAGTTTGTTGATTGAAGCTTGTCCTGAGATGATTTCTCTTACTGGATGCTTCTTGTTATTCACAATAATGCTGCTTCTTAGTTGTTTATATTTAAATCCGATGGTCAGTTATGTTATCCTTTTTTGCTTTTATCTTAAATTTATCATCACTATAATGTCTGATTTTGTCTTGCCTTATTGTTGATTGAAGAGCTTGATCTTAGATGATTTCTTCTGTGTAGTTTCGTTGTCCTGCTAGATGTTTCCAGATGCTCAAAAAACTGCTGTCCTTAGTTGTTTGTTTTCAAAAAATATATGCATAAAAACTGATTGTTCGTTATTTTCTTATCTTTTTTGTATTTTTCTTCAGTTTATCAGTTTGTATCCAGTTTATCTTCACTTTTATGTAGGTTTTGTCTGGGTTGGTTCCTTCAAGAGTTGAAAAAATTGTTGAGTTTTAGGAGCTCAAGTGGAGCATGACCTCTCATTCAAATGGAAACTCTCTCTCTCTCTCTCTCTCTCTCTCTATCTCTCACCTGTTGGCAATTAAGTGGCTGAGGCATGCGTCAGTAGAGAACAAAGAGAGACTGTGCCACCAAACACTAGTTGGTGAAGGCTGCTCTCACTTGCTTCTCCTGCCCCAGACTAGCTTTTGCGCTAACTAATATTGGGATACTTGTTGTAATGTTAAAAATACTATTGTCAGTGAACAATATAGTGAAAATTTGACTTTAAATTCCCTTTGTTATTTCTACTTTATATGTTTGGTTTTGTTTAAACTTTTTGGAGCAGTACGGAGGTGGATGTCACTTTTTCTTTGATACATTTATTTTTCTCCTGTTTCTGGTAGAGAGGGAGCAAGGTAAGATCTTTGTTTTTCTTTTTAATTTTATTTTGAGAGTTTAGAAAGTTGCTTCCTCAATCAGTTAGATCTTTTGTTTGTTGTTTTGGCATTATTCCCTCCTGAGTAACTTTTGAAACCTACCATTAACCTTGGTCATTTATTATTTGTTCATTTGTAAATAAATGAACTTATTTTTTTTGACATTGTATTTGGTGTGAGTTATTGTTGGAGTGCTGGGACAGGAGAAGGGTGATGATTGTTGGCTGCCTTGCCCTTTAGTTGTTTTATTATTTAGTTATATTTTCTTTTATCAAAATTGGCCTCTAATTAATTTTAATTTGGCTAAATTTAATTTTAATTAAATTTTTCCCCTTATGTTAAATTGTAGCGTGTTTCCCTGGCCCTAGATAAAAGACGTACGTAACACTGATGATGACAGCCAGAGGAGAGAAAAACGTCAAATGTACTCTCAGCCCCATAGACGCTGCATTAGAAACACCTCACACAAGTGGTAATTAATTTTTTTGTAATTTGACGCAAAGATGACATACTACATACGTAAATGTATATAAATGTACATACGATAAAAAAAAATCTAAATATTAAAAACTTTCAAGGATTTAAGATTATGATGACCGTTAAACGTGTGATGACAGTCTTGTGAAAAGGGTCCATTGTGAAATGCCTGAGCCAAGCTATGTCATTAAAATAATTTGGTATAATTACCTCTTAGAACTTTCTTGATATCATTTCTTTACCAGACATCATCACCACACAAGTTAAATGTAAATATTACCCATAGTTGTTCTTTAATTGCACTTTATAATTTATACCTATATCCTGCACTTGCTGCTATTGCACTTCTGGTTAGACCTGAACTGCATTTCGTTACCTTGTACACTGTAAAAAGTAAAGGTGCTTCAAATACCCTGTTGAGTACTCAAGGAACTTCAAAACGTATTTTAAGTGCCTCAAATCTCTTTCTCTCAAAAAGGGGTTCCTTGAGGAACCACTGACAGTCTTTGCAGTACTTGCAGGACCCTTTTGCAGTAATTGGGATCCTTCAAGCACTTTTTGTCAATACGGAGGTTCTGGAGTCACTGTTTCCTTACACTAAGACCTCGAAGCACTTTGAAAGTTATTAAAGTAACTCAAATTCCAAAAAAGAGTTACAGTAAGATCTGTAAACTTATATAATGGTTCCTGGTGGATCTAGCTTCTAAAAGCTAGCACTTAAAGGAACCAAGAGATTTTTTTGTGATAATTAAATAGGACAATTATGGAGGCCAGAAAATGAGATGCATGTTCACTTACTTAATATTTAGTTAGTTATTTGTGCTTTTAGAATGATATAAAATTTGGTGTGTGTTTTTCTTTTTTGTGTGGCACTCACTGTGAAAACATAAGAATATCATTGATTAGAGTCTACATGTTAACTTGATTGCAGTTAGGAGACTGACTAGGAAATTGTGGAAAAATATGAAAATGTAAAAGTAATTTTGGCAGGTAAAATACAAATGAGCCACAACAGAGGACAAAAAGAGACGAAAACATGCACAGGCATGTACAATTATGAAAATGATAATTATTATAGGGAACTAATTAAATTTTCTGTCACTTGACCTCATTAGACCCTTGAATTTTGACATTTAAAAAAATAATAACAACAACAACAACAGCTGCAATAATAATAATAATAATAATAATAATAATAATAATAATAATAATAATAATAATAATAATAATAACAATAACTACTATTATTATTATTATTATTATAAAATAAAACTATATAACACAGTCCTTCAAAAATCCCCTCATGAAAAATAATTAAGATATTACTAAACTTAAATATATAGGCTATGGGCTCTGGTTTATTAATAAAAAGTATTCCTCCAGTTTGTTTTGATAAACCAACAAGGATAACTTGCTAATGAACGCAGCATTTTGTACATTTTTAATTTTCTGAAATGAATGTTTCTTCATCTGTTTCTTGGATTAATGGAATGGAATGAATTGTGTTGTCAAAAAAAATAAAATAAATTAACCGGGACTAATAAAATAATATAAACATGACGCGGACGCGCGCACTTGAATCTCTTCAGTCGTCGTGCACGCGCAGGTGCAGGCCGGAGGAGCGTTTTCAAACAGCGCTTTGTAACGGCTTCCTCCTCCATTTCATGACGGCTGTCATCTCTAACACACGGAAGGTGAGTAAGTTGGCAAAATAAATATACACATTAGATACGATTTGCACACAAATATCTACACTTACACGCATTATTATGTCGTGTAATCTGTTTTATGAACGTCTCGCGAAACGATTGCTGTTGTATAAGATAAAGGTATTATTTTGCGATAATAACAATCGGCTGGATATACATAATCACTCAAATTACACGTCTACCTCACACAAATATAAATAATTTGATGTAAAATATTGATTTATGTCGAAATATTTTATTGTCGCTGAACACGAAGCCTCCCTGAAAGCCATTGCAAACGACCGTTAATTTCAATTTAAACAGATAACGTTATACATTCATACTGCTTATTAGACGGACAAATATATTATTTTATTTATTTGTTCTTGCCTTACATATACAGTGTGTGAAAATTGTCTTTAGCGGGGTTTCTTATATGATTTTTTTTTAGCTGCGATGCTAATATTCTTTCTTCATATTTTTTGTAGGTAATGCATTTGTTATTATTTGCGTTTCTTAAACAGTTACCTGTGTGATAAATTGTGTCGAAGTTATGTACTTCAATATTTTTTTTATTCATTCACACAAATAACTTACATAGCCTTTTTTTCCCCCTTCTCAGAACATCCACATAAACCCTGAAATTGTTCAGTGTTCTGTCTCAAACAGCCGTTTGAGTCACCTCAAATGTAAGTAATTTTTTTAAGTAATTGGAAATAAATGTAAGAAATACATACTTAATTTAACAAACAATATTATTTAAAAATCATTATTCAGCAGGGTAACACTGATAATAATAAACTTTTAACTTTTTAAGTGTCTAAAATCACTAACTTATTTTCTCATTTGCTTATTTCTGATGTATCCATATTAGGTGTAAATCATTGTGACAGATATGGACTAGAAATCTAAAGTTTGCTGTATCATATCCAGGTAGCAGAGGGACTTTAGTAGCATGATTAAGACGGTCCGACACACTTCACTTGCAATGCAGATCATCATAGTTGGACAGCTTTCTACTTACTGCTGTGGACATGAAAGGTTCAGTAGACTTTTTGCTCTGAATGAATGGCTATTAACATGGTGTGAAGAACAAAAGCTGATCTTTATTAACAACTGGAATCTTTTCTGGGATCGTCCTAGGCTTTCCCATGCTGATTGGCTGCACCCCAGCAGTGCTGGAGCTGAATTGCTGTTAGACAACATCTCCAGGATGCTTCGTTCTGTTTGACTAGTAAGTGAAAAATCACATTTATAGTTTTTTTTACAGAGTAGTGAGTTAGTTAATACCACCTCACAAATAAACATGGTTTAAAGTAAATTAAAATTTTGTCATCATTTACCCACCCCTAATATGTTCCAAACCTGTTTGATTTTCTTTCTTTAGTTGAGCGCAAAACATTATATTTTGATTAAAGCTGAAAATCTTTAACCATTATAATAAATTATAACCATTATAACAAAATTATGGAAGACAGTGGTTATAGGTTTTCTGTTTTCAGTTCAACAGATGAAAGAAACTCAAACAGGATTGGAACAAGTGAAGGTTGAGTAAATGATGACAGAATTAATTTTTTTGGGTTAACTGTCCCTTTAAAGGGGAAGTGAAGCACTCAGTCAAGTTTACATTAATTTGTAAATTGATTTCCACTTTAGTGAAAATATATTAAACAAACTCGATTAATGTAACCATTATTGAAGAAAAGAGCATGTTTTACTATAGTTTATATTTTTAGAGCTAGGGTGCAGCTATTTTGAAATATCGCTGTGTCTGACGTCACGGGGTCGGTTTCGTTCCCTTAGCTGAACAGATACAGTGGAAGTAATGGACTGAACATGGAGACTGGAAAGCCTAATTTAACACAATGCGTGAAGTGTTGGATGTGCATCACAGAGCTGGTGCAAATACAAGCATTACATTTATGTCTGAAACATAAAAATACATTTTACCAATCGTTTGATGTGCTTTGGTCCACTCTCCATATTACGATGCCTCACTGCCCTCAATGTCTTCAACAAGATCAGGTACCTGACGTAATGGAGGCTGGTGCTTTCACTTTTCACTATACAGCCCCTCACTTCTGTTCATGTTCAAACCAAACTAAGATCAGTGCAGTTTTTCACATCGCAGGTTTTTTTGTCCTTCAAATTCAATGTTGAGAGATCATTTTAATCGTTGCATTAGTCTGAATGTACATCACCATGTCAGGCAGCGCTGCACCAGTGTGAAAGAGTGGACCAAAGCACATCAAACGAACAGTATTTAAAAAAAGATAAATAGTAAACATATAAATATTTTTTATATATTAGACAGCAACGCGGTGGCACAGTAGGTAGTGCTGTCGCCTCACAGTAAGAAGGTCGCTGGTTCGAGCATCGGCTGTGTCATTTGCCATTTCTTTGTGGAGTTTGCACGTTCTCCCCGTGTTTGTGTGGGTTTCCTCCGGGTGCTCCGGTTTCTCCCAAAAGACCAGAGGCATGCGGTGCAGGTGAATTGAGTAAGCTAAAATTGTCCGTAGTGTATGAGTGTGAAATGAGTGTGTATGGGTTTTCCAGTGATGGATTGCAGCTGGAAGGGCATCCGTTGCGTAAAACATATGCTGGATAAGTTGGCGGTTCATTCCGCTGTGGCGACCCCAGATTAATAAAGGGACTAAGCCGAAAAGAAAAGAAATGAATGAATATTAGACACAAGTTTGTTCCTTGTATTTGCACCAGCTCTGCGACGCACATCCACAACTTCACGCAATGTGTTAAATTAGGCTTTCCAGTCTCCGTGTTCAGTCCTTTACTTCCACTGTATCTGTTCAGCTGAGGGAACGGAACCAACCCCGTGACATCAGACACAGCGATATAGAGTGGAGGAACTATGACGTCACCTTGTAGGCCAATCGGCTGCTAGCATAAATCTGGTTCCCTCGGTAAAATCCCCATAGTATTTTCCCATAGGCTTTTCGAAGATTGCAAATAATAAGCTCTGTGTTCTAACACAGTTCATTACACTTACACGTTTTGTCCAACCCGAAAATACAACTTTTAGCACTTTTGGATCTAAAATGCAAACGCAAGAACTGAAAAGCTAACATTAGGCTATAAACTGACTACAGTGCCTTTGGGGCGCTCGCCTGTGACGTCAGCACCACCCTGCTAACGACAACTTTTCAAGCTTATTTTTTAGAAATATGATCCATGACAAAGATTTACTCTCTCGCTTTATAATCCACGCTATATACAGTATTATAAACAAATAAATATGCAAAAACACATAGACCTACATGTCTTTTGGATAGTTTTTACGTGGGAAATGCATTTTGTTTTGCTTTACGGTTGTTGTAAAAGTTTTAAAACTGCATGTATAAATGTGCGCACACAGTATTATCATAAGACACATTTAAATAAGTGTATCGCTCGCGTGCACACAGCCCGCTTACCTTAGTAATAGATGACAGAAATGAAGCGTGAGGGACAAGTCTATCAAATGCCTGCAAGTTCCATCATGGACACAGAACAACATTCAGTATTATTTTTTTTTGTCACAAAGTACAGCGAAAAGCAGCCCTTACAGTCACATGTGCTATAAATTAAGGAGGAGTGTAAATATTGCAGTTATGACAGAGTTAAATGTGTTCAGATGAAGAAAAAAGCCGACAAAAAATCCTTTGATCAGCTTAAAATGAGAGTTAATATGTATGTATTTTTTTTTTACACATTTATTCACACATTTGCATTACTGAGAGCAGAAAAGAGACAGACTGCATTGCTAAGCAGTATGCCCATAACATCGTAATGCGTAGCAACTAACGTTAGCAACTTGTTAGCAACCGTCTTATTAAAGAAGTGAGTGTGATGTAACTAATGTGTTTTATGTCGTAGAATAAAACGTGAAAGTATCTTGAGTTTGTGTTAGCCATGAACCTTATTTAAGCAATTTAACTGAAATCCCTTTGAAAAAAACCCATTGACTTTGGGACGAGGAAGCCAGAACTGCTAAAATGCTAACTCGATTCCGGGTTTTTGCATACAAGTTGACGTCATAGTTCCTCCACTCTATTCCAAAATAGCTGCACCCTAGCTCTAAAAACTACAGTAAAACATGCCATTTTTTTTAAAAATGGTTACATTAATCGAGTTTGTAATATGTATTTTTGTTAAAGTAGAAAATAATGTAAACTTGACTGACTGCTTATACTTTTACTTTTATGGTTTAAAAAACCAGACCCACTTTATATTAAGGCACCTTAACTATAGAACTTAAAGTTAAATTAATAATATGGTACAATGCACTTAAGGACTGTATATACATGTTTTTACATTGTAATTTTTTAATCATCTGCATGTAATTACATCTATTATTAATTTCTGTATTTCACTTGGCCACTTAAATCGAGTCCAAAAACAATATTTGACCTTTATGCATAATTTATTTACATTTTTAACTCATATAATTTTCTCTTTATTTAATGTGTTTTTAATAAAGTTATAGTTAATTTTAAAAAGCAAATAACTACAACCTGAATATAATAAAAATATATCGCATATGCAGTACACTCAAAATTATAGTGCATTATCTTTGTGAATGAGTGGGAAAATATGTGGGGTGCACTAAGGAGGGAGTGGTTTCAGACACAGCTTTTGTGTTGTCTTATTTCTGCTTGTACTCAGATATTTGAGAGGTTTACATTTGGATTTTGCCTTTATTGATGTATATGGGCACTCTGCAAGCAGTGAAAAAATCCTTTTTATATAAATTGAGACAATTTCTGACTTTATTCATGTTTCCTTTTGTTATTCAGAAATGTTCTGCATATCTTTTGTGAATATGTCTTGATAAGTAAAAAAAATGGCTCTGGGAATGTTGTGAATTTCCTTTGTTTTCATAACTTCTCAGGTTAACTACTTTTTAATTTACTTTTATAGGGACACCTCCAATGTGAAGCAGTGGACAGCTGAAGATGTTGCTGGCTGTTATTGCTTAACATTATTTAAATTTGATTGTTTGCATTAAAATGTATATTACGTTATTAATTATATTATGTGAATGTAATTGTGATGTATATTGATTAATAAAAGTGATTATTTATTGAAAATGTGATGTATTTTTTTATCTACAGATAGATAGATAGATAGATAGATAGATAGATAGATAGATAGATAGATAGATAGATAGATAGATAGATAGATAGATAGATATTCAATTTATGATTAAACATGCTTGCATAAACAATAAATTAAGAGGGATGGGAAAAACAAGCATTAAAAAAAATTAAATGGTGCTTCAAAGCACTCAAGGTGGTTCCTGATCATTCTTAATAAGAGGGTTCCTCCAGGAACCCTTGAAGTTCCTCAGATAACTGCCCCTTTTGAAGGGGTGCCTAGAGGTGCCTAGACCCTCTTTAGAGGGTTCCGCCGGTGTGGCAATGTGAGGAACCCCAAAAGGTGCCTCCAGTAACCTTTAATTTTTACAGTGTACTTGTACAGTACATGTTTAATGGCAATAAAGTTGAATCTAATCTAATGTAACAAGTTACAGTAACATGACCGTATTTATTAGATACCATCTGTCTGCTACTGTATGAGGCACACGTATTTTATTATATTTGTATATTATATGTGCCCTCATTTTTATTGGTTCTTATTTTTATATGCTCTATGTAATAAGCCAGCATTTTGAGCGCAAGTTTAATTCACAACTTTTGATGAAAATATAGCTATTGATCCAATGATCTTAATGCTTAACTACTATAGTAGTTGCACTGTTGGAGAAACTACATGTAGCAAACTAACTTATGAGACATTCATTTTATTTTTTAAGAAAAAAAGAAAAATCATCACCTCATGTGAGCGCAAAACCTTTTTGCAATATTGATGATTCCATTAAATGTATTTTAAATTTGTCATTTCAAGTCATGCAATTCTAAGCGGAATGGAAACTGTAATTGTCCTAGATGTGAACAGGCCTTTATGGATCTGTGCTGTTACTCAATTACTTCATTTGAGTACTTCATCCAACAAAGGCAAATCATGTTATAGAATAAAAGAAAAGAAAGAAATGTTAGCCTAAGACCATATTTTACACATTGATCAAACAGCAAAAGTTTGTTCTAAAGCCCTTGAGAAATCCTTGAGGAATCCCACAGTGGAAAATGATCATTATCTTCTGGACTGTAGTACAAATCAAATATCTCTACTGAGAACATGTTAACCACTATCAACAGTTACTTCAAATGAACTGCCATATTTTACCCTTTCATCAGGAACAGAGAGTTATCAAGTTCCACAAGGAGAAATGCAAAACAGTGGCATTGTGTCATTCCTCCCACTGGGTTGTTCAAGGGGATCGTTCTTCTTTCAGATTCACTTGTTGTTAACTAACTTGCGTTCATCCATCAAGAACAGCAATGGCTCCCTGTTGTCCTTCCGCTTCTCATTATGGGTGCATCTGCACATCTCTCTGCTGACCTGCTGTGCTGCTGCTCATTTCTGTGATTGATTAGTAGTCGAATGATCTTTTAGCCATAATGGAGACAATCAGAGGTGGACTGTCTAAAGCTTGCTTCACACAGCTCATGCTCAACACGTTTATTAGGCACTCATGTTAGCAGGTTATGCATCATGCTGCACATGTAAAGCATTTAATACTGCACATAAATGCAAGCAGAAGATTGGCTTTCCTGAATTTGTTAAGAATAAATTATCAAAAATGTTTCCTATACAACTCACTTAGCCATCATTTTAGATTTCTTTGAGGTTTTCTGAGTCAAAGGATAGTGAATATTCAAGAATAGTGGCAACCCACATAGCAAAATTTCTCTGGCCCAGCTCTGGCCAACTCAGTCAACTTTTGCTTGGCCCACATGCCACAGTGAATTACGGTACATGACTGGACCAAGTCTGGCTTCCAGACAAGGGCCAAACATAGACCATATCTGGGCCAAGTCTCAGCCAAGTTAATAACCCTGAACTGGGCCAGATATGTTTGTGTGTCACGACTGCAATGAAATTGATAAACCCATGAATCATTGCGCTTTAGGCGTGCTATGGGTGTGCTTTTTCTCGAAGCAACCTGATTGGTAGAATTTTTTTTCTTTACTTGAAAATAATTTAAATGTATTTTAAATGTGGGTCAAGATAGGTCAAACTTACATGGCCCACATATCAGTTTTTAACATCTGGGCCAAATACTACATTTTACATCTGGCCCAAGTATTGTGTGCCACCTTAAAGATGGTGCCACCTCTGCCAAACCAAGGCCATGTTTGGCCCACATGCTGTATGCCAGTGCCGGATGAATGCCTGCTGTGCCAGATTTATGCCAAATCTGGGCCAGAATTATTTGCTACCTGGGAATTATTACTACAATGGTTCAGGCTGTAGAATTGCATAATATCTAAAGAAACTTTATCACCATGATGGTGTAAAACTGTACATTTACTGTACAACCTTCTGCCACGTATATCAATGATGAAAATAAGTGCAGTTATAATAGCAAAATAAGTGGGAGAGTGTTGCTATTGTGTGACTACTTTGTAATGTAAAGTGGAGCAGTTCAATGTTAATGTTAATTCACAGCAGGGTATGTGTAAGTGAAATTGTTTAACAACAGTATTTGTGTTGTTTACACTTCAATTGGTTACAGAATTGATGCATGTGTTATAAAGCATATGGAATGATAAAATGTATACAGTAATTGTAACCAGCTTGATTGAAGAAAGTTACAGTGCATGAGAGAAAGTGTGAAGGAAACAGAGAGAGGGCCCACGGAAAGAGTCCATGGAATAAAAAACAGTGCAGGAGAGAAGAGGCAGAGCAAGAAAAGAACCAGAGCAACAGTTAGCAACAATTTACAAACCAAATCTAAGACATTCAATCTGACCAATCAGCAGCTTAGAGCTTCCCCAAGGAGTGACGACATTGCAGAGCCGAAATATCCACAAAGCTCAGCCTACAGACCTTGATCTTATCAGCACTTCGGTACCTACCAGTATACTGTAAGCACTCAAATAGACACTTTTGGTGAGAAAGACATGGTTTGCAATAAAAAACAAATGCCTTTGATCATTTTCAGCATTTCAGTATTGTACAAATTTGCAGACTACAACAAAACATTTTTGTGTTTTTGTTATCAGTGTTGAACTGAACAGTCTTACTCAAAATTCGGAGCCACAAAATATTTTTAAAAAATTAAATGTGTTAACAGTTCTGAAAAAAAAAGGAAGAGACCTAATTTTCAAAAGGGATTAAAATATTTAAGATAAAAAACTCTAGCTTATAACCAAGAGGAAGATGAATGATCAAAAGCCTCAAATAAAGCGGAACTGCTTGTTTTTATTTATTTGTTAATTTTATTTTTATTTATATGCAACAGAATCATATCAACCTACATAAATTAAGATTAAATCAGGGTTATTATACCAAATATTGATTTTTCCTAATTAGCACTACTGTTTAAAAATGTATATAAACTCTATTTGTATAATTGACATCTGAATACTTTCTTTTATATTTTGATCACCTGTCAATATGACAACATGTTGGAAAATGCGATGTAAAGATAAGAATTAACTACAGATGTACAATATTGACATCTGAAGTATCAAAAAATGGGTGAAACAACTTCCATGAAGTAATTTAGTAAATTTATAAAGAGGTACACAAAGTGCGTAACACAAAGGACTCTACATTGCGGCGTTATGCAGAGTTTTCATATATCATTTCAGATGGTTGGCACATCATTCCACCAGCAAGATGAAACCTCTGTGATGGTACAGTAAGTGACGCTTACTTTCCAACCTCAGACTTATATGAGTGAGTGGTAGGACGGTGCAGAGCCTGTGGCTGTTTTGTATGCAAGCATCAATGTTGTGAACTTGATGAGAGTTCTAAGCAATTGTAGTGCATGGAACAAAAAGAGAGATGTGACATGGGCTCTCTTGGGCTGAGTTTTGCTACAGCATTTTGAATCGTCTGTAAAGGTTTGATTGCACATGATGAACGTCAACCCAAAAGAGCACTGCAATAGTCAAGGCTAGAAATCAGAAGGGCCTGAATAGGAAGCTGTGCAGCATGCAAAAAATATTTCTTAGGCTTGCAGCATAACAAAAAGAAGTCAATATGGGCTGGAGCAAACAGATTACTTCAAATGGTTATAGGCCAGGTATTAGTCATTACTTATTACACTGCTGTCTGAAATACTCGATTCTGATTTGTCAGTCAGAACATTCCAAGGTATGTTATCCCAAGATAACAACAGCTAAATCAGGCTCATAAGTGAACCCTGAATCACCATGACCGCCTGTTAATATGTTAAAATCCATATACTTACATCCACATTCAAATGTATCTGCCACACTGCAGCTTTTGATCCTTTTTCACTGTTTTTTGCTATCTGGCACCATTTTGAATGAATAATATGTAGGTTAGTGTATGCTTTATTCAGCTACTGTAGTTTTGTTTCTGACAGCTTGCGTTTCACTTTTACTGTTTGTAGCCATCTTGTGACTGAATAATGCACATGCTTTGTGTCAAGTAGACTTGTAATAAGTGCGATAAAGTACATACTGTAAGTACAGTGTCATAAGATGGGGGAATGGCTGAGAGTGTTATGTGTTTGGTTTTAGTTTCAGTTTTGGTGGCAGTGAACCATGAGGTGCCCCATGCCTGTGAGGGGTGATGGGGTATGTCATAAGGGGGATGTGGGTGAGATTCTTGGGAACAAAGGAGATCAGGATGCATGATAGGAGGAGTAACAACAGGGCAAGATGAAAGAGGATCAGGCTTGGGACATTTTGTTTGCTTTTGGTTTGTGTTTTGGTTTGTGTTGCACATTTGCTTTAAGGGTGTACTCACACTATGCAATCCGAACCGTGCCCAGGCCCATTTCCCGGATCATTTGAGAAGTGTGAGTGATCTTAATTGGGCTCAGGCATGGTTCACTTAGGTGGCCCTGGCCCGGTTGGAAGAGGTGGGCCTGAGCGCCCTCACTTGGGCTTAGGCGCGGTATGCTTGTGTGTGTTTGCAAGCGTGCCTGAGCCCGAAACTGAAATAGAGACGTGACTTTTAAAGGGACTGTTTCATAGGGATTAATTAATCATTCGTTCTGTTCAATGAACTCATAGATTATTAAAGACTCAAACCCCTCACTGCACGACAGCTGCACCTTTAGCATACCTCCTAATTCCTGCAGGACGGGGACTTTATGATTGTTTATGAGCGTCAAAAATGGCTGATCTGGGGTGTGTTTCCCAAAACCATCGTTAGCCAACTAAGGTCGCAAGTTCCGTCGTTACAAAGATAGTTTGCTGATCAGCCATTTCCCAAATCTATCGCTCCAACGAACACCTGTGGAGCTGTAGTTAGAAACATTGTTCCTGGCTGTGTTCTATTCCCACTTATCCCCCCTATGCCCTATTCATTTAGAACATTATAACATTCAAACTTGGAATTATTAAAAATAAAAAAAGCATTAAGGTAATCTCTCTTAGGTGTAATTTGCTTTCAAAGTATGTTTACAGTTCAGTTTTAGTGATCTTCATGTTTACAATTGCACTCCCTTCACAGTGCACTTTGAAAACTTTGATGTCATTTTGAACACAGCCTCATGACAAAAGCTATAGGTGACTTTTTTTTAAAAGCGGAATTTATGTTACATCTCCAAAGCTTGTTAAAACAAAAAACATAGCGTACATAATGCTTTTAATTTATAGTAGTAGGTTCAACGCAACTGTACATAGTGTGAGTAAACCATAAGTTTATTTCTGTACCTTCCCCTTCTATCAAATAGGAGGTATGAACCTTATTACAGACAGGGTTTCTAAATGACTTACATTGTTCACTCTTTTTATTATTTATATTTTTTAGAGATGCACATAACTTGTCACGAGCAAAAATACAGATTTACATTGAATGCAATTGCCCCTTCCCTCAGCGCTAAGACTTTACTGTCTTTCTGCAGTCACAGCAGAATATCACAGTATACTCAAAGTGACCGTGTCTGGGCTGTAGCTGGCTTTCAACGGTTCTCACTGGCTGCTTCTCTTAAAAAACAACATCAAAATTCCAAACAAGGTCACAGCTGATCCACTGGGCATCTTTGGGCAAAATGGATAACATTTTGTTAAGGAACTAATCAGAGTTTTTGAATAAACTGAGTTAATGATCCTAAGAGCCAATCATAAAGAAAGTTACTTACAGAACTTAATTCCTGAATGAATCAGCTACTTTAAATGCATTCATTGTAAGAATGATTCAGTGACTCAGGAAAAAGGTAGCAGTAAGCACTTAGTAGGGACACTGTCAGTTGGAACACTTCTTAAATTGTATATAGGCAGTTGTAGTCACATAAATCATAAATTTGGCATGAGAATTTGGTGATTTTTTTTTTTTTTTTTTTTATATATATATATATATATAATTTTTAGAATTTAATAAATAATTTTTAATTTTAACTTGTAAAATTGTAATCAGTCATGTTTTTTTTTTTTTTTTTTTTTTTTTTTTGCAACTGGTATGATTGGCCCTGTTGATGCTTTTTTTTTGTTATACTTATGATTTATTATTGTTAACACCATACAAAACCGTTAGTCTAGCTATATTTTTTTTTCTGACACAAAAATAAAGTTAGCTGAAAGGTATATGACTAGTTTTGCCATTCTGTGTGGAAGCCAATCTATCATTATATCCTCTCAAGCAGGACACATCCTTCAGTTGTGTCCACCACAAACACACACACACACACACACACACACACACACACACACACACACACACACAAAAGGATCTCTGTGGGTGTATTGTTTCACCTGTAAATAAATGTCACAACAAAAAGTTCAAGATCCCAGGAGGCTTGCAAGCAGCGTCAGGAAACAACAAGAACATACATGTTTACAAGTTTGTTTCTCTGCCAGTGTCAGATCTCAGCCCATGTGGGCTTTGTCAGATTGAAGAGATGTCACATCTCCCTGAGGCGCCGATGCCACCTGCCAGTTTAAGCTGGTGTGCCTTTCTGGAGTGTGGCTTATGCATTTTGAGAAACCACATTGGAAAAATAAGTTTTTTGCTCTTCATTGTCATCCAGGAAGTTGCCCGTACATGCTAACACTCAGTGCCAGGGAAAGAAGATTGACACAAGCAAAGGATTTCATCTTAATCTGCTTAATCTTAAAGATAAGAAAGGGATGACACATTTCTTCTGAGATTTCTCTCATTTTTGGTGTCACATCCATACTGTGGCTCTGTGTGCATTTCGTCAGTATGTTGCTTGACAAGGGATTAATGACTTTATTTCTTCAAAATGCCACATTCTTGCATCATCTTAGTTTTTATCTCTTCAAAACAGGCAGTCGGCGTTATTGCGAATCTGTCATAAACACAGATAGGACGCATATGTCTTCTTTTTTCAGACTTTTAAAGTGTAATATCTTCTTACTTGCAGATATTCAGGTAAAAACACACTCATACATAACACGAGAGTCAATACATATCTTGCAGATATGTTTTATTGACATTTCACTTTGTTACTGCGCACACATCAATGGTTATTATCTGTCAACATGCCTTAGTTCTTCTCCGTCTCTCTGCGTCCGAACATCTATGGCATGCAAGGTGGAACAATCCCCCTTCCCACCTGCCGTGCGATCGATATCCAGCTTGAGAATTAAAGGATGCTGAAGTCAGTATTGATCAGCATTGCGCTGTACCTCTGACAGGCCCTGTTGATTCCCTGAAGCACATTAAGACCTGTGAGAGATACTGTATTTAGAGGATATGGTATGAGACCTGCAAGATGCCAGTAGGAACCAATAATCAAAGAGATGTGAATGCAAGCCATTTCCTGTGGATATAATGAGATACAGTATACATTCTATCGAGGTAACTGGAGATGATCTCTAAGAATAATACTGAAGATCTGTAGAGGCGACATGTGTTAGAAATTGTTAGTAGCTTTATCAGTCTCTAAACATGGATGTTTCTGAGAGGCGGAATCAATGGGGGAGAGTGTTGGTTGTGACACTTTGCAATAGTCGTGATGCACTTTATTTATTTTATTTTATTTGCATTGTGTTTGTGTATATTTCCCACATTCAAGTGTTGCAAGAGCTATTTTAATTTTTCTTTAACTGTTATATAAATAAACTTTTGATAAAAAAAAAACCTTATTCCTATTACAGTCATTTGTATTACACTTAAGGCGACGCAGTGGCGCAGTAGGTGTTGCCTCAAAGCAAGAAGGTTGCTGGTTCGAGCCTCGGCTGGGTCAGTTGCATTTCTGTGTGGAGTTTGCATGTCCTCCCTGCGTTCGCGTGTGTTTCCTCCGGGTGCTCTGGTTTCCCCCACAGTCCAAAGACATGAGGTTCAAGTGAATTAGGTAAGCTAAATTGTCCATAGTGTATGAGTGTGTATGCATTTTTCCCAGAGATGGGTTGCGGCTGGAAGAACATCCGCTGCGTAAAATATGTGCTGGATAAGTTGGCGGTTCATTCTGCTGTGGCGACCCCGGAATAATAAAGGGACTTAGCCAAAAAGAAAATAAATGAATGAATGTATTACGCTTCATTTGTAAGTACAAAGAGTGCTGTCATTACTACATATCCCCTTTTATCCTAATGTATATGCACAGGGACTTTTAATTTTCAATAAGCCAGCTCAATCGCTTCTGGTGAATTGTCATGCCATTATAAAATCGCCACGTTTAAGATCTGGTTTCTTTAAAATCAATCATCTACACCAGTGGTCCTCTACCTTTTTATCATCGCGGACTGGTCAAGGCGGTCTAGGCTGCTAGGCAACATTGCTGTCACTGATACAAGTTTTATAAATGGAGAAAATTACAAAACACTGCAGTGTTTGGGTGTTTTGTGTTTGTCTGAGATAATTAGTCTACCAACGTGTGTATATTCCTAACAAAGTATGAAGCTGATTGGTCAGTTCTTGTGACGTGACTCACGGTGCACACGCGGTATTCATTTACCTAGGTGTGTCTGGAAGGCGTGAGCACGTCACGCTGCTTGCGCTCATGAGCCGCGCACCTCCATTGGAAATAACTAACTTGTGCAAACTCTAGCAAAGACATGATTTGCAATCTCCAGCAGTTGATCTTCTTGCACAGACATGGTGGATTCACCTGATTGGTTGACAAATGGGTTGCGGATCCATTCCTTGGCAGTTTGTGAGTCCTTCACTGGGCCTTTTCCCCTTTGCAAAGAAACTTTTCCAAAGACCAATTCCAGTACCAATTGATCCGCGGCCCGGTGGTTGAGGACCACTGGTTTACACTGCCTGATTGAGAGAGAATATAAAGTGGGTCTCACAGTGGACAAGAAGCACTACATTAAATTCTAATGTTCCACTCCGTCTTTTAAATATGAGAATTTATTTCACCAGTATTTTCAATGGGGTTTTAGCGAACACCTGATGGGGCTTGCGTTTAAATGGTTTTCATAATGTTTTAAGTTTAAACAACTTAATAAATGCTTAAGTCTGTTTAATTGATTATATTTTAAATAAGTTACATTATCATTGCTGTAAAAGGAATCGTAAGAAACTGAAAATAGTCATATCAAACTTTCAGGGCAACTTATCAGAGGCTGGAAAACCCTTGCCATTTATATAGTCTAATATTAGTGTGTTTAGTAGTATACTGTAAGTGTGTGTATGCGATGTATTATGCAGCTGAATGTAAAACGGTCTGCAAAGTTTAAAGATCAGCATGCATGACAAAGTTATTGTCTCATAAAATTCAATTCATGTTTATTTCTATAGCACTTTTACAATTGACTTACTGAAATGTCCACCTTGGATTCATCCACAGCCATATCACCCTGCAGCCCAAGATCGGTTACTCACTGTTTGTTTGTTTACTTTATTGTCCCTCAAGGGGAAATTTTCTCTGGACTCAAAGAGCACTTGAGCAAGTTCTGACACAATAACAATTAAAAATAAGCAAACATGCAAAGGAATTACATACAGGAAAAAAGCATAAGCACACTATCAATCAGTGTTCAATAGTCTGATTGACACTGGAATAAAAGAGTTCTTAAGTCTGTTCTGTATCTTCTACCAGTAGGTAAAAGATCGTAAAAGGGGAAAAGTACATGAGATGGATTGTTTAAAATTATTTTTGCTTCATTCAGAGTGCATCGCTCGTAAAGTGTTTGAATACTAGAAAGAGTTTCAGATCCTATTAGTCTTGTAGCAGTTCTGATAATATTAAAAAGTTTTGATTTCAGATTAACAGAAAGATTACCATACCATGTAGATAGACCATACCTGATGAAACTCTCAAATACAGCCTGATAAAATTAGTACATTTCTTATCAACACCATAGAACCATAACCTTCGTAGAAAAGACAGTCTTTGGTGAAGCTTTTCACAGATCCAGTTTACGTGAGTGTCCCATGTTAGAGACCTGTCTATGTGAATTCCCAAATACTTGTATGACTGTACCTGAGTGATTTCTTGATTATGCAAACACTGGTGAATGCTTGACAACACACTTAGGATCAAAGGTTATTTCCTTTGTTTTTTGTTTTTTGTATTTACTTTTAAAAAGTTTTCATCACACCACTCAACAAATGAATCAATTTCAGAAAAATAGACAGAAACAAGATCTTGTTTTTTTCAGCAAACTTAAAATTACCATATCGTCTGAATATTTAAAAATAAAATTCTGTTTTAGCCTGCTTGAGCACTCATTAGTATATAAAGTAAACAGAAGTGATGAGCTCACACAACCCTGAAGGACACCAGAACTACTATATTTAACTTGGGACAAACTATTATTTACTTTGACTGCCTGAGTTCGGTTTGTTAAAAAGGAGTGATACCATTCAATAATTGAAGAGTTTACTCCTAACTTTTTTAGTTTCCTAATTAAAACATGTGGTTGAACCGTATTAAACGCTGAGCTAAAATTAAAGAAAAGTACACGTGCATATGCATCAGGGCCTTTTAAATGATTTAAAACAAAGTGCAACAGACTATTGATGGCATCGCATGTACCTACTCCTTTGCTATGCAAACTGAAGTGGATCAAGTTTAGTACTAATATTCTCTCTTAACACTGAAACAATATACTTTTCAAAACATTTAATTACAACTGATGTGAGAGCAATTGGTCTAAAATCATTATTATCTACAAGACGGGCAATTTTTGGCATGGGGATTATAAGACATCTTTTCCAGACTGCTGGAACTACCTTTAAATTAATAGATTTTTGAAATAAAGAATACCACACTGGTGACAGTTCTTCTATGCATATTTTTAGTAGAAAGCCAGAGAGACCATCAGGACCAGACAATTTTTTTGGACATATCTGCTTAAAAAGTTGAAGTTGAAAGTTTAAAGTTGAACTTTATCACAGTCAATCAGCAAATTGCTTTCTTTTGATTCACTGATATAAATTGAGTTTATTTCCTTTTCATTATCTGAATTTACAATGTGAGTGTCAAACCTTAAGAAAAAAACTTTTTAGGTCCTCTGCTTTTTGTTTATCATCAATCGTGTATACTAACTTTCTAGCTGGTTGCATATTTGCTATATTTTTGATTGAGCTCCATAGATTCTGGTATTGGCTTGATAAATTATTTTCTAGAATATTTTTTTGTTTTATTCTGGCACCTCTGAGCAGATGATTTAATTCCTTCTGTGCGATTTTTAATTCAACCCGGTCATGCTTTTTAAATGCAACTTTTTTCCTATTAATGCAGTTCTTAATTTCTTTTGTGATGTGCACTTTATTGTTTGGATAGTTTATAACTTGTTTTTTAGTGATTACATTATTTGTGCAAAAATGTATATAGTCAGTCACTGCCTCAGTTGTTTCGTCTAAGTTCTCATTATTAAATACATCCCAATCAGTGCATAATAAACACCCCTTTAAAGATTCAATATTATTATCAGACCATACAAAAACATCTTTAGTTATGGGTTTCGAGCTTTTCAGTACTGTCTTATATGTAGGAATTAAATACACTGTGTGGTGATCAGAATTTGCTAATGGAGGTTTGGATTTGGCTGTATAAGCCTTTTTAACATTCCCAAAGCATTTATCCAGGATTTTACTGTTTCTTGTGGCACATTTGACATACTGTTCAAAACCAGGTAGTGGTAATTCAAGATTACAGTGATTAAAATCTCCCAATAAAAAAACAGGTACATTTGGGGAGTGTTGAAGCTGCTGTTGTACACAGTCATTAATATACATAGCTGCTCTGGCTGCATTACCAGAGGGGGGCACGTAGGCTCCGCAGATGATGATATTACCGTATTCCCTAGGTAGGTAGAACGGTCTCAAACTTAAGCAAAGCAATTCAACGTCAGGATTACATACCGTTGACCTCACAGAAAGTTGTGTGCACCAGTCATCATTAACAAACACGCACACACCACCTCCACGGTATTTGCCTGATGCTGCTGTCCGATTAGCTCGAACTAAAGTGAAGCCATCTAGTTCAAATTGTGTGCTGGGCATACCTGGTTGCAGCCATGTTTCCGTGAGAACTATCAAACCAGCTTCTCTATATTCGAAGCAGACCTTGGTTTTTACTCGCAGCTCCTCGATTTTGTTCTGAAGAGATCTTACGTTGCTTAGAATTATACCAGGCAACGGAGGCCTATTTCCTCGGCGCCGGAGACGCAAACGTACTCCGCTTCTCCGTCCTCTTTTCCTCTGGCGTACTTTATCCTCTGTCCTTCTTATATCATGTGGCCAGCCAAGCCACTCCGCCGACGCAGTAATTACTCTAGGAGATCGAAGCAGCAAAAGAGCATCTCTGGTGTATGTAATTGGCGCCCAACTTTCCCGTGGTAGTGTCGGAATACTATTACAAATTATCGATGACCAGACTAACATTAAGAACCAAGCAAGCAAGAGTCTCTAATTTCTGTATTGCCATTGTCAGATTCCTTCACAGATTAAGGTACATGTTATGATATAAAATAAACTATAACTTAAAAATTAGGTTAAAATCTGTATCAGAACAGATGAAGCACATGCTAGAGTCCGGGTCGCCACTGAAGCTAAGCAGGGCTGAGCCTGATCAGTACCTGCATGGGAGAACACATGAGAACACTATGTTGCTGTTGGAAGTGGTGTTAGTCAGGCCAGCAGGGTGTGCTTAACCTGTGGTCTGTGTAAGTCCTAATGCCTCAGTAAAGTGAAGGGGACACTATATTGTCAGTGGGTGCCATCTTTCGGATGAGACGATGAACCGCGGTCCTGACTCTCTGTGGTCATTAAAAATCCCATGGCACTTCTCGTAAAGAGTAAAGATGGAACCCCAGTGTCCAGGTCAAATTCTCTATTGGCCCTTAACCATCATGGCCTCCCAATCATACCCATCTACTGAATTGGCTCTATCAATGTCTCTCCACTACACCTATAGCTGGTGTGTGGTGAGCGCACTGGGGCCAAGTGGATGCTGCACAGTGGTGGTGGTGTGGAGAGACCCCCTTCATGATTGTGAAACGCTTTTGGTTGTATGGCCATACACAATAAATGCGTTATTTAAATACACATTACATTGCATCTTCATCGTCCTGGTAATGTAGATGTTTGACTGAAACGGCTAACATTAATTTACACTGACGAAGGTAAAGGTTTACTTTCAAACTACTAGATTTCAGCAGCTGTCTGGGCTTTCACTGCCTTTCCACACCTCCCTTTTTTTTGTGTGTTCAATCATTTTTCCCTGTGTCATTTCATTTCATTACACATAACCTAATTTGATAACTAGTTTTGTTTTCTTTGCATATATGGATTTCTTTGATTGTAACCAACATCCAGTGAAAATTTTCCATTCAACAGCACCTTTAGAAATGTGTTTTCTGAGAAAAATGGTGACGTGTTCAATACTTCAATATTGTTAAATGACTTAATGCACTTACTTTCCGCATTGTAAATCTCTAATATTTTTTGAATAATGGCCTTTTTGTAGACAAAAGGTTTACTTATCCACTTTCACATAAATTCCCATTATAGTCATTAAAGCTGCTAAATGAATGTCTTGCTCACAGTACATTGTATCTGCTTGCACTGATTGGAGGATGAGAACAGCAGTGGACATTTAAGCAGCATGTGAATTGAATTGAATCTAGTGGAGACCTTTATTTTTATATCGCTTTTACAATGTAGATTGTGTCAAAGCAGCTTCACATAGAAGATTATAGTAATTGAAACAGTGTCAGTTCAGTTTTCAGAGTTTAAGTTCAGTTTAGCTCAGTTCAGTGTGGTTTAATAATCACTACTGAGAGTCCAAACACTGAAGAGCAATTCCATCGATGCACAGCTCTACAGATCCCGAACCATGCAAGCCAGTGGCGACAGCAGCAAGGAAAAAACTTAATCAATTGGCGAAAGTGAAGAATTAAAAAAAAAACCTTGAGAGAGACCAGGCTAAGTTGGGCATGACCATTTCTCCTATGGACAAACGTCTTGTGCAGAGCTGCAATCTAGGCGCCGGAGGCTGGAGAATGCTGGACCTCAGCGAAGACTCGTCTGTCCCTGGAGCGTCACAGGAATCGGTCTCATGCTCTCCACTCCTCCATGACCAACACAGCAGCTGCTCCGGATACGGCCTGGTCCAGGATTATGAAAACCTTGGGATCATCTCGTCGCTGGTCTTGGATCACATCAGTGGTGCTGCATAGTCTGAGGGCCTCGGGATGAGTACCACCAGGTGGAAATAGAGAATAAAGAGAATAATTAGCGTAGCTGCTGTTCATGGTGTATATAAATGAGATGCAAAAAACCTGCGTGGACTGATGGACTGAGTGTATGCTTTGCTAAAAAGATAGGTTTTTAATCTAGTTTTGAACTGTGAGAGTGTGTCTGAGCCTCAGACATTATCAGGAAGACCATTCCAGAGTTTAGGGGCCATAAATGAGAAGGCTCGACCTCCTTTGCTATTCTAGGTACTACCAGAAGCCCTGAGTTTTGAGATATTAAAGAGCGCGTTGGATTGTAGCGAGACAGAAGGTTGGTTAGATAAACAGGAGCTAGGTTATTTAAGGCTTTATAGGTAAGAAGCAATATTTTATAATCAATACGAAACTTAACAGGCAGCCAGTGTAAGGAGGATAAAATTGGGGTGATATGATCATATTTTCTAGACCTGGTAAGAACTCTGGCAGCTGCATTTTATACTAGCTGAGCAAACAGAGCATTACAGTGGTCCAGCCTAGAAGTCATGAAAGCATGAACTAGCTTTTCTGCATCTGATATGGATAGCATACTTCGTAACTTCGCAATATTTCTCAGATGAAAGAAGGCAGTTTTTGTGACATGGGAGATGTTTTTCAAAAGTTAAATTGCTGTCTAATATGACACCCAGATGTTTTATAGTAGAGCTAATGCGAACTTTGTATCCCTTTAATTGCAGGTCGAGTTGTGAGAACTGCTGTGTACAGGATTTAGGCCCAATAAGTAATAATTTTGTTTTGTCTGAGTTTAAGAGAAGAAAATTGTTGGTCATCCAGTCTTTACCATCTTTATTACACTCAGTTAGCTTAGACAGTTCAGACATCTCATCAGGTTTAGTTGAAATATATAATTGAGTATCGTCTGCATAGCAGTGAAAGCTGATCCCATGTCTTCTAATAATGTCTCCCAGGGGTAGCATGTATATTGTAAACAGCAAAGGGCCTAAAACTGATCCTTGAGGCACCCTGTACTTTACTGGCATGACTTGTGACCGCTGTCCATTAATATTCACAAACTGGTAACGGTCCGCTAAGTATGACTTAAACCATTGAAGAGCCTGTCCCTGGACACCTGTAGAATTTAAGTGTTCTATGAGAATATTGTGGTCAATAGTGTCAAATACGGCGCTAAGATCGAGTAAAACTAATAGCGAGAAGCACCCTTGGTCGACAGCTAAGAGTAAATCATTGGGTCTAGCATACAAGTAGCTGGTTTAGAACTATTTATAACTTTATCTAGCTCTTCCTGTTCTATGATTTTAAAGCATTGTAGGTTATTTTGATTCAGTGGACTGTTTACTGCATCTGGAGTATAAGGTGGTGCAGAAAGTTTAACATCATCTATTTTCTGTCTAAAGCCTTCTATTTTATCACTGAAAAAATTCATAAAGTCATCATTACTAGAACCATGGCTGTTTCCTAATATGCATTCTTCAGCGATCTTGCGTCCTCGTGTTTTGGTGTAACGTCATCATCAACTGCCAAAGTTCAGTTCCAATACTCAAGACTGCAAAAACAGAGGCCGCATGAAACTTCCCGGTTGTGTTCTTGATATCAAGGACGCATGGATGCAGACTTGAGCACCGAATTCGTTTGAGAAGTCCCAAAAGTCATTGCGATTAGAGGTGGGAAGCACAGCATTTTATATATATATAGGTTTATTATTAAAGTTCAGAGATAGAACTTATTTATCTCAGGAGTTTCCCTAAATGAAACGGTGAATATAAACATTACCATGAAAATCTTAAAGGAATAAACACATTAAGGGTGTTTATTTGCTGAAATTCGTATTAAAATATTTTAATAAAGGTTTTATTTGTATTGTGCAACGTATATTTGTAAAGTCTTTATGTATAACATATATTGTGAAAAGGGGAAAAACAATAAATCCTTTTATGAATGCTGTAATGTTTGAATAATTTTCCATTAAAAATGCGTGAAGGTCACGTGACCATCAGGAAGAACGCAGCATTACATTTCTCACAGGATGCGTTTTCTGTTTTCGCAGTCTCCAGAGTTCGTTCTTCCGAGGACACCTGGCAAGACCGGTTTTCACAAGAACGCAAGTCCGTTTTCTGCATTCTTGGAATTGAGAAACAGCCAGTGTGTTTTGTGTGTGTGTGTGGAAGCTCTTTTGTGAGGCTTTACATTTTTCTTTTGATCCTTTAAAGCATTATCTGATGATTAGGAGCTTTAATTTAAATTCTGTTAATGCAGTTGTCAACCTTATATGTAGATTTTGCCTCAAACTCTTTTTGGTTGTAAGTTTTTTTTTGATTTTTCAATACTACTTTGTTATTAGACTATGTCTTTACTTTGTTTTTGTTAATATGGGATCGGGTTAGTAGAAAGAGGGTGCCATTTTTCTTTTTGTAATTGTTTTTTCTCCTGTTTATGTTAGTAAGGGAGTGAGGGTATTTTGATGAATTTTCTTTTCCTTGATTAGATTATTTAGCTCTTTCGATTCTTCTATCAATTACAGGACTTTTTGTTTGTTTTGGCTTGAACTCCCTCCTGAAGCGTTCTTGAAACCCTCCCTTAATCACCGTATAAATCTCTTGTTAATCTTTATTCAAGTTGCATTTTTTTTTCGTTTCATGGTACCTCCGTGCTGACACATCTATATATATATATATATATATATATATATATATATATATATATATATATATATATATATATATATATATATACATATATATATATATATATATATATATATATATACATATATATATATATATATATACACACACACACACACACACACACACACACAAACTCCACTAACATTCTGTTGTGTACCTGTGTTCCACTAGACAGAATTAAGACAACTATGTTTTATATAGTTTTATACTAAAATATAAGACTAAGTATAACTAATAGAAATTTTTCACTAAGAAACTTCCAATGATTCTTCATCAGACTCGGGCTTGAATTGAAATGGTACAATCAGTGTGTAACCAGGG
Organism: Danio kyathit; assembly: GCA_903798195.1. NCBI lineage: Eukaryota > Metazoa > Chordata > Actinopteri > Cypriniformes > Danionidae > Danio > Danio kyathit. The sequence continues at coordinate 28,313,604 of LR812532.1, forward strand.
ACGTGACACTGACAACAGGGGTGAGGATCCAAATGCAGGGTTTTATTGACAGGATGGTCAGGCAAGCAATGATCAACACAGGAGCAAACAGATGTATGAGGGCAATCCAGAGTCGTAGTCGAAATAGCAGGCAAATGGTCAGAAGGCTGGCAGCATACAGGAATAATCAAACAAAGCAAAGGTTCAAAACACGGAAGGCAAAGCAAGGAAAACTTGTTGTAACGTCACTTAAACAGATAACAAGACTCAGCAACTTCTGTGTGTTTGTGTGGTGATTTTATAGTCCATGTAAACAGTTCATGAGCTGCTTCAGCTGTGGGTTTGCAATCAGACAGGATTTGGAACCAGTTGTGTGTGTGTGTGTGTGGTGCATGACTGAACATGTAGTCCATAAATGGCGGATTTGTAGTCCATTAGTGAACTTTGTGTTTACCAGCAATCTGCACAGGCTGGATCGCTGGTGATCGTGACACAGTGGCATGGTTACTGTCTTATAGTGTGTTCAATTGCTGACCTGCTGAACATATATGGCAATTGAAATATTGCTTTTGACACATGCTTATTTACAACAGATTTGGCCAATTATTTGACCGATCAAAGCATTGTATATATGATAAAATATGTCAAACTACTGTTTACCTTCGTACTTTTGTAAAAATTAGATTACATTTTATATTAAAAATACTTAATTCATGTGATAAAAAACATTAATATCAATAAATAAGAAAAAAAAAATCATATTATCAGTGTTGTGTTGATTAACATTTGTGTTATTTAAGTTATTAAGTCATTAAGTTATTTTTAAAATACCAGTATGAATTTAAATTTTAAATCTATCAAATGTAGACACTTTACTGTCACTATCTTTTCTGAAAAGTTACAAGAAAGTTATTCATGCATAATTGTTATCCAAGCCCATCTTCTAAGTACTTATTCTGACAATGTTGCAACCATCTGCTTAATGTCCCAGATCATGTGTTTATTTATTTAGTTTAATCCTCTCATGTTTGCTGGAGATTTGGTCCACTGGAATATCTGTTGAAAGACTTCTGCAACTTATTGCAACATTCTGAACAATCTGTACTTCTTTCCCTCACAGACTTGGTTTTGTTGATTCTTAATTAAACATGGCATATTACTGAAGCGCAGAAACGCATTTGAGTTTGATATGGAAATGTGAATGCAAACATCTGGACACTGATTGCTATTGCTTCCTCATGGATTTATCCCTCTTCCAAAAAATATTACCTGAAACATCTCCCACATGTAGTCAAACATTTGATTTACTCTTTTAATTCCGGCCTGAATGTTACTCAAGGGTTTGCTCTAATGAGACTTAAGAGAGACATCCTCTCTAATCTATACCGAGCTGAGTAACACGCCGAGCCTGCCATTCATGAAACACGCGGCTAATTAGGCTTCAGCTCAACTTTTGATTTTCGAATTTAGAGCGTATGAATGCGAATGAAGGTGAGAAAGGTTTTTGGTAATTAAATGTGGAAGACGCATTAGAGGGAATAGGTGTTCTCTGAAGAGGGCGGCGAGATTACTTTGCTCTTGAAATAGCTTTCACGTCTGTGAGATTATTCAGCAGGGGTCTGCGCTGAAATCTCTCAGGTGAGGGTGAGTGAGTAGGTTAGTAGGAATGGATGATTTAAGGAGATTTGACTGCTAACTTAACCTTGGATTTGCAAAGCGATTGTGTTATCCTGTGCTGAAGATACTGAGCTCTGTTTTAAGAAGGTGCTATTTTGTCTAAGACACCAATCACTACAATTCTGACACAGAAAGTATGGATACATTTCCCAATTCCCCCACTGATGTTGTTTTTTTTTTTTGCACACACTTTGTATTTGGTGTTTTAGCCACCTCTTCACGATATGAATGTATAAAGCCCAAAATTATTTATACACCTGGCAAATTCTAACTGAAAGTTTTGGTTAAAATGTAGAACACAATAATTTCACAATGATGTCTCTTGTATATCATCTTATTATGTTTTGGGAGAAGAATGTATCATTTCCAGTCAAAAAGAAAACTTGCTGGTTGAATAAAAGTAACTTTAAAAAAAAAAAATTGGTTGTTCCCAGTTGCATGTTGTCTAGGAGCGTTGAGTAGAGTGGTAAATTTCTAAGGCTGTATTACAGAAGATTACAGCATATAATCAGTTTAGTAAACATTGTAATTTCAGCTGGGATCTAATTTAGAACAACTTTTGAGATCAAGTTTTACTGCTAGAGGTTGGTTATTCAAAACAATTAATTTGTTTCTTCATAACAAAGTCATACTGTAGTTTGAGGACACCATAAAGGAGAAATTATGTATTACAGAAATTAATCAGACTGAACTTTAATGCATTACTTTATGAGATGAGAGATGAGGTAATGTATTTATCACATCACATTTATTTAATATAAACAGAATAGCCATAAGTCGTGCACTGTCAAATGCTAATTTACTACTCATAAATGTGTCAATTTAAAGTTTTTACAGATTAAAGTTAAGGACACTTAAAAAAAATTAAATTAGCCAGTTGCAGTGAATTGCCATAGAAAACATCACTAGCTATTTTATAATTTATTTTACATTTAAATGTAAATTGTAAAAGCTTTTTGTGCAATGAATGAGTGAAAGTATTTGTTTATGAATTACATTTTTTTTTGGTATATTTGGCAACACCCATTTTGTAAATAGCAAGGCCATATAGATCTTCAAGGGCAAAACTTCTTTTTTATCTAGACAGTCCAGAGATTACCACACTTGTTTTATGAGATTGAGCAAAAAAAAAATAGCAATATATAAGATGCAAAACTTAGTAGAGTCAAAGTACTTTAATTTAAAAGTACAGATTTCAAGTTTATCTGGATATATTTCTTATGTATTTCTGCAAGTATTCACTGAGATTCCAGTGTGTTTGTTGACCACCAAACTGTTGTAAAGGCAGACGTCTGGTCTGATCTTCTCCATCAGTCTGTAGCGATTAATGATTGGCTCCTGTACTAGTAGGCGGGGCTTAATTAACCATATTGACCATTACACTTTTTTTCTTATTCAAAACTATACGAGTGACACGTCTTGTGTATTCTATGGTCTTTGGTAGAGTCACCTAGTGGCCAATTTCTTTTAAAGACCTCCAGCTCAATAAGTTGAACATGCCCATTGAGATTTGGTTCGATCAGCCATCATTAATCTTGTCTAATAGGTGTTAAAAATAATTTTCTGATGGCAGCCATTTTTTTTGAGATACTGCAATTTCCTCATAGACTTTCATGTCACCTTGGACAAAGACACTGCATGCCAAAATTCAATTTGATCAGATTGGTTGCTTGGTTAGACATATTATGTTTTCTTACTTTATAGCGCCACAATGTGGCCAAAGTTGATGAGCTTGCAATGTGACCTTAGATTGAACTTTTAACTTTTTTGTAGTAAGGACTAGTTCACAAAATTTTGCAAAATACATTAAATTTTTGCCAGTGTGATGGCTGGATCTTGATCAATGGATTCCAACTATATAAGACACTTGAGTCTGTGGCAAGCAGTTTAGAAATTAAGAGTGATTGCGTGTTTTGGGCTATTGTAGTGCCCCTATCGGGTTAGTCGAGGCAGGCAAGCCTTATTTATGGGGTAGACAGTATAGGTACTACCTTTTGGCAAAGTTTTTTACAATTACAATTTCAGCACTATTACTATACACCTAATGACCAGAATTAGTATGAGTGGATTATGTCCAACAACAGTAAACATTACCACACTTTTAGCTGGATTTTATTGTTGACTGCTTGACTATCCTGGATCGAAACTCGTGCTAGAGTTGTTGTCAAAAGGATAAGATCATGGCTTTTAAACAAACATGAATAGAAAATTGGTTCGTGCCATCTTGGCATATATGAACAACAACAAAAAAGCAACTGTGTTACACACATGAGTATTTAGATTTTTTTTTATTGCAAGCACATGTTGACCTTATTGATAATACATGTTCCATGAGCCTTTGCCCTGTGGAATGTGGTGTTAAATATTGTAGTGGTTTGGTTTTTAAGGCCTAGTGGTGTTTAAATAATAATGATCACAGCTCAAACTGTACCTATTAATCTCTACATTACCCTTTTCCTAAAAAAAAAAAAAAACACTATCATTTCCATCCATCTGTCTCCTTGCCCAACTGAAAACATTTAATTAACCGCTAAAGCAGGTTGTTGGGAGACGCAGTGGCGCAGTAGGTAGTGCTGTCGGCTCACAGCAAGAAGGTTGCTGGTTCGAGCCTCGGCTTGGTCAGTTGGCGTTTCTGTGTGGAGTTTGCATGTTCTCCCTGCGTTCGCGTGGGTTTCCTCCGAGTGCTCTGGTTTCCCCCACAGTCCAAAAACATGCGGTACAGGTGAATTGTGTAGGCTAAATTGTCCGTAGTGTATGAGTGTGAATGAGTGTGTGTGGATGTTTCCCAGAGATGGGTTGCATCTGGAAGGGCATCCGCTGCGTAAAACATGTGCTGGATAAGTTGGCGGTTCATCCGCTGTGGCGAACCCAGATTAATAAAGGGACTATGCCAAAAAGATAATGAATGAGCAGGTTGTTGGAGATTAGACTGTTGAGATCTTGCAGTGTTAGAAATGTATGGTCTGCTCCACTGCAGGCAACAATGTAGAAGCACTGAAGCTAATAATAACCAGAGACCTCAAGCCCTGCTGACTATAACACAGGCTTCCACTGTAAGTGCATTACTGTAAACACGATTATTGCTTGTTTTTACAAACTCAGGGCGAAATTTTGTTTTCTGCCATGAACAACAGCTTGTCACAAACATTGTAGACCAAGCTCGTGTTGTATAAAGAACATTCCTCCAAGATAGAAATAAGACTGGGAGCAAACGGATGGTTCATGTCCCAAATTAGTCAAAGCCTGTTTCAGATTAGATGAAATCTGTTTCCAGTAATCAACAGTTAATTAATGAATCCATATGACATTTGTGAATGTTTTTGAATATTAATTGTTTGTTTTAATTAGTATTTGATTTAGCATTTAAACATGTTGATTGAACAGATGTGTTTCTGTTGTTCTTGCTTATTTAACATTGTTTACGGTATATAGAGGCCATATTTAAAGGGCTCCAATTTCATTATTCGAGACAGTAGAATGAAATGTAGTACTAACATACTGTATAGAGAACCTGATCTGTAACACAAGCATTACTGTGCAACAAAGACAGTGAAATTGCCTTTGTTCGCATACAAGGCTGTGCACCAGTGTGTTGGAGAAGCTAGGTTAAAGCTATTTTCCTAGATCAACAGTTACCTTTCCTCTTCAGGCCTCGAGCAAAGCATTGTCAAACATGAGTGAAAAACCAACCCCCAAAACCAGCAGAACATGAAACCAAAGTTGAGGAGATAAAGTGGGGAATATGTATTTTCCATACAGTATCCTCCTCAAGGCATGACTAAACAATAATACATAAAGGGTTTGAACAATTAAACTAAAATGACTGGTTTTATATCACAATAAATAGTATGTTGTAGGGCCTAATTTTTGCGGTCACAAAAAGTGTTGTATTGACAGATACAGAAACACCCCAAAGTGGCTCAATAATATTTACATCTGGTCTCTGTGCAGGCCTTCGCTGATTCACCCCATGTTTCACTGTGGGCATGCAACAGTCTGGGTGGTACGCTACTTTGGGGCTTCTTCACACTGTAACTTTCCCAGATGTTGGGAAAGACAGTGAAGGTGGACTCATCAGAGAACAATACATGTTTCACATTGTCCACAGCCCAAGATTTTCGCTGTTGGCACCATTGAAACCAACGTTTGGCGTTGGCTATGGCTATAGCAGCTCGGCCATGTATATTGACCCTGTGGATCTCCCATTGAACAGTTTTGATGGTATCAGTAGAGTTGAGGTGCATATGGGCAGCTGTGGTTTTATGTTTTTAGATACAATCTGGTTTAGAACCTGGACATCCCTTTCAGAAAGTTTCTCTTGCATCCACAGTTTTTGTTGGATGTGGTTTGTCCTACTTGGTGGTATGCTGACATTACCCTGTATACTGTGGCTCTTGATACATCACAAAGACTTGCCAGTGAGATGCACATCAACAATTTGTCCTCTTTTGAAGTCTGATATGTCACCAATAATGGTGTGTGCATTACAATATTTTAAGCAAAACTGTGCTAATTAAATCTTCACACTCTGCTCTTACTGGTAGAATGTGAAATCAATGAAGATTGGCCACCAGGCTAGTCAAATCTACCTATGAAACCTCCAACACTAAATTGGCCAGTGTTTCAGATTCATTGCCCAACCCCTATATATTGTACATTAAAATATATCAGTCAAAGCTGTGAGGAACTCTATCATACCACGAGGACTCATCCTGTGTTTGGAATGTCTCAGCACTTCTTCATTAGCATAGAAGTAACCATATACAATATTTTCTCAGCTTACGGAACATTTATTATACCCTGTTGTAAAAAATGTACATTTTTGGGTCAGAGGGAATTGTAGCTGTGTTTGCACCTGTGCCTTTAAATGAAATCGAGCTGGTTCTCTACTCCCACTACCAGGATATTTCATTCTAGAGAAGGATAACCAGGGTCAAATGTCAGGATAAACACAGCAAAAAAACTGAAAGTAACAATGAAACAAACCCATAGTCACAAATACCACAGTAAAAGCTAGGACACACCAAGCAGACGTGATTGAAGTGTCCTTATTTACAGATGTGCACACTATGCAGCTGTGGTGACTCCAGTGCTTCTGAATTACGTAGCTCAAAGTATAGTTCAAAGTGCTGTAAAAAAAAAAAGTGCACCATTTACTGTTTCTTGAAGTTCAGTTGTATCACAGAGAGTTGGAACAGATCTTTTAATACCTTTTTTTGCAATTCCTTTTTTGTAGACATGTTTATACTCATTAATACTGAGACATGGTAAAATGTGCCTGTCAATCAATATCTGTGGCCAAGAAAAACCACATTGCTACGTCACATTGCGGTAGGCCTCAAATAACTGTGATTTATTGTCAGGAAATTATTCAAAAGAGACTTGTGTTTGTATCACTTCAATATGGCAGTGGACACATTATATTTATACACATTTCTGTCCAAACTGCTTCCAAAAGTAGATTTTGCATGATTGGTACCCTTTAAAATCTATAGTATTCATAATATTATGTTTTTACAATCATGCTACCTAGTGGTTTGAAAGGAGGTAAATTGTCATATGCATTTGTTTTTATTGCAAACTATGTCTTTTCAAAGTCCATACAGATTCCAAAGGTAGAAGTGCTGATAAAAATCAGGGCCTGGGTAAGCTGTGTTTGGACTTTGAGGGGGGATTGTCAGTTTGAATGTCTCAATATTTGGGCTTTGGTCACATAGTCAAGGAACAGGTAAAAGAAGATTGTAGCCTTTGCTCTGTCTCTTTCCTGCTTTGCTCTTATCCTGCTTTGGTCTTTTCTGCTCCGGAGTCTTTCTTCTCTGGCTCTACTGCTATCTGGCTCTCTTTGGACCTTACTCTCTGTTTTTCATCTCTCTTCCATCCGCTCTCTCTCGGGTAACTTTATTTTACAACCCCAAATCTTTCAGACCTGCAACACATTCCAAAAAATTTTGGGACAGGAGCAATTTAGGACTAGTAATCAGGTAAATTGGTTAAATAAATATGTGATTTGAAACCGGTGATGTTATTGTAATTATGATTTGGTTCAAAAGCAGCATCCAAGAAAGGTCTAGTCCATTAGATGTAAAGACGGGCCGAGGATCACCAGTTTGCCAACAAATACGTGAGAAAATGATTGAAATGTTTAAAAACAATGTTCCTCAAAGTAAGATAGGAAGACATTTGGATATTTCACCTCCAACACTGCATAACATAACTAAAAGATTCAAGGAATGAGGAAGAATTTCAGTGCGTAAAGGACAAGGGGACCAGCCTAAACTGAACTATCATGATCTCTGATCCCTCGGGCGGCACTGCATCAAGAATCGTCATTCATCTTTAAAAGATATAACCACATTCATCCCAGATGCCTTTGAGCCAAGAGAAGTCAACTGCACTTCTGGAAACTGTTAACATAGGGCTTCCGTTTGGCACAATACAATTTTAACTGGCATATGTAGATGTAACTTTGCATTGTTGTTCTTGACAAAGATTTGCCAAAGTAATCCTGAGCCCATCTCAATACATGGGATATTTCATAAAATGTACAATTATTGTTTCTTTAATACTAAATGCCTACCATTTTGTACATGCTGCTCTCTATGTTTTGCAGGGATTCTCCTCTCTCAATCTTTCTCCCTCTGCTTGTCTGTAAATTGCTTTTACTGTGTTGAAGTCAGGTGTAGGTGAGCATATGATGGCTTCCGCTCATCTTAGGGTTGTTATTAACACTGCAGCTGTGTTGGCACCTCAGATAAACTTTCAGTTTCAGTTGTGCTGCTACTTGCAATATGCTTACCCGCCGGGCGATATCAAGATTAAGCTAGTTAAGCTTCTGTGCCCGTTGGTAAGACACCAGAGGGCTGTTCCTGCATTGCGAGGCCTTGATGTTGCCTAATCTTCAGTCAGTTTTCCTAGATCCTTGTCCTGCAGTCATTTTAAGGTGTTATTTTTCATTGCTGTTCAGTTCTAACCACAAGGCACTTGAAAATTAATCATAGCAAGTTTTTACTGCAGGCACTTTCATCGGATACATTACAGTCATTGGACGTTTTGCTGACATTTGTCATTAATAGCTTACACAAGAACAGTTCTGCTTGCATAGAGTCAATTTTAAGGCATTGCTTTGATTTGAGACAGGTCATAGAATTGTGTTGTGATCTGCGGCCAATGGCATGTTTCAGGAAGCCTATAACATAAATAGGGATCAAATTAACATTGATGTTTCTTTGTGATACACTGAAATAAATTGCTAATAAAATTATCTTTTTTTCAGATTTCTGGGAAATACGTTTTACAAACAAAGAGTGAGAAATTAGCTTAAGAAGCTGACCTTTTAAATGTTATTTTTTAGGTAATGTTTCATGTGATGGAAATTAATGTTTTGATGAGGTCGAGGTCCCAAAGCACAGTCCAGAGGAGTGTTTCAAAACATCTGCACTTCAGAATTGAGGTTTTCATAGTGATCGAATAAAATATCTGATCACCCAGGTCATGTGACCAAAGTGATTCAAAGGATTGGGGCATTTAACAAGTGTTTTAAAACTCAATTGCACAGTCTAGTAAACAGTGTGCCAACATATACACTGTAAAAAAAAATTCTGTATTTTGTGATTCATGTTTTTATTTTTCATTTCCCCACGTTTATTCATGCTTTTCAAGTGAGTTTTCTTCCAACTTTAAACCTTGAAAAGTTCAAAAAAGTGACTTTTATTAACATTTTAATAGCTTAAAGGGATATATTGTGTAGGTTGGTGTTGTATATTATGGTACAAAAACTTTGTAACAAACTGCCAGTATATTTTCTGTTATTTTACATATTTTTTACTCTATTTATTGTTTCTTATACATTGTATTACTTCAGACTACTAAAATGTCAATAAAAGTCACTTTGTTAAACTGTAGAGTTTAATTTTCAACATCAGAAATCACTAGAGCAGACATCATGGTCCCATAATGCATCCCTTAACCGTAAATAAATAGTAAACGCTTGTGAACCACAGAAAACAGAAACTGTTAATAACATATATTTTTTACAGTGCTCTCTGAGCATCCCAAGATTTGATGTGTTCATTTTTATGACCAAAACAACACATTTCAGTTGTTAGGCCAATGTTACAACATAACAAATTACAAGAATAAAGCAATAAAATCACAAATTTTAAATGACTCTATTTTTTTTGGATTCAAACTAGTCCATGCCAGTCAGGAACCCTAACCACTGCACTAAATCACATGATATCTCATACCCACAACGTGGGTTATAATTACTCAGTTGGCTTAATGGTTTCTTTGTTGAAGTTGCTTAAAAGCAATAACCTGAAAACAACCTCTTGGTGTTGAAATGGGATTGACAGAGATGGGTTTCAAAATGTTCAGCAGCCTCGACACATTTACTTTGACTGTTTTAGTGTTTCACGAAACCTTTGCCCACCACTAACAGAAACAAGGAATCAAAGCAGGCTAATGCGATGTCTGACTATGAATGTGGTGCTTATATAGGCTGCGTTCCAGTCCACTTTTTCGCTAATTTGTATACTGACCTTGGCATTACAGTGTTGATGTGATTTATGAGGACATGCATTGTGTCCTCATAAGTTGAATCTGTTAATAAAATGATACTTTACAGGCTTTTTCACATTCAAAATTTGTCACAGGGTTTGGTTTAGGCGTAGTGGGTAAGGCCACATGCTGTAATAAGCAGTTCTTACTGTATAAATTATGTTATGCCTATGGACAGTCCTCATAAATCACAAAAATTAACCTGTGTGCGTGCGTGCGTATGTGTGTGTGTTTGTGTGCTTCTGAATTTTTGTAGGATAAGTTTGTTATGAATGACTTTATATAGAATCTTCTGTAATACAACAACTAAAAAAGTCAGTGGTCACCAGTTTCCAGCATTCTTCAAAATATCTTCTTTTATGTTAAGCTCAAACAGATAATGACAGCATTTTTTTTTGTTTTTGGTTAACTGTCCCTTTAATGAACAATCATAGCCATTATTAAGGTATAAAAGAAAAATGTTTTTGCATCTTCAACAATAGTGAAGGAGCAAGAACCCAACTTTGAAATGGAACAGTACAACATTTGATGACGTGAAGTACAAGCATGAACGCATATTGAGAAACGGCTTGAACATCCAGTTTTTCGTTACATTACTCAGAAAGAAATCTCCAGCTCAGTGGTTTTCTGTCAGCATGCAGTAGGTTTGAAACCACAACACTGCTCCTCTTGTAAGGTCTTATCCCGTTTCATTTTGACCTCTGTCCTTCCATTTAATAGCAAGACAGTTGTTAGAGAACTGGGCACTCTCCACACCAACTCAAACTTGACACCGATAGTAAAAGTAGTGTCTGCCATGAACCTCTTTTGATTTCTGTGCTTGGTAAATGGCAGTGCTCATGAGGGAGTGATTCGGCGAAAGCATGAGGCATCAAATGTAAGAGCTGCCAGATGATTCCATCAAGGTTTAAAGGTGTCATTCTCTTTTATAATCCCATAACCCCAGCAGCGCACAAATGGGGCTGCGCATAGCTGACTTTTACTCTCTTATTCTACTCGTTTAGGGTACTTGTGGTTATAACAGAAGTACCATTAGAGACCACCTGGCATTGAACCTGTTGTGAGTGAATAGAAAAAGAGATCCAGGGAATTGTTTCAAATCTCTTCTGTGGCAAGTCAGTGTCTCTTTTTGGTATGCTGGGATTGCAGGTACTCTTTTAGTCTGCCACTGTCAAACATCAAGTGCATTTGTTCAGTCCAACTGAAAAATTCCTTCATGACATACAATAATAGTGGAAATATTAACAAATAGCACTTTTTAACATGCCGATGTATGAACATTAGTGCTGTTGATTAAAAAAAAAAAAAAAATCATGGTCTTTGATTAATCTAATCAATTTTTTTTTAAATGTATATGATTTCACTGCAAATATCCAGTATTAAAATAAAGAAATGCAAGACAATCCTGTTTAAGCAAACAGTTCCTCTATTTTTAGCACTGTGTTGTGATAACTACACCGCCAGCTGGGTTGCCCTTGCAGGCTACTGGAGATCACTACCTGTAACACTCATCCGAACTACATATCCCATTATACCCTGCATGCACACACCAGTTTCAAGTTCACTCTGATTACACACACAGCTGAAGGATATCATTAATTACTTGCACTTTAAGTTCTTTCACACATCTATTCCTGAGTCTTTTTTTAGCTGTTACTGAATTGCAAATCCTTTTTTTCCTTGTTTTTGCCTTCCTGTTTATAAGAGCTTTTGGACTGTTTTTTTGTTTTTTATTCTGGATTCCACTTTAGATTTGCCTTTGTTGCAGTGCATGCTGGTTTTCAACCCCTATCTCTATCACTATTCTCTTAATAAAACTTCATTTAGAATAACCCTCTTCACATCTCTACCAATGCATCAATTATCATCTTATTTATTATTTTAAACTTGTCTAAAGTGAATGAGTATAGATGCAGTTTTCTCCTATGTAGTTTTGGTCACTTATTGATGTCCAGTGGTCTCCAGTAAGTGCAATAAAAGTGTCCTCTGCCAACTGACTCACTTTAGCTTTTTTAGTGTTGTACAGTGCATGTATTATTGTAATAATAGTTTGCCTCAGTGGTAACTGTCCTGAACAATGTTGATGGGTCTGCTGTACCTGTATGTGGATATCCATTTAGTGATGAATTTGCTTTGCAGCTAGTGTTTTTTTTTTTTTTTTTTTTTTTTTTTTTTTTTTGGCAATTAGGCTTGTGCCGATGCACTCATAAAGTTTTCTTTGACGTGTATGGCAGGTTAATGCTGCCTATGCACTGGCATCTTTGCTAACATCTGCAAAAATATGTCTAGCCCAAAGATGGTACTTCAAACTTCGGTGGAAGGACACTTCATCATTAAATTAAGTGCACACAACTTTGGTTTTATCCTAAATTCCATCTGGAATCTTTTAATAGCTAAACTTGCCATGCAGCACACCAGGCGTTAAGTCTTGGGCAATCATATTACAGGTTTTTGTTCACTAAACCATTATCATACAATGTTATAACTGCAATGATGGCAAGAAGTTGGCGTCAAACCTTACAAATGATTCATTTGCATTTAATTAATTAAATATTAATATACTATTTAATTAATTAAATATTAAGACATATTAGATTAATCACATGAATTAATGCTTATAAAGGAGGCCTAAAGTAAAATATCAGGATTCTGCCACTTCGGTCTTGTTAATTCTTGTTTTGGTGACAGAGTCCAGACACTAGACCTGTCCTGTCTTGTATGTTGTGCTCGGCTCAAGTTTTCTCGGTTCGAGCTCTCTTATTCTGTTCTTGTCTGTTTCAATATTTTGTACGAGCGCTGTCTTGGCCACGCTTGATGCGAGCACGCAAGGTCTGGGCGTCCTCGGGGTGCGCGCTCTCATGGTGTTTGTTCTGTCTGCAGCATGCAGAAAAACTCAGCATCTTAGTCTAGTTGGTTTTGGTTTCAGTTGGCACTGGGATGTTGCAGGTGTGAGTGCAAGGTAAGTGTTTCATTTATTGTGTACTTTTGTCTTGCGTTCTGTCTTGTCTTGGTGGTCGCGTGCTTTAGTGTTGCGTTTCATGTAAACTCTCGATTAATGAGTTCTCTCATTGGCTGCGTGTTCTAGTCCCGTTTTACGTGAGCACATGGCTTGTGTTGTTTCTATGTGTCATGTGCTCTCCTGACTATTGTATAGTCCCACCCTCCTTGTTAACCCATTCTTAGTTGATTCAGTTCACCTGTTTGTTTGTTAATTTTTTCTGCTTATAGCTCCCTCTTGTCTGATGTCCTGTGCCAGTTTGTCATCGCATTTCGTTTTGTCCAGTCCTGTCCAGCCCTGCCTTTCCCCGCCAGCCCAGTCAAGTTTGTTTGTTTATTTGTTTTGTTAATGTTTTCCTCCTCATGGTATTTTTTGTTGCCTTTTTCTTTTATTTTAAAACAAACCTATGTTTTTGTCCCTGCATTTGAGTCCTCACTCCCTTCCCCACACTACACCCATCACATTAAAGCCCTAAATAAAGCCCTAAAGAAAATAATAGGTTATTAATAGGAAATTATTACGTTTTGATTTGTTTCTTTGTGTGATTTTGCTTGTTTGAATGATTAAAACAATATTTCAATTTTCAAAGGTCAGTTTGGCTCTTCAGCAGGTTATTCAGTACCATATGAAATGTTTTTATTGCATTTTACAAAGAAAAACTACTTTTTGGCATTATATTCTGGTTTTACCTTGTTAAATAAAAGTTTGATGGGTGGTAATAATGGGCTTACTGCTTGTCAATAAATAAACTTGTCAATGGTGAGCTGGTTGACTAGTACTCTGTGACAATGAAGAAAGGAAGGGATTTTAACGAATGTATGTATTTATTTATTTTAACACCTAAACCACTCTTTATTTTTCATTTAAAGAACCAAGATTTCAATGTGTTTGAAAAACTGGGTAAATAGTAAAGGTTAATAGTAAAACTTCTAAACCTAGAAAAATTTCTAGTGATTTAGTGATAGTGATTTTTTTTTAATACATATAATGAACATGTCAACTTCTAATATACTTTATCAGAGAGAAACTGAGAGTAAATCCTTGTTAAAAATAATTAATTCGTAAATCACACTGGCAAGTCACAGACCTTAAAATGTTGTAGAAGATGAGTGACCTTGAGGTCAAAAAGGTTAAGAATCACTGAATGCAAGAATAAAAATGAATCACTTGCCAGTGACACTATACTTTATACTGTTTGACCTGTGGAAATATGCAAGGGAAATGTTAATTTGATTATTTATTAACTATTTTATTACCCTTCTAAGGATCACTTGCCATTGGCAGATTTGGTAAGAAGTCCAAGTTCTGGCTTGCATTTGCTGTCCAGTTCTTTCTATTTTGAAAGTCATATTAATCTGCATTTAAAGACTAGCTACTGTGTAATATCAGGTCATATCCACTGTGCACTGCTGGCTGAGCTCGATAGTATAAATCTAGAAGACAGGCAAGCTGGATTGCTCTGGATAGAGCTCCTTTACTAATCACACTTTTTAGTATACCATTGTGAACTCCTTCCGGGTTAATAGTCAGAGAAAGTGTTCTGACAATAGACACAATGCAAGTGTGAATGGGGCCTGATTTCGTAGCTGTCAGCACTTAAAGGTCTCGGTGTTCAGGTAGTACCGCAGTGTGCCATATGAGCCGGACACAGCGACATCTTTACTGAGGCAAACGCTTGATGAGGAGAGTAGATCAATAAACACTCAACTTGCCCTCTTTTCATCGTCTCTTACTTTTATCTCCTTTCATTCTGTCTCCGTTCTGGTTTCTCTTCTGCTTTGTGCACTTGTCCACGCACACACATAAACGGTGCAGTAACTGACCCAGATACAGTCCCTTCATCTGTTGAGTTTTTGACTGAAATATGAATGCTTGCAGTGTAGGTAAGTAAACATTATGCTAAAAACAAGAAGCAGAGGCATGAGTGCTTGTAGTTGCAGTACAGGACTTTGTTAGCATGACTTGTAAAAACAGACTAAATGAAATGTATGCAACAATCTGGCCAATTAGATTAGAGCTTTGTAAATTTGGCACTTGGCAAGTTACAGTATGTGTGCCAAAAAACAGCTGCGTAGTTAATGATTATTGTGTTACTGGCAAATTGACCCAGATTTATTCTCTTGGCACCTGTAAAAAATCTACATTTCTAAATGCATTCACTCTTAAGAGTTTTCAAGCTACAACCACCAAACGTGGCTCAGACCTTCAGAGTAATCCAATGAGCAATCCTGTCTTGTATCATTTTTTTATTCATATAGTTTTTTTATGTAGTGATTTCTTTCTTATAGTTTTCATAACCAAAATGATAACTATAACAATATTCAGTCTTTCATTAAAGAGATCAAAACTTTCAAACGGTAAATGATTATTTAACCTACAACTGCCCAGGTCAAAGCCTTCAGACCTTAATCCATTTGAGCAAAGTCTACAGCATGAAGGCAACATGGTCATTCATTCAAACATCATGCTATCCACATATAAATTTGTTGTAGAAACATGTTAGCAACAACTTCATTGATTCTAGAAACATGCTAACAACATGCCAATTAACGCCACTAGTATGCTAATTCACACTAACAACCTGAAAAAAAAATAAATAAATCAGAATCATCTTAGTGTAATGTGATCAGGGCCGGATTAACCCATGGGCATTATGGGCACAGGCCCAGGGGCCCGTGCGCACTTGGGGCCCCTGCGGGGGGAGTGGAGTGTCTATATAGGCTACGTGGAAATAGCGCACCTCGTTGGAATAAGCTATTTGAGCGATTTCCGCCCATCACTGTTTGATTGACAGAGACAATATAACTAAAGAGCACAACTGATAGCAGCGTGAGTAGCGTAGCTCGTAAAGTGCATGGCAACATGTTTTGACGCGATCGATCATCAACCAGTTCGAAATCAGCATCTGATGAACTCGTTCTTCTTTTTTTCCCCATTACATATCAGATTGGAAATACATTTATTTTTAATAGAAAAGAAATATTTTTGTTTAAAAAATAAAATAATGAAGTCACAAGTGGCTCATGGGTATTTAATTTTATTTTAAGGTTTAGCCCATTTCATATGTGTATAAACATCATTTAAATTGTTATTTTAAATATTCTATAAACAGTTATTTTCCACCTGGTGTTAAATGTTAATATCTTTAATATAACTCATTTGTATTTACAACGACTACCCTTTAAAATATATATATCTTAGAACTGCTTTAGTGAACTTGAACCAGTATACTAAAAACCATAAATTTTCAATAACTTTATTAGTACCTTTAAAAATAAGTAAAATCTTTGTAAAGATTGATAGATTCATTATATAAAAAAATATTATATTATTCTTATTTTTTAATTCAACTATAGGAGTGTGGTCGGGTAGGGGGTCCAACAGGACAATGTGCCCAGGGGCCTGTGAATTCTTAATCTGGGCCTGAATGTGATGGACGCTGACACCGGAATTGAGGATCCAAATGCAGGTTTATTAGGAGAAAGGTCAGGCAAGCAACGGTCAACACAGGGGCAAACAGATGTATACAAGAAATCCAGAGTCGTGGTCAGTACACAGGCGGATGGTCATAAGGTAGGAAGCAGAAAGGAATAAACAAACCAACAATGCAAGGGTTTAACAAAGCAAGGCAAGGAAAACATGTCACAATGTCACAAACAGTAAAACAAGAATCAGCACTGGTGTGTGTGTGTGTGTGCATGTGTGTGTGCTGTTTAAATAGTCCTTGTAATCAGTCTTTGAGCAGCTCCCAGCTGTGTGAGTGTGTAATCAATGGAAACTCGGAACATGTGCGTGTGAGCAGTGCATGACAGCATATATAGTCCATATAACGGCGGATTTGTAATTCTTTATTGATCTGCGTGTTTGCAGCAGCTAGATCGCTGGTGATCATAACACTTAGATAAATACAGTATGAAGGTAAGTCAGTAGCAAAACTCAAATGCGTGCAAATCTGAATGTGAGAATATGTCATATTAATATTTGGATCTGTCAATTAAAATTTACACACAGTGCTGATGTGAATCTCTCGATTTGTACATACGGGTAATAATGAAATCACCTGTGATTTGAATTGGAAGTTGCAGATTAATAGTATTTGTAGCACAATGTACCTTTTTTTCTGAGAGTGTATGGCCAATTTTAGCTTACCCAATTCACCTGTACTGTAAGTTCAGATATGTTAGACCCATTCTAAAAACAAGCAAATTCATCTTGGCAACATGTAAATTCAAGTTATAGGATCCAACTTAGCTTAAAGTAAGCAAGCACTGTTTCCCAGTGTGCTAAACAAACACAAAATCATACAATTTGTTCTGCTAGAAATAAAAGTTACTTGGCTTAATAGAGTGCAACAGATGGGTGCTGGAAGTAAAACTCAATTTTCTCCTTATGAAAATAGATTTTTAATGATAACTTATAAACCTTTTAAATGCAGACCTATTGTGCTTATAGCTTTTTAATTAATATATGCTTCTGTTGAAGCCATCTGTCCACATTATATGCATTTATTTGAATAATAATTATGTTTAATGGCTGTAAAAAAACAAACAAACAAATGCATGATGCTGTACAGAGAACTCAAATGACATAATCAAGCTGGTCTGTCTACACTTTATTTGTTTTTATATTTGTGTTATATTTGTGTATATGCCTATTTTTACCAACACCATTGAAAATGCCGGCAGCTAGCTCTCTGCAACTCTCACATGGTGGCCCACTGAAGCTAAGCAGGGCTGCGCCCGGTTAGTACCTGGATGGGAGACCACATGGGAAAGCTAGGTTGCTGCCGGAAGTACTGTAGTGTTAGTAAGGCCAGCAGGAGGCGCCCAACCTGTGGTCTGTGTGGGTCCTAATGGCCCAGTATAGTGATGGGGACTCTATACTGCTCAGTGAGCGCCGTCTTTCCGATGACACGTTAAACCGAGGTCCTGACTCTCTGTGGTCATTAAAAATCCCAGAATGTCTTTCGAAAAAAAGAGTAGGGGGTTAACCCCAGCATCCTGGCCAAATCTGCCTACTGGCCTCTGTCCATCATGGCCTCCTAACCATCCCCACATCATAATTAGCTTAGTCTCCTCTCCACCAATCAGCTGGTGTATGGTGTGCGGTCTGGTGGATGATGCACACTAGTGTGCCCCCCCCCCCCCCCCCTTATGTGTAAAGCGCCCAGAAAAGGTCACACTAATGCACTGTATATACGTTTCCATTCATATCTCACTTTTGCATTATTGACTATTACTCCTCACTCATGCTCTTCCTGTACTGAGTTTTTTTTTCTCTTGCTATGTCAAAGAACAAGCTGTCTTAGGAGGATCAAGTTCTCTCATTCGGAAATGTCTCTTCACTCTATTTAACATTTTTTCTTGCTTAATAGTTGAACCTCTAATGTTTTCAGATTTCTATCTCTCACTGTTGCTCATATTTGTAAAGCTTGTTCAAGTTTAATGGAGTGCAACAATTAAAATTCCATTGTAGACTTTGTTTTAAAATGTGCAACAATGAGAGTTGATATGTATGTATTTCAAAGCAAACATCATTCATTTTTTAAGCTATTGTTTTGATTTTGTTATACTTTTAATGTGGCAATCTGGCAGAGAATAATGTGTTATACAGTAGTTGCTTTCACTTTATTGAAACAAATAATAAAGTTTTTTCTGGGTGAAATTGAGTCATTTCTATAGAAATCCCAGATTCTCAAACTGAACCATTACCACACTAGGCCAACAAGCCATGACTGATGGGCTAGAGCTGATCCATGTGTTTATCCACTGACCTACAACATGCTGGGGCCAAGAGTAGCAGATGTAAGGATCAAGTTAGTAAATTACACATGTCATAAGTTCAACTGAGCACTTGAACTGCTTAACAAGAATAAATACTTCCTCTAATCACTGTTCTAACAAGATCGTATGGTTTATGTCACAAAATCATGGCCTGAAGTGGGAGGGGTTTTTTTTTTAAAGAAGAATTTTGGTAGTAGCATTTTATATTGTCTGTTGCATTATTTAATCTCATTTAAAAGACACTTGTGATTCATCTGAATAAATAACATATTTCACATGTGTTAAAATAGTACATTAGCATGCACATACATAGCATGAATTCGAACAAAATAAATCCACTAAGTTGTTATTCTCACATGCCTGCATCAGTTGTGTTTCATCACATCCATATACAAGTCATTTCTTATGACCTCATGGTATAGCCTAGTAGATGTCAGGATCACCAGCAATCTAACCCTTATAGATCGCTGGAGAACATTCACTCTCACTCGGACTACAATTCTGCCATCATATGAACTACAACTCCCATCAGCCACCACACACACACACCTACTCAAGCTGCTCAAGACTGATTACATGGACCATTGTTTTACCCCGTGTAACATAACTAAGCATTTTTCCTTGTTTGTCTTGCTGTGTTTCGATCCTTGCTTTGTTCAACCGTATTGATTCTTTGCCGCATATTTTGTATTACCTTTATGCTTTCATTTTGCTCCTGTTTGGACCATTGCCTGTCTGACTATTCTTATTATTAAAAGAACTGCACATGAATCCTCACGGCGTCATGGCGGCGCAGTGGGTAGCACGATCACCTCACAGCAAGAAGGTCGCTGGTTAGAGCCTTGGCTGGGTCAGTTGACATTTCTGTGTGGACTTTGCATGTTCTCCCCATGTTTGCATTGGTTTCCCCCACAGTCCAAAGACATGTGGTACAGGTGAATTGGGTAGGCTAAATTGGCCGTATGAATGTGTGTGAATGGTAGTGTATGGGTGCTTCCCGGTGATGGGTTGCAGCTGAAAGGGCATCCGCTGCATAAAACATATGCTGGATAAGTTGGCAGTTCATTCCACTGTGGCTACCCAAGATTAATAGGGACTAAGTCGAAAACAAAATGAGTGAATAGATCCTCACCTCAGTTGTCAGAGTCCCTACATTACAGAATATAAGTGTACATTGAATGCACACTTCAGAACCTCAGGGCAAGTAGCAGGTAATCTACTGTAGGTAATTCTCACTTTCTGTTTTTCAAAATCTAATATTTCAGACATACTACTCTTCTCACATAATTAATGGAAGTATACAATTTTAAACATACTGTTAATTTGCTTGCCTATAGTTCCTGTTTCAATCTGTTGTATTGTTTTTTAGTATGTTTTTGTTTGTCACCATAGCTACTCATTCTTAGATTTCTCACACCTGCGCTGTGTCCCAATTTGCCTACTTCTACAGAATCTACTTTTTTGTGAGAAAATAATGCACATATATTTGTGTGTATAGTTGTAGCATGTTCTAGCTTGGGGACAAACTGCTTCCTCATTGAATGGCCTTTACATGCCCTGTCAATCATCTTGACACATTTCTTTCATATTTAATTTTCTACCATATTGAAAAAAAGCAGCAGCAGGTTAATTTGCTATATGCGAGTCTTTCATGCAGAGAAATCTCCTCAGGTGTTTCCAGAGTTATGCATTTAGAAGTTAATGGCCAAACATGCCTTTATAAAAGTATGACCAGTTTATAAAAGTTATAAAGGAAATATAAAGTGGAAAATTTAAATATTTTACAGTAGGTTCGATATTAATTATTAGTCATTTCAAACATATTTACATCTAATTTGTTGTGTTGAACTTTTCTGCTTTTACGCAAAATATCAAATTTCTGTTAGAATGATTGGGTTTTGTTTGCAAAATTTTGCAGAGCAACAGTATTTTGACCACATATACTTTAGAAGGCAAATATCACACCCCTTTTTAAAGATTTAATATAAGTCTTTTGTGTCTGCAGAATGTGTCTGTAAAGTTTCAGCTCAAAATACCCATCAGATTATTTATTATACCTTTTTAAATGTCGTGTTTGCCTGTGCCTTTAATGCAAAATAGCTAGTTCTCCCCATGCAACGTTCTCATGTGCATGTCAGTGAGTGTAGCCTTCACATAGATAAACAGCACAGTGACAGACAAGAATGAAGCAGATCTCCCTTAATACAATAATAACTTTTCCAACTGTTATTTGATATATTTGTTGTGGAGTTAATTCAAGCCTTTCTGCAACGATGAGTCACAAACGATGTCGTTATAAAGTTTGCGCGCGCGCACACACACACACACACACACACACACACACACACACACACACACACACACACACACACATGTTTAGCTTTAGTTTTTTTTGCATGGCAAATGTGACAGGATACACAGTAATATCCACTGCATAGACATCCATTATGTTCATGTAAAAAATAAACCTGATTTAAGTCCACAAACCGGGATTGAAGCGTCTTCTTTTTTAATTGTATTGACACTATGCGGCTGTGGTGATGAATTACGAAGCGATTTTTCTGTATGTATTACAAACATGCACTGTTTTAGAAACATTTTAAACTTGTAAAACTCATTCTTGAGGTGCAGGTGATCACAGAAATCTGAGAATCATTAATCTCAGATGCTTTGCACACGTCCTGTCTTTGTGGATATGATTATATGATACGAAGACATGTTGATACGCATCTGTCAATCAGTTCAGTGGGGGGGGTGAACAAGCAAAATAAGTAAGAAGCGTGGGGAGGGGGGGGATAATTTTTGCTACGCTTTTATTTAGGTTTTTTTTTGTATTTCTTTGTATAAAATGGGGGAAGCAGCAGTGAGAACATTTGTCTAAATGTCTCATTTTGAGTTGCGCAGAGATTGAAAGCAATACAGTTTTGAAACAACATGATGGTGTGAAATGAATATTAAGATATGTAAATATTGGGAGAATGTATGTGTGAGTAAAAGAGATAAGGAGACCATTCTACAGTGCTTTTTCCATAACATTTTTTTCCATAACACTTTCCACAATAGGCAGCGGTTTTCTATACTGCACAGCATTCTGTCAATTTCCAGATGTTAAATCTGGTTTTGTTGAAAAGCATTGTTGTGATTTCATCATTGACATTTTTGTGCATTCGGATGGAAAATGCACTTCTGTCTTGATTTTGTTTTGCTTGCATTGTAGATGCTGTATTTCTGTTGTGCAACCATGTTTTTTCCTCTTATTCTTCTTTTCTATTTTTTTGCTTACCCATTTATACGACTTGGATATACTTGCTGAGTCTGCATCTTGTCAAGGTGGTTCTCAGGTTTATTTCTGTCACAGTGGACAAATAGTCTGCCACTGTGTACTGTCCTTTTGGACTCAGATAGCATTACATATTTCCTTTTTCCACAAAGTTTATTTGTAGTGCTCCAGCAAATGCATTGTTGGTAAAAGCTACATTTAACATCTCAATTTGAAGTTTTTCAGTTTGCTGAGTTCTTGAAGTGTTTGTGAACTTTGCACTTAGACCAAAAGGAGCTTTAAACACTTATAAATTATCAATGAAAGTATCCTTTTATTATTATTGTATTTTTTGGCATCCAAGTAAAATAGTTTCTACAACAAATTTATTATCTGGGTGGTTGACAAATAGGCTGTAAAGTGCTTTTATTGTAAAACAGTATTTTTGAAAAAACCATATTTAAAATATATTAATAATAATAATAATAATAATAATTCCTTATATTTATGTAGTGCCATTCTGGACACTCAGAGCGCTTTTAAACATTTTTTGGGATTATCTCTTGATCCACCTCCAGTGTCTAGTATCCACAGGGATGACGCGATTGCAGCCATATTGCGCCAGACCGCACACCAGCTGATTGGTGGAGAGAAGACAGAGTGATGAAGCCAATTATGATATGGGGATGGTTAGGAGGCCATGATGGACAGAGGCCAGTGGGTAAATTTGGCCAGTATGCCAGGGTTAAACCCCTACTCTTTTTTTGAGGGACATCCTGGGATTTTTAACAACCCCACTGCGCCCACTGAGCAGTATAAACTCCCCATCGATATAATAGGACATTAGGACCCACAGAGATCACAGGTGAATTTTTTTTTACTGTATTTTTTTTTTTTTTACTTTTTATTGAACTGTACTGTATCATATGGGGTAACATAGCATTAAGAAAAACATCTCTTTATAATACAAATTCAAATAGCATGAAAGTGATTTATCTTGATTATTGGACAAATCTTTGTATAGTGCTATTTATTTTATATAAATTATGTTTTCCGTGGAATTGTCAATTTACAATTAGCATATATTATAGTGTCACACCAGAGGAAATTGTTTAGGAATGCATAGGAATTATTTTTAATTCCTAAAAGTTGGACAGTTGAAGGAATACTTTAAGAATCTTCTCAACCCCACTGACTTTTATTGAGGAAGCAGAGACTGGGGATGCAGAGGTGGACTCACTTATCACCAAGTGGCAAAGCAGTGAGGGTGGATGAGATTCACCCTGTGTATCTTAGGTCTCGGCATATTGTGTGTCTGTCTTGGCTGACATATCTTTACAATATCGCATGGAGGTCGGG
Source organism: Danio kyathit (assembly GCA_903798195.1). Lineage (NCBI taxonomy): Eukaryota > Metazoa > Chordata > Actinopteri > Cypriniformes > Danionidae > Danio > Danio kyathit. The sequence continues at coordinate 28,337,218 of LR812532.1, forward strand.
GACAGTACCTCTGGTCGGGGACAGTACCTCTGGACTGGGCAACTGGGGTGGTGGTTCCCATTTTTAAGAAGGGAGACTGGAGGGTTTGTTCCAACTATAGGGGGATCACACTCCTCAGTCTCCCTGGGAAAGTCTATGCCAGGGAACTGGAGAGGAGGATCCGGCGGATGGTTGAACCTAGGATACAGGAGGAGGCTATATGCCCTCACCAGGGTGCTCGATGGTTCATGGGAATATGTCCAACCAGTCCACATATGTGTCATGGATTTGAAGAAGGTATTCGACCATGCCCTTTGTGGCATTCTGTGGAAGATGCTCTGGAAGTATTGGGTCAGAGGGACTCTGTTAGGGGTTGTCTCGTCCCTGTATGGACAGAGCAGGAGTTTGGTTGGCATTGCCAGCAATAAGTCAAACTTGTTTCTAGTGCATGTTGGACTCTGGCAGGGCTGCCGTTTGTCACCAATTATGTTCATAATTTTTAGTTTCCTTTGCAGGGTGGCAGGGCACACCCTTATAGATAGGGTGAGGAGCTCTGTCACCTGGGAGGAGCTCGGAGTAGAGCCACTGCTCCTCCACATCGAGAGAAGTCAGCTGAGGTGGCTCGGGCATCTGTTTCGGATGCCACTGGATGCCTACCTAGGGAGGTGTTCCAGGCATGTCCCACTGGGAGGAGGCCTCTGGAAAACCCAGGACATGCTGGAGGAACTTTGTCTCTCAGCTGGCCTGGGAATGCCTCAGAATCCCCCTGGAGGAGCTGGAGGAAGTGTCTGGGGAAAGGGAAGTCTGGGGTTCTCTCCTGAGACTGCTGCCCCCGTAACCTGACGCCAGAAAAGTGGATGAAAATGAATGAAATTTATTAAACTATGATTGAAAACAGTCACACCATAGAACAGTTTTGAGATTAGGCTCAAAAAAGTAAATTAAATAAATTTAAAAACATATCAGTTTTTATAACAAGAGATCCAATGAAGATAAAGAGATGTTTAACAATTTAGTCCATTTTAAACAATGACAATACAAATGTTTTTTTATGTGTGAGAGTAAAAAATACAACATCCATATACTGTACATGAATATGGTAAATATTCAATATCATGGCATATTTCACGGAACGACACTGGTGAAAAACAAAGATTCACCCACTGAGAAATTCTCTCTTTCCTGTTTGACTCCAGATTAATGAAGCATTTAAATGGAGATCTGACAGCAGTTCAGCATCATCGAACACCAAAGCGGAGAAGCACATGGCGTCACCTCCGCAGGCACATAATGTCATTTGGAGGTTTGTTCTTATTACATCAAATTCAGTTATCATTAATGTAGGAACAGACGGCTGCTCAATGAAAGTACACAGGAAGTATTAGATTAAGTCCTGTCAGTTTCCATTTGCATGCAATGTTTTAATTCGACAGGCCGGAGCTATTTTTGCAGTTGTCTGGAGCATCAAGGTGCTTGTCGAGTTTGTTTACTGTGTAAAACACTTACCCCGTTTGCAACTGAACCAGAGCGATAACATTTGTCTTGCACTTTCGGATTGCTCGCTCACACATATTTAACACGATTTCTAAATGTGGGAACACCAAAGACCTTTTTGTCAAAAATAAAGCTGATTTTAATTACAACAGACTAACCCTGACCTTAAACCATAAAGAAAACCGCTTCCATTTTTAGACATTATTTGCTTTATATAAAAATAGCTTTTCCTTCATAATGATTATGCCAATTTATTGCGACTTTTTCGTGTGTTGGAAACATACACTCAGAGCCAGTGCGAGTATGATATAAATCAGAAGGTAGATTCAGTTACATTACATCCAAAGGCAAAATAAAGCAGCTGTGACACCAGTTAGAGTGTTTTATGTGAAGAGCCAGAATGTCATGTATTTGTCACTGCGGGATTGAGTGTTGTTTTGGATTTGTGACCGTGGTGATATTTGTAAAACTCCACAAGTCTGGCGTGTGAAGAAAAGAGTATTATAACAATCATAACATGTTCTACAAACATTTATTTGTAGAAAGTGATTTTTTTTTTAGACCTTATTGTTAGATGAAGAGAGACACTTTTTTATTTTTCTATTTAGATTTACTGAATTTATTAGGTCTGTCTTTGACAAACTACTGAAGTAGCATTGTATTTTAAACAACCCAGGCTCATTGGAGATATGTGCCCAGGTCTATACACTTGTATCCTTGGCTACATATACTTGGCCACCGTGTACATTTTTGGCAAACTCAAATATGTTACTGAGGCACTTTTTCTCATAAGCCAATGGTATCGCCAATGTGTATCTTTGATTTTACACACAAAATGCAGCCACATGTACCCACTAGTACAGGGGTGGGCAAACTCTGTCCTGGAGGGCCGGTGTCCTGCACAGTTTAGTTACAACTCTAATCAAACACACCTGCTTATAGGTTTCTAGTGATCTTGAAGACACTGATTAGCATGTTCAGCTGTGTTTGATTAGTGTTGGAGCTAAACTGTGCAGGACACCGGCCCTCCAGGACCGAGTTTGCCCACCCCTGCACTAGTACATATTTCTTGGTTCTCAAAAATGTAGCCCTGGGCACATATTCCAATGAGCCTTTGTTGCATTTAAAGCATTTTTAATGCTTCTTTTTTTGAGAAAATGACAATTGATAAAGCGACCTTAAATGACAAACTTTTTGTTTCAATCGTGGGAAATGTTGTAGTTTACAGAGTAAAATGAAAGTTACTTCATTTTCTTTACAATATTTAAGGTCAGAAATACAAGAGATACATGCTATATGATCTATTGTCATATAGCACCTAATGATAATATTTTTTTTTTTGAAGACAAGGTTTTTTTTTTATTCCCAGGTTCTACTGGTTGCATTTCCCGAATTTTCATTCCTAATTTTAAGCCAATCGTAATAGTTTGTTTTGGGTCAATTTGGAATTCCTAGGGGTGTCTAAATTGATTGTTGCACCGCGATGCAGATGCGAACAATTCGGTATCGGTTCAGTAAGTCATAACCGGTTATTATGTACTGATGTCATTTATCTCATGCGCTATGTCGCCATAGCTTACTATGGCGAGGGAGGTGAGCGCAAGTATTTACAATGCTCCAACTACATAAAAACGCAGAAACTGTGCACAATTTAATTGTGTGTGTGTTTGCTGAACAGTCTTTCACTGACACTTACAGCAGAAGCCCCTATTTCACTGGAATTGAGTAAATGAAAGTAAACTTCACTTCTTACTCTCTCACTGTGGCCCATTTTACCTGCTGAGCGCGTGACCAATCATAGGGGTGTAAGAAAGAACTCACTAGTCAAGGCTCAGGAAGCGAGCGGGATATTTATATTTGTTTATTTGCTATGAATGCTCATGTTGTTCTCTGCATGTACTTGAGTTTTTAAAGGTACTGTTCAAATATCTGACTGTTTGTTTTAAAGGACGAAATTGTATTACAAATAGTATATAAATATAAATATATTTATACATTTTGATACAAGAATTGCTGTGCTGTGAAGAAAATATAAAACTGAGTATGGAACGCATCTTTAATGCACCGTGATGCACCGAGATATCGAATTGAACCGAATCGATGGCATGATAATCATAACCGAACCGGACCGTGAGACCAGTGTAGGTTCTCACCTCTAGGAATTACCTCAACCGCTGCAGAACCCAGGGGACCAGAGTGAGCGCTCCAGCTTGGCTCCACCCTGATCCTAGACAAGTTATTGGTATAACATATAGAATAAAACACATGAACATTTTACTCAATTACTCACATACATAAGGTGAATCCAGTCAAAACACAAATCTGTAATTTCAGCTACACACATACTCTTAGTTTTACTTTAAAAAGCCACTGGCTTGCATGGTTCGGGATCTGTAGAGCTGCGCATCGATGGATTTGCTCTTCAGTGTTTGGACTCTCAGTAGTGATTATTAACCCACGCTGAACTGAGCTAAACTGAACTGAACTTATTCTCTGAAAACTGAACTGACTCTGTTTCAATTCACTATAATCTTCCATGTGAAGCTGCTTTGACACAATCTACATTGTATAAGCGCTATACAAATAAAGATGAATTGAATTGAATTGAACTAACTATCTAATTTACAGTAAATAAAAACTAAAATGTCTAATGTTTGAGCCAAATAGGGATTTAGAGTAACAACAAGGTAAATGCTTGTTTACCTTTAAGCTATCAAATTAGCAAATCGCTATTATTTCTGAATAATAATAATAATAATAATAATTCCTTTTATATAGCGCTTTTTTGGACACTCAAAGCGCTTTACACATTGAAGGGAATCTCCTCATCCACCACCAGTGTGCATGAGCAGCAGCATCCACCTGGATGACGCGATGGCAGCCATATTGCACCAGACCGCACACCACACACCAGCTGATTGGTAGAGAGCAGACAGAGTGATGAAGCCAATAATGATATGGGGATGGTTAGGAGGCAATGATGGACAGAGGCCAGAGGGCAGATTTGGCCAGGATGCCGGGGTTAAACCCCTACTCTTTTTCGAAGGACATCCTAGGATTTTTAACGTCCACAGAGAGTCGGGGCCTTGTTTTATGTCTCAGCCGAAAGATGGAGCTCATTGAGCAGTATAGAGTCCCCGTCACTATACTGGAGCATAGGAACCACAGAGACCACAGATTGGGCACCCCCTGCAGGTCTCACTAACACCACTTCCGGCAGCAACCTAGCTTTTCGATGTCGTCTCCCATCCAGGTACTGACCAGGCGCAGCCCTGCTTAGCTTCATGTGACACTGAATACTGTAGTAATGGCTGCTGTGATTCTAAGTTGCTGTTTTTTTTTTATTTACAGGAATGAATGATGTTTAACAAGACAATGTTACTATGGTAAATATTTTGATCAAAATGAAATAGTGAGCATGAGAGACTTCATACATTAGTCACTTCTATAAATAAACCTGAGACATGGTCAATTGAACACATTGCTTTCCTAAACATTTTGTGATAATGTGATCAACTGCTGTGTCACAAAAAAAGTGCAAAACATCATGGAATTATTACATCAAATTGCATCTTCAAAACTTTGGCTCTAAATCTTCAACAGCACACTTCCTACATGCTCAAAATATTTATTTTTTGACAGTGTTACAGCTTCCTTAGCAAATTGTCAGAGCTGAACAGATGAATTATTCAGGCAGATATCAACATGCACAAGTTTTCTGACATGCTGTTTTATTCAAATGCACAACTATGCAATGTAAATAATAGACAAAATAAACAACTCAAACTATATTAAAAAAACAGCTTCACTTGATGCAAACAATTTATGCCAACCATGTTTTTTATGACTAGCTTAGTAATGCTTAGTAATAGCTTAGTAATGTTGTGAGTTTTATGCTTCTTAAATGTTTCTTAAAAGTTTGTTAGGAAGTTGTTAGTAAATTCACATAGTGAAACATCTATCATTTTAAAGTACTGTATACTCCATTTAATAGTATATGTAAGAACAGACATATGATCAGTTAATTAATAAAGTCGGTGACTTTATTCTTTTACTTAAAACATTATGAGCTATAAAAATGTACTGATTTAAACTAGAAATGAGCATATATTTTAATCCCCTCACACAAGTGCTAGGCAATGCTAACCCGTATTGTTATTGCTGTTCTTGGGTTCAGTTTCTTTTCCGACAGTGAAACGACACTTTAATTTAATGTTGACAAAGTAATTTGTGCAAAAAAGGGGTGTAAAAAAGAAAAGAAAGAAAAAGGTGCATGTGCATGCACTTTGTGGAAAAGTTGTAAAATGTGGACAGTCCCTAAATCTGTAGCAACGCTAATTAATAAAATGTTGGAATAGCAAAAACTGCTAGGCTGGACTTTAGTTAAGAAGACATTATATTAAGTCAGCAATTCTCGCCAAATGTTAAAGAGTATTATTTGCAGTCAACGTTCCAAATGACTATACAGATTGGACTAATAAACACAAATCCAGTCAATAGCCTATTATTATTTATTTAAAGTTGGAGTGGGTCAGCTAAAATAAATTGTCAATCAAGTAATGTTTTGATTAGTGAATGGAAATAAAAAAGATTTTTTATTTTTTTTTCCAGTAGTTATACTTACTACAGCAGCCAATTTGAATGTTATCTCTCGACTGAATGGGCATTATCAGTGGTTATCAGCTGATAGATATGGGCCAGTAGAGGCCTTCTGCGCATACTGGTAGTCTCAGAAGACTGTTATTATTCATCCACATGGTTAATCAGCTATAGATCACATACGACTATGGCTGGAAGTTAGCAAGAATTCATTCATTCATTCATTTTCTTTTCGGCTTAGTCCCTTTATTAATCTGGGGTCGCCACAGCGGAATGAACCGCCAACTTATCCAGCATTTGTTTTACGCAGCGGATGCCCTTCCAGCCACAACCCATCTCTGGGAAACATCCATGCACACTCATTCACACAAATACAATACAGACAATTTTAGCTTACCCAATTCACCTGTACCGCATGTCTTTGGACTGTGGGGGAAACCGGAGCACCCGGAGGAAAACCACGCGAACGCAGGGAGAACATGCAAACTCCACACAGAAACGCCAACTGACGTTAGCAAGAATTATTTATATTATTTATTAAATTTCCCAATAATTGTATTAACGTCTATCCCTACCCCAACCCTACACCCAATTGTCACAGTAATGTAAAAACAGATCTGGATCTGAAGTCTTCTCTATTAATACAGCTGATTAACCATATGGATGGATGATAACAGCCTTTTAAGCCTACCAGTAGGCACAGAAGGCCTCTACTGACCCATATCTATCATCTGATAATCACTGATAATGGCTATTCAATCGAGTGATACGATTCCAAGCGGGTGACTGCAGTAGGTATGCAGTTATACTGTAGGTTATAATAGATCAAAACTCCTTACACATAAGCGACAGCTGAATCCATAATTTGCATTATTGAGGAGAAACTGGGCCCTCCTTGGCCCAAATGCATTCAGCGACAAAGCACAGTTCTTTTAAGTGAACATGTCTAGATGTTCCTGTGAAAATGAAAGCATTATGAGCTACATGGCATTTGGCCACTTTCCCAGATGCAGCAGATCAGCGTTAGCGAGAACCACATGGTGTGATTATATTTACCGTATCTCCAGCAGCCTGTTCAGATGGAATATTATCCTATGATGTGTCATCAACGGGACTCATTTTTCATTGCTGAATCACTCTCACGTATGACGCTGTTTCACTGCGCCGTTATCACCTCACTGCTTCCAGCGTGTTTAACTCCAGACCTGTTTGAGTGGCTTTGTGTGATTAATTCATGAGCATCAGGCCATGAATACATGCTGAAATGTTACAGTACATCTCAAGTGTGTGGGTGACTGCAATTGCTCATGGCCTTTTAAAAGACGCCCATTGCCTTGTGCATAAAAACCCTTTTTTTCTTTCTTTTTTTTGCTTTCACAAACAAGGTTTGTGCATACAAGGTTAGAAATGCTTGTCACACGAGACCAGCTAATTCAAACAACCTTCGGAATACTGTAGCACACCATTTTGTGCACACATTATTCTTTTCCTAACAGTATTTTACAATTTTAAATGGGGCTTGAGAGTATAAGGTTAACATGTGACAAAAACTTAGCTTACACTTTCAAAAATGATGTGCTAAATAATAATTTAGACAACCAAACATAACAAGCTTTGTAACATTTAAAACCATTTTAAAGTTATTTTAATTAATTAATTCATTCCTTTGGCCTAGTCTCTTTATTCATCAGGAGTCACCACAGTGGAATGAACCGCCAACTTATCCAGCATATGTTTTACACAGCGGATGCCCTTCTAGCTGCAACCCAATACTGGGAAAAAGTTATTTTAATGTCACCAATTTCAGTTAATCTAAGCAAAATTAAAAATAGCTTAATGTTGTGTTGTTATCTTTGATCTGTTATCCAGGACAATTTCTGTGACCAACGTTTCGACTTCCTAGAGTGGATTTTCCTAGATTGAGATCAGATCAAACTTCAGAATTTACAAATAAAACTTCAGCATGATCATCTGTTGTTGATCAGTTGTTATCAGCACACACATAGTTGAGTCAGTGGTGCCTCTAGAGATTATGAATCACAAACAAGAACCCTACAGTAAAAAAGATATTTGAACAGTTTGTAGATGTGCCATTCTTGGTAAGGGCTTGTATTTTGTGGCTATTTTCCTCTGACTAGATATGAGTTTCTTATCTTTTTGTAAAACATAGACAAATGATTAAATGTCTGTTTGTGTCAAGAAAAATAACACATTGGTTGCGACAGGTTGTGTTGTTTTTAACACATCAGTTTTAAGAGTGTACTTGTCGAGAAAAGGTCTATAAGTTTGATTAAAACAGTTAAACACGCTCTGGTTCCAAGTATATTTTACTACAGCTTGGAAACCTAGAAGAGGGAGGGACTTTTGCCGAAATTACCCACATAGGAAACGTTTTCTGACTCAGCTCCGGGCCACACAATGTCTTTTCCCTCGGCTCAAGTACTGCAAACAATGACAGTCCTGAAGTGGCCCATAACTAGATTAAAGACAAGGGCCACACATGGGCCATAACCAGCCTAAATCTCAGGCAATTTATCACCCTTAACTGGCCCTGAATTGGGCCAAAACAGGTTTATTATTGGTACCGATTCTCAGCTATAAGTTTATACTTTAACCAGAAACCCCAAAAACTGAGCCACACCCCAGCCTAATGTTACCTAAACAATGTGAACAATCGCTACACTGATCTGGGCCACTCACCTCCCATCCACAACTGGCCCAAATGTAGTTTGCCGCCATGCATGCAGTGCCATCATTGCCATGCATGACCCACATTCGGCTGACATTATGTATGCCAGTGCTGGCAACACGCCAGCAGTGCCATAATGAGGCCACATTTGGGCCAAGCTATGTGGGTAGGTTTGAAGATCTCCAAAAGGGGGAGAATTTTGCCATGGGTGGGTTGGGATAAGACTATGTTTACAACTGCTGCCGCTGATAATGTTTACATAAATATAGTGGGGGTTTTGTGATGCTGTCACAATAATTACAGTTTTTTTTTTTTTGTTTTGTTTTTTTGTTTTTTATATAAATTTAAGAGATAGGTTTAAGGTTGGGGTCAGTACCCAGCAGGCACAAGATGTCAACATGACATCAGATTGTTGTTGTCCCCCGTCATAGGGAAATTGCATTTTGTTTGGAAATGAAATTTGGGTTGACGTCAGAACCCAATGTCAGGCCGACATCAATGTCCAACCTAAAATCAACCAAATATCGATGTCTAATGATGTTACAGCTTGACGTTGTGTGGACGTTAACACTATGACGTCTATCCGACATTGAATTTTGGTTGCCATACCTGACAAATAAATGTCAGTCTTTGACATCAATATAACGTTAGTTTAGAATGTTACCTCAACATTGGATTTTGGTCACTTTTTAGCACAACCTAAAATCAACCAAATATAAAAGTCATTTGACGTCACATGACATCACAACCTAACCTCATATTAACATCTTATGACATGTGCCTGCTGGGTATAGATGTTAATAAAACACAAAAGGTCACTGAGTTATTTGGGGTATGTTTAGTGTTGGGGTAGACAGACATTATAAAACACAACAGTTTGGGTAAATTTAGGGTTTGGGGTAGATGTAAACACAGTAGGTTAACATAGGTTTAGGGTTAAGGTATATAGATATAAAACACAACAGGTTACTGGGTTATGGTAGATTTTAGGTTGGGGTAGGTGCAGTAGATGTTGTTAAGACAACAGGTTTCTGGGTTAAGGTAGGTTTAGGGTTGGGGTAGATGGATGTTAATAAAACAAAACAGGTTACTGGGTTATGGAAGGTTTTAGGTTGTGGTAGGTGCAGATGGTAATAAATCACAATAGGTTAAAGATAGGTTTAGGGATTAGAATAGATGTATAGGTTAATAAAGCACAACTGGTTAAGAGTAGATTTCGAGATGGGGTAGGTGTAGACATTAATGAAACATAACAGGTCATTGGGTTAGAATAGGTTTAGGGCTTGAGTAGGTATAGACGTTATTAAAACACAACAGATTACTGGATTAGGTTAGGTTTAGGGTTTGAGGTGTAACTGGTAATAAATCACAACAGGTTATTGTACGTGTAGGTTTAGAGTAGATTAAATACAAGAGTTTAAAGGTTGAGGGAGGTGTAGGGTTAAATAAAACACAACAGGTTAAGGTTATAGTTAGGGTTGGGAGAGGTAAGTATAGACCCATATAAAACACAAGAGATGTCCAAACAAGTCGTCTTGACAAAAATTTGGGCAGTCAGTCAAAATATAATTGACGTCTAACAATTGTCCATAAATAGAAATAAATGAACGATAACATGTGAAGTCTGTAAAATCTGTCGGTCTGATTTAAGGACTATTGTTAGATGACATTTAGATTTTCACAGTCAGCCCAAATTTAGCCTTGTTTTCTTTTGATGACTATAAAATGTCTTTTAAACATAAAACTCCTTGGTGGGTATAAACTAAGTTGCAAAAATCTATTTTGACAAATATTACAGTTTAAAGGATCATTTAAAATTGAGTTTCTCTGACTTGCTGGTTGGTTGATTAAGTAAATAAAACCTTTTAGCTGATTCTGCTAAACTTCTGTCATGCTTTTGTGTGCATGCATGTGTGTGTGTGCATCTGCTTTCATAAAAACAAATCTCTCTTCTACCTGAACCGCTATGAAAACACAAACATCCACAAGCTACAGCATCTGTTTGCTGCAGCACAGAGCACATTAAACGGCTTCTGTTTGCGTGACTTCAGATTAGCATTACACCAAATTATGATGAACAATTTGCTAATATTTGCAATCTTAATGAGATATGAGGGTTAGCAAAGCAAACACTGAATGTCTGTGTCAACGCAGTGTTTAAACAGCCTCTGTTGAATGTCATGGGCTTTTCTAAACACTCTCAGTGCTGCTTTAACAATGTGTTTCTGTAGCAAATGCACATTATTTTTCATGTCTTAAAAAGGAAACAAATTAGTCAAAGGTGGCGGTTTAAATGACATTTCAGCCAAAGTTTTTGTCATAATTTAGTCTCATGCCAAACCGCAGTAAACAAGCACAAGTGTTGCCAAGTTTCAAAAAGTAGTTCTTATGACTCATCGTGAGTAATATTTCAAGTCGTCTGAAGTCATACAGTACCAAAATTTGAATTATTACTCACAGAAAAACTTCCCTTCAGTCACAGATCTCAAAATATCTTTGTGTTCATATACAGTATAAATAGGTCGCCTCAAAAAAAACATCAAGCCAGGTTTGACGTCAATGGTGACACATGAGGGAACCAATGATGGTGCAAAGCTTAGCTTGACAACTCTACTTTTGTGTTTACATGCAGAAAAAATGTCTGAATTAAGATTTGAAGTTTATATAAAAGTGCATATAACATATTTAAGATTAATTATTATAGCTAGGGGTAGCAGTAGTAAGTTAAGTAGTTAGCATGTTTGCCTCACAGCAAGAAGGTTGCTGGTTGTGCACCTGGCTGGACTAGGAGACCTTTCCACAGTGTGGAGTTGATGCATGTTCTCGTCATGTTCATGTAGGCTTCCTCTGGGTGATTCTTTTTCTCCCACAATGCAAAGACATGCGGTATAGGTGAATTGGATAAACTTAATTGCTGAAAGGGCATCCACTGTGTAAAACAACTGGCAGAAAAAAATTGGTGGTTCATTCCACTGTTATCCCTCATAAAGCAGTGAGTGAGTGAGTGAGTGAGTGAGTGAGTGAGTGAGTGAGTGAGTGAGTGAGTGAGTGAGTGAGTGAGTGAGTGAGTGAGTGAGTGAGTGAGTGAGTGAAATAACTAAGATATACAATACAATGAGAACCTGGTAACAGAGGTGAAGTTTAACTTTGAGCATCATTATAAACAATGGTCAGGCAGGCAGAGGTCGAGACAGGTCCAAACAACAATGTAAAGGGTAATCCAAAAAGGCTAATCATAATAGACAGGCAGAGATCGGGGCAGATGGCAAATAATCATAAATCAAGAAACACTACAGGAATTGAAACAAGAAAACATGTGTGAAGTTCAGGATGCAAAACAATATCCAACACTGAAGGTGTGTGAGTGTAATGCTTAAATAGTGTGTGTAATGTGCTGCAACTGAGTCAGTGCAATCAGTGTCCAGATTTGTAAACCGTTTCAGCTGTGAGATAGAAAGCATGATGGTAGGTGTAGTCTCTAGTGAGTCTGGTGGGTACTCCAACTAGTGACTCATAACAAGTATAATTGGCAGACGAATCAAGTATGATATTCCAGCTGCAACCCATCTCTGGGAAACATCCATACACACTCACTCACACTCATATACTACGGACAATTTAGCCTACCCAATTCACCTGTACCGCATGTCTTTGGACTGTGGGGGAAACCGGAGCACCCGGAGGAAACCCACGCGAACGCAGGGAAGAGGCTGAGCTGAGGCTCGAACCAGCGACCTTCTTGCTGTGAGGCAACAGCACTACTTAATGCGCCACTGCGTCGCCCCTTCAAATACAATTTTTACAAAAAATTATTTAAGGTGTAAATCTGTTTATTGTAAATAAAAAAACTAGGCTATAATACAGTATTTCATTCATTCATTATTTTCCTTTGGCTTAGTCCCTTTATTTATCAAAGGTCGCCACAGCGGAATGAACCACCAACTTATCCAGCATATATTTACGCAGCGGATGCCCTTCCAGCTGCAACCCAGCACTGGGAAACACCTATAGACTCTCACATTCTCACACACATAGACTACAGCCAATTTAGCTTATTCAATTTACCTATAGGCAATCAACGACCTTCTTGCTGTGAGGCAACTTGCCACTTGACTTCTTGCCACTTAGCCACCGTGCCACCACTATTATTTTATTTAGTCAAAAAAACAAAAGCAAAGACAAGATGTGCCCACATCTAATAAAGTTTGAAAAAGTACATGTAAAAATTCATTAAATGCAAGAAAAGTGTGTGCTTTCATGTTTCAAATTGCAAAAATAAAATATCAAAATATGGATAAAGAAAATGCACCATTGTCATTAACCGAAACGCATAATGTCAAAATGTAACACTAGGATTATTCTGACAATGTATTCAATTATATAAAAGAATATGAGATCATACTAAATGTTATAATATTTAAAAAATTAAAACAGGGAAAATATGGTTAAACCTAGTTTGAATGATAGTGTTATCGTGAAAAATGATAAATAATTAGTATTTTGGGGGAACCGCAGTGATCTTTAAATAATAAAAGTATTTGAATATGTCGTCAAATGATTTTGTTCTAGATATGCCTGACAAATTCACATTAACTTTTACAGTATTTTTAGACTGAAATGCTGCACAGTGGGTGTTTCTGTTATCTATGTTAAAATATGCATCAGTAAATCTTGCAAATATGCATCTGATTAAGTTTTAGGATTTAGTAAATGTTCAGCTGAATGCAAATTTACTATCCATCCATCTGTCTGTTTTGTTATTCAGATTAAATCAAATACAATACAATTAATCACTAAAAACATTTGAAAGAAATGTGTATAATGTATAAATTTGGACTCTTGGAGTTTTCCATATAAACTAGAAAAAGCTAAGAAACGTGAGCACCCACGCACATAAATCCACATAGTCTTCCAGCAAGAATCCCAGTGTTCCTGTAGCACCGGCTGTGATTCTCTATCCTGAGGGAATGTTTGCAGTCTCCATCTGGGACGAGCGTTTCTGATTAGACTTCCTCCATTCACATCTCAGACTGTTTGCTGTGTGTGATGAGAGGTCGCATGTCGAGTCGCTTTAAGGTCAAAGAGAGTTAATGAGGCCGAGGCTGCTGAAGATGTTCAGGGATTTCACACAGAATGAAACAATCTGATATCCACGACTCTAATTAAAATTCAATTAAATCAGATGGAGTTAGCATGCATGAGGAGCAGTTCACACACAGGATACTGCCGGTTCAATGCCAGAAAGCACACAATAGCCTTTTTTTGTTCTTTCCTTGAGGAATTTATCAAGGTCCTATGCAAGTTAAAGGAAAAGTTTGACTGATTACTCATATTTTTTAATTTACATGCTGTTTCCTAAAGTTCCAGAAAATGATACTGTAATATGTGAACTATACAGAACACAATTTTGTGGGGGTGGGAGTCCCCAAGATTCAATATTTTCACGTGTCACAATACACTCCAAAAAATTACTTTTGCTTAAACTTGCTTGCTTAAACTATGTATTTAAAATGAGTTGAAACAACACAACACAACCTAATTGTTTTATGTTCAATCCAAGTAAATTTGTAAAATTAATTGAGTTAATTGAATCAATTTATGTTGGGACAACATGTAGGAATTGTGTGGAACCAAGCATTTTTACAGTGTAGAATATTTGTAATATTAAATATATTGCAATATTCTGTGATATATTGCAATTTGTTAACTTTTTCCTACTTCAAATTATGTTCTCAAAAGAAAACCATTGCAACATCTGTTTGAACTAAACATCAACATTTCTCAGTTTATCTCACTTCTATTTTATTGCTGCAGTGCAAAATAGGATTATCAAGAGGACCAACTGACCAACCCTCTAATGAAAAACAGTCCTAAATATTGTATGCACATTTTTGCAATGCACTGTATGTGAACCCGCTCAACAGAAAAACAAAAAACAAAATACAACTCAAGACCAGCACCAGTGAACTTATTGTTCAACTAAAATATTGGGCAGGGTCACACTTTATTTTGACGGTCCGTTTGTTGAATTTAAGTTACATTGCAACTAATTATCATTAGATTATAAGTAGACTGTTAGGTTGGGGTTAGGGTTAGTGTAAGTTGACATGTAATTGCAAAGTTTCTTATAGTCAGTTAAATGTCTGTTGAAGGACTGTTAAATGTCAGTGTCAACAGATATCAAGTAGACAGTCTACTAATACTCAAATGGACCATCAAAATAAAGTGTTACCGTTGGGCAGACCTAAAGAGCCCCTATTATGGGTTTTTGAAAATTAGCTTCCATGCAGTGTGCAACACAGTGAATAAAAACATCCAGCTGAGGGTTAAATCTGAAAATGCACTTTGTTTAAAAATATAGATTTTTTTAAATAAAAGATTCAACTCAGAGTCATTTAAATGATTCATCGCTCGTCAGGATCATTTGTCGGTTCATATTGACGTCAACATAAAACAAGGCCAAATATGAAGTGCCAGATCTGGCAAAACGTGAACGCACCATTCCCTTAAAATGCTAGCAGAGTTTGGGTGTGTGTGGAACTGATCAATAATCTACCCTGCAATGTAGGATTCGTCGACCATTTGTTAAAGGAAGGATCAAAGAAGACTATTGATGTATGGGACTTTGTCAGAGCTTGACAGGATCTTTATCAGTACACAGTACATGGATCAGTTTCTTCCCCCATTTCACAAATGTAAGTACGTGTGATTAAAATGGTTCTCTAGCTTGCAAAATATGTATGTAATTGTGTTTAACTGCATTGCTTTAATGCACTCCTGCATTGGACTCACACATATACTCTGAAATCTGACTCCTTCAACAATGTTGATAAGCTGTGGTTGACGTTTCTCTTTAGGTGCGTTCGACTTCATGCAGCACTGCGCAGATTGATCGAAATCTGTCTTAAAGTTGTGCATGCCGGTTAGAAATTTTGGCCGGATTGATGCTGCGCCAATGCCTTGTGACTGTCACATGTGGCATCAAAGTACCGCGACAGCACTCCGAGATCAGACGACTGATTCAGCCTGTGCAGCATCTGAAGAGCGACTGCTGGAGCGGCGATGACGACACTGATGTTACACGATTTGTCGAGTTCACCACATGACAACAACCACGTATGTTTCGGGTTTATTATTGTCTCACAAATTTCAAAACAAACAATTAACTTTTCATACCCTCTCTATCTTCCCACATAGCAAAATTTCTCTGGCCCAGCTCTGGCCCACACAATCAGGTTTTTCTTGGCCCACATGCCGCAGTGAATTACGGTACATGACTGGACCAAGTCTGGCTTCCAGACAAGGGCCAAACATGGACAATGTCTGGGCCAAGTCACAGCCAAGTTGATAGCTTATAACTGGGCCAGATATGTTGGTGTGTCCCGATTGCAGTGAAATTAATAAACCCATGAAGCATTTCACTTTAGGCAAACTATGGGCGTGCTTTTTCTCAAAGCGACTTGATTGGTAGAATTGTTTTCTTTACTCAAAAATTATTGTAATGTTTTATTTTAAATGTGGGTCAAGACAGGCCAAACTTACATGGCCCACATAACATCTGGGCCAAAAACTACATTTTACATCTGGCCCAAATCTTGTGTGCCGCCTTAAGGATGGTGCCACCTCTGCCAAACCCGACCATGTAGGGCCGGATGAATGCCTGCTGTGCCAACTTTATGCCAAATCTGGACCAGAACTCTTTGCTACCTGGGTTGTATATATCATGCTTATTAAAAGACTACAAATATTTTACTGCAGTATCATCTTTTGTTAAATAATTTGTTCATAAAGTCTAGCTTGTTCGCACAGGTTTATTCAGCCTTTATTATTTATATACAGACTACTGTATTCAGCTCCATAAACAATTTAAATTACATATTTTAGTAAATAATCTAAATATTAACTCAAATATGTCTTACAGACTTGTAATAAAATAATTATCATTATTGATCCTGACACCCCTATGAAGATTTCTTAACAAATTAAGTAAAAAATATTTTACTAAACATAAAAATATATGATTATAAAATATTTTTTTTCCTGTTAAGCCGTTTATGCAGAAATGTTAAGTGACATTGATTTACCTGCTCTTTCTGGGTATTTTCTACTAGGTGTAGCTCATTTATTTTGGTCCTTTTGTTCAATCTTTTTGGATTAAAGTGCTTTTTAAAAAAATGCTTTTATTATGCAAAATAATCTTAATCATTGTTTAAGACTTAATCAAAACACCTTGGTTTGGGTTTTACACTGATATAGGAAAATTTTATATCTATAAATGTAAACCCCTTTTTAGCATATTCAAACAAGCACTGGAACAGTATTGACATACCATTCAACATCTAGTAGCTGATGTTTAAACTCCTAGAATTTGTGCTTATTGTTTTGTTTAATAGGCCTATTCGTGGATATTTATTTAATTTTTATGTGCCCTCTCGTTTTCCACTTATTTCTCATGCATTTGTTATATAGGCTACTTTTAATTCATAATTCCCTTGTTTAAAATGAACTATAGTTTGTAGAGACTGTATTCTGTTCTATTTGTACTGTAAATCTTTTGTTGTTATTGCAATAAATAAATAAATGATCACGCCATGTGATCGGTCATCATGACAGCAGCAACTTTGAGCCCCGAAGTGTCCGGCTTGACGGCTTCATTTTCAACTCCGCCCCCACTTGCGCTTGTCTAATCTCGTTGATTGCCGGCAGTAGCCGTGCTTCATGTCGAACGCACCTTTGTCTCATGCTGAACGCAGTTGACCAATCAACAGACTGGGTCATCGGACAACTCAGCGCAGATTAACATCGTGCTAAGGAGGGGTTTGGGAACAAATGAATCTCTGAACAAATCATATGGGAGTTGTTGGGATAATTAGGTAAAAATAAGTGTTTTATGACCTGGCATGCATATCAGACTGTTGTTGGAGACCTCTAAAACCAAAATATGACCTTTTATAATGCATAATAGGGGCTCTTTAAAACGACTGTACTGGTTTCTATTGCAGGATCAAAGGGGTATAAGCACAGGGACTTTTAATTTTTCAGTAAACCAACTCAAGCGCTTCTGGTGAACTGTCCTGCCATAACAAAATCACCATGTTCAAGATCTGGTTTCTTAAAAAATCAAAGTGGGTAAAGTGAGCATCAGACCGAACAAGAAGCACTGTATTAAATTCTATTGTTCTGCTCCATGTCTTTAAAATATGGGTATTTATTTTACCACGGTATTTTCAATGGAGTTTTAGTGCTTGCCTGCTACTCCTGACAGTGCTTGCTTTTAAACAGACTTTCATCTTGTTTTACGCTTGTTTTAAGTATATTTAACTGATTATATTTTAATTACATTACACTGCTGTAAATGGGAACCTAATAAGATTTTAAATAGTCACAATATCCGTTCACCAAAAGTTTATCGGTGGCAGAAAAACACTTGCTGTGCCCATAGCCCATCGTTGGTGAAAACACCAACTAAATTTAAGGGATTTGAGAACTGAATTTGAGGGGTTTTATGAACAGTTGCAGCAAGGGCATACAGTCTATTAGAATGGAATTTATACAACTTTAAGTTTGTGTTGTTCTGAAAGAAACAAAAAAGAATAATAAATAAAATAAGTAGTGATGTAAGTTGATTCAAAAAATATTAAGATAGCAAAAAATGTTTACAGTGTACTGTTTTTATATTTTATAAAATACTATCATGTAAGCATTTCCAGAAAGTCAATCTTGCTCTGAAGCATCTGCATTAAGGTCAAACTATGCAAGATTGTGTCTTCTCTAAATTTTCCATGTGTGTCTTTATTAAATCCAATTTTAACAGCAAAAGAGGGTTTGCATTGCATTAGTGTTGCTTTAAGCTCTCCAGAAAATCCATCCCTGTAGATTCCAACATAAGCACAGTGCTCTAACACACATTTTCAGTTGCTTTTACAAACTGAGGGTCAGTTGTATCAAAGTGATTTTCTCTGGTAATGGACAGATGCGGCTGATAGATCTTAATTTATGCTGAACCTGGAGAAAGGGCAAATGTGTGCTCTCCGTCAGAACTCAGTGCGTCATGTGGCTCTTCAGATGTTTGTTGATGAGCTGTAAAGGTTTCAGGTCTTCAGCACCATCAGCACATGTATTCTCCAACGCTGCAGCAGACACTAATGAAAACTAATGGCACCTCTTATTCTGTTGCTCCAGCGCACATTTGCCACACCAGCGGCTACAACAAGCCGCTTTCAATTAACCGCATGTCTTCGGCACAGCTCTTATTCACAAAAACCTGACCACTGTGTTGCTTGAGGGATCGTTTCCGATGTAAACCTGTCAAATCGGCATTAAGCATCAGAGCAGACATTTGTTTAATTGGATAAAAAGTATTTAAATTCCCAGAAAATTATGCATGTGATATGTTTAGAAATATCAAGCTGACAAATTCGATTAGCATTAAATAGCTAGTTTAGAGGCATGATGTTAGTTGTGTGATAGCACATTTATTACATAATTTGATCACTTTGAACTTCATAGCCAGTTGATGACTGATAATTTGCATCTAATGATTTATCTGATGCTTAATGTTAATTTGTCAGTTTTACATTGGAAACAGACTGCAAAACACAGACTGTGTTTCCAGTCTAAAACTGACAAATTAACATTGAGCATCACATAAGTCGAAATTGAATGAAGGTCTTAAAATTCTTAGCAAGTAATACATGTGATATTTTTTAGAAATATCAAATAGAGCGATTCGATTAGCGTTTAATGGCTAGTTTGGAGGCAAGCTAATGTATTGAATGATTTAATAATTTTAAACTTCATGGCCGGTTGATGACTGATAATTTGTTTCTAACGACTTAACTGACGCTTAATGCTAATTTGTCACTTTTACAATGGAAAAGACTGTTTCCAATCTAAATCTTCCAAATTTGCATTGAGCTTCAGATAAGTTTGTTTAACTATGTGAAAGTCTTTAAATTCATAGCAAGTAATACTTATGATATTTTTAGAAATATCAAACAGACAGATACGATTAGCATTTAATGGCTAGTTTGGAGGCATGATGTTAGTTGTGTGAAAAAGCTCATTCATTCATTTTCTTTTCGGCTTAGTCCCTTTATTAATCCAGGGTCGCCACAGCGGAATAAACCGCCAACTTATCCAGCACATGTTTTACGCAGTGGATGCCCTTCCAGCTGCAACCCATCTCTGGGAAACATCCACTCATTTACATACACACTTATACACTACGGATAATTTAGCCTACCCAATTCACCTGAACCGCATGTCTTTGGACTGTGGGGGAAACCGGAGCACCCAGAGGAAACCCACGCGAACGCAGGGAGAACATGTAAACTCCACACAGAAACGCCAACTGACCCAGCTGAGGCTCGAATTAGCGGTGATCTTGCTGTGAGGCGACAGCACTACCTACTGCGCCACTGCGTCGGCGTGTGAAAAAGCTAATTTATTGAATGTATTAATAATTTCAAACTTCGTGGCTGGTTGATGAAATCATTTTCTTCTAACGATTTAACTGACGCTTATTGCTAATTTGTCACTTTTTCAATGAAAAAGACTTTCAAATTCACTTTAAGCTTCAGATTTGTTTGACTGCACTGTAAACGTATCTGTTAATTAGCAGGCTTCGTATTTTGTGGTTTGCATTGTGTTTTCTGTTTATTTACGGTTGTGAATTGTATTATGGGATTTTTATCTCTGCTCTGTCAAATTTTGATGTTAAAAATTCAACACTGCAGCTCAACAAAGTGACTTTTATTGACATTTGAGTAGTTTGAGACAAGATATTGTTTAAGAAATAATATAGAAAGAATTAAGCCTGTAAAATGACAGGAAAAGTACTGGCAGTTTATTAACAGGTTTTTCTACTGTAATTTACAACACAAACACAGACAATATATCACTTCAAACTATTAGTCAAGAACAGTCATTTTTCAACACCAAAAGCAAAAGGAAAGATCAAGGTCCCGTAATGCAATTTAAAAGCATAAATAAGTGGGGAAAAATATGAATCCACAAATAAGGAAAACTGTTTATTTACAAATATTTTTTACAGTGTGGGTGAACATCTTTAAATTCTTAGCAAGTAATACTTGTGATATTTTTAGCAATATCAAACAGACAGATTTGATTAGCGTTTAATGTGTAGTTTGGAAGCATGATGTTAGTTGTGTGAAAAGGAAAATGTATTGAATGATTTAATAATTTCAAAATTTATAGCTGGATAATGACTGATAATTAGCTTCTAACGATTTAACCAATGCTTAATGTTAATTTGTCACTTTCACAATGGTAAAGACTGTGTTTACAGTCTAAAACTTTAAAATTCGCATTAAGCTTCAGATAAGCCATTTGTTTAACTACAGTGTAAAAAAAAATCTGTTAATTAACAGGTTCCGTATTTTGTGGTTTAGATAGTGTTTTCTGTTTATTTATGGTTGTGAATATGATAGTTTTATCTATGCTCTGTCGACTTTTGATGTTGAAAATTCAACCCTGCAGATCAACAAAGTGACTTATTGACATTTGAGTAGTTTCAGACAAGATATTGTTTAAGAAATAATATAAAGAGAATCAAATCTGTAAAATGACAGAAAAAGTGCTGGCAGTTTATTAAGAGGTTTTTCTACCGTAATTTACAACACAAACACAGACTGTATCACTTCAAACTATTAAAAAAAGTCAACAAGAGTCATTTTTCAACACCAAAAGCTTTTAGAGGAAAGATTAAGGTCCCAAAATGCAATGTTAAAGCAGAAATAAGTGAGAAAAAGATATGAATCCACAAATATGGAAAACTGTTTATTCATTCATTCATTCATTTTCCTTCGGCTTAGTTACTGTGAGTTATTCACAGTGTAACAAAACGCCAACTTATCCAGCACATGTTTTACACAGCTGCAACCCAGTACTGGGAAACATCCATACTACTTAATTCACACACATACACTGCAAACAATTTAACTTAACCAATTCAGCTACAGTGCTCAGCATATATGAGTACACCCCTCACAAATCTCTCATTAAAATGTATATTTTCTATAGGATGCTTTACAATATTATATTTGTGCATATACATTAGTTAAGTCAGTACTGAAGCCAAATCTGGAGATAATCGAACAAAATAACTTACAATAATGGTTCAAAAATGAGTAGCCCAAATTTATTTTAGGGAAAAATATTAAATAAAATTTTCAAAAATAGCAAAATCGAGAGAAACAAAAATGTATACAGTTTTCTTGAAATGTTGTAGTTTGTAATTTCTTTTTGCAATATTTTGCACACTGTAAAACCCAAAAAGTTAAGGCAACTCAAACTGTTTTAGGAAACCGATTGCAACAAACCATTTAAGTTCAAAAACTAATCCTAATGAGTACTGTGAACTTAATCCATTTGAGTAATTGAAGCAATTTGAGTTCAGTAAAAGCCGATAAATGAAGAGAACTCAAACCAACTGAGTACTGTAAAACCCAATAAGTTAAGGCAACTCAAACCATTCGAGGAAACCGATTGCTACAAGCCATTTGAGTTAAAAAAAACTAATCTATATGAGTACTGTGAACTCACTCCATTTAAGTTGAAGTAATGAAGTATTTAATTAACTCATTACCTTCAACACTGAGTTCAAAACTCTTCAAATTAGTAGAATTAACTTTCAGTAAATTTTGAGTTAACTACACTCATTTCATTTGATAAAGTTGACAGTTGGGTTTTACAGTGCATGTATTTAAATGTATTATCTTTCCATATCTAAAGATATTCATGTTGTTTATTGTTGATGTTTAATAGGTGATGCGGTGGCGCTGTAGGTAGTGCTTTTGCCTCACAGCAAGACGGTCGCTGGTTTGAGCCCCGGCTGCGTCAGTTGGCATTTATGTGTGGAGTTTGCATGTTCTCCCCGTGTTCCCGTGGGTTTCCTCTGGGGGCTCCAGTTTCCCCCACAAGTCAAAAGACATGCGGTTTAGGTTAATTGGGTAAGCTAAAATTGTCCGTAGTGTATCTGTGTGAATGAGTGTGTATGAGTGTTTCCCAGTGATGGGTTGCAGCTGGAAGGGCATCCGCTGCGTAAAACATGTGCTGGATAAGTTGGTGGTTCATTATGCTGTGGCGACCCCAAATTAATAAAGGGACTAAGCCAAAAAGAAAATGAATGTCTGTTTAATAAATCTGTTATGTTCAAATGCACCAATATATATTAACCATATTCCTTTAGAAATAGAAAAAAATATTCATTTTTAAAATTGGGTGTACTCATTTATGCTGAGCACTGTAAAGCGCATGCCTTTGGACTGTGGGGGAAACCGGACCACCTGGAGGAAGCCCACGCCAAGCACGTGGAGAACATGCAAACTCCACACTGACACGCCAACTGACAAGTGACCTTCTTGCTGTGAGGCGTGAGGCACTGAGCCACCGTGTCGCCCTAAAACTGTTTATTTACAAATATTTTTTACAGTGTGGGTGAATGTCTTTAAATTCTAAGCAAGTACTTTTGATATTTTTAAAAATAAGAAATTAATTAGATTAATGTTTAATAGTTACTATGGAGGAATGACTGTAGTTATGTGATTAAGCAAATTTATTGCATAATTTAATCATCTCAATCGTCATGGCTGGTTGATGACTGATAATTTGCCTCAGAGAGAGAGAGAGAAGAATGTTCAAATGTGTTGACTTTGGTTTTGATTGGCACTTTGCAGTTCAGTTTATCTCAGTACCAGCGATCCGTAGCAATTGGGAAAGAGGGCTTGTTTGCCACAAGACTGTTTCATTAACACAAGAAAAGGAAATCAATTTACAGCTGGCGTTTCTCCTGCTAATTTAGTTCTTGTTCCTGTGTAGAAACATGTTTGTACACTGATGGTTGCTGTTTGACTGTTCGAATTATGCAATGCGGTATGGATGTGTTTCAATCCTCGTGTGCTTTAGTCTTTTGGGGGTTAATTTTCCAAAGGGAAATTTTATCAGTCATTGTTAGAGCCACAGTGATTTAGTAAAGAGACTGGTCTCAACTAGTCTCCATTTTCACAAACAGAACAGCATGCATTGTGTTGTTCTATGCAAACAAAGCAGCAGGGAAGAACATCAATGCATCCTCTGAACAGACACGAGAGTGAATTATTTTTGTGATATTGAATTGACTTTGTGTTTGCAGGAGTTCAGTGTAGATCAAATGAAGACTTAAGACTCTACTTTCTGATTGGATGGGCAGCATTTGAAAGCATCACAAAACACTAAAAAACACAAGGTAGCAAATGCAATATTGAATTTAAGGTATACAGTATATTGTTAATTCAGTGTTAATTGTCCCACAGATTCCAAACATATAATTCTCATTAGAGAATTGCAGGCACATTTTAACCCTTTTCCATTCATTTTCCTTATACTGGCATCACATACCACAAATGTATAATTTACAGAACATTTACATTTAATCATTTAGCAGACGCTTTTGTCCAAAGTGATTTACAATTGAGGAGGCATTCAGCTATTCAACAAGAAGAGATAATACACACAACAGTGCTAGTTATACAAAGTAACTTGTTTGTGCTCAGAAAATTTAGTGCCAGAGTACAGTACACTGAATCCATTAGTAATGTAAAATGATTCTAAATGATTAAATGTGATAGGGAACATTTGATTCTGTCACTAATTGTTGTTTAACTTAAAAGCACTAACAGTTGACCACTGTAAAAAATTATTTGTTCACTCAACTTAACTTAAAGTCATCTTGTTGCATTGACTCAGTTAAGTTTTATTGACTTAATTTTCTAAGTTTTCTCAAATTAAAATGTTTAGTTGACAAATTTAAATAATTGACCCAACTAATTATTACAAGCGAACTGGACTTGCAAAGTTAAGGTTTAATAGGTTAACTTACATTATCAAGTTAGCAGAATTTGCCAAGTTTAGTTTAAATACATTAACTTACATTTTCAAGTTCACTGAACTTAATCTAGCAGATTTTCTCAATTAGAAACAAAACAGACAATGAAATACATTACACATTTTATTAAAGGTCTTTACTCCCAATTTAGCAATTACACAATGTATTTACATTAATATTGTCTTTACAAAGTATTTTTTCTTATAAAGTATTTTTTTTTACAAAGTAATTGTAAAGTAAAAGTAATCTTGAGGAGAATATTTTTCTAATAAAAACTGTAAAACTCAGTTTAAAGCAGGCTAACATAAATGCAGTCAGAGGAAATGAAATAACATGCTCAGAGAAATTTTTTTTTATCAATGAAATTACAACTAATACAGAAAATAGATGTTTCGTGCTTGCTTATTTACAGGGCTGGGGAAAGTTACTTTTGAAAGTAATGTATTAGCATATTGAGTTACTCCCAAAAGAAGTCACAACTTAGTTACTTTTTTTATGGCAAGTAATGCATCACGTTACTTTTGAGTTACTTGTTATTATTTGGCTGAGGCTTGATCTCTTTCAGAACTGTTTTTTTTTTTTTTTTTCTACTTTTTTTTAACAGAGGAGTTTTGCAATTAACAGCACACTGTATAATCTACAATTACATTTACCGTAAAAAAAAAAAAAACACATTAAAAAATATTTTAGGATAATGTTATCTGAGAACTTCCTGACTCTGGATCTATACAGACTATTGAAAGTTTAAAGCAATGTGTTTGCTACTTTTGTGCTATTTGTCTTAAGTAAAATCACTGTCCATTGAGGCAATCCCCTTTTACTTTTTTCAATGTGTTCAAAACAATGAACACATTCTCTTATTGACTGCATGATCCATTGTGACTACTTTAATTTTTAATTCAGCAATTTATTTTTTTAAAAGCTAATTAATTAAACTAAAAAGTGACTTGCGTTACATTTTCAAAAAAGTAACTCAAATATTATTACTTATTTTTGAAAGTACTTTCCTTGTTACTTAGAAAAGTAATATTATAACGTAACTCGCAATACTTGTAATGCGTTACCCCCAACACTGTTTATTTAGGGTAAACATGTATAAACACACACACACACACAGCAATACACTTAAATGTAATTATTTTATGATCTTTTAAGTTGAATGTAGGATTTAGGAGGTGGAGACCATCAAAATAGGTATAGGGAGTCTTTAGGTTAAAATTTTCAAGATGAAATGTGCCTAAATACACATGCAAAGCACACATACAGTAAAACATTATTTTAGATATAACTTTAAAATGGATTCATGAAACTTTTTGTTTTTTGAAAACTAATAGCAGTCTTATCATGGTATGTACTCGCATTTCTACCCATACAGTGTGTGTGTACACAACGCTATCTTACGGCAATTCGTAACTTTTTCATTAGTGGCTAATTCGTATGAATTCGTACGATCTAATTTGTACAAATTAGTACGATTTGCCCATCACCCAATGACGGTTAGGGTTAGGGGTGGGGTTAGGTGCCACGCCTCCTTTTTAAAATCGTACATTTTCGTACGACTGAACTCGTACGAATTCGTACGAATTAGCCACTAAACTGACAAAACGTAAAATACTTACGTTTCCTCGTGAGATCAGGCTGGTGTACAGTATATGTACTGTTTTTTTCTGTTCATTGAATAATACTCTGTGAAATCATATTACAAAATTGTGAGAGAAACAGTTTTCTGTGTCAACCCTCAATTACAAGTTTGTATTTTGCATTTCAGAAAAAAAGTGAAAGAATTGCAGGCAATCTGACTTTTAAAAAACTTGCATCAAAGTATTTCATCCATTTCTTATGCCATGTTCATATTTTACCTCTACAGCATGGAGGTGTGATTTATTTTACAGCAATGTCTAATTGACTCTAGCCATAAAAGAATGATAGAAAAGCAAGATACAAGTCATACATTCATCCTTGCCAGCATGTCTTACCCTTCAGTTGTTCTCTGTCAACCTCTTTGCCTTCCACATTCTGTCACTTTTGTGTCCTTTGGGTTTTATCATCAGCCTACGATGTGTCTCTCAGGTTATCCTTCACCTCGTTTTTACACTGATGCTCTACATGAATGCACTGCAGTAAAAAAAAAAAATCTGGAAGCTTGCTGCAAAAAGATTCAACCTACTTTGAGTATGTTTTTTAAGGACTGTTGTATGTAAAAGTCTTCTGCAAATGAACATACTGTCGCATTCAAGACACTCGCCATCAGCCCACACAAAGTCTGCTTGCTTGTCGACAGCAGCTAGTAAACAAACAGCTTGATCATTATCCTGAAATACTACAAAATGTGGCACATTTTCTTTCAGTGACTTGTGTATCTCATCATAATGACTAAAAATGAATAGAAAGGGGACTGAATACCTTGTATTAGTTGTGAAATGGAGCTTGGTATTAGAGAACACAACTGCTGATTAATGTCTTTATCAGACTTTTATGTGGAATTGCATGCAATGGATATGTACTTGGAGATGTAGCTCTCTCGGAAAGTAAAGGAAAGAAATGCTTCATACAAAGACTAGTGAGTGTTTTCCAGCAGCAGCTGTGATGTTTTACAGCCCAGAGAAAGACTTGCTGGAGAAAGTCCCAGGAGAGATACTTATAGGTTTAGAGCTAGGTTTGACACAGATTTTACAATTTGGTTTGATTCTGATAGCTTTCGGTTTGATTATCATTCAGTCTTTGGCTCTGACTGGTATTGTAATTGAATACGAATCTGAATTTTATAAATGTCTATAATTTGTTTTTGGGATATACTTAAATCTTACAGTGTCTACCCAACAAAATTTTAAATGTCAACGGATGGCTACCAATGTTCTTAAAATGTCTATTTTATTTGGTAAAATAAAAAGATATTCATAAAGAGTTTACACTACTTAAAGGTGAGTAAACGTTGAGTAAATTTTCATTTTTGTGTGAGCTATTCCTTTAAAATGCATTTTAATGAATTCATCCCCAGGTAGGTGTAAACAGGGTTCGAAATGTTTTGAGCTGATCCACTATTGACCACCTCCAGAGACTGCAAAAATCACATTTGATTGTTTTTAGTTTACATGCTCTTTAAGCATTCAGCTAAGTTTGGCAGCCATCAGAACAGAAATGAAAGTTGCTGCCCTTAATATCGTTTTTAATTCCTTTAATGTTCATGAAAAAATGTTTCTTTTCAAATTTCTAAATATCTCTTGATGTAAAAGCAAAATAAGCTCCTTAAAATCAGTAGTTAATTTGTCTGAAGTCTTTCAAAAAAGAAACGATTAACTACAGTACTTAGATTTTTTAAATATGTCCATTTTGCAGCCTCTTCTGAGAGCATCTCTTAGGCACCACCCATGAACTGGTATATGTTTTTTTTCTGAGTGCTATGAGAATTATATATATATATATATATATATATATATTATATATATATATATATATATATATATATATATATATATATATATATATATATATATATATATATATATATATATAATCATTCATGTACTGTGAATCATCTTATATTATGCAAAATAATGAAGAAATGCAATTTCAGCCACCAAAATAAATGATTGATCAATATTTTTGCATTATGAAAAGCTTGATACTTTGCAATAAAGATGATGAAATTACTTTAATTATCAATCTAATTTAAATTGAATACAGTATCCAATTAGTAAAGTACAATTGTGCAGGCAAATATCAGGCAAAATATCTACTGCCTAATAAACTACATTATTTTTAACATTGTTTCGAGGTTTAACTGTTGCCATTTAACTTTTAGACACATTAGACACATATGAAAGCACAATCAATGACAAATATTATGTGAAAAAATGTCATTTGACTCTAATACTATTGCATTAAACATTAACTCAAATGAATTTGAATGTATATCTTTTTATTTTTATTTTATTCAAAATACAAATGTGTGTTGAAATACAAAGGGACGTTTTATTCCCACCCAGTCTGAGCTCATGAGGAAAACTTTTGTCAGTTTAGTGCTAATTTGTACAAATCATTTGTAAAAGGAGGTGTGGCACCCCACCCCTAAATCTAACCATCATTGAAGAATGAGCAAATCATACTAAAATGTATAAATAATATTATAAAAATTCATTAGAATGAGCTACTAAATCAAAAAGTTCAGAATTGGTGTAAGATAGTGTTCTCCCACCATGTTCATTTTGTTTTTCCTATACATGCAAATTAAGCATTTTAATTCTAATTTTAAAATTGTGTCACTTTTAAAGAAGGGAACAAACTGAAGGAAAGTAAAGCATGTGTCATCATTAACATTATATAACAGCATTAGCATGTTTAAAAACAGCTTTTAAAAAAAAATTGATCTATGGATTTTAGGAATCAATATTAGATTACTTTGATGTGGAGCTCAATGAATCAGAAAATCAATATTTCTTGACCCAATTAACCTCTGGAGCCTTTAAAGCACCTGCCACAAGTGACTTAATTAACACTTTAAGCAATCAATCTTTGAAAAATCATAAGATACCCTTTTCCATCCTCCACAGTTAGCTGTGTTATTGTACAGATGTTAATTGCTCAGCCAAACGAGCTTCTCTTTCACCTTGAATGCTCTGATATTTTAATAACTCCTCTTGTTGATGGCAGATAGCGATATCTCTGTCTGTCTGCTTTCATCACTGTGTCATTTGTCCTCGCACCCACAGTTGTTAATTTAGTTTGTAGCAAGAGTGATTTCCAAAACCGGAGCCTGTCGTCTGTTTGATCTAGCAGAGTTTCTCTCAAAGGAAAGAGCGTACTCGAGGTGAGCCTTACTTGTTAAAGCTGGACTCTTGGTGTGATCGTGCTTTGATCCATTTCTTTCATATATTTACCTCAGTTTAAACAAGCTTGCTATTTTGGTAAGCTCCTCTTGAAAAGTGCCACTGCTGTGTGTGTGTGTGTGTGTGTGTGTGTGTGTGTGTGTGTGTGTGTGTGTGTGTGTGTGTGTGTGTGTGTGTGTGTGTGTGTGTGTGTGTGTGTGTGTGTGTGTGTGTGTGTGTGTGTGTGTGTGTGCGTGTGTGTTTGTGTGTGTGTGTGCGTCCGTGAGAGAGAGAGAATAAGATAGATACACAGAGCTCTCATGTGCATGTCGGAGCATAGCTAATTAATATTCATGACCATTCCAAATATGGTCAATAAGGACCTTCTGATTCCAGGGGTATTTTATTGGTTAATTAATAAATGAGCATATGAACCCATTTCTGGAGAGTTTATGAACCTATCTAAGCCACATGCATATAGATATCATAGAACAATTTAACTAGCTGAATCACTGCAGAATATGGCACCTGTAAAATAACACTGACATTTTTTGGGCTAGTGGTCAATGTGCAGGTGTCACAAGTTGAAAACTTGTGGACATTTCCCGATCCCATCCCTTCTCTCTCCAATTTTACTTAATGTCAATATTTACTCTTCTATCATAATAAAAGAAATGAAAAAAATACATAAGAAAAAATACATTTTATATTAAATAATAACTTTGAAATTATTTGGCCAAAAAAAAAAAAGATTTATTTATTCATTTATTTCTTTTCGGCTTAGTCCCTTTATTAATCAGGGGTCGCCACAGCGGAATGAACCACCAACTTATCTAGCATATGTTTTACGCAGCGGATGCCCTTCCAGCCACAACCCAATACTGGGAAACACCCATACACACTTATTCACACACATACACTATGGCCAATTTAGCTTACCCAATTCATCCATAACGCATGTCTTTGGACTGTGGGGAAAACCAGAGCACCTGGATGAAACCCATGCAAACACGGGGAGAACATGCAAACTCCACACAGAAACGCAATCTGGTACAGCTATGGCTCGACAAGTGTTCTTCTTGCTGTGAGGTGATCGTGCTACCCACTGCGCCACTATGATGCCCCTTATTTATTTATTTATTTATTGTTGTTATTGTTTGTTGTTTGTATGCAGTTTCTGCTTTTATAGCTGTACTGAGACAGTACCATTCATTCTGATCTCTGGTGATGTGAAAAGGCAAAAATGTCTTCTCACAAAAAAAGGTAAATCCAACCCTGGTACCAGTAAGCAAGTAACCAATTGACTATTCAATTTACTTATACATTAAGTAACCAATTGACTATTCCCATTCCTTTTGACAACTCATACAGTTTCTGCAGGCTTGGCTCTTTCTACTCATTTCTCGAGTTATTTCTAAATGTCTTATTTCTTATTTCTTTTGATATGAAATACATCTGCTTCTACTTAAAGCACATATGTAGGTACCAATGCAAGGGCCCTTATCAGAACACACACACACACACACACACACACACACACACACACACACACACACACACACACACACACACACACACACACACACACACACACAGTTACACTTCATAAAGCATGTTATTAAGAGATAGGTCTCCAGTTTCGTAGAGTAACACTTGCACAAGCTGACTTTGGTTTAAACTTTAAAATTGTATTTAATCTAAATCTAAAATATTTTTTGTGGTCTAGAAAAAAGAACATTTTTGTTTACTATAAGACACTATTTTTATTTTGGTACAATGTAGATTTTTATTATGGATTTTGCTTTGATCAACCTAAAAATCACTGTAATTTGTTACAAATAAATGTACAAAATTATCAAATGATCTTTTTGACCCGGTTGAAACAGAAAAATTTATTTTAAGATTAATCAAAATATCTGTTCTGCCCAAAGGAACAAAAAAATACATTCACTCAACGTTAAAATGTTGTTTTTATTAACCATGAATTAATTAAATCAATTGGTTCAACTTAAGCTCACTATAGTAAAATTGTATATTGGACTAAACTATAATTAGCGTTATGCTATAGTTAGTTATTTTATTTTCATTAATGAGATAAAATTGTCTGCTGGTGCTTTCGGTATAACTATAAATGTTATGCAGGATGGTAATCAAACTCACTTTAGAAATACATAAAAACTGAATAGAATATAAGCAGAACCTTTTTTTCATAGTTGCATGATAAGAAATCTGCTAGTTTAAAATTAAAATACTACATTGAGAAAAGGTAATGCTTTACATTTTTCCTAGGGACTTTCTTTTTTCTTCTTTCTTTAAGGCAAATTGAAT
The DNA here is from genome assembly GCA_903798195.1 of Danio kyathit. Classification (NCBI taxonomy): domain Eukaryota; kingdom Metazoa; phylum Chordata; class Actinopteri; order Cypriniformes; family Danionidae; genus Danio; species Danio kyathit. The sequence continues at coordinate 28,368,998 of LR812532.1, forward strand.
AAACCAGATTAAAACCAGAAACTAAATTTTTTTCATTATTCTGATATAAAAATGTACTCTTTTGTCAGTGTAGAGATACTGTATGAGATATTGCACTCGGATGACCATGTTCCATATCTTTCTAAACATAACTATTTTCTTAATCAATACTTCATATTGTTTTCTGGAGAAACACATATAAACAAAAACATATATATGCTTTTCCCACTTCCCAGTTTGTACACCTATAATGATACTGAATCATGTGTGAATTGGTTTGAAGATAAATTGTTTGCTGCTCATGAGCAGTCCAATTTCCCAGTGCAGTATTGTCTATGGACCTCGTATATGACAAATGAGGGCAATTGTTTGTACCCAAGTCATTGTGCTTCCAAAATTGTCCTCTTTTCCCATTCCTTTGTTATCCATCTCCCTAGTTGTGTGATTTAACATAATAAATCTCAGAGGAAGCCCTGTTGCATGTTAAAAGACATGTCACAAAGCATGAAATAGCTGGAAGGCTGAATATCTGGTCATTGTAGAGCATACTACTGTTCTTATTCAAGAGTATTTATGCGTTTTTTTGAATCGCTAGTGTAATTTGTTGTCAAAGAGGGAGTATTAAAGTATAAGGAATGTTGAAATAATGTTTTCTCAGGTTTAAAAGCTCATGATCAAGAATAAAGCAATGGGATTTATAACTGTTCTGTAGAAGTTACAAGAATACACAACACAGGAGAGCAATAAATCACAAGGTGTGTGATCTGTTTAGGACTTGCCTTTTTTTCTTATTGGCCTTGTGCTTTTCTCTATTTCAGAGCTACAGTACATTAGATTCACTGTTTATGTTTAAAAAAAAACTCCCAGTGATTCATTACATTATACAGAGGCAAAAGCTACAAGAATTAACTGTGCTTACGCAAGCTGGCCAGGATCAGTGCTGAGTGTAAGAATGCCTCTGATCATTATAAACCAAAACTGACTGTTTATTTTTATCATTATATTAGTGCATGTTAAAAATCTAAAAATTTTGACACAATGTGGGCCTTTCATCCAAGCCATCATTTTGGTTTATAGTAATACATTATAGAATTTTTAAACACAAGAAGGTATATTGAAAAATGTTTTGCTTTTGGCATCCATAGTAGGAACAAAAATACTATGAAAGTCAAAGGCTGCCGGTTTCCACATTTATTTCATTTCGGCTTAGTCCCTTTCTTCATCAGGGGTCGCCACAGTGGAATGAACCACCTTTCCACATCCAACAGTTTTGAAAATATCTTATTTTGTGTTCAACAGTAGTAACAAACTCACAGATTTGGAACAAGTGAACGGAGAGTAAACAATGACAGAATTTTCATTTTTGGGGAACTATCCCTTTAAGGTGGAATCATGTATGGAGACTGTGAGTGTGATATTAAATTGATGTTGATTTGCAGTTGATAACAATAAAATCATTTAGGAGGCACATTTGACTTAGGCTGTGAATGGACGCAATAATCTTGTAATCAGAGTAGAGTTGAAACTGGAGACAAGCTCTGTATTCGAATATGTCTTCTGAAAAAAGTACATGAGTGCTTAGTGTGTTACAATTCATATAGTCGCACTACCCAGTGCCCAGATGTATGGGGGCTGAAAGAAAGATCTTCATCAGTTTGACAAAACATGTGCAACCAAAATCTCTCAACACATGCAAATTCAGAAACACACTGTAAATATTGCAAATCACAACCAAAATTTGTCAGGGACCCCAAAAAGTGGCAAACCTGGCTGCTTCCTGTTTACAGTTAGTGGTGTAGCATGACATTAAAAAGCCCCTATTATGCATTATAAAAGGTGATATTTTGGTTTGGGGGGTCTCCAACAACAGGCTGATTAGCATGCAAGGTCAAAAAACAGTTTCATTGTCTTATAATTCAATTCACCTTTAAATTGTATAGCGCTTATACAATGTAGATTGTGTCAAAGCAGCTTCACATAGAAGATTTTAGTAAATTGAAACAGTGTCAGTTCAGTTTTCAGAGTTTAAGTTCAGTTTAGCTCAGTTCAGTGTGGTTTAATAATCACTACTGAGAGTCCAAACACTGAAGAGAAATTCCATCGATGCACAGCTCTACAGATCCCGAACCATGTAAGCCAGTGGCGACAGCGGCGAGGAAAAAACTTCACCAATTGGCGAAAGCGAAGACTTAAAAAACCTAGAGAGAAACCAGGCTCAGTTGGGCACGACCATTTCTTCTATGGCCAAACATCTTGTGCAGAGCTGCAGTCTAGGCGCCGAAAGCTGGACCTCAGCGAAGACTCGTCTGTCCTTGGAGCGTCACAGGAATCAGTCTCATGCTCTCCACTCCACCATGACCACCACAGCAGCTGCTCAGGATGCGGCCTGGTCCAGGATTATGAAAACCTTGGGATCATCTCGTCACTGGTCTTGGATCGCGTCAGTGGCACTGCATAGTCTGAGGGCCTCGGGATGAGTATCCCCAGGTGGAAATAGAGAATAAAGAGAATAACTAGCGTAGCTGCTGTTCATAGTGTATATAAACGAGATGCAAAAACCTGCGTGGGGCACATCATGCGTCATACCGCTAAGTGATGCACTGAGTGTATGCTTTGCTAAAAAGATAGATTTTTAATCTAGTTTTGAACTGTGAGAGTGTGTCTGAGCCTCGGACATTATCAGGAAGGCTATTCCAGAGTTTAGGGGCTATAAATGAGAAGGCTTGACCGCCTTTACTCGACTTTGCTATTCTAGGTACTACCAGAAGCCCTGAGTTTTGAGATCTTAAAAAGCGGGTTGGATTGTAGCGAAAAAGGAGGTTGGTTAGATAAACAGGAGCTTGATTATTTATGGTTTTATAGGTAAGAAGCAATATTTTATAATCAATACGAAACTTAACAGGCAGCCAGTGTAAGGAGGATAAAATTGGGGTGATATGATCATATTTTCTAGACCTGGTAAGAACTCTGGCAGCTGCTTTTTGCACTAGCTGAAGTTTGTTAATAGAGGATGCTGGTAACCAGCGAACAGAGCATTACAGTAGTTCAGCCTAGAAGTCATAAAAGCAAGGACTAGCTTTTCTGCATCTGATATATTATGCATTTATTTTTACCTAATTATCCCAATGACTCCCATATGATTCGTTCAACAATTCATTTGTTCCCAAACCCCTCCTTTGCATAATGCTAATCTGCGCTGGTTGGTCTGATGACTTAAGTCTGCTGCAGTTGGTCAACTTCTTTAAGCCCAAGAGAACATGGTTATGAAGTAGCCAAAGCTCAGAGTATACAGTATGTGTGACCCCAATGCAGTAATGCATTAGCAATGTCGTTAAACACCAGCATATACTGAGTGACAAAGTCCCATACATTCATAGTCTTTACTGATGCTTCCTTTAATAATGAACGGTCGGCGAAGTGGTTATTGTATCAATCATCAGAAAAATAGCAGGAACACACACAGTACACAGTTGGCTATACTGTGGGTTTGTTGTGAAAATGAACTTTTACCCTTTATTCCCCACAGCTTCATCTCTGGCCATCTTTCAGTAATAGTCATCTTCACATCATGATCAATCCCATGATCCCCTGCACTTCGCTAGTGTTTGAAGGGAAGGGCAGGATCAGGTTTTACTGGATCCAACACTTCATATTTGGCGATGTTGTGTATCTGCGTCGATACGAACAGGCAAAAGATCCGAACAGAAATCAAATCATTTATTTGGATCTGAGTCGAGTCTTTTCTTTAAGAATCAATAGCTTTAAACATAGTAGACTTTCAAATTTAAACCTCAGATGGATGTTTTCATTGGCTGTGTTACACACTGCATTGAAGGTAATTTTCAAAAACCCATAATAGGGGCTCTTTAAAATATTTTTGTCAGATTATTAGGGATAAAAATACACAACAAGAAGTGTAAAACTAGGATGTTAAAATAAACAAAAAACTGTCACCACACCACAAACTCAGAACAGATACCAGCTGGGTACATAACACTTGGGGTCCCCTGACACTTTTCCATTGTGATCTGCAATCTTTGGAGCATGTTTAGAGGTAAAAACATACTATGCATGTAACATTTTGATAAATTTTTTGAGCGATTGATGTGTATAATATTGAAAAGAACATTTTTGCTTAAAATCTACATTGATAATGTATAGGGAATCAGAATCTTTTACTCTTAAATTCAAGTACAAATTATAATGGGAAATGATTGGTTCTGATGTCCTCCAGAGCACAGTTTCATAATTAGGTCATTGGTAATTAATCTGTGTGACTTCAATTAGTCACTAGAGTGGTAAACTGAGAAAAAACTTAGGAAATAAAGCTCTGGAAAAAGATAGCAACATGACACCTAAAGCTCTCAGAGAGGAGAGTAATGTAGAATGTTTTATGTGATCTTTATTCATCATGATGTATTGTGCTGATTCATAAAAAAAAAAAAAACTTCAATTATCTTCTGCTGACTGTGTGTAGCAACTGTGTGCTAAAATAAGCAACTTATTTAAAAGGACACACAGACATGCTAAACGTATATAAACCTAGTCAGCAGCTAGAAAAAAAAGGTACAGCTATTGATAAACTTTCAACAGCTTATGCATTATAAGGTAAAACCCAGTGTGTCTGAAAATATGAGGCATTAACAGAATTATATGCATTATATGTAAAAGACAGAAAAATTTCCAGAGTTGCTCCTGCAATGTTGCATAAATAATAGTCTTACAGACTTCAAAACCTCTCTTGAACAATTTATTTGGATCAAGAATTTTGCACCACAGTATCTGTATTTGGATGCATTGTGAAAATTTGTTTGCACATGTTAATGCTTTTTTATTTACTTTTGTTTTCTTAACTTGAAGGTCATTTGAGCTCTCTAGGCCACCATACAGTTGACCTTCTACTTCTGCTGGGATTCTTTATTGTGCATTTAGTGTACTCTTGGGCTGCGTCCGAAACCGCATACTTCCATACTATACAGGACGCTAAAATCAGTATGTGAGCCGAGTAGTATGTCCGAATTCATAGAATTTGAAAATCAGTATGCGAGAAGTACCCGGATGACTTACTACTTCTGGCGAGATTCTGAAGTGCGCATCCCATGGACGCTGCGCTGCATGATGCCCCACGAGAGAATTCATGAATGGACGTGAAGCGACACAACTGACGCAGGTAGGTCACGTGACCATGACAAAACGGCGGATGTAGTACGTGCGAATTCCATTCATACTGCTCACATTCATACTGTATAGAACGTACTTTTCTAACGGCTGAGTAGTACGTTTAAATTCAAATGCAGTACCTACTGAGTAGTAGGCGGTTTCAGAGGCAGCCTTGGAATATGGAGGATGATTTGTAAACGGAAGTGAAGTGACACAGTTGACACTGATAGGTCAGCACTGTGGATATAGTATTTCTGAGTTTTTGAACTCATAAACATTTCTAAATGTTTAACTGTACAGAACAGTGGTCAGGAACCACATGTAAATATTGTGTGGCTCAATATGTATTTGTTGAGCAAATTAAAAAAAGTCAGTGCTGTTGTGTTAAGCACTTTAACATTTCTGTGTCTGACTGTATGACAGAAGAAATTGCTTGCTCTTAAAAAACATCATTACTTATCTAAAGGAAGAGGTGCGGTACAGTTTGTAATGTGCCATTTGCAGTCAAAGTGATTTCAGAATCTTGAAACACCTTTGACCCACTTTTATTTTTATTTATCTACTTAATCTATATTTGTATATTAGATTCGCTGTATTTGAATTATTAATGTTGTTTCAACATTAAATCAGGTTGCAGTTACTATTACAGTTATATTAAAATAATTGTAAATTACATTTTAAAAAAGTAATATGTTGTCATTTTAATCTTAATTAAGATTTAGTAGTTTTGTTGTGTCACTCACTTTTATTAGTTTTTAAAGTTTAAAGTGTATTAAAGTGGAAATTAGTGGAAAACTGCATGAATCATGAGCTACAGGCAACGGGTAATTACAGTAACTATATATATATATAAAACTGAGAATAAACTGCTATCTTGGCATCTGTCTGAAATAAATTGAGATTTCATTATATAAACTAATATAAATATTGAAATAATTTAAAGTTAATTGACATTATTTTAATACTGAATTGTTTTAAGTAATTAAAATAACCCTGCTGCACACAGAAAGTGCTGCTTGGTGTGTCTTAGGCTCTTCATATACATTTATAGTAACCACAGGGGACAGGCATTTCAGCAAATAACTGCAAAACACAAGCATCATCTTTTCTTTAAATAGCGTCCATGCTCATCACACAGCTTGATTATTGTAGCAGACATTCTTGCTAAAGAAACAAAAGTTTCAAAGGATTTTTTATAATACAATGATCTTTGATGATAATAATTACAATCTAATATGCATTTATGGATAATTACACAAAATTACAGATACTCAGCTGACAATAGATTGCATTAGAATTCTAATTGCATCAATCAAACTCAAAAGTGATTTTTCAAACAGTAAGCCTCCACCAAGGACAAAAGAGTTTCATTAGGAAACAGCATTCTTGTTTTGTCTTCATCGCATCACTATAATGTCTATTTAGGATAGACTGTGTTAAAATATGTCTATACGTTCACACTAGATAGTGCCCAAAAACACTTTGTGAGTTGAATATATGTTGTGACGCGCTACCCGATGCCAAATAATCATGGCCCTGGAAACTAGCTCAACATCAATACCACACAGCTGCCGGTCGTTAGCACCTGAACCCACTCAAAGCAGTTCTATTTAAATGAAGGAAGAAGAAGAGAGTTAAGCTTGGACTCTATTGAGAAGACTAACAATTGTTTGTACTTTACACAGATATCGGTGGCTGACGATCCACAAGCATACTGCAATTACAGCAATGGAGCTGGTGAAGGCATCAATTGCCTGTGACACTGAAGAGACAACGAGCCCCCATCCCTGAAGGGTGAACTCGTATTGGCAGCCGCTGGAGGGCACCTCACCACCAGTATGAAGACCTGCAGTCCCCAGCCCCAAGCATGAACCGATGCCCACTAAACAACTCTCTCCAGGCAAATAAATGGCTGCATTGTTCACAATCTGACTCCCAGTGGAGCTCCCAGGCAAACCATCCAAGTGGAAGAGAGGACGGAGATATCAACCCTCCAGATGTGGTTTGACCCCAAGCGAATAGGAAAGCTATGATACCTATCATGTGCATCCACAGAGATATCTGCCACGTGCCAGCTCACCAAGTCTTGACCTATAGAAGTGGGAGTGGTTTAAGATATACCCATTCCTGTTCATCTGGGAAGAGACTGACCAGGGTCCGACCAGCTCCTTGCCGCCACAATGCAGCCGGTTACTAAACTGAAACCATTCCGTCAATGCTGAGCTCGAGAACCTGGGGACCGTTAACTAGCATTTCTGGCTTTGGGAGCAACATACGGAGTCTGAATGTAATAATACAAATGTTTATATGGATCTGTTCCAGCAGGTAATGGAGCAGGAGCTGTTCCTGCTTTGCAGTCAAATGGCCATCCTCTCAGAAATCCTAACTGACCAGAGGACCTCCTTTATGTCCCAGCTGATGTTGGACCTCTGCCACCTACTCAAAGTAAAATAACCACCTCTGTTTATTATCCACAGATGAATGGCTTGGTAGAGCATTTCAACCAAACCCTGAAGAGGGTGAGAGAGGATGGGCGTCACTGGGCCCTTATCCTGTACAGTATGTGCTCTTCAGCATCTGAGAGGTACCTCAAGCATCAACAGGCTTCATCCCATTTGAACTCCTGTTTGGACATCAGCCTCACGGCTTACTAGATGTCACAAGAGAGGCCTGGGAACAGCAGCAGCAAATCACACTACCTTTGAGGACATACGGGACATGCGGGAGAGGATAATAATCCCGATAAATGAATAATCCCGATCATCAAGGAGCATCTGGCATCCCAGCATGCACAGAAATGGTAGTACAACCGGTCCACCCAAGCATGTGAGTTCCAGCCTGGTGATAAAGTCCTAATCTTAGTGCCATCTTCTACCTTTAGGTTTCTTGCATCTTGACAGGGACCCTGCACCATAGTAGAGAAACTTGAGATGGTCACTTACCGCATAATGACTTCCGGCAGCGTAATGAGATATCTACTTTTGACAGCTATACCATGCCCCAAGTGGATGAGGTCCTGGATCTGCTTGGCGGTGCCAGGTTTATCTCCACGTTAGACCTGACTAAGGGCTATTGGCAGGTCCTCCTCTCCTCAGAATCCAGAGAACAGACTGCCTTCAGCACCCCTAATTGACACTGGCAGTACTGCGTCCTTCCTTTCAGGTTGCAGAGGGCCCCAGCCAGCTTCCAGCGTATGATGGACATCTTGCTGAAGCCGCACCAGGAGTATTCAGCAACATACCTGGACGATATAGTCATCCACTCGGTGAGCTAGGAGGACTATCTGGACAAATTACAGAGAGTTTTATTCACAGATTCCTGCATCGGAAGGGGTCTCATCCAGCCACAGGCTGCTAAGGTCGAGGAGGTCCAGCGAGCCAACAAATCTCAGGTATGAGCCTTTCTGAGGTTAGCTGGCTATTACCAGTGCTTCATATCCAATTTCTCCTCTTTAGCCAGCCCAATGACAGACCTGACCAAGAAGGGGCAGCCGGAGAAACTGAATTGGAATCCCGAAACGGACAGGGCATTTCCAATACTGAAGCTGGTGCTCTTGTCTTCCCCTGTTCTCCATGCCCCGGACTTCGAATGCTCCATGATCCTGCAGACCTATACTTCCAACGCCGATATACATCGATCAGAAGCTGTCTCTGGATGAATCCAGATACGCAGCTGTAGAGAAAAAAGCTCTGGTCATTAAATGGGGGTCTTGGAGCTGTGCTATTACCTGCTGGGAGGAAGGTTTACCCTTGTTACAGATCAAGCGTCACTGCAATGGGTGTCCCGGACCAAGGACACGAATGCCAGGATCACACTGTGTTTCCTCATGCTTCAGGACTTCCATTTTGAAGTGAAGCATCGGGCCGGAGCTTCCCATTAACTGATGTTAACAAGCAAGAATTTGGGCTTTAATAATGCATTAGTAAATGTTAAATATAAGATTAATAAAGGCTGTTGTTCATTATTAGTTCATGTTAGTAAAAGCATAATAGTAACTAACGTAACTTATGTATAAGTATGGCTATTTATTCCAAAATATTTTTGGTTAATTTCAAGTATTAAATATTAAGTATTAGATTCTTTTAATCAATTTTTCGTTTATTGTATTTTATATATATATATAAATGTGCTGTGAATACTTACGTACATGTGATTTTTTTTTTCAGATTTTTTATTTTGAATAAATTTGCAACAATTTAAAAAAAAAAATTTACATTGTCATTTTATATATAAATATAAGTATATATATATATATATATATATATATATATATATATATATATATATATATATATATATATATATATATATATATATATACACGCAAATTAAGGTTTGAAAACAATAAACATTTAATAGGTCTATACTGACCTGTTATGATTTAAAAAAACAAGTTATCAGAAGTTTGTAAAGTAAAACATAAAGGAACCTGTAATATGACAAATCCTGGGAATCGATTATAAATTTAAAGGGCTTTAATTATTTTCCAGATCACAATATGTCTAACAATACCATTACTATTAACATGTCAAAAGGGAAAGCACAAACATTTTAGGAATTAGGAAGTACATAACTAGTTTTTTTCTTGTAAAACAAATAACATTTGAAAAGTCCAAAGCTTACTAGAAAAAATGTAAATAAAATGTTAAATTGATGAACATGAATACTATTAAATGTTTAAATAAATGAAAAATAAAATGTAAAAAATATTAAATAATTTGTTATTCAACAATAAAAGATCTAAAACAATACATATTTTAGCACAGGCCTAATATACAGCACAGCTAGGGTGCTAAACAAATGCATTAGGCCACCTCTAGCTACGCTTCTATGGACCCCCAGCCCTTTATTGTGGCCCCCTGAGAGTCCTCCGACCCCAGTTTGCAAAACCGTTCTTATATATAATCTTCATAAAAATATACTTTACATGATGGGGAACACCATAATACTTTTGTGTCCATTCATTGTTTGAAACATTTAACCTGTAGATGTCGCTGTGTTCTACCCCGCGTGAACATAAGCACGTTGCTCCTCCAGATTCCCACAATGCCTCGTGTTTACCTTCTCTTTGACAGCGCCGATGCTCCTTACTGGCTTGTCTAGCTGCCGACTGGAACTCAGGGTGTCTCCAGCAGTTCTACATCCTCTGGACCATCACCAAACAGCGGGACAAATCCAACACACTCCTCCAGACGAGCACCGGAGACTGTCGCCGTCCTGGACTGTGTTTATGTCCGCGGCGGCGGAGCTCGGCACTTCCTCGATCTGCATCTTAGGTGAGCGCGCGTTTGAACTTATTAACGTTATACACGAATGTCATTCTCAAACACTGCAGTGTGAACTGGAGCTTAGTTTAGTTTTGACGTGTTATTTTAACCGCCCCGAGATCAGGTTTCCGCAGCACAAGCCGCACTACGCTTTGAAACACTTTAACATGACTCGTGCTGTCATGTTTAACTTAATGAGACTAATGCAAAGTGCTGACTCTATGCAAGGTACACCAAAATAATGCATGGAAGCAATTTAATGGCATTTTAACGATTTGAGGAGTTTAAAAACTCCTTTACAAAAAACGTTATTTAGGCTACTTTCAAATGCTAACTTAGTTATTAAGTATTATTAACTATGTATTAACTAATCGTTTCTGTTATTACAAACGACCGACAGATGTCCAAATGTGACTTATATTGAGGCCATTTCAACGAAGTGCATTAATTGTAGTAATTCTGATATTTTGGTGTAAACTGGAGAGCATGAATGATAACAGCGTGTCACGCTAAACAGCTTTGTTTACGTCTGTTACGTCACCAGCGAGCAGCCAGCATGCCTGCATTGACAGATTCGTGAAACATAACGTTGTATCGGATCTTTTTAATGAACTCACTGAACCGGTGAAAAACCTTCAGAATCATCTTTTCTGAATCATCCTTTCAGTAAACGAGTCAGTTTTTTGACTCGTTATGACTGTGAGTGAGCAGACAAATTGTTTTTAAATAAAAAGCTTTTATCATTCTTCAAATTGCCAGGCTTCACATCAGTTACCACTCTTAAGTTTTTTTTTAATATTAGTATTATATTATATTGAATTGATTTATATTTTAAGCTAAGCTAAAATATTATAACATGACTTAAAACGTAAAACTAGGGCTGCACAATATATCGTTTCAGCATAGATATCGCAAGGTTTGCATCTGCAATAGTCACATCACAGGATGTTCAATGTCTAATCGAGATTATAGTTGACCAGCAGCCACAGTTAAAAACACTCATGATATTGTCAAGTTACTGAAATGTTTGTCATTTGCAAGTGTTTTAAGGGCTTGTGACTGAACATTTCAAGCCAGGTAAATCATTCAGGTACAAGAAATTATACTGTTTGTAACTATATAAAAAAAGATTAATTGTAATTGTGTAATACTTGACATTTGATTATTCAATTTGTGTACCTGAATATTGCTTATTATAATTTTTTTCCAAAAAGAGCTATTCCAGTGATCTGGTGAAAATGTACACAATATCGCAATATGTATTGCAGGAAGAAAAGTATCGCAATGTCAGCTTTTTTCCAATATCGTGCAGCCCTACGTAAAACAATAACTTTCTTGATTTTTTTCCGAGTTGTCTATGAAAGCATGTTGACAGATTTTTCTCCAAATAATTTTTTTTACCTAGAAAATCAAAAGCATGTGACATTTTTTAGTTGCAGTTTTCTCATTGCTGTCATTTTTGTTGTGCTTATTGTGTTATTGAGAGGAAAGAGACAACAGGCAACCGTCAAAGCTGCCATTAATAAGCGGTAATAAAATAATGACTTTTTTTCAAAGTGATTTTAAAACTTAGGGCAAAACAAGGCATATAAAAGCTAGAAATATATTTCCTTTGATCCATACATGTACACATAAAAATAACTGTCTATAAAATAACTTTTTAGTAAGATATGTCATACTCTTTTTGTTTTTTGATTTGTGGTTAGATATCCAAGTGAAATAAAACCTAATTGCTACATTTAATCTGGAGTTTTTTTTTTAAAACGTCCTGCCGTTATCAGCTTGCAATGAATCTTGGGATGTTCGAGCCCGCAAAGGATCCACTGCTTTCACTTTGTCTGCTTTCACTGATGTGATTTACATGAGGGAGAGATTACTGAAAAGACCACACCACACAACAGACCTTGAGCATCATTTACAAATATTATTTCTTGTAAAATATACAGGCGTTCTCTACACACTGAAAACGCATGACCATGAATTGTAAAGTGGAAAAGAAAAGTGCATCCCGGATGGCGCATTATACACAATATGATTATATTAAATTGTTATGTTACTCCAATAATTTGTATGAGGATGAGGATCCTCAAAACCAACATCTAAAGTTGGTGGCTATATGTTTACTACTGTTGCAACTAGGGCTGCTCGATTATGGGGAAAAAAAGTCTGAGATCATGCAATGACCTATGCTGCAAAAGCCACCTTACATCATTTCACTGATTTTCACTTGAAACTGAGCTTTGAAGAGGATCAAATGGGCTGAAAAGTGGGTAGGACACGACACAATAATTGTGTTAGCTCGATTAAGGTTTTTTCATAATTGTTGGACAACAAAATCGATATTAAATTTCAATTAATGGCATTGTAAATTGGCTCCCTGCTGTTTAAAATGTGATTTGTTTAACATCTCAGCTGACTTGAATTGTCTCATTTTTGCATTGATTTTCAATGGGTGTGTTTTGTAAGTGTATTGCCACATTCATAAAATGTACATATTCATCGAAATATATTTGTTTTCAGCATATCTCTTCTTTTTCTGATAATTAAACCACAAAAATCATTATTTTGATGTGCAAACACAAGCAGTTCATCCAGTGGTCTCCAGTGTCACTACACTGTAAAAAGCTATTTGTTCACTTTACTTTAAAAAAAAAAAAGAAAAAAATTAAGTCCAACGGGATACTCACTTTTTTTTCTAAAGTCAACTTGTAGCTTTTAAAGGAATACGTCAGCCAAAACTGAAAACACCTTACAGTATGCATTGAAAAATAAAAAGAACCTGAAATCTCAAACAGAATTTTAAGACTAGAGACAATCAAGTAATTTTTACCAGATGTCGTATTGGAAATGCAAGAATAACTCGTGGTTTTTTGCTCAAAGGTGAAGACTCTACTTAATGTTTGTACAGCACAATTCCCCTTACTGTAAAACACATTTTACCTGACGGTTCTGCTTTTAATGATTCCACAAGACTTTTTTATGAAATGAACTCTCTTATCATGTATTAGCACTAAAAATCTTATTTAATTGTTGTATTCATTTGTTTATTCAGTTTTAATTGTATATTTATTATTGAAATGTTCTGCTGACATGGCATTAAATAAAAAATACATTGCATTACATACACCTTACAGTTGTCTCAAACCTGTTTGATGTTCTTTCTTCTGTCGAACATAAAGGAAGTTATTTTAAAGAAAGCTGGTAACCTGTAATCATTGACTTCCATAGTATTTGTTTTTCCTACTATGGAAGTCAAAGGTTACAAGTTTTTAGCTTTCTAAAAATAACTTCCTTTTGTGTTCAGCAGAAGAAAGAAATTTTATGAAGGTTTTCAACCACAGCAGAGTGAGTTAATGGTGAGTTCATTTAATTTTTTTTAGGAGAACTATCCTTTTAAGGCAACAGGTTTACTTGCTTTTTAAAGTATGGTCATCTAATTGTTTTATACTGTGTACTAGGGCCTCTGATTGCTTCATATGGTCCCTTTTAAATCAGTTTTCAACTTAAATATTGATATTTTTTTTTTCCTGCTTCACATTATATGTTTTTCCTTAGTTTTCCTTAGTTCATTCCATTTCTTTGCTTGACAGTCAAGCTGAGTTATTAAAAAGTAATTATAAATAATTTCTTGAGTTATGCTGTAAGACTTCCAGCAGTTCACCTTTAAGTTGTTTGGGTGAATGCTCACAGCAAAGCGATGTGATGCATTTAAACTGTTGTTAAGTAAGCTTTATGATCATCTTAATCATACCAGGCGTGCTTATAGAAACTGGATCTTGGTTGAGTAATAATTTAATCGCTCTATCTTGTTTTGTTGTTTTTGCTCTAGGTTTTAAGTTTTTTTTTTTTTTTTGTTTTTTTTATGAGTGGGGACTGTATAGATTGGCGCAAAGTGTCAAAACTGCACCAATATTTCGTCTGTTGAGAATCACATGAAAAGCTTTGTATCCTAGCAACACAAGAAAAAATGTGCAAGCACCGGTGGGTATCAGTGCATGACAGTTATAGGGCTTGTTTCAATAGGATGATGAGCTGGCGTTTGCTTGTAAACCTATCAAAGTTTGGGTTTGTTTAGACTTACAAATGCTCAGTGGGAAGTAGAGAGGTAATTCCAGTGTTGTGCAAACCACAACAGTTCTCACCGCGTGCAGTCTCTCTGTTGCTGAAATTACTGATCCAAAAGCTTTCAATTGGACATTTTTGCAGTTCTCTCATTCTTTTATTCAGTCATTTCTGTTCTTTTTTGAAAGGGGGTTCACTCAGATTTTCTACCACTTATTATTTAGAAACTTTATGTACTTGTTGTGCCTTTTTGGGTTCTTACAATGAATGGAGAATGACATAAAAAAGAAAAAGCATGATAAACATGGTTTGTGTAATCTGAACATTATCTTTCAAATCTTCTGAAGCCATACAGTAAGTTTTTATGATGAAAAAGGTTCAAATATAAGTTGTAATTTTGCAGCTGAATTGATTTTTTTTTATTGAATTGATGTTTTTAAGTAAAAAAAAGTTTGTGTAGATAAATTTGGATTTAATTACACGTGCTGTGTAATAAAGTAATTAAAAGTTCTAAATATATATTTAAAATAATATACTGAAGTTGTTTGTAAGAAGCTGCTTGATGTTGGCTCATTCATCTTGGTCAATGTTTTATATAATCTCTCCAAAATATCTAGTCCAAAATCCAAAATAATAATAAACTATGCAAAATTTTATTTCTCTTTGCTATTTGGGCTTATTGGAACCTAATTAGAATAAAAATGTAAGTATCATCTATTGATATGATGTACTATTAGAAAAAATGATGTCCATATATGTGGACTAGTGGTCCGAATTTACATAAAACACTTTTTCTGAAATTTTCTTTTATGCATATTTATGCATATTTAAGAGAGATTTTTTTTAAACTTGCTTTGACTATCAGAGAGTAAAAACAACATTTTTTTCCCCATTTTGAGCAGTTAAAAATAGGGTTTGAGACATTTCATATGCTGCAAAACAGTTGCAGGATGACACTGTAACAAAATATAAAACATTCAAAGTATTTTAAATAGCCACTTAAGAGCTAAAAATGTGCTGTCCACGTATGTGGACACTCAGGCCCAAGGAGTTTAAAACTAATAACAATAGAGTAATTAAAATCTTACAATATAATTTAAATTTGATTAAACAGTTTTTTTTTTATAAAAAGTAGTCACAGTCACAAATTGTTAGATTTTAATTTGGTAGAAAATATATAATATAATATAATATAATATAATATAATATAATATAATATAATATAATATAATATAATATAATATAATATAATATAATATAATATAATATAATATAATATAACCTCACAGCAAGAAGGTTCAGAAGGTTTGGCCTCAGTTGGGCCAGTTGGCATGTTTTTGTGGATTTTGCATGTTCTCCTTGTGTTCGCGTGGGTTTCCTCTGGGTGCTCCGGTTTCCTCCACAGTCCAAAGACATGCGCTATAGGTGAATTGGGTAAACTAAACCTCCACAGTCCAAAGACATGCGCTATAGGTGAATTGGGTAAACTAAATTGTCCGTAGTGTATGTGTGTGAATGAGAGTGTATGGGTGTTTCCCATGATTGGTTGCAGCTGGAAGGGCATCTGCTGTGGAAAACATATGCTGGATAAGTTGGTGGTTCATTCCGCTGTGGCGATCCCAGATTAATAAAGGGACTAAGCTGAAAAGAAAATGAATGAATGATATAATATAATGTAATATAATATAATATAATATAATATAATATAATATAATATAATATAATATAATATAATATAATTTAATATAATATAATATAATTTAATATAATATAATATAATATAATATAATAAGATTTTCATTATTTTGATTGTATGTAAACTGTTAAAAACTGTGATAATAGCTGTTATTTTAAATAATTGTGATTTTAAGTTTTAGATTTAAAAAGTCATGATTTGATAATCAATCAGTAATTATGACAAGCCTACTTAAATCTTCTGCTCTATACATTGCAATTAGATTGAAAATGTCATTTTTAAATTATTGGCTAATATTTTACTGAATTGGAGTTTTAAGGCACATTGACTTCCCTGCAACTTTTCCACCCATTTCTCTTGGTCTAAGATGGATTTGTGACCTTCCATGAAATACTAAGCCGCTCTGGTTTCACTTCATATACGGTTTATCAGTTGTGTTGAAGACACTGTATTCCTCTGGTCTGCGGGGCTCAGTTTTGTGTTACACTATAGTCTGTTCTTGTAGACCTCAATTTGCTGTTCTTAACACCGCTGCTTACTCTGTGCAGCGAGGACTTAGATTAAATCCTGGCTCAGATCCTGCCTAGTCTTTGACTAAAGGAAATAGGGGATCAGCGATGAATGTGTTTACTTCCTCATGGTTGTTTGATATTCGACTGTTTAAAAGGAAATTACTGGGAGTATTTAAATATATCTTTGTGTATCGTTTTATCCTGCCTTATAGCATTGAAAGGGATGTTTAATGGCGAGAGCGTTTGGATACCATTCGCATAAAAGGATTTATTTCTTGTTTATCAGCTTAAAAGGACTATTCAAGGGTTTACATTCAAAGACTGCAAATATATATGATTCAGCGCATCGACTTCTTTAAATGACTGCAAATTGGGACTGAAATAGTCTGGATCCAATCATTTTTGCACTTTGAAGATGACTAGGTTGGAAAGAAACATACATTTCTTATAATAACCCACTAAATGCACAAACACGCCTGTCTCTTAAAGTGGAGGTTCACCAAAAAATGTATGTTTGCTGTTAATTTACTTGCCAAGATGCAACATGTAGTTGATGTATTTTATTTTTTTATTTTTTGGTGATAAAATCAATAGTCAATGGATAATGGCAGGTTGACAGTCAAAAAACACAACACAAGGCAGAACACAATTAAAGGTGGAGTAGGTGATCTGCCTAAATACTAACCGGTTAGCGTAATATGTTTGAAACACAAGCCCTTCCTTGCCGTCCAAAGCCACACCTCCTGAAACACGAACGCACACATAAAACATGAAAGAGACCCACTAGATCAGGGGTTCTCAACCTTTTTCACTTCGGGGCCCACTTCTTTCTCCGATCAATTTTTGAAGGCCCAAATGTTTGTATAAAATGTTCCTTTAAACCTTTATTTATTAACAAATATATAATACTTGTATAAAACACTATACAATAAATATATATATATATATATATATATATATATATATATATATATATATATATATATATATATATATATATACACAGTATATATACAGTATATACACACACACACACACACACACACACACACACACAGATTCAAAGAAAACCAGGTCAACAGGGAGATAGCCAAAGACCAGCTTCTGCTTTAAACTGGACTGACTGAATCTCTACTATTAAATATTTACTATTCAAAAATATACAGAAAAATGTAAAATACAGTAAAACACCCTAAATCTGTTGAAACGCGTCAATCTGATGGCAGTTGAGTTTGCAGCTGGATATCATTGTGAAATCGCTGACAGCAGTGAACAGCTCCACCAGAGCGCGTCTGAAGCTCAGATGCAAGTTTATTTTACATTCTAAGGCAGAAACATCATTGAGCCTCACTAGATCCTTCTGTATAGGCACGTGTTCGTTATAAAACACCCACAGGACATTAATTTGGACAACTATGCAGATACAATAAATGGTTCACACAAAAATACACAAAGAGAGACTTTCACTTTCATCACGCATAGTTTGTGAATGAACAGACTGACGTATACTAATTGCAGACGAGATTATGAGGCTGTTTCTGCGCCTACTTTGAAGTAATCAATCAGCGAACAGGAGAAAGTGCATTACTTTGATCATTTTAATATAGCATATTAATAACAAAATCCAAAAATTATAGTATAAAATTAAGTAGGTGTGTGACGAGACGCATACTACACGAGACAAGACGAGACACAAGATTGGGTTCACGAGAACAATATTTTTACACTATTTTAAAGAAATCCTTAATGATGAAACATTTGAATAGAATAGTCTTCAAATAGTTTTATGAATGTCTATGAATATAAGAATGAATGAATATGAAAGTGTTTTTTTACTTGTAATGAACTTTCATTTTTTATGTATGCAATTTCCATAATTATTCCCATAATTTTATGTATGCAATAGTTTTATATTAGTTTATATTGAATTCTATGCAATGAACATGCAAACACTGCAATATATATTTGTTAATTATGTATATAAATGGATAATAGCAAACTCTACTGACTGGCTTTTCTCCTTTAGAATTTCACAGTATTTACATTGCAGATCTTGATGGTCAATTCGGATTCTGTGACAGTATCCACTTTTTTTGATGACCTGCTTACATTTATCATCTTTTAAAGGCGACTAGTATCCAATTGTCAGCATTTACACAGCATACGGCAAAAGGCGCAATGACCAGAAACAAAAGAGCGGGCGCTGACTAGCAGCTGATAATAAAAGAGCGCTCCTTTCTCCATTCCTGTATTTATTCTGTTCGCAGGGTTTCATTTTTTATTTTCTTTTTGATAAGTTGTTTTCCTATAGTTTATGACAAAAACGTTCTCATTAGGCCATATTCTTTTTATCTAGGCCTTTTTAAACCAGTAGGCATCTTAATGTAATGTTCATGGCTTGATTTGTGCACGTGATGTATGGAACAGCATTATTTTATATTGGTTACGTGGTGGATGTTGCGCTCTCCTTCTCTCTCGTGAACATGCTTAAATACTTGTGTAGAATTTGGTCACTTGAACCATGACAAGAAAATGTCCGCTTTTCCGTACGGCATAAACGTGTTTGGAACTGATGAAGGCGGGTGTGTTGAGTCTCCAGCAGTTGTGTGTGCGCCCTTAGAGATGGGTATAGGTACCAAGAACATAGTGTCAAACAGCTGTGTGGACTGTCCTGACGCAAAATGCGGCTAGAAGTCCTCCTACACGATGATAATAGTTAGATTGCATTTTACCATTGCGTTTTACATATCTGTACTGCATTTCAATAATGCAGCTTTCTGCACATCTAACTCCGGTGAGAATAAAAAGCAGTTAGGCTACGTCACACCCGCCCGCCCAACCGAGTGTCGTGCACAGAGGCCTTACCAGATGTATGCAAAGAACTTGATTTCCAATCTTCAATGCTAATTTCACCCTCATGCTCCATCATGCCTACATTTCAACTCACAAGACAACTTTTTACCTCGACGAGAAATCTCGTCGCGATTTAATCTCGCGAGATCTCGTGACACCCTTAATATTAAGAGTTAATTTTAAGCTATCTCGCGGCAACCTGCAGGATCGCTGCGGTCCACTAGTGGGTTGAGAATCCCTGCACTAGATCATGTCATTCGCCAGTTAGAAAACTTTATAGTACTTTATAATACTACAATTCTGAACGAAAAACTGTATCATATTTAGCACGTTTTCAGTGTGTAGCTAGCAAACAAAACTTGTCATGATGTGCAATATTTTATGCATGCTCACACGCTGTCCTAAAGCGACTACTATGCCTAGTAGTTGGCTGGTGGGTGCAGGAATTACACTTATTACTAAGACATACTCGCATGCTATTTCAGACCGATTATTCAGAGTAGCATGGTAAACAATATAGCGACGCGTCCCAGGTTGTCATTGTTAAAAAATGAACCAATGTGAATATAAAACCAACTTCAGCTCAGGAAAGCAGGCTAGGCGGAATATTTAAACTAAATAAAAATCTACATTATCGATGCTGTAAAAGGTCTCTTATAAAATTGAAAGTAGTCACATTATTTTTTCGTCAGAAGATTTTAGTGGCTGAACAACTTTTCCATGCATATAACCCATTCCTAACACAACACAATGTACATCAGCTTTGCGTGACTAAAATACTTTTAAAACATAACATTACCTGTCTAAAAGAAATACTTGAGATCATCCTTCCTCCAGAGTGCTTAAGTAACTCCAATATTGATTCAGAATTGTAAAAAGTTTTGATTCAGTTGTTTTTACCGCTCTCTCTCGTGTCCATGTGACCACGGTGCATGTGTACGCGCAAATGGCAGTTCTGCGTGAACAGAGGTGCGCAGTTGTACAAATCTACATTTGTTGACAGACAATTTGGGCTACTTATCAGAATTTTGAGAATTGTTTAAGTCTTATGACTTACCCAGAATATAAAAATACATATACATTTAGATCATTTACTTTTATCATTACTATTGGAATGTGAATAGACTTTCAACCAGCACAACAATAAATGTTTCTGAAGACAATCACCTATTGCACCTTTAACAACAAAACATTAATAAGTGCTCTTGTTTTTAAATTGTGTAATTGTCAGCATTTTCATAGCTTGTTAAAACAACCAGATTTAATGAAAACAACAAATAAATAAATAATTTTTTAGACAGATTTCTATTAAGTGCTATTCTTTTTAAGTTTTTATATTTATCCTGAAAAAAGTATCCCAGGTTCCAAAAAAGCAGCACAACTATTTCCAAGATCGATAATAAATCAGCAAATTAGCATGAATTCTGAAGGATCATGTAACACTGTTTTCCACTTTAAATTTTCAATAAACTCTTGCAAATCCCAATATATTCCTGTAATGTTTCCAACTTTGAATATTTGCAAAACTTTTCAGATTATATTCAATATAAAGTATCTGGAAATGGGCTATATGCACAGCTAGTATTTTTCAGCCAATCATAAACTTCAGTTGAAAACTTTATGTGACAATTTTCTATGTAATTCAAATATATTCAGTTACATAAACTTAAGCATCCATTTGATTGTTAAAGTGTAAAAAGAGATGAAAGATGGTTTAAACGCAGGCACCATCATTAATGGCAGGCTAGCGCAGAAATTCCATTGAAAATACTTGAGTAAAGTTAATTTCCATATATTAAAGCCATGGGGAAGAAAAAATATAATTGAATGCAGTGCTTCTTGTTTGGTCTGAGACCCGCTTTATATCGTATCTCAGTCAGGCAGTGAAGATCGCTGTTTTTTTTAAAGAAATTAGGCGTGGCGATTTTTGGCGATCTTAAACGTGGCGATTTTTGTATTGGATGACAATTAACCAGAAGCCCTGGGGCTGGCGCACTGAATTTAAAAGTCTGTGTGCGTATACCCCATTTACCAGATTTTTTCAACCCTTATCGTGTAATGTTCAGTAGTTATATAATAGTGTTCAGATTTGTACAAAGACTGAACATTTCACTTCACTGTTGTATATAGTTATTGATTGATTGATGATTGTCATTGATTTGAAATTCACAAATCACCAATGATCAACTTCTTCAAATGCAGTCCATTCACAAATAAACCGAAGGTTGGAGCATGCTCTTTTTAGTGAATGGCAAATGTTATCCATTAATATTTGTGTGGCTTTTCTGCTTGTTTTGTTGGTTTGTGTTGAATTGGGTTGTTGTTAAAAGATAGCTGGTGTCATTTGAATATTCTTTCAAGCAGAAATACACCGTCACACAGCTCTCTCTCCACTCAGAAATAGAAATGAGCAGCGTTTCTCTTTTGACATTCCTCTGATAAGGTAATCAATGAACCATGGTTGGTCATTGAGTGAAAGGTGTGTGCGTGAGTGTGTGTGTATGGGTTTAATACTAAAAGCTTCCTGTCACTGACAAATTCATTGTAAGAATTTGCTGTTCCTCGTTTCTCTGAAGAAGCTCTTACAAGAGGAGCAATTTTTGACAGCTTAATTTAACATCCTGAGACAGAATAGACTTGATTGCTGGATGGAATCACTAATGAGTTGTCAAGATATTTTCAGTTTTTTTTTTAGAAGCATGAAAGCACATTTATTTGTATTCCATGTTAAATCCAATTTATTTTGTATTTACTTATTTTAGTAGTTTTAATGACTAAATTTAATATTAGCTATAAAAAAATGCAGGTCTAATTAATTGTAATTATGAAAATTTTGTGATTTAACAACTGTATTAAAAGTGTATTAATAAAAAAAATAATAATTCTGGCTAACAAAGTGCTTTACAAAAGAGGTTTACTGCTTACTGTTGAAGGAAAAATTTAAAATGTTCCTTAAAGACATTTTAATAATAAGACATGTATTCCATGGAAAGATTGCAAAATATCTGTCGCAGGATTTAATTTGATGGCTTTTCATGAAAGATGCTTGTGTTTCTTTGTGTAGGTAATATATGTACTATTATGGAAATGTTGATGCATACCAATTAGAGATGTTCTGATGTCCTTTTTTCACTTCACAATAACCATTTCGATTCCTGGGCAATTTTTTTCACTTCATCGTCAGACACCCAAAAGTCAGAGGTACTGTGGGTTTTCCATACCAGGGGTTTTCAAACTTTTAGGACACCCCTAAAAGTTAGAATCCTGTATTAGGATCGACAAGCCCACGCTTTCCAGCCGCACCTAGTTGAAAGAATGCCGCGAACGCACCATGACTGGACTGAACTGCTTCATACTTTTTATGGAATATACACATTTCTACTCCAAAGAGAAAAAAAAAACAATACAATATATTTTTTTATTTTTTTTTATTTTTTTTTATTGTTCTGTCATTTATTTTCAGTGTAAAATTATTACTTATGTTTAAATGCAAAAAAAACTTTTTTTTTTTTTACTTAATTGTAGTCCAAAGAGAAATGGACTATTGTTTCTTTTTATTATTATTTTATCATGTATTATTTAGTTACTGAGCAGTAACAACACTTAAATAAACAACACTTTAATATAAGGAGTTTTCATGTGATTTTCTAAACTAGTAGTATTTTGAAATTAATGAATGCATAATAATCGTGATAACCGTGAAACCGAGAATATTTCTCAGACTGTAATCGTTGCATCCCTAATCTGGAACTGTTTTCTTGCTGCAGCTCATTGATACCCTGTCAGTTAAAGATAAACTCGTTCATTTATTTGATCTGCTTCAGATCCGCCCCTCTGCATCTGTGCTCGGCTTATTACTGCTGCACATCACCGCTGGACACAGAATGTTATGGAATGCAAATTTTTGCTTCTCTGACACACAAAGATAATTTATAAAGGTATATGGGCCTACACATTAGTCCGTTTTATTCTGAGTGTTTCTGAGATGTTTTTCAAAAGATATTACTATAAAATGGTCATTTTTTTCTGTTGTTTTTATTTTATATTTTTTTTAAACTGTATGCTCTCGCGTTTGTCCACAAACAAGGCTGATTGCAACTCACTGTGACGTAGATTCCCGAGCTCTATAAAGGAGATTGCATGTTTCCACGGTCAGTGCTGTGAGATTTCATACAGGAATATGTGCTCAAACTATTTCATTCTGCCAAAAATTATTTTAGATAAAGATATCAACAAGACATGAACATATAATTTGACGGGCCTTGTGTTTACTTAACCATTACAGAGCTTGGGAAAGTTTTGTAGATGGTATTATGAAAACTTTGGCTGAAAATATTAGAGACATAAAAATAAAAGTTTTAATTTATTACTTTTAAATGTAAAAGTTAATTTAAAACTTTTTAAATTAAAACTTAATTTTTTAAAAACTGATGACTAAATTACTAATGTTCTCCACTGCTGGAGATATGATAAGTGCTCAGAGAAGTTTGTGCTCACCTCTCTGAGCATTCTGATCAGTTGCTGTTCTTAAAGAAAAAATATTCATCTAGCGGGAATGCATGATTTTGTATTAAAAATAAACCAGGGCTAAGCATAAAATGTTTCCATGTTTGCATAAAATAATTTAAAGTTTTAATAAATGTCGTAAGTTTACAGAAAACTAGAAACCAATAAATTGCTATTTTGACAGTTTTTTTTTTTCTCAAATGTATATTCCACAAAGTTGAGATGCACTAATTTACAGACGTGACCCTTTCAGTCACATCCTTTCAGATGGTAACTCTTAACTGTGTCTTGTTTTAAAAAATGTTAACGGAGCTTCCCAATACCATTGTCAGAATTTTTTTTGTGGTATCAGTGGCATTTTCAATACTACCATCAGAATAATGCTATAAGGCTTGGGCTGGGAGATTTTAACCAAGGTGATTTTCATGCACATTATGTCAGTAAAGCCGTGCAGAGTCCTGATGAGCAAGAAAAAATATTGGTTTAATTTGAATTTGGTTTAATTGGTCATTTTGATGATATAGGTTTTTTCTGGGTTTCTTTCTGGGTATTTAGACAGGCTTTCAGAGGTGATTTACGACAAATCACACTGTGCTTCATGTAATACACTGTGCTCCATCAAATACAACAGACATCCTATTCAATAAAAAAAACCTAGCTGCAGATAATATGTAAACTGCAATGAAATGTTAACATCTTTCTTTTTCCAAATCTGACTGGTGGCAGTATTCTCACTGGTGATAATATTCTCACTGTCCCATAAACAGAAAAAAAAAATTACTTAAAAAGTATTAATTAATTGGTGAGCATGAGCAATGACCAAAATATGGTTTTGAGAGTAAACCACAAACAGTAGTCAAACTTTTGAATGACACAAAAACAAATGCAGAAATTGGATGAAAAGATGCATATCAAGAGTGTAGTTAGTTACAGAAACGCAAGAAGATCAAGTCTGAAAACGACTTGCATGCCTGAAAAAGAACTTTGAAGACTCTTGAAATAATTGTCAGATGGAGAGAAGATGTGAACACTGACCTGCTGCCGAGCAACACAAATAAAGCATATACAAAAAAAGCAACTGGCATTTAAAAAAAAAAAGAATCATTCAGGGGATGATTTGATGAAGTTTAGCTAGGTGTTGACAGCTGCAGTGGTGAGGATCACAGAGAAATGCAGTTAAAGGCTTTTATTTGTATTCATCTTGTTTTTGTCTTTGCCTTAGTCAAAATGTTTTAATAATACAAATTGCGTGTGAACCAGAAATTGCTAGAGAATTTTATTTCAGTATGATGACCTATTTATAACTGAAACTGAGAATTAATAGGGGGTAGGTTTTACTTTTGTATGTTTCACTCACAGCAAAATAATGCAAATAAATTAAATTTGCCCAAATGCCAAAATGTTGACATCAGAGAAGGACTGCCGTTCCAGGATTCCCTGTCGATAGTTGTCGTTGATTCTTAAAAGTGGATGCTGCACACTGGTGGGGGCCCCTCATGATTGTGAAGCGCTTTGGGTGTATGGCCATGCACAATAAATGCACTATATAAATACACATTACATTACATAACATTACATCACATTCTCTTGCACAGATTATTGCTCACCTCAAGACTAACAATGTGCACTTGCAATGTAAACAAATGTTTATTCTATATACTTTAAAGATAACTTTTATTGTCTTGTTTGAAAGTTTTTTCAGTTCGGAGCAAAAATATGCATTTGAAATTATAGTTTTTTATATTAATAGCTAGAATCATTGAAATTAAATGACTGATATGAACATTTTATTACAATATTTTTTCACCAGGCCAACATTTCTGCTCCAGTCTATATACACATACACACACATATATCTGCTCATAATATGTATATGTATATATATGTATATGTGTGTGTAGGTAGGTAGGTAGGTAGGTAGGTAGGTAGGTAGGTAGGTAGGTAGGTAGGTAGGTAGGTAGGTAGGTAGGTAGGTAGGTAGGTAGGTAGGTAGGTAGGTAGGTAGGTAGGTAGGTAGGTAGGTAGGTAGGTAGGTAGGTAGGTAGGTAGGTAGGTAGGTAGGTATGTATGTATGTACAGGGAGTGCAGAAATTGACTAATAATTATGCACAGTAATAGTCACCTGCACACACAGATACCCTCCTAAAATAGCTAAAACTAAAAACAAACAAAAAACTACTTCCAAAAATATTCTGCTTTGATATTAATGAGATTTTTGGGTTCATTGACAACATGGTTGTTGTTCAATAATAAAATTAATCCTCAAAAATACAACTTGCCTAATAATTCTGCACTCCCTGTATGTCTGTATGTGTGTGTCTATATATATATATATATATATATATATATATATATATATATATATATATATATATATATATATATATATATATATATATATATATATATATATATATATATATATATATATATATATATACACACACACAGTGTTTCCTCTAGGATTTTTTCCAGCTGTGGCGGCAGTCCTTTTGATCTACCAACAACCTTTGCCGTTATTTCAATGACAAATGTCGTGACGCAGTACTACAAGTCGAGATCGGATTTGTGTAATACGAGCATGCAGATCTTTTTGCTTGCGCTAGGCTTTCCTCTGTTCATGCACAACTTCTTGCACGCCCTCAAATATACGCTGCTCAAGTGCAATTTAGTGCGTTTACGTAGTGAATTTGTCTCCAACCTTTATTAGATTTGCTAGGAATATTTATGAACGTCTCCAATAGACCTACATGCGTCCTGAGGTAAAGTGAAACGGCTATAAACTCCAGCAAGATAAAGTCTTTGTTTGTTGTATGCGGAGCCATAGACCTTTATCTATAAATAAAGTATAATTATGGAAACTGTGTTCATCCTAACTGAAAGCTATACGTCGTGTTTGCTGGCCTCACGCATCACGCACCTGTCAGTCAGTCAGTCAGTCAGTCAGTCAGTCAGTCAGTCAGTCAGTCAGCATGTCACCTTAAGGGGTTCAACAAATAACGCACAGCACTACTACGGTTACAGAAAAGTTTGCGCTGTTATAATTCACTTGCCTTTTAATACGTTTTGGTCTGATTTAAATAAACGACGTTTTGAATGAGAAGCTGTAATGTAGCCGTGACGGGATGAATTTTGGCATTGCGCACCGCCATGTTATAATGAATGTAGAGGAAACCTTGATATATATATATATATATATATATATATATATATATATATATATATATATATATATATATATATAGGTGGGAATAGATTAATTTTTTTAATCTAGATTAAAATTAGATTCAAAATTAATCTAGATTAAAATGGCTCATTTGAATTCTGCCGAAGGCATTCAGAATATGTGTGCTACCCAAATAATAAGTCTTTGAGAACAGGTTTCTCAAGCCAGGTGGCGCATTAGACCAGGGGCTCATCTCCTGTTTCCAAAATGCATCACAAACTGCTTGAGAAACTGTTCTACTATGATAATTGGTGATGAAAATAAATGATGTTCAATAAGATGTCCTTGTGTTTACTAACTGTTTATTCAGTTAAACATGAATGTTGAACTGTAGGCCTACATAAGCTCCAAACAGTGATTTCATACTTGCTTTTGATGTACGTACATACAGAAAATGCTGCTTCGCAAAGGCAAGTTCACAGAGCCTTGACGGTGTCAAACATTGAGTATGTTTACATGGGCAACAATACTTTAATACGATTTTAATATGATTAAAACAATACTCTGATTAAGAGTCTACCATGTAAACAGCGATTTTTGATTACTTAATGCGACTGAAGTCATAACTGAACTAAACAGAAATGGAATTGAAACGTGGAGTATGCAGATATTAGTGGCAATACTGACAAACTATTCCCGTCATGTAGGACTTTTTGCCATATTTTCCGACAAGATCCACACAGGCGGCTGTCAGTAAAGGACCGCACAGACACACAGACGCACACACACAAACACACACACATCGCGAAATGCGGAAGTTTTTTTTCTTCTCATTTGGCGTGTGTTATTAAATTCCATAACACTCTCACCTGTCCTTACTCATTTATTTGCGTCTAATACCCCAGTTTGTCACGAAGGCATGAATTAAATGTTCGTGAGTTAAAGTGAAACTGCTCAACTGCAGTTAGAGTCGGGCATCCTGCTGATTTGATTCAGAATTCAGATATATATATTAGGGGTGTCAAAATTAATTGTTTCTTCGGTGCACCGCGATGCAGACGCGGACAATTCGGTATCGGTTCAGTAATAATCATTCTTATGTACTGACGTCACTTATCTCATATGCGCTATGTCGCCGTAGCTTACTATGGCGAGGGAGGTGAGCCGCGAGCACAAGTATTTACAACGCTCTAACTACGTAAAAACTAAGAAACTGTGCACAATTTCACTGCGTGTGTGTTTGCTGAACACTGTTTCACTGACAGTTACAGCAAAAGCCCCTGTTTCACGGTGATTAAGAGAATGAAAGTAATCTACATTTCTCTCTCTCTCACTGTGGCCCTCAATATATATATATATATATATGTATGTATATATGTATATATGTATGTGTGTGTGTGTATATATGTATCTGTGTATATATTTATATGTATATTGATATGTGTATGTATGTATGTAATATATCATATAATATATACTGACCTGAAAATGATCTTGACCAGTTTTGAATGAAAAGGTGTCCTTTGACATATTAAAATGTTGTGGAGTAGATTTTACATTAAAACGACAATGTAAGATCTTTTGTAGAGCTTCAATGTAAATGTCAGTCAGCCAACAGGGAATATTAATGAAAGCAGAGGTTTTACTGAGATGACACTTGTGCAAATATCTCTAAGATCAGACATTTATAGGCAGACTGGAGCAGAAATATTCTGCCGGCCCTTGGACTCATTAAGCAAAATGAATCTACATGGACATTCAGATGGTACTTTGTTTATATCACCTTGACCTTGGTTTGACTTTTTTATTGTATAAAATAATTACTGGGAAATTACTACCCACTAATATCTACCCACCTCAAATAGTTAAATATGACCCATCAGGTAACCCAATAGTGGGTTGATAAAGCACTGACCTGTTGTTGTTGATTCGGCTCAGTTCAATATGAATGTCACTGTTGAAGGACGATCCACTGAAGAGCAACTCAATCAACCAAAAGGGGACAAAGAGCATCACTACCAAGTACAGAGTTAAATAACAAAAAGTCTAAAAGCATCTCCTTATATTTTGGAATAACATGGTGATACTAAAAGTGAGTAAACACAAATCAATTCAATTCATCTTTATTTCTATAGTGCTTTTACAATGTAGATTGGTCAAAGCAGCCTAACATAGAAGTTCTAGTAGATTGTTATTGAAACTGTGTCAGTCAAGTTTTCAGAGTTGAAGTTCATTTTGGTTCAGTTCAGTGTGGTTTAATTTTCACCTGTTGCCTTAATAGCAAAAAGTGAAAAAAAAGAAGTATTGTAAAACCTCCATTGTAGCTTGGAACCTGTTGTTATTACTTTACTTTTATGATTATGCTTTTCATCGTTCATTTACTTAATATTTTTTGTAAATGGAGGCACCGATTTTTGTCAGTTCCTTTCAGAAATAACTTGTGCTGCCTCAGAATTGAAATAATCTTTTAAGTAAATTGTGACTGAAGTTGTATTTGCCTGCAGATGGTTGGAGTTTACATGCTTGTAAATGGGTTTGTAACGTAAATAAAATAGTTTTGACTGTTTATTTTAGAAATACTCCGATTACAATAACAGCAAAAATATTACCCAATATGTCATCTAATCATAACAATAAAATTTCAAATCCCTTTTGGGTCAGCATATTGATGATGCCACAGTTTTCGTATTTATAGCTACTTATAGTGACACCAAAGGGATACCCCAAGTGTCAAAGAGTGAAAAGAAGGGGCCCTAACTGCACGTGATATGTGACAAATCAGGATTGAGAATGTTTTTGAGAAAACGCAGGCCTCATGGATGTTTGTGTTGAGTCAAGACTCCGTTAGATTGTGCGTTAGGGGATTGGTAATTGCAATCTAAAACATTACAGTTTGTTCCAGACATTGAAGATTTATCTCGCTCTTTACTTCTGATCTGATTAAATTATGCATAGTGTCTGTGCAATCAAGAATCCTTAAACAAATCAAGTGAACTGTGCAATGTTGCAATTTAGTATTTATCCCAGCTGTGAGATGGAATATCATACTACAGCTTCATTTAGAGAACTATGTTTAACATTTTAAAATCAGATTGGAATTGGCCTAGTTTTATAATAAATGTTTTTTCCACTTTCTTTTTTTCCTGTCTGTCACATTTGTCTGCATTTGACAATTAAATTTCAAATTGATAAGAAGGCTTTGAGAGTATATGTTGAAAACACAACTCAGAAATATTGGCAAAAGCTGGTGTTTGTCAGTGAGTGTTAGCCTTCCGGGAAGTCCTGTTCCCCTTATAGAAGACTCACAGTGAACTCCCATTATTACAACAAGTAATAGCCATGCAGGAACATTGTTTTGCCTTTGCCTTTGGTCTTACTGTGTTGCTGGTTGGATAGCATTCAACTCCTGCTGTAAAATATAGGTCATAATAAACTTCAGATTTGTCTAAAAATCTAGTTCAATAATATGTTAGGCCATATAATTTCTGCGATAAAAGAAATGTACTGTAATTTAACACTGAATATTAGAGAAATTTTAGGTGAATAAATGAAAAGTGAGCTGCAAATTCAAATCTCATGGACTTGTGTTAGTGGACCCACAAGATGTCTGGCAGGTCTGAGGGAATGAATGCTGCATTAATACAATAATTGTGTAACAGAATTAAATGAATGTGCACTTACGTAAGATTCACACTTGACTGAGCAATATTAAGTGAGTTTTCACTTCTAATAAGCACAAATATACTGCATATCAATGAGGTATACACATTTTGCGATGCACCAAAATAAAAATACTCTTTTGGCTGAAACGTAAAATGCAATTTTTGTGCCAAAAATTTGGTGCATACCTATAAAAATATTTGAGCTTTTAAAGTTTATTTAGAGCGAAGTTTATTTTTCTCAGCTATATATAACAATTATTTCTTGTTTTAATCATAAGTGTTTCATTTAGTAAAATTTCACAGAACACAAGATCTGTCATTATCTTGTAATTTTGATTCAAGAATCCTGAGAATACAGATCACTTTTGAATGGTGATCTGAAAGTTTAAAAAAAAAAAAACTTTTTTCTTCCCATAATTTAGTTTTTGATTTATCCAATCCTAATTTTTTTTATGATCAAAGAAAACTGGTAGAATGTTGCTTTTTCAAACTTTGAATTTGTTAATACTGTTTGTATTCTCACTAAAATCTCTAACAAATCAATTACATTTGTCATAAAACATGTAGAAACCCTGGAGTATAAATAAATAAATAAATAAATAAATAAATAAATAAATAAATAAATAAATAAATAAAGAATGAATATAGAACAAATTCCAAGAAATACCAAGAATCTGGAAAATTGTATACAAATTTGTGAAAATAATAAATCATATTTTCTATATATATATATATATATATATATATATATATATATATATATATATATATATATATATATATATATATATATATATATATATATATATATATATGTATTCCAGCATATAGAAGTCTAAAAATTGTCCAATCTAATCAAGTGTCTAATTTGTCTAATTGATGATTTGTCTATTTTTTGGACTACAGTGGTCCCTCATTTATCATGGGAGTTAAGTTCTAAAAATAACCTGCGATTAGACGAAATCCACGAAGTAGAAAGCTTTATTTTTTTACAGTTATTTTAAGACTGTAAAACCCCCTCATTACACATTATATACACTTTTCTCAGACAGGCATTAACATTTTCACACTTTTCTGTCTTGTTTAAACACTCTCAAAGTTCAAACTTTCATAGAAAAATAAGTCCAGTAAAAACCTGTTGTCACCGGGCGTGCACATTTGCGTGTTATTTAAAATGAAATTATTCAGATGGCGCTCTGTAGCGCGGCAGAAATATGAACCGTGTCTTGAGTCGTAGCTGTGGACCGCAGACAGTCGCCAACTTGCAGCGCCGGTGTGCGTACCCTGATAGAAACTTATGTTTGCATGGCACTGCTTGGGGCGTCGTGGCCCATCGCATATGGTGTGCAACCCTCTGTACAATGGTCTTGCTGCGGACAGTTACAACCCTTTTTGCATCCTTGTTGAAACTTTGTTAATTTAGCAATGTTTTAGCATGTTAATTTGACATGGAGGAGACATGATTGACAATGATCTACAGCTAATCAGAATGCAGAACACAATGTGCTGTAAAAAAAAAAAAAAAACCTGCGAGACCTCGAAAGGTGAACCGCGTTATAGAGAGGGACCACTGTATTGTTAGACGTCTATTAGATTTTCACTGACAGTGTAAATTTAGCCTTGTATCAGCCAAGTCATCTAATTCTGAATGTCTATTAGACATCTTTAAAAAATGCTTGATCTTTATTTGTGAGATGAAATATACAGTATATTACAAGGTTTTTGCCCTGAAATGTACTCTTTGCAATAAATCACTTCAACATGTACAATCTTACACTTCTGAAAGCGTTGGCTGTGCGTTCGTATTTGCACAGTGTTTCTAGCCTTACTTTGAGAGTATGACTGTCCAAGCAGACCAAAAAAAAATCAAGTCAGTAGGTGGAATAATAAGATGAGGGTCCTTACTGCAGACTTTGGCACTTTTCGTGTGGGCTTGTTAAACATATGTGGTTGGTATACTTTAAGGAGTGTTTTTTCCCCTGCAGACCTGTCCTCTTTTTAAGGCTGTATTTTCCTCCCATGATGGTTCCCATTCGACGTCACTTCCATTGCATCCAGTGAGTGCCAGAGCCAAGGGATTTCAGACATCTTAATCTCATCCATATGAAAACAGTGCCATGAGAGGTTTTCTTCCCTAGTTTAGGATTTTCACCATTTTGAATAATATAAGCTGTTGATCTTTTAAATATTGTTAAGGAACAGCTTAGCTTAGCAAAGTGGGACTTTTTTGCGCTTGATACTGTTAAGGTAAAAAAATCTTTTTAAACTTTCAAGGTTTTTAGTTAATCATTGTAAGCGTTGCTGTGCAACAGTAAAGTAGTTTAGGCTTTGACTGATTTTGCTAATATTCTGCAAGTAAAGGGTAGTTGCTTTCATGTCAAATAAAAATAAAAGTGTCTTCCTGATGCAAAATCAACTTTTGTATTGGTACTGTATGTGTCCACTGTCATATTGGTGTAATATAAACATAAAATTAAAATCTTTTAAATTTCCTGATGTTAAAAAAGGGGCAAAAGTGATTTTGAGGGCCACTGGAATGTGATGTGCTAGTGTGGTTTTTCCTGCCCACTGATTGGGGTATATGCACACAGACTTTTAATTTAAGCCAGCTAGCCTCAGCGCTTCCAGTGAACTGTCTTTCTTTTATAAAATTGCCATAATTAAGGTCTGATTTCTTAAAAAATCAGTGATCTTCACTGCCTCATAGATAAACGATATGAAGTGGGTCTCAGACCGTACTAGAAGCACTGCATTAAATTACATTTTCCCTCGCCATGTCTTTAAAATATGACAGTTTATTTTACCCAAGAGTTTCTTCCCTCACCTGCTGATCCTTACTGCACTAGTGGCTACACAGTCTTTCATCTCGTTTTACGCTTGAACAACTAAAGGAATGCTTAATCTATTTAACTGAATGTATTTTAATTACATTACAACATCGATGCTGTAAAAGGAACCTTGTGAAAATGAAAACAGTCACATTAAGCTTTCACTGGAAGTTTATCATTGATTGACAGGCATGTATTAACGTGTATCCATAGTAATGCTTATAAACATGCTCACAGAACAAGAAAATGCAAGAAAAATGGGATTAAAAAATCTAATCCAACTCAGTTGCACCTCAGTTTAAAACATTTTTAGAACAGAGCATGTTTGTAATAAATTAAGGACTGTAAAATCGGTATGTAATTAAAATTATGGCTGCATAATACAGTATATTGGTTCAGCATCGATATCGCAATGTGCTCACCTGCAGTAGTCACATCGCAAGATATGCAATGTTGAGTCTGAATTATAGTTGAACAGGAGCCATAGAATTGTAATAATTATTATATTTATATGGAATTTATGATAATAATATTATGTAATAACATTTGACTAGTTTCTTTTCCAAATATCTTTTGAAAGCAAAAACAAGATTATTTTACTTACTCCACTGGTACTTTCTTCTCAAGTTGAAAACAAAATGTTTTTATTTTATCTAAGAAATTTTAGATGTTTGCAGTAGAAACAAGACAAAGCAAAGTAAGAAAAGCATTTAATGCATTGTGATTGTTACATTTCTGTACCTACTGTTTGACTCCCCAGAAAACCGTCAAATACTGCTATTCAAATTTTCTTGTGAAACTATATTCATTCATTCATTTTCTTTTGGCTTAGTCCCTCATTTATCGGGAGTCACCACAGCGGAATGAACCATCAACTGTATTTGTATTGCAATATTTATTGTAGAAAAATAAAATATTGCAATATCAGATTTTTCTAACATCTTGTAGCCTTAGTTGAAATCACCCCAGCCACATAGTATCTGTTAAACGTATGCACAAACTTTGTTGTAGCATTTGTGTGTGACTCATCATTGCAGAAACGCTTAAATAGACTTGCTTGCATTTTTGACTTATAAATTGTATCTCTGTTTCATCTGTGTCTGTTTTTGTCACTGACAGCTGTTTATCTGATGTAACGCAGGAGAAGCAGACACACAAATGGGAATGGTGGGTGGGGAGAACCAGCTCATTTGCATTTAAAGCCACAGGCTACAAAAACCAGTCCAATGTGAGCATATTCTGCACTGTATAGTAAATAATCTGATAGGTATTTTGAGCTGAAACTTTAGACACAAAGACTTGTCTTATATCTAATAAAAGGGTTAAAATAGAAGCCCTTTAACAAAACTGAATGTCATAGGCATCCAGTGAAGACCATTCAAGTTATTGAGATTTGAGATTTTGTATCGATGTTGATATTTCTTTGTGACCAAGTTATTGAGATTTGAGGTATCATTCATGCTTGTGCGGAATGAGTTACACATCAGAACTGAGCAAGGTATAATCAAGTTATGTTCAAATCCTCACGATTAATGGTAGCAGTGATGCTTTCCATAATAAACATTATAGCTAGAATTTTTAGGGCAATAAAAGAATAAATGCTGTTTCATTTAAATTGTAATTACTACATTTATTTCTTATGCTTGGAGTTTATCATTGTGTTTAGAGGAATGTGTTGAATTGCTGTTCTATTGGTTTTTTTTTTCTGCTTTTACTGTTGTTGAAATGCCTAAGAGAAGAAAACATCACAACCCGACCTCAGTGAAACATGCTTTGAAAGCCTTGGGCCGCAGTTTCTGTCCTCCGCAGACACCGTGATAATGTCTGAAACAATAGCCCCGTTTAGCAGACATTCATTTTCTGTCTCGACTGGTGTTGTGTTTGTTCATCATTTCGAAGGGCCAGTAGTGGCTCTCATCACAAAGGTTTGTTGACCCTCAAGGGCAGTTAGAAAATAAGAGAGATGTAGATGGGAATTGATGTCACGTCACCAATCAATAGAGCTGTTTGGTCTTCATCTGGCCATGAGAACAAGCTTAACCTTTGATAAATGTACTCTTTCTAGTCATATTTAATTTCCTAATTAAAATAAATACAAGGCTTATTTGTACATGTAAACAAAATCAAAGACTACAGAATACACGAGACATGTCGCTCGTATTGTTTTGAATGGGGAAAAGTGTAACGGTCAATATGGCGATTAAAGCCCCCCCCTCTAGTAAACGACCCAATCGGCGATCGCTATATGGCGAATAAAGCCCGCCTTCTAGAACATGAGCCAATTATCGAACACTATATGGCGAATAAAGCCCGCCTTCTAATACAGGAGCTAATCATCGATCGCTATAGACTGAAAATACACCGGGGGAGGGGCTCGGACCAGACGTGAGTTTCTGCAGATTTGTGGGATTCGAACGTTTAGAAATTAAACTACAGAGACGGTTGTTATTGTAATTTTTTTGGTGATTCATAATATAAAATTCAATCGTTTGCTTGGCAAGCAGTTTTGGAGAATTTGATGTTTCCCCATTCAAACAGAATGCCCGAGCATACTGCCCGAGAGGCATTTCAAAGATGGCTGCCAAGTGAAATGATTTGTCTTAAAGGGACTTTGACAGCATAACCTGAAGAATAGGGATGTAACGATTCACCGTGAGCCAGAAATCTATTCAAATATGTGACTATTCAAACCGTTACAAATGTTGAACGAATTGCAATAAAAAAAAAATTTTAACAGAGGGGGCGCTGTGTTTACAGGCGCAAACTCGCTTTACCTGCACATCAACGGTGAGCAAGAGGTGGGGCGGCAGACTAAAATAACAGTGGTGAAGTGCGCCAGACAAAACATAAACTGTGCAAATACTGCAAAAAGATGTTTACTTGCACTGACAGAACAACAAATATGATGCACATAAACCGTCAGCACCCCCAGCTTATGCCAGAAAACATAGATATGCTGATATTTCTTTTTAAAAATGTAAAATCCCAGCTTGGTCAAAGTTTTATGCTGTGTTCACACCAGACGCGGAAGAAGCATCAATCGCGAGTGATTTACATGTTAAGTCAATGCAAACGCGCGAATAGGCATCCTGCGGCGCGATACACGCGAATGGTGCAGCGCGAATTAAGCGTTTGACGCGCTTAACGCGCAAATCGCGCAAATCGCACAAATCGCTCGAGTTCAAAAATCTGAACTTCTGCGGAAATTCGCGCCACGTTAACAAATCAGGAGCTTGCTCTTGTCGGGGCATGATTGTGACGTAGCACCTTTTGTTGGTGTCCCGGGGGAAATCCTTAAGCCGACACCGACAACAGTTCATCAAACTGGGCTTGGCTCAGTCAGAAGCACCGCTGAAAGCCTCCGTCATCCAGGTTAAGTTTCTGGAGGAGTTTATGAGCTCACAGAGCTGGGTGCACCTCAGAAAGTATCGAGTGGACTCACACACTGGTCCAAATGTATCGATGCTGTTTTTCAGCCTTCATAAAGCACATAAACACCGTTGTTTTACCAATAAAATCCATGTTAGCCATTTAGCAACGAAGCTACAGTCACCGAGCAGACAGAAGCCCTGCCCATGACGTGAATCCGCGTCTGTTCTGAAGTGAGTTTGACGCGCAAGTGAAGCGAGTAAACTCAAATGTTCATGCGTCTTTTTTACTCGCGAATAGCGCGATTTAGCCGCTCGCGTCTGGTGTGAACACAGCATAAGTTCGTTTATATTAATGAGTCTTTAATTTGTTTTTAGTTCAATTTAGTTATGGCAGAAAATATATTATTTTGCAAAAAATGTGCTGCATTTAAAAAAAAATTAAAGGGCTCTTCACCTTAACTTTGTTTCAAATAATTTTGTTAAAAGAATCGTGTCGTGAGATTAATGTCGTTAATTGTAGAGTCAGGTGAATTACATCCCTACTAAAGAATGCACTTGCACCTCACATTGAAGATATGTCAATCAATCAATCAATCAATCAATCAATCAATCAATCAATCAATCAATCAATCAATCAATCAATCAATCAATCAATCAATCAATCAATCAATAATTTAATCAATCAATCAATCAATCAGTCAAATTGCCAACTTATGTTAAGCAACTTTTGTGTAATTCTGATACATTTACAGTAACATCCAACTGTCCAACATTTTAAGAGAGACACAAGATAAACTAAATTACAATATGACATTTTTCAATGTATGTAATGATTTTGCTCTGAGAAAAACATTGAATTATTGAAAAAACATTGTTCCCTCCATGCAATTAATAGACCATTGGTATATCTGCCCTTTTAGATTATAGCTGATAGCTTTAAATTACTCTAATATAGGCTGATTAAATATCAGATTCTGATACATTGGTACTACCTACTAATAGTGATTTCAAATTCAGTGTTTGGAAACTGCAGCTCATCAACACGTATATAGGCCAAGTCTTTTAATCAGGGGTCTCTTTTTCCCTCAACAGTTGTACTTGAGAGCCTGATAATTTATGCGTTATAGCCATTCAGCCGCAATAATCCTTATCAGGGGTCTCTGCGAATCACCTCCTGTCATCTCAAGCAAGAGCTTCATGCTCTAATTGGCCTCCCACTGTTTATTGCAGAGGCGGCGTGATTGAGCAACAGGCCGATGACTCTCCCACCGGTCTTTAAGCCACGACACCTGGAAACTTGTGCGGTCAGGTAGACCACCATTATATTCACTTCACGAAATTCATTAGAGATCATCCTTGTCTCAAATTCAATCGTGCTGTCTCAGAAGCATTCAGACATCTTTGTAAAAGTTCCAAAAGAGAGTTCTCAGGGTTCATGCTCAATGAAATGTGACCACGACAGTCAAAATTGTTTTGATTTTATAGTTTGACTAACCTGAAACAATAATATGCATGAAAATCTCTATAAAAGATGCCAAGGGTTTTTTTTTGTTGCATATAGACAGTCATGCTGATTTGTTTGCATTTGCGCTTTGGAAGTTTATGTGCAGATAAAGATGTGAAAGATCATGCGTTGTGCTTTAATTGTTTAGTGTCAAGTTGGTAAGTGTCAGGTTGAACACGGATAAACTTTTGTTTTTTTCGTTTGTTTGAAGTGGAAGTGAGGAGAGTGACTGTTGTCGATCCCTAGAGACGTTTAAATATAGCAACATTAAAGGACTCGTTCTTTCAAAGCCTGAAGGAGAAGTTCACACAGATACACAGATGCAATGTGTGGGCGCCTTTGCTATTTTTAACAATGTCATTTGAATCACAGCCCTGTATCTTCATACTCAGAACATTGGTGTCTTGACTAACTTGAGTTAGTTTGATGTTTTTCAGGATATGGTTTATGCAGATGGATTGTGTCGGGTCATTGTATATTGTGCACATGGTAATCGTTTTGAATGGGAGCTTGTCTGTTCCTGTTGTATAGGGTTATATGATGTCCTTGATATGAGCAGCTTCTAAATTATATTGTTTTTTTTTAAAACAAGTTCCTTAAAAGAAACTATAATAGATTACGACTTTTGTTTAAATGTTACTGTTACTTGCTTATTAACTGCTTTTCTTGAATAGCTATGTCATTGTGTACAGCAAATTCATATATCTATTCATTTGAAAGAAATGGCATAACAATGGTTTAAAATTTGAAATTTGTCAGTAAATTACGAATACACTCAATAAAATAACTCATTGGATGAACTCAATTGAATTGAGGGCAGGATTTCCATCCAATAGATTTGTTTAGCACCATCTAAAAAAAAAACTAATTACACAATTAAATGCA
Source organism: Danio kyathit (assembly GCA_903798195.1). Lineage (NCBI taxonomy): Eukaryota > Metazoa > Chordata > Actinopteri > Cypriniformes > Danionidae > Danio > Danio kyathit. Next base: position 28,408,449 of record LR812532.1, read on the forward strand.
ATTGAGTTGGTCTAACATGATTTTATCAAATAAAAGTTTAAAAACATTTGTATTTTTATTTAACTTAAACTCAAAGATCTGATAATTTTATGCACGTTTGTTATGTGTTGAAGTCTCTTAGGGGAATTTCACACTAGCACTTTTGGTCCGCACCCGGGTTTGTTTGACGTCATAGTACGGTACGTGTGAACGTGTCTTCTGAACTCGGGTGCGCACCCGTGAACCGTACCGGAGTCCGCCTGAAAGAGGTGGTCTGGGGTACGGTTTATGCGAACTCTGGTATAGTTTACTTCTGGTATGAATGCAATCGTACCAAATAACGGAAGTGAAAAAGTCAAACTTTTATTTAAAGTTATCCTAAATGAACTAAAAGAGGGGGTGACGCGGTGGCGCAGTAAATAGTGCTGTCACCTCACAGCAAGAAGGTTGCTGGTTCGAGCCTCGGCTGGGTCAGTTGGCATTTCTGTGTGGAGTTTGTATGTTCTCCCCGTGTTCGTGTGGATTTCCTCCTGGTGCTCCGGGGAACCACAGTCCAAAGACATGCGGTGCAGGTGAGCTAAATTGTCCGTAGTGAATGAGTGTGTATGGATGTTTCCCAGTGAAGGGTTGCAGCTGGAAGGGCATCTGCTACGTAAAACATATGCTGGATAAGTTGCCGGTTCATTCCGCTGTGGCGACCCCAGAATAATAAAGGGACTAAGCCGAAAAGAAAATGCTCTTCCAGCTGCAACCCAACCCTGGGAAACACCCATACACTCTTGCATTCACACTCATACACTATACGGCCAATTTAGCTTATTCAGTTCACCTATACCACATGTCTTTGGACTGTGGGGGAAACCGGAGTACCTGGAGGAAACCCATGCAAACACATGAGAACATTCAAACTCCACACAGAAATGGCAACTGACCCAGCTGAGACTCTAACAAGCGACCTTCTTTCTGTGTGGCGATCGTGCTACCCGCTGCGCCACCGTGATGCCCCTCTGAAACTTTGATATTTTCAAAAAATCTTTTATACATAAACATGATTAACTGGGCTCTTCTTATAGTTGTCTATAAAGAAAGCCAATCGGATATGAGCATGCCATTTTTCAGAATCTTTTATAATAGTTTTTCTTTGTGCACAAAATCTGTACTTTTTGTATGCATTTTGTTTGTAAAGAAATTCAAATTTTCAGCATGTATATGTGAACTGTTACAATGTCTACAAATTAAAACTTTAAAAACTTCTGTTATGCAGGAATAATAAAAAAATGGGGGTGACGCGGTGGCGCAGTAGGTAGTGCGGTCGCCTCACAGCAAGAAGGTCGCTGGTTCGAGCCTCTGCTGGGTCAGTTGGCGTTTCTGTGTGGAGTTTGCATGTTCTCCCCGCGTTCGCGTGGGTTTCCTCTGGGTGCTCCTGTTTCCCCCACAGTACAAAGACATGTGGTACAGGTGAATTGGGTGGGCTAAACTGTCCATAGTGTACATGTGTGAATGAGAGTGTATTGTGTTTCCCATCTGGGAGGACATCCACTGTGTAAAATATGTACTGGATAAGTTGGCGGTTCATTTCGCTGTGGCGACCCCAGATTAATAAAGGGACTAAGCTGAAAATAAAATAAATGAATGAATGAATAATTTAATAATGACTAAAAACATTTTGTATTATATATTGCAGTTTTACTGTATTTAATCAAATAAATGACACCTCAAACTCATTTTCTGCTTATTAATAGTTAGTTGTCATAGTTTTTAACTTTATTTGGAACAGGATTAACTTATGTAGAATATAGTCATGTTGAATAAGGTAATAATATGTGCTTGAGAGGTAGTAATAAACAATTTGCAAGCAAACAAGTAACTTTTAAAAGTGAGAACTGCGCCTTATACCGTAGGGTTACTGAATACCTTTGCATTTCTGCCCACCTTTTATTCATTCACGTGTCTTCAAAATTGTATTTTTTTAAACCATTGTTTCAGTCTTGAGGTGAACAGTGAAAGCCTCTGTGTTGAAATACTGCAGTCTGCACATCCAACATGTTTTATTGGAATACGTCGACATGCTAACCAGTGTAAAACATGCAGCATTGTAAACATTCCCCGTCTTCAGGTTTAAAGATACCAGTTGGCTTTGTTTTATTTATTATTGTTGCCAAATGAAAGAGTTTGAGCTCTGAGGTTTAGATAGATGTTATTTTATGAGTACGTTTCATTTTTCTGCTCTATAATTAATATCTATTGTTGTGAATTTTTTTTTTAGAAATCACGAGAACTACATAAATCTACCACAGGTAAAATGTTCGTGGATTATTGCCATGTAAAACTAAGTTTTGTTAGGTTTAAGACATAGCGACATCAGCCGCGTAGTGTTCATTTCAGTTGGAAAATTGAATTACCAGCCTGCTACTAACATGATTGAGGGGCTGTCTGAACTCCCCCACCCATAAACAACAAATATTTCTCATGGACAGTAAATCAATGTGAATATTAGTCACTGAGGGATCCAGACCATTATTTAGGTGATGAATTCTGAATGCACTGACATGAAGCAACTATGATGACAAACGCCTGGTTTTCCTCTTTTGGCCTGTCCTTTTTATGATCTTGCCACGTGATGTAACCCAGAAAAGAAAGTACTACCATCATAATCTTGCAGCTAAGCTTTTAAAGCTCACAGCTCTATAAAACACCTGAAAATCAAATCTAGAAAGTTCTGCGGAAGATAGGAAGATATCTTTAGCCCTTGCAGACAGAACAGCTGGCTTCATTTACACATTCAGAGGACTTTTATCAACCCTGTGCTCATGTGGAATATGAATGTCTTTCTTCTGTTGTGTATATATAAAAAATCAATCACATAGGTTTTTTTTTCATGGAGCGATAGATCAGAGTGATAACAGCATTAAGCTGAAAAAAAATCCATTTGCAAGTCTTTCAAAGCTTTGTGAAGAAAAGAAAAATATTTAAGTTGTTTTTTAATAGTAAACTTTACTGTCTGTGAGACACATAAACACTGCATGCAGCTTAATTTGAATGTAAATTCACCTTTTAGTGCTTAATCATGTTCATTCATAATTCAGCAATGTACAGGAGAAACGACTGCATTCTACAACTGAATCATGCCCAAAATATTCAAATATTGCCAATCACATTTTTTGTTCAAGGTATTTTTTATTATTTTTCACGTTATACAGAGCAAACAAAAGCAAAACACCCCTTTCCAAGAACACCAGATCTAGGAACAATATATAATCAAATGTCCATAGAGAAAATAAAAGATCATGTTGTGTGCATCCATTTCTATCACAAGAGTTAAAAAAAGGTTGCCAGACCTTATAAAATGTCTCAACAGACCTTTTGATACAGTAGTATGCCTTATTTTCTCCAACTTAAGATGAGACATCATTTCCTTATCGAGTGATGATGTGTTGGTGGAATAGGGTCTTTCCATTTAAACAATATCAGTCTTCTAGCCAGAAGAGAACCAAAGGCTAACATTTTAATTTGTCTTGTGTTGAGAAGAGCGTTCTCGGGGGCCACCCCGAACAACACGAGAAATGGTGATGGCTCTACTTTCACCCCAAATGCACAGAGAAGGTCTCAAAAATACTAATCCAGTATATGTAAAGCTTTGGACATGTTCAGAACATGAGATATTGTTAATTACATTTAAATAAATTCCAGTGTTTACTGGACTGGACTGAACAACTAGTTTTTTTATACAGTATTGGAATGCAGTTGGGTCTTTCTGTGTGCAGTACACGCACAAAAAAAAAAAAAAATCACAGCAAATGATGTGCTGAGTTATTAATGCTGCCTCCAAACAATGTCTTGGAAATAAGCCACATACCAAATCACTTGACTACTTTACAGTGCTAAAATATCATGTAAGTCTATTATCTTGTTTTTTTTTTTTTCCAAAGTGCAATTACCAATTGCAAAAAACTAGTCCTAAAAACTACCATTAACATTCTGTATAATGAAATTATAAACAAACACCTTACATGTTAATATGCAAAATCTGGTTTTATTTTACAGGTAAAATGGCCCCAAAACATAAATGTATCCCACATAAGTTGAAATCTATTAATTACTTAATGACAGAAAGGATGAATTACAAAAAAAGAGGAAAAAAAAACATTACCATTGTGCCAGTATAGTGCTTTTTGTGCAAAGCATGATTAAAAAATGTTAGAAGAAAATATATAAACTGCAACATACTTTAAGAATTAAGGTAAAAGACCCCCATTTTAATAAGAATGGCAAGTTGAAGTGTCATGAAATGGATAAAGACTATTTAAGCTTTATGGACAGATAGGCTAACAGTGACAGACGAGAGTGGCTCTTGAAGGATAAGCACCAGTTCCAGTCAGACAACAGCAATGTGGCGATCAAATCATGGTGTGTGCAAGGCGGACATTTCAGGGTGGGAGATGAACTTACAATGAACTCTTAAAACTTACTTCCAGATTCTAGATGATAAATTCATCAAACTGTGGTATAAAAAAAAAGTCTCTCTATCTCCTACCCTGTTTTTAAAAACTTATTATTTTCTTTGTGATATATTACAATCTCAAAGACTTTGCTGAGGTAAAGAATGCTTAAATATAAGTCAGATTTTAATAAAAAGTCACACATGTGCCCAGATTGTGTCTGTAAATTTCAGCTTGGAATACCCTATATAGATTGTTTAATAAATTATGTTGTAGATCACCAAATTTGAGTGGTAGCAAAATCACTGTGTTCTGTGTGTCTTTAAATGCAAATGAGCTGCTGTTCCCACCTCCTTTCCAGAAGAAGGCGGAGTCTTCACAGCCTGTTTCTGTATTTTATTAACTTGAAATTAGTTTTCATCATTGTGGATATTTGTAATTGTGCATTTATTAAAAGCCTGTCAGTTTAAACTCGTGATAAACTATTTTCTGAGCATACACGTTCATAGCGCATTCACCGAAAATCAGCCATCATGTATTAAACAAAAGTTATACTTAAAGGCCCAGTTTCACAAACAGGGCTTAGCTTAAGCCAGGACTAGATCTTAATTAAATTAGGCTATTTATGCCAAATTTTTAAAAACAGCCATAAAAAAATACATTACTAGTGTGCACCTGTGGACAAAAAATGTCACTGACATGTTTTAAGACATCTCACTGCAAGTTATTTTCAGTTGAGACAGCTCAAACATGCAATTTAATCCATGACTAGCCTTAAACCATGTTTGTGAAACCGGGGGAAAGTCTTATTGCATGAAAATTGTTTAATTTCACACAAGGTTCATCAAAACATACAGCTTACATAAACCCTGTCAGATATATCCATTAATAGTTGGAAATTATGTTTTAGGTTTAAGGATTTAGGTTTTAATTTTTTTAAATATGTGGATGATATGGCGACACAGTGGCATAATATGTAGTGCTGTAGCCTTACACCAAGAAGGCCGCTGAGTCACAGGTTCGAACCTCGGCTGGGTCAGTTGGCGTTTATGTGTGGAGTTTGCATGTTCTCCCTGTGTTCGCGTGGATTTCCTCCAGGTGCTCCGGTTTCCCCCACAGTCCAAAGACATGCGGTACAGGTGAATTGGGTAGACTAAATTGTCCGCAGTGTATGAGTGTGGATGAGTGTATGGATGTTTCCCAGAGATGGGTTGCGGCTGGAAGGTCCGCAACCCATCTCTGGGACATGTTATCCGCTGTGTAAAAATGTGCTGGATAAGTTGACGGTTCGTTCCGCTGTGGCGACCACAGATTAATAAAGGGACTAAGCCGACAAGAAAATGAATGAATGAATGTGGATGATATGGCACTTGTTGGCCGGTTGCACAAAGCTGGAACAGAGGGAGATGTCTTGTATTATAACATATTATTAAATTTGCTTCAAAACTGTTGTAAAATGATTCACGGGAGATGCATTTTAATTAAACCAAGGAGATGGTAATCAGCAGGAACAAACTAGTTCTTATGCAATGACTAAAACCTCCATGAGGGACAGTTGGAAGTTTTTATTTATTTATTTATTTTTATTTAGGACCATTTATTGATGGTAAATTGACATTTGTTGGAAATGTAGAATGTAAAAAAAAAAAAAAGCAATGGAGAGATTATATCTTAGGAGGCTACAACAATTTGGGGTGAGTCAACATATTTTGGAGGTGGTATATAAGAATTCGAAATTGTTGTAAGTTTTAACATGATTGCGTGGTATGGACTATTGCCAGTTAAAGAACAGCAAAAACTGTGGAGAGTAGTAAAAATTGCCAGTGCAGTTGCATGTAAACGGCAAAGACAACTAAATGAAATTTATCTAATGAGAATTAAACATGATGTAATTATTAAAGACTGTTCCCATTCCTTAAATATAAATATTAATCTTTTGCCATCAAAAAGACAACCTCAAGTAAAGAAAAATGTGTATCAAATGTCCTGTTTGCCGATTGCCATTAGGGTTTTAAGTATGAATAGGGTAAATTGAGTTTTTCATGTGATGAGGATGTTGACTAATTATGTGGTGACGCCAAACATAGATTTCCAATTATAATAAAGAAAGTCAGAGAAATTACATTTATAATAGATCTGTTTGTCATGATGAAATCAGCGTAATACAATACCCATTGGCATACTGAAGCTGTTAATATGAATCAAACTAGAAAAGAAAAATCACTTCTCTAGATTGAATAACCTTCTTGAATGCAGTAATTCTTACTGATCTTTGCTAATAGAGCGGATCATCAGAAGTCATGGACAGGGCTTGTGATGTCTCAGTAGAGGAAAATCTGGAACAGCCAAGATTTATACACTGCTTCTGATTTATGGGTATGATAAAAGAATTTGTGGAACTTTAACACTGTAAATTGTGCATAATGGTCCCCATTAAACAAACATTTAAAGGAATAACTCCTGTATTAAACTCTTGAATCTGTGAATGGAAGTGTGTATGTGGTCCTTGAGCTGCTGCAGTTGAACTTGCATAAATCAGTCTAATGTAAAAAAAATCATTGCAATCTGATTTGTAAACTAAATAAATAAATACATAAATAAATAAATTTGCTGGTAAGAAAAGAGTGACGCATGCAGTTTTGGTGTCACAGCAACACTGAATTACCTAATTTTCCTATAAAGTAATTTAATGACCATTCCAGTATTTCACTCAAAATGTGGCAGCATGACAGCATGCAGGTTGCATAACATGGAACTATGTCTGTTGTCTATATTGTAAAATCAGAAGCTTTTCCATCTGGAAATGTAGTCTCTGTTCAACAGGATGAAGTTGATCGCTCCAATAACATGCTTGTTCTTCAAACATACTTCTTTAAACAAATAGTAGGCTACTTGTCAATCAATCAGCTTTAGTAACTAGACATTATTTGTGGCATGAAATCTGATTTTCTTTTCATTCCCAGGATGATTTTTACAATTTTCTCTTAATCTTGAGTCCGTGATCCAAAGAAACCGATTTCAGTGATTTCAGTGCAGATTCTTCTAACACATCCGCAGAATCGTTTGGCTGGTGTCCAAACGGTTTGTTTGACATGTTGTAAATGTATTCACCCCTAACCCATCTGTGAGGATTTATTGGATTTTGGTATTTTCATTTGTGATGCATGTGTGGTCATCCGTAATACCCCCGTACGGCTGGTGCTGTTGTCTCAGAGGGGCCAACTAATAGCGGCTGGGATCAGAGCTGAGGGACGGGGGATTGCAGTGATTTAGAGACGTCTCATTTTGCTCTGCTCTCTACAATGACTCTCTAAACTTTGTGGGATTAAATGGCTTGGGTTAAAAGCCCTGAAAAAGTAATTTAGCTGTTTTCCACAGGCCGTATGCTCTGGGGTCAGGAAGAATGTTCTTGTCATACCGTTTTTATTATGGCAGCAGTTTCCTGCATTATTCAAACTTGGCCTGCACACATTGCAGAAGATTTGACTCAGATTTTACAGCGCAGTGGGCTAAAGTTTGTGGTTGGGTATTGACGCATGTTGTATCATTTAAGCATACAATTCTGAACTCTATTAAATTACTGTTTAATATCAATTAGTTTGGTTATATATACTACAAGGACATGACAAACAATATAGTTAATGTTCACCCAAATATTTACTTACAATCTACTGGTTTCAAACCTTTATGAACTTTTATTTTCGGTTGGACACAAAAAAAGATATTTAGATGAATGCTGGAAATCTAAAGCCATTGACATTCATTTGCATACAATAAAAGTCAGCGGTGGCTACCGATTTCCAACTTTTTACAATTTGATTATAACATATGATTATACATTATTTTACACACTGTATAGGTCAGAATAAGTAAAACAAAAATGTTTAATTTTTACATTGTTGAATGATGATAAAATCATTATGTATCAATATATTTCTTAATATTTTATTTTTACAAAAATTATTTAAAACATATATATAGGTAGATTTTTATATACGCTCACCGGCCACTTTATTAGGTCCCCCTTTTGCCTTCAGAACTGCCTTTATCCTTCGTGGCATAGATTCAACAAGGTACTGAAAATATTTCTCTGAGATTTTCCATATTGACATGATAGCTTCACGCAGTTGCTGCAGATTTGTCGACTGCACATCCACGATGCAAATCTCCTGTTCCACCACATTCCAAAGGTGCTCTATTGGATTGAGTTCTGGTGACTGTGGACACCATTTGAGTACAGTGAACTCATTGTCATTGTCAAGAAACCAGTCTGAGATGATTCACGCTTTATGACATGGTGAATTATCCTGCTGGAAGTAGCCATCTGAATATGTGGTCATAAAGGGATGGACATGGTCAGCAACAACACTCAGGTAGGCTGTGGCATTGACACGATGGTCAATTGGTACTAATGGGCCAAGAAAATATCCCCCACCACACCATTACACCACCGGCAGCCTGAACCGTTGATACAAGGCAGGATGGATCCATGCTTTCATGTTGTTGATGCCAAATTCTGACCCTACCATCCGAATGTTGCAGCAGAAATCAAGACTCATCAGACCAGGCAGCGTTTTTCCAATCTTCTATTTTCCAATTTTGGTGAGCCTGTGCGAATTGTAGCTTCAGTTTCCTGTTCTTAGCTGACAGGAGTGGCACCCGGTGTGGTCTTCTGCTGCTGTAGCCCATCAGCCTTAAGGTTGGACATGTTGTGTGTTCAGAGATGCTCATCTGCATACCTGCATAACGAGCAGTTGGACAGGTGCACCTAATAAGTGGCCGGTATATGTATATATATATATATATATATATATATATATAAAGTGGCCGGTATATGTATATATATATATATATATATATATATATATATATATATATATATATATATATATATAATATATATATATATATATATATATTGACATGATAGCATCACGCATATAGCATATATAATATATATATATATATATATATATATATATATATATATATATATATATATATATATATATATATATATATATATATATATATATATATATATATATATATATATTATACAATTTAAGACAGAATTTAAGAGCTAAGAAATTATTTGACATCAAATGTAACAAAAGCACAAAGTTTGTTCAGACACCAACAGAAAATAGCAGGGAATACAATATAAATTTTTAGGATTTAAAAAAAAAACGGATACATTTTTGAATACAATTGAAGAATGCAATGTTTTATTACTGTGTATGTTAATTATATTTTATACATAACACTTCATTACTTCATTATCATAGACCAGTTGGAAAAATCTGTCTCTTTTAATGCTGCGTCCTTGAATATCTACTGAAATATTTGTAGAATTTATAAGTATTACATAATGAACTCACTGCACGTTCAACCCACACAGTCTTTTTTTCCATCTGCATCAAATTTAATGTGCTATATATTATTATATGTATATTGCAGTGTGCATGCAGTTAACTGCGGTGGCTGCAGTAATCCATTTAACCTTCTATAAATCAGGTTGGCAGGCACACTGAAGGTAAATTGAAGGGCTGTGCGAAGCTTTTCCTTGTAAATCAACACTTAGTAATCAATGTTTAACCTTTAGGTTTGATCCATGACATAAATTAACAGTGATTACATAGTAGCTTGACAGGCGTGTGTGGATAAGATTAGCTTCTCTGCTAAGATCTACCACATATTACCTTAACATTGTCTTATTAAACTAGTGTCAATCTCATATCGACACCAGTATAATTAGGAAGGTTGCTAGATGTTCTTGAGTTGTAACTTATAAACACCAGAATTTTCACTGGTTTTTCTGTCATACGTTGTTCAGTCACAATCAATTTTGATTAACATTCTTGCATAAAAAGCTTAGAAACGACAAACATGACCGTTATTGCCTTTCTCATTATTTTGGCTGGAATAAATGGCGTATGTGTAAGCTGTTACATTACAGCTCTCGGTGCTAATTAATTAGCATGTACTTGAGAGAATTTGTTTGTCAAGTCACAACGGGTGTGCATTTTTCCCCCTCCTGGGTCACATATACATAACTTAGGGATTCACATGCTCTAGTGCTTATTTTCAAAGAGAAGGATCTCTCCTTTTTTTTGCCTCTGGCTGATTATGAAGTATCCATATAAAACACAGCGGCACTGAAGCTCCAGGAAGTTCATCGCAGAAAAACGTGAGGGAAGCTCATGAAAGACGAGTGTAATATCCCAGCAGACCCCGAGCCCAGAGTTCCCCGCTTCACACTAATAAATTGTGAATAATTTTTTCCTGAAACCGAGCTTGTTCAGCAAGCAGTCTAAAACTCATTTCAAATCTTCCTTTTATAAGTGCCTTAGCTCACAAATTTTGCAAGTTTCTATACGGAATTGCATTTCCGCCATGCTAGTTCAAGTGATTGAGGTGTATGAGGCTTGTAATTGTGATGTCTCTACACAGACACACACACACACACACACACACACACACACACACACACACCTTGAGTGTTTTTTTTGCTCCAGTTTGTCTCACGTTTTTGTCTGGTAAATTATGATTTTGCTACATACTGTAGCGCTCAAATCCTACACTATTAAAAAAATATATAAAAATAAAAAAAAAACTGTAGAATCATTAATATATTTACAGTAAGCTACCATATTTCATCACCTTTAACATTGTATTGATGGAAAGGTACAGTATAAGATCCTGCACGAGGAGAAGATTCTGTTCCGCCCCCACAAAATATATATTATTTTCTCCTGTTTCCCTCTACTCTGTTATTTGTTTCACTTGCTTCAGTTGCAAAATAAGAAAAAAATGAAAAATAAAAAATATGTTAAATTAAATAGAATGATGAACATGGACACAAACAAGGAGCTTTTCAGAACATAGAAATACAGTCAGAGTAGCCAACACGATCTCGAATGAACCACATGAGAATTAGCTTTCGACCTTGCACCTGTAAATTGTTTTTATTTAATTTGAGTCATTCTTGTTTCTTTTGTGCAGTAGATATTACATTTTAGTCATTTAGCAGACGCTTTTGTCCTAAGCGACTTAGAATTGAGGAGGCATTCAGTGATTCAACAGGAAGAGACAATGCATAGAAGAAGTGCTAATTATACAAAGGAAATTAAATGCAAGAGTTAGGAAGGGGGAGTGTTTTTTTTTTGAGAGAGAGAGAGAGAGAGAGAGAGAGAGAGAGAGAAAAAAAGTGTTTCTACAGGTGGTTTGTCAAGTCTACTCACATGTGTAAAGCACACTTCATAAATTCAAAAAATCAAAAAAAAAAAAAAAAAAAATGTTGTTGTTTATGATATGGAGTGATTGTAACTTGCATGTCCTGCATATATATGAGGGCCCTACCTCCCTCACCTGCATTCATCCATCCAATCCTGGGTCTCTTTTGCAGTATGTAGGATTGACAACTAGTGGTTGAGCTAGGTAGTGCAGTGAATGTTGGATGTTAGTGCTCTGATGATGACTCTATGCGCGCACACATGTTGCCAGATTGACGACACATGAGCCTTACGCCCCATTCACACGGGGCGTCAGCTTCAACGCTTCCCATTCACTTTGAATGGGTGACGTCAGGCGTTGCCGAACTGCATTGTGGATCCGTCGGCGCCGCTTCAGAGGCGTTGCTCGCTGCAGAAGTTGGGACAACTTTTCAAGCGCCGACGGAAGCGTCAGCCAATCAGATCGCTGTATGCAAATACACCAGCTCCAACAGTGGCCTATTGCTGACTAATTTCATTGGCTGACGCTGCTATGACGATCGCGTCAGCCCCAACTTCAGCCACGCCCTCTGTCAAGCCTTGATGCTGAAGCGTTACACTGTAAGCTACCCAGCTTTACTTTTGTAACGTTTTGTAATGTTTAATAATTTTGCATTATTTGCTATCATTTAAAACCACCTCATGAGGATGTTTAGAACTCAGAATCTGTCTATGAATGTTGCATTTTCAGCCATGCCCGCATACTTTGAGGCAGCCTTCATGATTAAAATGAAATAGTCTGTGTTTTCTACCAAAATAACCTAAATTATAGTTAAGTAAACTGGCAGTGTACAGAAACAAAAGCAGAGACATTTTCAGGAGAATAACTAACTTTAACATTTGTTTTCAGATAAACACTTGTGTTCACTTAGCATGATTCTTAAATATCTACAAACAAATTATGGTGTTGTTATGCTTCAGGAAAAAAAAAAAATATATATATATATATATATATAGTTCAGATGCAAACCCCTCTAAATCCATCAGACCTCTTTCTTGTAAATGAGCATTTTCTATCAGGCTCCTCTGATTAGGTTCAGAAGTTTCATTTTAAAAAAAAGTTATTTCATTTACTAGCTAATAACCTCATCATTACATATAATGATGAGGTTATTAGCTAGTAAATAAAATAACTTTTTTTTTTTTTTTAAATGTCACTTTAGACAATTCTTTGGTTTTTAACAAGGTAGATTTTCTTTTGCGTCAAAACCAGCTAAACCCACCAGTGCGTTTTTTGCAAAAACCTCTAAATCCACCATTGGGACAAGACAGTGTAATTAGTTGAAGATCATTAAAGATGCAATTACAAATTATTTTACCAAACATAAAACACATTACACAAACCACCTAAAATAAAAAAATATATAAATCTGTTTAAATTAAATCTTAACAATCTGTTGTCATTTCTGATATTTGGGATTTAGATTTAATGTAAGTAGAACAATGTAAACATTGCAAACATTGTAAGCTAAGCTTGGTAGATTCAAATAATGTAGTGTAAAACATTATGAAACGTCAATATCTGTGCATTGTCCATTAATATAAAAAGCTTATCAGACGTATAGGTATTATGAAATAATACAAATAATGTATATATTAAATTTATCTTTTAAAAAAATAGCTTAAATTAGCAAATAAAAGACAAGGTAAGCCTACTGGGCAAAAAGGGGATGCCTCTCAGACAATTTTAGAAGCTGTCATTTATTCATTCTCACCATACTTAAGGTCTTGGTCCCTTGTTTGTCCTTATAGCATCCACGTGGGATAAAAGAACGGCATCTTAACTCTTTCTTTCGTGAAACCGAGTTGCCGTTTAATGTATAGTAAATTAGATTCAATTAAAGTAGCGTCATTTCACAAAAACACGTTATGAATGCATGCCACACTTCCGACTGCACATTGTGTTTTATTTTCCTTATAACGCACTGAGTTTTGAGCTAAGGGTATATATATATATATATATACAGGGCTTTACATTAACACCTGCCAACCCGCCAAATGCGGGTAGATTTCAGTGATGGCGGGTAAGACGGACACTCCTAGTAGCCACTTTGGCTGGTTGAAAATAATTTTCCCGGATAATAATTCATAAAAGCAGGGTTCATCCAATATGCATGCAAAGGCGATCTTAGAATTGAGAAGCAACACGACTGACAAAAATAATTGCGTTCGCGTGAGCAATAAAAAAAAAAAAAGCAGATGAATACCGAATGAAAGGATGATCACTAGCGCTAACAGCTGAGGTGATGCGCGCGACTGTTTAAAACGCGTGCGCGCTCTCGTTTCCTTGCGTGAAGCAACTGTGTCTAGAAACACAGCTGATGTGATCTGTTCCCTTTCAAATAGACTATAGACAAAAAGTGATGAACATGCACCCACAGTCTTGCTGCTTTCAAGAGCTCCAGATTTGTATTTTTGTAAGCAGCACTGGTTGCTTTCACTTTCACCATTATTTGAACAGATTTTTTATGGGTCTAACGGTAACCGTGTGTGTTATCATCCTTTCATTATCACACGATATGTTTTTTTTACCTGCTTTCTTTTGCGTAATGTGGTTTAATTATCATTTTTTTACAATAACATTGCTTTAATGGGAGATTACTCCCCATTTATGTGTAGTTAACTGGTGATCCTGGGACCTTTAGCCAGGACAGATTACTGTGCATATGTTTTGTTAAATAAAAAGTATAGTATACAGCTATATTTTGCTTGTTTTGACACATTTAAAATTTGTGGCTAAGAAATAATTAATTGTTTATGTTTGGTGTGGTCAGAGATAAAATTGGTAAATCCTTCATTTTGAGCTCTGAAAATTATGTGAAATAAAAACTAATTGTAATACTTTGAAACCATGACCCATTTGCTCATGAACATTTAGCAAGCTCATACACGACACACAAAAAGTGAAATGAATGAGGCATGTGGAGAAAACGCAACATCTAAATCAAGTAATTTTAGCATGTCAAAGTCATATTTATGTGTGTAAAATATATTTTCCCAACAATACAATTGTGGCTAGTGAAAATGGCAAGTGGCTAGTAATGTTGGAAAACTACTAGCCACCGTGGCTGGTGATCAAAAAAGTTAATGTTAAGCCCTGTATATATATGTATATGTATATGTATATATATATATATATATATATATATATATATATATATATATATATATATATATATATATATATATATATATATATATATATATATATATATATATATATATATATATATATATATATATATATATATACATATATATATACATATATATATATATATATACATATATATATATATATACACACACACACACACACACACACACACATACCATTATACTTCTCAGACCAAAGCACCACCAAAAGCAGGTGGTGTTGAGAAAGTCACATGATGTCAGACAGCTTTTCCACAAGCAGAAAAACGCATTAAAGGGTTTGCTAACCCAAAAATGAAATAATAATTAAAATTATCCCATGGTTTACGCACCCTCAAGGCATCCTAGCTGTATGTGGCTTTCTTCTTATGTGTGTTTTTATATTTTACTTGTTTGTTTATTATGCAAAGCGCCTTGAGAAATTGTTTTAAATTTTTAAACTTATTCCTATTTCTTTTTTATTATTCATTCAGTCAAAGTTATTGTAAAAAACCTCCTTGCTCTTTCAACCTCTACAATGGTCAAAGTGCATGCACCATTGAGAGGAACAAGCTTTAACGCTCAACATTGTATCAACATTTTAGATGTCATCTGAGGGAAAGCAGTCTCTTGTAAACATGTAACGATGTTGTAAACATTTTAAATGTACGACAGTTAACACAAGTTGAACATAACTGTTTATTAAGTTTTAAATAGATATTTTTTGTCCTTACAAAAACACATTGATTCACTACTGGAGACTTTTATTCATCCCCTGAAGCCATGAGAGGCATCCATGTTATGGATGGATGGTTTTGTTGGACTGTTGAAGAGATAAACCTATTGCCATTGTAGAACATTAAAAAGCAAGGAATGTGTAACTTTATTATTTTATTAATTTATTATCTTCATACTTTGCTATTTTCTAAATATAGAATGTGTATGGATGGTGTATGTATATTCAAAATATGTTTTAATATGTATCAGCACCAAAACTTGATAGAGTGTGAGTTTCCATATTTTCACTTGAGTAAAATATTAATTTTGATCAAAACAGAATAATGTATGTGTCTGTGAGCCTTGCATGAAGGATAGAGTGTTATAACCTTGATGTTGGGGAGATTTCAGATTGAAATGTGATTCGGGGGTGTGTGAATTTAAATATGTTAAAGCATGTGTAAGACTAAAGACAAGATATTGCTGCTGCTAGTTATCGTTTATAAATTTGTGTAACTTTGTCGTTTTAATGTTGAGAAAAAAATATATAAAACTTTGTATATGGTTATGGTTATATTACAGGTTGTCAGAACAATACCTAAAATTATATGAAATTATTTGCCAGTTTGAAGGATAAACATGACTGAAGCATGAATTTCATTGTTAACAGCAACACGTACTATGTTGATATTCTAAAAATACAGTGTTGATGGTGTTTTTGTTGGTACAGTACGGCCTGTCATCTCTACCAGTACTTTTCATAAATACTTCTCAGGTTTAGCACTTTGAAATCTTGACGCCCTACATTTTATTTTGACAAATTGTGTTAAAAATTGGAGTTAGAAATTTTTTGGTGCCTATTTATTCAGTTGTTTTTTAAAGACCCCTATTATGCATTAAAATGCATTTTGGTTTTGGGGGTCTCCGTGTGACTTATCAACATTAAGTAGTCGGAGTGCAGAGTGTATGTGTAAGCCCAATTAAAAATTAAAATTAAAGCAATGCAGTTAAACACCAGCTTATTGCTCTATTCTTAACCATGACACACATTCAGTATCAATCCACACAGTGGCAAAAGCTGAACTATTTTGAAATTTGACCCCCGCATGTGTGTAGGAACAGCTGATGGTGGCCATAGAGATGTCAAATGGCAGTGGATCACGAGATCACAAATGCATTTAAATCCGTGAACAAAGCAGCATGCACCACATTTACAACGTGGTTTTAGATGTGATATGAGAATATAAACAGTTAACCAAATACAGCACAAGCGGTTACAAGTAACAAAACACAATTAAATACTTAATTTGCGCTAAAGAAAACAAGGAGGAAACCATTTTAATCACACTTAAGTTACTTACACTTGCGAAATTACGGAAGGAACTGGTCCATGAACTGTGTACTGTGAAGTTCCGGTCAAGCTCTGACAAAGTCCCATACATCAATGGTCTTTTCTGACCCTTCCTTTAACAAACGGCAGACAAATCCCCCGTTGTAAGCGTGTAGATTGCTGAAGCACTCGTCAGAAAAATGACAGGAACACAGCACAAGGCTGGGCTATAATGCTGAGGTATGTTTTACAAAAATAAACTTCAACCACTGATTCTTCACAGCTTCATCTTTGGGTAGGGAAAATAACACTAACTTTCCCTCACATTTCAGAGCACAGCGTCGTTACGACATGATTCAACCAGAATCTGCTACAGTATTCATCTTTCTCTTTTTCTTTTTACAGTGTTTGTGGGCGGAGTTTTTAAACTTCCTGGCTCTGTGCATGCAACAAATGGGCGGGGCTTGAGTTCTGTATCGACGTCAAGCCGACACAGCTAAAGATTCGTTACCCCGATGATTCATTTGAACCACTCTGAGTCAACTCTTTTATGAGTGAACCAGTAGTATTCAACACGGCGCACTTTCAGATTTAAGCCTTAGCTGGATATTTCACTTCACTTAGAGCTGTGTTACACACTGCATGGAAGGTCATTTTTAAAAACTCATAATAGGATCTCTTTAATAAATATGTATATAATGACTTTAATGAACACTTAAGGTCAATGTACTATCATTAAAATCCAAGGCAAGCACATTGCATGTACAGTACAGTATATGACCTATTTTTCAGCGACATTCAGCATGGAATTTGACTGCTATTCATATTAAGTATAGGCCCTTTCAAATCAATCGCTTATACAGACTGTTGTCTTTGGACATTTACCGTTACTCCAGTTAATGGTCTGTTACCGAATGTTCATTTTAGCATAAATCAAATTTAATTGTGGTCTACATCCCTATTGAAACATGTTGTGTGCTGTGATGCATCAAATTTGACCACTTCTGCAGTCCTAGTGCAAAGTACTAATGTATCGTTTTAATTAATGCAGTGTGTTTAGTATTAGTGAACTCGATTCCATAAAAAAATCAGTATAATGGGTTGAAATTTCTTGTATACACACAATAGGCGTTTTAAACCATCCAAAGAGTTAATAAGTAATAGTATATTGCATTGTTACATAATTCATTCATAAATCTGAATAGTATGTGGGCTTTTTAGCAAATCCCTTTCCTGTATTTCAGTTTTTTTTCCTTCAACACTTCTATAAACATATGCAGAATAATTATTCCTGCTGCCAGCAGATATACCATCAACACAAACACAAACGAACATTACTATATTTAAAACTCATCAGCATGGTGTGAATACAACCTCTTAGTGCTGCTTTGAATAAAAAAAAGCTCCTTTGTGGCTATATAGGGCAGTGTTGTGGGTTTGTATGTTATACTGCAGACAGCATATTAATTATGTTGTACTTCAAGCTCTATTTTGTGTTGTAGCCATTTGGATTTGAGAAATAAAATCCTGTGTCAAGCATGCAAATTGCTGATTAAAACCACTTTATAAGGAAGTGCGCAGACATCAATTATCTACTGTGTTAAATATAGCTGTTATTAATGTACTTCAAAAAGGGTCACAGATGCTGCACAAATTAGCCCTAATGTCAATTGAAGTTTGGGGGTATTTCTCATTTGCGTCATGTCATAAATTAAATGCATATTAAAGTAGACGCCTTGCGATCTAAATCAATTAATCACTCATCTGTTGCTTATAATCAATGTGCAGTGTTGAACAATCCCTCATTCTGACCACATTTCATTGCTGTATGTGTCCCACTTTCTGGCAGGTCATTTATAAAAAAAAAAAAGTTGTCAATGACAAGTAATGCTACTTTTTGTTATTAACACAAAATATGTTTCTGCCGAACAGAACAAGCAGTTTAATTGCATGCTGTCAGTGTTTACCAGCCTCCAGTTTCCTCTCAGGCTAAAAATAAATTGTTCTAAGAATTATTCAAGAAAGTTGGCTATTGAATAACCTCAAGCCGTATTACCTGGAGCACTATGAAAGAATATTACAGAGTTGCTTTCAAAAACATTTCCTGTGGTGTGTGATAAAGTGCTTGAATAGGGCGCATAATACAAAAAAAATTATATCTCATCATTTTTGGGATTTTTTATTTTTTTTTTATATGACAAAAAAATTGCATCATTTGGCTAAGAATGTAACTCACTTAATATCAGCTTCATATATAATAAATAGAGGTATCAAAATTAATTGTTTCTTCTGTGCACTGCAATGCAGATGTGGACAATTCGGTATAGGTTCAGCAATAGATAATAACCGGTTATTATGTACTGACATTATTTATCTCACATGTGCTATATTGTGGTAGCGTACTATGGCGAGGGAGGCGAGCGCGAGCAAATAAAACACTCCAACTACTTAAAAACGCAGAATCTCTGCACATTTCGCTGTGTGTGTGTTTGCTGGACAGTCTTTCTCTGACATTAAAGTTACAGCAGAAGTCCTGATTCACTGTTATGGAGAAAATGAAAGTAAACTCCATTTCTCTCTCACTTTCTCTCTCTCTCTTTGTGGACCTTTGACCTGCTGGCGTGAGGTAACGTTTCCTCTTCTCTCGGCTGTTACATCGATACTTCTGTATACAGACACAAGCTTGTCTCTGCAGAGCGAGTTTCTCCTCCACGTCTATCATTAAAGGAAAAAATTGTATTAGAAATAATTTAGAAATATAAATATATTTTTTAATTTAATACAAGAATTGTTGTGCAGTGAAGTAAAATATAAAATTGTGTATGGAAAGCATCGTCTATGCATCGTGAGGCATCAAGATATCGAATTGAACCGAATTGATGGCATGATAATCACAACCGAACCATGAGACCAATGAAGGTTCACACTTCTAATGAAAAATATTGAAAACCTGCTGAAATACATAGAAATAATCTGGCAACCACTCAGGAGTGTATTTCCCTAACAACGACATAACTCGCGGCTGAACTATCAAAGTACAATGCATCGTTTGGGAAAAGAACGATTTAGTGATGAGTGTAATAATAATCATGCTGTGTGTCAAGGTGGTGCAGTGGGTAGCACGATCACCTCACAGCAAGAAGGTTTCTGGTTCGAACCACGGCTGGGTCAGTTAGCATTTCTGTGTGGAGTTTGCATCCCTCCGGTTTCCCCCACAGTCCAAAAACATGCAGTATAGGTGAATTGAATAAGCTAAATTGGCTGTAGTGTATGACTGTGAATGTTTCACAGTGTTGGGTTGTGGCTGGAAGGGCATCCGCTGCATAAAAGCATATGCTGGATAAGTTGGTGCCTCATTCCGCTGTGGCGAGCCCTGATTAATGAAGGGAATAAGCCGAAAAGAAAATGATTGACTGAATAATAATAATTTTAAATAATAGGTCACCTATAGCTTTCGTCATGAGCCTCGGTTGTGTTCAAAATGACATAAATGTTTTCAAAGTGCACCGCGAAGGGAACGCAATTGTCAATATGAAGATTGCTAAAACTTAACTGTAAAAATACTTTGAAAGCAAATTACACCTAAGAGAGATGACTTTAATGTTTTTTTTTTTTTTTTTAAATCTTTTCAAGTTTAAATGTTAGAATGTTTTAAATGAATAGGGCATAGGAGGGGTTAATGGCGAATAGAACACAACCAGGAATTATGGTTCTAACTACAGCTCGAGAGGTGTAGTTACAAGCGTACAATTTTGCAAATGTTCATTGGAAAGATGGATTTGGGAAATGCCAAATCAACAAACTATGTTTGTAACGACGGAACTTGCAACCTTAGTTAGCTAATGATGGTTTTCAGAAACACACCCCAGAATAGATTTGTTTTGGTACACTCAAAAAATTATTTTGTTGCTTGTTCAAACTACTAATTTAAAATGAGTAGAAACAACACGATTCTTATTTTTTGGGGTAACAATTTTATAGTTTTATGTTCAATTCACTTAAATTTGTAAAAAATTATTAGTTTAATTTAAACAATTAGTGTTGGGAGAACATGAAGTAATTGAGTGAAACCCAGCATTTTTTTACAGTGTAGGCTACAGTATGACAGTATATATAATAGGGCTGTGTATTGGCAAGGGCCTCACGATACGATTCATATAACGATACAATAAATATTGTGATATATTGCAATAATTTGTATTAGTATGTGTGTCACATTATATTGACAACTTAATAAAGTCGGCAGACAAATTAAAATTCCTATTCCAATTTATTTTCCATTCATTCCAATTCATTAAAACTGCTGTGATTGAACAGAGAACTATGTATATTGCAAAGCTTACAAATGGCATTTATTTTTTGTCTAATTCAGTACTTCCTGGTATAGCATTTAGGGTTGGGCTATGTTGACCAATTTGGCATCGTACGATGTCTAATGTGAAACATGGCGATGGACCATGGCATTGTCGTCATAGGGGGAGGTCAATTAATTATTTATGAATAATTAATAAATTCATAACTAATTAATTATTTATAGCCTACCATTTGAACTACCTGACCCACATGGCTTTTGTTTTACTCATAACCAAATCATGAATAAATAAATAAAAAAAAATAATAATAAATAAATAAATAAATAAATAAATAAAGATAAGTTACACACAAATTACCACCTGTCAATCACATTTTTTTCCGCAGGACTCTGGCATGACTAGGCAAAGGGAACTGTGCCGTTATGGCGTCCACACACTTGCTTGGTAAAAAAGGTGCACAAACAACAGGAACCAACCAACAGTATCTGAGGTTTTCACTAAAATTACTAAGTACAAGCATGAAAGCGAAAGACTGAAGCAGTGTACTGATGCTGTGACACGTTACCTGAGAGAATCAAAAGACAGAAGAGTCGTTAGATTGAGTCAAGATTAATTAAATATCACGATTAACAACTAACTTATAGTGAGGTTCGATCCAGCGGTACATCCTTGATAAACTGTCCGTACCAGCAGACGGAGGGCTGTTCAGAAATGCCAGATGAAATGCCAGTTTGGATGTGGATCATTTTCGTTCTAAAATGCCTTTTTAAAACTAAGCTGTATCAGCGTAAACAGGGCCTGAGTGTGTGTTTTTCACGAGCGGGTTTGCAATGGGGGTGGTGCGGAGGATCGGTGATGCTGCCTCAGCATCATGATGTCTATAGGCCATCGGCGATGGACGATGGCATTGTCTATCGACCCAACCTTAATATCGTTAAAATCAAAGTGCAGCCACACGTCAGCTTTAAAAGCTGGAGGCACCTTTATATTTTATGCCATGATCACACTTGCTTACTTCTGATACCGTACTACTTGGCGTTTTGTTGATCGCGAGTTAGCGAAATCTACAGGAGCAGAGAAGGAGGTCATTTGGCACAACTTGAATCGATACTTGAGGTTGGACTATCTATACACTATTGTAAAAGAAATTATCGCATAGTTAGATGTATCGATATTTTTTCACAGCCCTAATATATAATCATTATTGTAAAATAAATTATAAACCATATTAGTTTTTTTTTTATTTTGTGTATACTGCATCATATAAATAAGTGTCTGTGGCTTACTCGCATGCAGTGTTCGTGAGCCTGCGATTTTAGATTAACTGGTTTGGATATCAACTGAAAACTGTGAATGTGAGTACAGAATAACTCTGTGTACAATAATATCCCTCAGTTAAACAGTAAGTCACTTGTGTAGCGCTCCAGCCTCTGTGACTAACAATCTGCCCCAGGTCCTAATGCCCACCTGGTAACAAGACTGACTCACACGAGGGTGCTGTAAAGCTTAGGAAAAGTCAAGTAAAATAGATGCATGTTCTCACTGCGTTTGCGTGGGTTTCCTCCGGGTGCTCTGGTTTCCCACGCAGTCCAAAGACACGTGGTACAGGTGAATTGGGTAAGCTAAATTGTCCGTAGTGTATGAGTGTGAATGAGTGTGTATGGATGTTTCCCAGACATGGGTTGCAGCTGGAAGGGCATCCGCTGCGTAAAACATGTGCTGGATACGTTGGCGGTTCATTCCGCTGTGGCAACCCCGGATTAATAAAGGGACTAAGCCTAAAAGAAAATGAATGAACTTATCCAGCATATGTTTAAGCAGCGGATGCCCTTCCAGCTGCAACCCATCTCTGGGAAACATCCATACACACTCAAACACTACGGCCAAATTGGCATTCCCAATTCACCTGTACTGCATGTCTTTGGACTGTGGGGGAAACTGGAGCACCCGGAGGAAACCCATGCGAATGCGTGGAGAACATGCAAACTTCACACAGAAACGGCAACTGACCCAGCCGAGGCTCGAACCAGCGACCTTCTTGCTGTGTGGCGACAGCATTTCCTACTGCGCCACTGCATTGCCTCTAGTATTTCAGTGTTTTTTAATTTTTATTTTGGTTAATGTTTAGTCACCTGGATACTTTATTTATGTTTTTTTTTTGTTAGGCAGTAGACTTTCCTTATATTAAAGAAAGTTGGCTATGAAAAAAGAATACTTGATCAATAAAGTTCAGAGATCCCTTCAAGCTTTTCTGAAGTTAAGTTTTTGAAATAAAATCAGTTGCTCACTATGTGTTTGCCTTTTATTTTTGCAATCATGCAAGCAAAAATATCATCTATCAGCTAATATATTTACTAGTATCCAAATCTAAAGCATTATCGGTAGAAGTCTAATTTCAATATCAGTGCATCCCTAATATATTCATATTCATCACAACTTCAATACTTACCTGAACCCCCTCATGACCCCACTGTTGCTTTAATCAATAATCAACAGCCTCCATCTGTCCCGATTGTTTTGGTCCATTTCAATTAGAGCGTGTTTGATTGCTTCTTTCATAGCAGTCCGCGTCCGAGAGGATTACAATTAAACTTGTCAGTCAAGAGCCAAACAGCTTTGTTTACTGAGATTAACATTAGCCCTCTGTCTGATCCCGAGTTAGACCAACATTTCTGAAAGTGTATCTGTGCTTGTGGGTGTCACGGAGGCTTAAATGGCATTAAGCAGAGTATCGGGCCAAAAGCTGGAGGGAGAGAAGCAGACCTGACAAGTGCCCAAGTGTAAGGTATTAGTAACATGCTCTGAATACTTCTCTCTTTTACACAAATGGACGAGCTGCATACTTTAAACAGCTGTTCGTGTGACTCACATTGACATGCAGTGCTTGACTGGATGGGTTGCTAGGAGAGCGACCGCTGTGTGCTTGCACAACATGTGATCATTGATTTGATCAAGAGAAACTGCTTGTATGCTTAGTTGATTATTAGAAAAGGAAGAAATTAGCACATTCTTTTATTTCTTGGGAGAAAATGATGGTGTGTCAGGAATAAAAAATGGTCACTGGTCAAATTCATTCTTTAATTTATTTTCTTGTTGGCTTAGTCCCTTTATTAATCTGGGATCGCCACAGCGGAATGAAGCGCCAACTTATACGGCATATGTCTTACGCAGCGGATGCTTTTGAATTAATCACACATCTACTGTTGTAGTATGTTTTAGTAGAACTTTCTATTTAGTCAGTGTTAACACTGGAACTACCAGAATTCTAGCGGTCATTCTGATCATTGTTATATAAGACATCATATTGTCACTAGGGTTGGGTCGATAGACGATGCTTTGCTCTGCCCCGCCCCCGTCAAGCAGCAACCCGCTCGCGAAAAATACACACTTAGGCCCCGTTTACACTAGTACATTTTAGTTTTAAAACGGCGTTTTAGAATGAAAACAATCCGCGTCCACACTAGCGTTTCACCCAGCGTTTCTGAACACCTCTCTATCTACACTAAAACGGTTAAAACGCACATCACATGATCACACACACACACTGGCATGCACTGCAGCGTGCTTTGAGAGCATACCTATATGAGAGCTGTGCACGTCGGACTGTTCATCACGGATCTCCCGCTGGATCTATATTATATTTGTTAAACGTGATATTTAATTAATCTTGTTGTCTATATCTAACTACATATTCCCTGACTTTGGTCTTTTGAATCCATTACTTGTGCTCAGGTAACGTGTTTTGACTGAGCGCAAAGATAGGTTAATATCTTAATTAATATAACTGCGGATACAGATTCTGCACATCTGACTGATTGCTTGCCTTTATTTTCTTTATTGTATAAACTTATTGTGCGTTATACTTTCATAATGGTCATTATTAATTATTAAAACTGATATTCAATGTAAGAGAGGGTATGCTTCGTATTTTCAATTAAAATGAAAGGAGGCAGTAATGTTTTAGGCTGCCTTTTGTTATAAATTTGCATGAAGATGACGCTCATATTATGAAGCCACCAACATTTTTGATGTCTGTTAAGTTGCTAATATCAAATTGAAAATAGGCAGTTCTTCACATCATGTTTTCATTTTATTGTTAAGAAAGTGAAACAGCATAGCCAGGGTGATGTGAATGACTTTATAAAGTACACTCGGGAGTTTGTTTTCCTTATCAATTTGCGAAGTCTGAACTTACAAGGAGAGGATGCAGGACTGAACTGTGTGTAGACTACTTAATATTGAGGGAAAAGCCCCAATCAGAGAGGCGAATGTCTGCAGCCATGCCTCTGTTTTCAGATGTCTCCGTTTTCCCCCATCTACACTGAGACAGAGCAGCAGCGTTTTAGAATGAAAACGGCCTCTCCAGCGTTTCCAAAACGCTCCGTTTTCGGGGCTCGAAAATTCCTGGCATAGTGTGGACAGATGGCGTAATCGTAGAAAAACGTATTCGTTTTAAAACTAAAACGTATTATTGTAAACGGGGCCTTAGTTTTAAAATGGCTTTTTAAAACAAAAACGATCCACATTCGCACTGGCGTTTCATCTAGCATTTCTGAAAAGCCCTCCGTTCACACAGCTAAAAATGCACATCACGTCACCACACACACGCACACGAACACACAAACAAACACACACACACAAACACACACACACACACACAGAAACACACACACACACACACACACACACTCTGTCATGCGCACGTCTGAGCTCCAGGCAGTCAGCGGTTGCTTTGAGCACAAAACCCCAGAGAGCAGTGCACGTCGCACAGTTTATCAAGGATGTACCGCTGGATCGGGTCACACTATAGTTGTTAAACGTAATATTTAATTAATCTGGTCACTATCTAACGACTTTTCTGTCTTTTGAATCTATCAGGTAACGTGTCACAGCATCAGTACACTGCTTCAATCTTTCCATTTTACGCTTCAATTCAATTCAATTCATCTTTATTTGTATAGCGCTTATACAATGTAGATTGTGTCAAAGCAGCTTCACATGGAAGATTATAGTGAATTGAAACAGTGTCAGTTCAGTTCAGTTTTCATAGATTAAGTTCAGTTCAGTTTAGCTCAGTTCAGTGTGGGTTAATAATCACTACTGAGAGTCCAAACACTGAAGAGCAAATCCATCGATGCGCAGCTCTACAGATCCCGAACCATGCAAGCCAGTGGCGACAGCGGCGAGTAAAAAACTTCACCAATTGGCGAAAGTGAAGATTTAAAAAACCTCGAGAGAAACCTGGCTCAGTTGGGCACGACCATTTCTCCTGTGGCCAAACGTCTTGTGCAGAGCTGCAGTCTAGGCGCATGAAGCTGGACCTCAGCGAAGACTCGTCTCTCCTTGGAGCGTCACAGGGGTCAGTCTCAGGCTCTCACTCCACGATGACCACCACAGCAGCTGCTCAGGATACGGCCTGGTCCAGAAAACCTTAGGATCATCTCGTCACTGGTCTTGGATCGCATCAGTGGCACTGCATAGTCTGAGGGCCTCGGGATGAGAACCCCCAGGTGGAAATACAGAATAAGGAGAATAATTAGCGTAGCTGCTGTTCATAGTGTATAAAAACAAGAAGCAAAATCCTGTGTGGGGCACATCATGCGTCATACTGCTATGTGCTACACTGAGTGTACGCTTTGCTAAAAAGATAGGTCTTTAATCTAGTTTTGAAGAGCGAGAGTGTGTCTGAGCCTCGGACATTATCCGGAAGGCTATTCCAGAGTTTAGGGGCCATAAATGAGAAGGCTCGACCTCCTTTACTCGACTTTGATATTCTAGGTACTACTAGAAGCCCTGAGTTTTGAGATCTTAAAGAGCGTGTTGGATTGTAGCGAGACAGGAGATTGGTTAGATAAACAGGAGCTAGATTATTTAAAGCTTTATAGGTAAGGAGTAATATTTTAAATTCAATACGAAACTTAACAGGCAGCCAGTGTAAGGAGGATAAAATTGGGGTGATATGATCATATTTTCTAGATCTGGTAAGAACTCTGGCAGCTGCATTTTGCACTAGCTGAAGTTTGTTTATAGAGGATGCTGGGCAGCCAGCAAACAGAGCATTACAGTAGTCTAGCCTAGAAGTCATGAAAGCATGGACTAGTTTTTCTGCATCTGATATAGATAGCATACTTCGCAATTTAGCGATATTTCTCAGATGAAAGAAAGCAGTTTTTGTGACATGGGATATATGATTTTCGAATGTTAAATTGCTGTCTAATATCACACCTAGATCTTTTGTAGTAGATCTAACGCTAACTTTGTATCCCTCTAATTGCAGGTCGAGTTGTGAGAACTGCTGTGTACAGGATTTAGGCCCGATAAGTAATAATTCTGTTTTGTCTGAGTTTAAGAGAAGAAAATTGTTTGTCATCCAGTCTTTAACATCTTTAATACACTCAGTTAGCTTAGACAGTTCAGGCATCTCATCAGGTTTAGTTGAAATGTATAATTGAGTATCGTCTGCATAGCAGTGAAAGTTGATCCCGTGTTTTCTAATAATGTCTCCCAGGGGAAGCATGTATATTGTAAACAGCAAAGGGCCTAAAACTGATCCTTGAGGGACCCCGTACTTTACTGGCCTGACTTGTGAAAGCTGTCCATTAATATTCACAAACTGGTAACGATCAGCTAAGTATGACCTAAACCATTGAAGGGCCTGACCTTGGACACCTGTAGAATTTAAGCGGTCTATGAGAATATTGTGGTCAATGGTGTCAAATGCGGCGCTAAGATCGAGTAGAACTAATAGTGAGACGCACCCTTGGTCAGCAGCTAAGAGTAAATCGTTGGTTATTTTTACTAATGCGGTTTCTGTACTGTGATGAGGCCTGAAGCCTGACTGAAACACTTCAAAAATATTGTTTGTCTGCAGAAAGGAGCATAATTGGGTAGAAACAACTTTTTCTAGTATTTTAGACATAAACGGAAGATTTGAAATAGGCCTATAATTAGCTAAGTTGCTCGGGTCCAGTTGTGGTTTCTTAATAATAGGCTTAATAACAGCTAGCTTGTAAGGATTTGGAACATGGCCTAAAGATAAAGAGGAGTTAATAACATTAAGGAGAGGTTCTCCTATAATAGGTATCAGTTCTTTCAGTAATTTTGTTGGAATTGGATCTAACATACATGAAGCTGATTTAGAACTATTTATAACTTTATCTAGCTCTTCCTGTTCTATGATTTTGAAGCATTGTAGGTTATTTTGATTCAGTGAAAATATTTCTGCATCTGGAGTATGAGGTGGTGCAGAAAGTTTAACATTTTCTATTTTCTGTCTAAAGCCTTCTATTTTATCACTGAAAAAATTCATGAAGTCATCACTACTGATTTGCGGTGGGACATTTTGTTCCAAAGATGATCGATTATTTGTTAGTTTAGCAATGGTGCTAAATAAAAATCTAGGATTGTTATGATTATTTTCAATCAGTTTGCGGAGGTGCTCGGCCCTGGCAGATTTGAGAGCCCTCCTATAGCTGGACATACTGTCTTTGTACGCAATTCTAAAAACCTCTAAATTAGTTTTTTTCCATTTACGTTCCAGAGCACGGGTTGCTGTTTTGAGAGCGCGAGTATGATTATTGTACCATGGTGTAGTTTTATTCTCTCTAGCCTTTTTTAATTTGATGGGTGCCACTGTATTTAGTGTGTTAGTAAAGACGGCATCCATATTGCTGGTTACTACATCAAGGTCATTTGCGTTTGCGGGTGTATTTCGAAATAAGGAAAGATCTGGTAAGTTATTTATGAATTCATCCTTGGTGGACGGAACGATAGTCCTACCAGGGCGGTATATTGGTGCAGATCTGCTAATTTCAGGTAGACGCAGCTTATATAGTAAGAGGTAGTGGTCTGTAATATCATCACTTTGTGGTATAATGTCTACATCAAAGACCTCAATTCCGTAAGACAATATTAGATCTAATGTATGCTTTAAGCGATGGGTTGGACCGACAGCATTTTGTTTTATCCCAAGTGAGTTTAATAGATCCATAAAGGCGAGCCCTAGTGTATCATTGGAGTCATCTACGTGAATGTTGAAGTCTCCTACAATTAGTATTTTATCAGTTTTAACTAGCAAATCAGAAATAAAATCAGAAAACTCTTTTAGAAAATTGACATAGGGTCCTGGGGGTCTATATATGGTGATTATAGCGAGAGATAACATAGATTTTTGCTTAATATCCGGTAGCATAACATTAAGAGCTAATAACTCAAAGGAGTTAAACATAAGTCCCTTTTTCTGATTAACATTAAGAATATCACTAAAGATTGATGCAACTCCACCACCACGGCCAGTATGACGAGCCTTATGCTTGTATGTGAATCCTGGAGGAGTTGCTTCATTTAAGCTAATATAGTCATTTTGTTTCAGCCAGGTTTCAGTGAGACAGAGTGCATTTAGATTGTTATCTGTTATTATTTCATTAATGATAAGTGTTTTAGGTGCTAGTGACCTGATGTTTAGGAGACCAAGCTTAACGAAGTTTGTATTATCACTTTTTATTGGATTTTCAGCTTTTATTCTTAATAGATTTTTTCTAGAGCACACAGTACGTTTAATTGTTGGTCTAACACGAGGAACAGACACAGTTTCTATGGGGTAAGCTAGACATGTGTTACTGTAATTTAAGTGGGTCGAACAAGAGTCTATATGGATAAAATGTGAATTTTGTGAATTTTTACTTACTAGTCAGACAGAGCGAAGCATCTTAGAGATGTTGTCCGACAGCAGTTCAGCTCCAGCTCGGCTCGGATGCAGGCCGTCCGGCCGGAAAAGCCTAGGGCGCTCCCAGAAAAGATTCCAGTTATTGGCAAAGAGCAGTTTCTGTTCATTACACCATGTTAATAGCCATTCATTCAGAGCAAAAAGTCTACTGAACCTTTCATTTCCTCTGCGGTAGGTAGGAAGCGGTCCAGAAACGATGATCTGCGTGGCGGGCGAGGTGCGTCGAACCGTCTCGATGAGGCTCCTGAAGTCCCTCTTCAGGATCTCCGACTGGCGGAGCCCGGTGTCGTTCGTCCCCACATGGAGGACAACGGCACCGAGGCTCTCGCCAGTGCTCAGGATACTCGGAATCTGTGTAGAAATATTCTTAACGCGAGCACCAGGAAAGCAAAATGTGCGTATTTTATTACCTGAAGTGGAAGCAGGACGGACGTGGCGTACGATGGAGTCACCGATGATAGCCACATCGTGACCCGTCTCGCGGAGAGGGGCGAATCGGTTCTCCGTGGAGAGCTCGAACACAGGAGGAGGAGAACCCTTGCCCTGGGGTCTCCTTAGCACCTTACGCGGCTGCATCCAGGTGCCGTGGTAGCCGGGTGCCGGCGTGAACGACCCCTGGACGAACCGCGTCAGAGGCGCGCTGGGCCTGGACAGAGGAACAAGCGGGGTTGAAGTAGACGGAATGTCTCGGCTGTATGGTGTACTCACCTCAGATGAGCGAACTGGAGCGCGGGGCACCTCGAGCAACGCTCTTTGCGCCCTGAGCTCAGCTCGCTTCATCTGCAGAAGACGGATGCGTTCTTCCAGCCGTTCCAGCTCCATGTCCAGGGCCTCCATCGATGTTTCTCCTGCACACAAGGACAGAGACACAAGCGACATCGTACAGGGTAACGAGCAAAGCCAGTAAGTGAGAAAGTTAGGGCAGCAGTCGGTAGCTTTAGCTGACTAGCGGTGCTAGCTGGCTAAAGCTACAAACAACAGGCGGATGCTCGAGAGACAGAACGTTTTGGAGTGTATTTATTTGTATAAAGTGTTAAATGTTGTATAAAATGTATTAAGGGTTTGTTCCCCCTAAGTAGTATAAGCGAATGTGGAGGTATTCGATAATAAAAATGCAAATTGCGAATCTATGCGACAGAGCTACAAACACACGCTGCGCGGCTTGGGTAGCAGCGGCAGTGACGTCACTCGAGCATGCGCAACTCGACGTCACTCGAGCATGCGCAACTTAGTAATTTTAGCGAAAACCTCAAATACTGTTGGTTGGTTCCTGTTGGTTGTGCACTTTTTTTTTTTTTTTTTTACCAACCAAGTTGTCGACGCCATTATAACGACACAGATCACTTTGTCTATTCATGTCAGAGTCCTGCGGAAAAAGTGATTGACAGGTGGTAATTTGTGTGTAACTTATCTTCATTTATTTATGATTTGGTTATGGGTAAAACAAAGACCATGTGGGTTAGGTAGTTGAAACGGTAGGCTACAAATAATTAATATGTTATGAATTAATTAATTATTTATAAATAATTAATTCACAGTCGCCTATGATGACGATGCCATCGTCCATCATGATGTTTCACATTAGACATTGTACTATGCCAAATTGGTCGACATCGACCAAGCCTAATTGTCACGTCACATTTACATTTAAAGCTTCTGTTGAGATATTAAAATTAAGCCTTGAATGTCTGCCATCATATTTAATTAGGTCATCACCTTAAAAATACAATCTTTTTTTTGTAATACAGCCTATACATGTATAGTTTAGCTACATTAGACCACCTGTGAATGTCCGCGACTCACTTTCATTTTCACTTTCTCACAAGCAGGGGAGAAAGCTGTTTTGCGGCACTGATTATGCTGTTTTGAAAGACATATCTGAAGTTAAGTTATATTTTTGCCATCAGAAAGTTATGTTTTTGATAGCAGGAACTTGCTAGGCAACTGAGGCAATCATGTGTAAACACACTGTAAACTCGCAGACTTTTTTCGTGACATCTATAACGTATGTTTATTTCTCGCAATTAAACTATAAAAAATGTTTACAGATTGATATGTTTCTGGTCCTATAACTCTGGTTATTTGTTTTGGGAAATATAAATGGATGTTTCAATATAATGTTAACATATACTTTCTCTATGAGTTTATGTTTTGAGTTTTTACTGCAAATGTCACATCCATAACGCTGGAATTGCTCAAATGCAGTTAATTTTTTTATCTAAGGGACACTTTTTGGTTTATATATGCATTGAGGTGCTTGTTCATTATTCCTGTGAATATATAATACTTTGAGAAGAGCATTCTGTAAAACCAAACTTTTATTTTGACATTTTATGAAGACAATTGTGTGTACACAATATGATAGTTTATGATGAGAGTTATAATGCTGTTAAAGTGACTCTCAGAGCAGTTGTGGAGATGAATTCCATTTGTTCATATTCCCACATAGACACTGCAGACGCCACACATGCTTTGTGTGTTGTGAAAAAAACTGCAACATTGAGAACATGCAGGCTTCATATTTGAGGTGTTTTTGCCTTATAATACTTGCAGATTCTAATCAATACCATGAATTAATAAAGTGTACAGCACTAATTTACATTTTTTCTTCCAAAAAACTATTGACATTTCTACATTATGCAGCTCACTCTGTATTTATGACGGTATTCTGTGGTTTCATGTGTTTCTCTTTAATGTACAAATGTAAAAATAAACAGAAAGAGCATGAACAGTTAAAAACTCAATATCAGTCATTGTCATTTATGAGACATGCTCTAAATTCAAATTATTACTATTATTATTTATCCCTATAAAAATACTTTTTTCTTTTTCTTTTTTTTCTTTTTTGGCTCGTCATTTGATATTCAGTTACAATTCCTGGTCCTGAAGTAAAACGACAGCTTTGAAACAGCACATCTTGTTTCCAGCCCTACCTGTCAGTGCTGTCTCTTCGTCAGACTGTTAGCTGTTTCAACAACAGAACGCAAGAAAAGATTTCATTTGCGTGCACAAAGCCAAACTCGATGAAAAGACGTCAGCCCACCAGAATTCGTTTCTTGTTTGTTTACAGCCCACAGCAGATCTTAGTCTAACTGCACTTCTAGCTAAAGGCGCCTGGCACATATATCTGCTGCGACGAAACCTGATTCCTCATTTACAGTGAAATAAAGAATAAGGTCACCGCCGCGTCCATTAATGCTTATCTTTTTTTCTCACAGCTCATACGCAGCGGCGGCCCCTTTTTTGGAGCCCAGTCTCCTGCTCGCCAGCAGTAATTTATTGTCAGGGGTATAAATAGGATGGCAGGATTGTTGAGGCAGGTGGTCTAATCTGCAAACTCAGCTCACTTATCCTGCTGCGCTGCAGAGGTTGCCGGGAGTCTCTGTGACTCCAGCAAAAGCCGGGGAAAGTAGTCCACAGGAAGGGGGCCATTCTTGCTTGCTGGCTGTGTTTTTGAAAAATACACACTGGCTTCTTAACTTACTCTACTGAGTTACTTTGGAAGCCATTATTCAGTCTGCTGCTATTCCCATGTTTAAGTCTACCATTTTTGCCAACATACATTTCTCCACGGCTATGCATCAGGGTATTTGAGGTCCTTGCTAAATTATTCAGACCTTTCCGACTAGTCCAGACTCATTTATTTGTACAGAACCGGTCTAAGAATACACCACACCTGCATTTCAAACTTGTAAGCCTTCTAAATCCAAATGTGATAATTGGTTGTTCGCTAATACAGTTTAGTGGCTACTGATGAGTTGTCAGTTTGTCTGCGCTAACTCTCAGTTAGTGTAGTCACCGTTAATTAATTGGCATGCCTGTTGTCTACCGGAGTCTCACTTTGAAGTTGTTACTATTGATTTAACAGATGTGTGAATGACAAAATTGGAGCACGGTCCGCGGATGGTTTTGAGCAGCAAAGCAACTGTTCAAAGATACTGCACGCTCATTGAAGACACAAACAACATCTGCAACTCGTTTTACCTTCAGAACGCATTTCTGGGTAAATCAGGATGCTCTAAAAGGAATGTTTTTTTCTTTTCTTCCCAGTGATAGTGGAGGCTAGTAAAAAAACAACCTATTTTCTATTTTCTATAAAACATTAAAGGGATAGTTCACTGAAAGTTTAAATTTCCTTACGATTTACTCATACTCAAATGGTTCTGTATGAATTAAAGATGTTCTAAAGAATGTTGGGAAAAAAATTATCTAGTCTATGGCTGGTTTTTTTTAATAGTGTTCAGAATATCTTCATTCATTCATTCATTCATTCATTCATTCATGCATTCATGCATTCATTCATTCATTCATTTTCCTTTGGCTTATTCCCTTTATTAATCTGGGGTCACCACAGTGGAATAAGCCCCAACTTATCCAGCATATGTTTTACACAGCGGATGCCCTTCCAGTTGCAAACGTACATACACTATAGCCAATTTAGTTTAATTCACCTGTACCACATGTCTTTGGACTATGGGGGAAACCAGAGCACCCAGAAGAAACCCACGCCAACACAGGGAGAACATGCAAACTCCACACAGAAATGCCAACTGACCCAGCCGGGGCTTGAACCAGCAACCTTCTTGCTGTGAGGTGACAGTGCTAACCACTAAGCCACCATGTCGCCCTACTCCATTCATCTTTGTTTTATTTAAAATATTTTTTTTAGTGTATAATCCTTACTCTGGTAAACAGCATTGGCAGTTTTCTCTTTTACTTTACTGCATCACCTTCAGCCAAATGTCTTAGTAAGTTTCTCCACGATCCTCAATTTTCATTACATCTCTGATAGTAAAAAGGTAACGAGACCTTTCTTTCTTTGATGTTTATTTTATTTAGAGTCACCTTCGATGCTGAAAATCACTACAAGCGTTTCAACCTGCTCTCTGCAACCCACGCGCACACAGGGAAAACATGCACACTGCACACAGAAATGCCAATTGGTCCAGCTGAGACTTGAACTAGTGATCTTCTTGCTGTGAGGCGACAGTGCTAACCACTGAGCCACCGTGTCGCCCCCTTTGTGTTCAACAGAGGAAATAAACGGGTTTGGAACAAGTAAAGGAGGAGTAAATGATGACAGAATTTTCAGTTTTTGCTATCCCTTTAAAATAAAAACATGACAAGCATACGTAAAACTAATTGAACTACAAACAGTCAACTTCAAAACAATCTTCCTAAACTCTAATCTTTCTCCTTTACTGGATGGACTCACCTGAGACTGATACCATGGGAAGGATACTCATATTATGATTTTATAGAATTTGAACTAGAAAAGAGTATTTACAACCTTGTATGGTTTGCAATTACGTATTTTTAATGTTCATTTTTTGATCGCTATCTTGACCAAATGACCATCTGCAAATGTTGAGGTGCTGTTTAGAAGTTTATGGTTTTGCCAATACGATTGCATACATTCATGTAAGACGTTAAAGGGTTAGTTCACCCAAACACGTATATTATCTTATTAATTACTCACTCTAAATTTGTTCCAATTCCCTGAGAGCTTCAATCACCTGTGCATCACAAGTGAAGATATTTTAGATTAAATCCGAGAGCTCCCTCGTCCTCCATAGACAGCAACAGTCGCAAGACATTCCAATTTCAGAAAAGGAACTGAAAACATTGTCAAAACATTCCATGTGACTTCAGTGGTTCATATGTAATGATACATTCAAGTGTAATGACACTTTTGTGCACAAAAAAATAAATAAATTTGACTTTGTTCACCTACAACTTTGTTCACCTGTTTTGGTGTCACATTAGGATGTGGCATTACAACAGTCAATACTACGTTTGCGTGTTGTGCTGCTGACTTTCATGGAAATACATCATACTGCTCATTGTAAACGCATCTGGACATTACAAGGAAGATAAGGCATTGGTGAACAAACTCGTTTTTACAGTTTCTTTTCTCTTTTTTTATGCCACACAAAAGAGTTTTTTGAGCTTTTTTCTAGATTTTTTTTTATTCAATTTGAATGTCTCAGGATTTTTGCTGTTTATGGAGGAGGAGAGAGTTTACATGTTTACATTTTGATTGTTTTTTAGCAATATATTTCTTTTTTATTATGTTTTATTATGTTAATATTTCTTATTTTTTATTTTTTATTAATATTATGTTGGACCTGTAATCATTAGATTTGAGAAAAGTGTTTTATGTTTTTTTTTATATATTTATTATATACACTCACTGGCCACTTGCACCCACTGGTACACCTGTTTAACTGCTTGTTAATGCAAATTTCTAATCGCCCAATCACTGCAACTCGATGCATTTAAGCATGTAGACATGGTCAAGACAATCTGCTGCAGTTCAAACTGAGCATCAGAATGGGGAAGAAAGGTGATTTAAGTGACTTTGAACATGGCATGGTTGTTGGTGCCAGACGGGCTGGTCTTAGTATTTCCATAACTGCTAATCAACTGGGATTTTCAAGCACAACCATCTCTAGGGTTTACAGAGAATGGTCTGAAAATGGTTTTGAGCTGATAGAAGGCAACAGTAACTCAATTAACCATTCGTTACAACCAAGGTATGCAGAAGTACATCTCTGAACGCACAACATGTCCAACCTTGAGGCGGATGGGCTAAGCAGCAGAAGACCACACCGGGTGTCAGTTAAGAACAGGAAACTGAGGCTACAATTCGCACAGGCTCACTAAAATTGGACAATAGAAGATTGGAAAAACGTTGGCTGGTCTGATGGGTCTCGATTTCTGCTGCAACATTTGGATGGTAGGGTCAGAATTTGGTGTCAACCACATGAAAGCATGGATCCATCCTGCCTTGTATCAACGGATCAGGCTGCTGCTGGTGGTGTAATGGTGTGGGGGATTTTTTTTGGCACACTTTGGGCCCATTAGTACCAATTGAGCATAGTGTCAACCCCACAGCCTACCTGAGTATTGTTGCTGACCATGTCCATCCCTTTATGACCACCCTTTCAGCAGCCATGTCAGAAAGCGTGAATCATCTCAGACTGGTTTCTTGAACATGACAATGAGTTCACTGTACTCAAATGGCCTCCACAGTCACCGCTTCTCAATCCAATAGAGCACATTTGGGGTCTGGTGGAATGGGAGATTTGCATCATGGATGTGCAGCTGACAAATCTGCAGCAACTGTGTGATGCTGTCATGTCAATATGGACCAACATCTCGTAGGGATATTTCCAGTACCTTGTTGAATCTATGCCACAAAGGATTAAGACAGTTCTGGAGGCAAAAGGGTGTCCAACCAGGTACTAGTTAGGTGTACCTAATAAAAAGGCCGGTGAGTGTATTTCTGCATTCATTATCAAACATTTGCCTTAAAGTTCTAAATAAAGTGAAAAATTTGATCAGGTATACACTTTTAAAATGTGAAAAGGAAATTGTGCTTTTACATGTGATATAAATAATGTTATTTGATTGATTTTTACAGAAATGGTACTATATTGTGATGTATCACATGACTTATATTGTAGTGTAAGATTTTTCTCATATCACCCAGCCCTACTGACAAAAAAAGCAAAGTGGAGACAAGCTATTACATTTTGATCGAAAGATAAAGAAATGAAAATGTGGCTTTTTTAAACATCGCCTTTTGTGTTGACAACAACATAGCAGCAGTCTTTCATTTTGATTTAAGAACTGTTGATTGAGCAGCATTGAGCATCTTCATCTGTGCCAGAGTCTCCACCCACTCACTGTGCCAGTATTTCTGAATGAGGGTGGCCGGCCCTTCCCAGCAGCGCATTGGCTGCTAATCACAGTGGAAGCTGCCTGTGCGATGCCAGCAGCAAAGCGAGGTCCAGGAGAGCATCACAGACTACAGAGGAGTTGTTTATCTTGGGAGGCAGGCCCTCTCTCCATCATCCTGCCAATAAAGACTGTACAGTGGAGCACGTTCCTCAGCAAGATAAGGTGCCCAAACACTGCCATTCCTGACAGCCTACAGCTTATACAGGACACTGGGAGCAAGCTGAGGTGTTTTGTATTTTTGCAACTCCCTGTTTTCTACTAGTTATGCTAATGGATCCCGTCTGAAGAATGGTTTATTGCCATTACATTGGTAATGCGATTGGAGGCTTTATTTCAGTCCCCTGAAGAAAGTGAGAGTCCATATCTGTGGGGTTGGTTTCACTTAAATGTAACTGTTTTGTTATGTGTTTGACAGCAATTTTTTGGAACGGTTGTGCTTTTCGCATCTTGGACAGTGATTTGGCTCTGTGTTAGGCCAAGCATGACAGTCCCCTTAAGGCACAGACATCCGGAAAATATCTGGGTCAGCCAGACTGTCTTCATGAATAAAAAGAGAGGTATTATTTTATTATACCGAGGTGTGAGCAGGAATAATGTACAGATGCTTGAAAAGACGGGGGATTTCTTCAGTTCCCAATCATTTTTTTCCTCACTGTTCAGATCTCGTTATCAGTCTCCGCTTTTGGTCTGCGGGGGATTGGGCACATTTTTTATAAGATATGAGGCAATTTTATCCATCAGCAGACGAGTCTTGTTTAAGAGTTCTCCAGAGCGCAGTTGGAAGATTTAGTGTCTTTTTCTGTTGATCTTGTGTTGATCTGTTGTCTTGGCTTTTAAGTAAAAGAAGATCTTAAGTAAAATATTATGATACTAAAGATGGAGTAGATCATTTTTTATAGAAAATTGTGCAGGTCAATCACTATAGATGAATTATGGTCTATGGAAAAGTCTGAAAATAGTAATATGTTATAGAAACTTAATTTAATATTGTTGTACTTTGATATAATATATGTTTTATTCTGCAGTGGTCAGAAATTGGGAGATTCCTTCATTATTTAAAAATCTTTTTTATTAATAAACAAAACAGGAAAATTATATTTTAGTTTGTTTTGCAAAGTCATAAA
The DNA here is from genome assembly GCA_903798195.1 of Danio kyathit. NCBI lineage: Eukaryota > Metazoa > Chordata > Actinopteri > Cypriniformes > Danionidae > Danio > Danio kyathit. Next base: position 28,447,231 of record LR812532.1, read on the forward strand.
TAACTTAATCGTAGCGAATATGTCATTTAGAATGAGTAAACCGCATCAGACTCAATATAAAAAATGGCTGTGTTTTCTTTGGTTGTGATTAATTCTAGAGTTCCTGTGTTTCAGCAGTAGATGCTAATTCATCCACTAATCTATAACCTTTGTTGTTCTGTCCTGCGGAAGTTTGTTTGGTTTACGGTATATTTCTTTCTTTCTTTTTTTAATACCAATAATGCATGACAAAAGCTGACAGTACTGGCTTGTGCATCTAGCGGGACTGCTTTCATTTTTTGTTTTTATTTATTGCTTATTTTTCACTTGAGTGTTTTTTTCCCATAGGAAATTAACTTAGTCACAGCGTTATGGGACAATAGTGGGCAGAAATTGCTGATCCGATTGCACTACCCTGGGACCAGCAGAGCCATTTTTCTTCAGCAGGCCACTTAATGGCCCTTGGTGATGCAGGGGGTTGAAACCCAACAGTCAATTGGATCAGACAGAGATCAGCGGTGTGCTCAGTGCCATGTCCAATGTGTTAGGGGTCTCCTCAGCAAAATAAAGGGCTCTTCATTGTGTCTGCGGCAAATACCTGACCTATCGTTCCATCTCCAAATCAGAGAATAGATTCACTTGGTCCAGACCAATCCACATTGATCCGAGCAGAATAATCCATATACACTCACCAGCCACTTTACTAAGTACACCTTTTCAAGTGCTGGTTTACGCCAATCACATGGCAGCAACTTTGTTCATGTAAGCATGCAGATGTGGTCAAGATAATCTGCTAAAGTTCAAACAGACCATTCAAAAGAGGAAAAAGGGGGATTTAAGTGACTTTGAAGGGCATTGTTTCAGATGGGCTGGTCTGATCGAGGACCGGAGGTTACAGAAATGGTTAAAAAAGATGAAACATATCCACTTAGCAGCAATTATTTATTTTTTTTATTAATGAATCGTGTTTTTAATCTATGATTGGATTTTGGATTTGTGTATTTATGAATCATGTTTTGAATTTACGAATTGGATTTGTGTATTCTTTAATCGTGTTTTGAATTTACAAACTGGATTAATGTATTTTTGAAAATGTTTAGATAAATTGGATTTTGTAAATGTGACTTGTGTTATGGATGTATGATTTATATTTTGTAAATGTATTATTTTTGAGTCTGATCTGGCTCCGTAATGATATTCTCTGATACTAATTGCCATGGAGGTTGTTGTTCTAGCGGTATTTAACCTGCAAAAAGTTTTAGATTTCAGACAAACGTACATTTTTTTTTTAGCTGTTACGCCCAAGACACCCAGGCCATCTGGGAATATTTGACCGTTCAAAGGAGGAAAAAAGGGATTTCAGTGACTTTACCTCTTAAGGCCCAAGGTGTTTTTTTACATGCATTTTTTATTTCTCTTTGCTATTTGGGCTTATTGGAACCTAATTAGAATCTTTTGATATGATGTACTTTTAGAGAAAAATGATGTCCATATATGTTGACTCATGGTCCGAATGTACATAAAACACTCTTTCCTGAATGTTTTTTAATGCAACATAGAAAATCTTTTTTGAACTTGCTTTGACTATCAGAGAGTAAAAACAAATTTTTTTCCCCCCATTTTAGACAGTTAAAAATAGGGTTTGGGACATTTTATATGCTGCACAACAGTTGCAGGGTGACACTGTATGTCTGTAAGAAAATATATAACATTCAAAGTATTTTAAATAGCCACTTAAGAGCTAAAATGTGCTGTCCACGTATGTGGACACTCAAGCCCTAGGAGGTTAAAGGGCATGGTTTCAGATGGGCTGGTCTGAGTATTTCAGAAACTGCTGTAATATTTGGATTTTCATGCACATACATTTTAGAAGTTTACAGAAGATGGTTAAAAAAGATGGAACATATCCACTTAGCAATAATTCTGTGAATGAAAAGACTTTCTTTCATCCTGTAGATTAGCTGAAAATGACAAGTCTGGTGCGAGCTGAGTTTTGAAATAACTCAAAATAAGTAACTCAAATAATCACTTTTTACATCTAAGGTGTGAAGAAGACCATATCTGAACACATCTAACCTTGAAGCAAATATGCTACATCAGCAGAACACCACACTGATGCCATTCTTTTCAACTAAGAAGAGAAAAACTACAATTTACAATAATTTGCCAAAATTGCATAATGGATAACTGGGAAAAGCTTTCTTTGTCTAGGAATAGGCATGGGCCGGTATAAGATTCTGACGGTATGATAACCTTGGATAAAAATATCACGGTTTCACGGTATTACGGTATTTTGCTCACTGCTCTAAAATATATTCTTTTTAAATGTCTGGGTAAAAAACAAAAACTTTTTTCCTCTTTGAAAACAATATGTTCTATTATTTGAAAGATTTAAAATATTTTGGAACAGTAAACATGTCAGGCTAAATAATTCAAATGAATCATTGACTTCTGCTGTCTTCATTTGTTTCAAAAAGACTGATTTATTTACAATTTAAAATGAGATCTTTGGAGATCGTTTTGCTGAAGTTAGAGTTGTCCTAAAAAATGAAAAAAAAAAAAAAAAAACATTAAATAAAAAATATTACACATACATTAGGAACGGTACAGAAAATTTTGACGCTTTTAAAACCTTGACTTTTCCAAACCGCGGTGTACCTTGAAAATGGTTATCGTCCCATGCCTATTTAGGAAGTCTCAAATTCTGCTCTGATATTGGATTGATGTCCTCAAAAGTTGGCATACACAACATTTACAAAATCCAATTTGTAAATTCAAAACACAATTTTTAAATACAACACAATTTGTAAATTACCAGTAAAAATCATAAATATTTTTGCCAAATTAATTGGATTAGTTTATTTTTGAATTGTGTTTTGAATTTACAAATTGGATTTGTGTATTTACGAAATGTATTTTGAATTTATAAATTAGATTTGTATGTTTTTGAATTGGATTTGTGCTTTTTTGAATCGTGTTTTGTATTTATGAATTAGATTTGTGTATTTTTGAATTTTTTTTGACAAAATTGGATTTTGTATATGTGACTTGTGTTGTGGATGTATGATTTATATTTTGTAAATGTATTATTTTTGAGTCTGATCTGGCTCCATAATGATATGCTCTGATATGCTTCAGATTTCAGACAAACTTATTTTTTTTTTAGCTGTGTTATTGTTACGCTCAAGATGCCCATACCATCTGGGAATATGTTTCCCAATACTGGGTTGCGGCTGGAGAGGCAGCCGCTGTGTAAAACATATGCTGGATAAGTTGCCGGTTCCTTCCACTGTGTCGGTCTCTGAAATAGAGATTATAAGTCGAAGAAAAATGAATGAATGAATATTCCTGGGTTTTAAATTAGAGGCGGAAAACAATACGTGTAATTTACCTTTTCCAGTATCTGTATGTTTAATTCTTTTGTATTTAAAAAAAATATACTGCAATAAACTTTTTAAAATAGACTACGGCTTCTTCATTCTGTTCAAACAGCAGCTCTCATGTAGCGTTCGTAAATTGGTGATTTTCATAAGATACAGCTTTGTGAATTGTTTTAATTTAGCCTGATTGAATTTCTTTTGATATTCTAAAATATTTGCTTAATTTAAAAAAGCATATTTGAAGCCAAGCTTATTAACCTTCCTCTGAAATTTTATTTATTTTAAAATATTTCTATAGCCAATTAAAAAAAAAATCTTGACCTATAATATTGACCTTAATTTTTTAAATGTAAAAAGAAAAGAAGGTTTTTTTTCAAGAAATTAAAATTTCTTTAGGAGAAAAATATTAGTAAATACTGTGAGAATGTACACACGCGCCCCTCAGGATTAGCAGGCTAGCGCAGAAACTCAATTGAGTATACTGAGGTAAAGTAAATGTTCATATTTTAAAGACATGGTATGGAAAAGCGTAATTTAATGCAGTGCTTCTTGCACATTCCGAGACCCACTTTATATCGTATATCAATCATGCAGTGAAGATCGTTGATTTTTTTTGATAAAACAGACCTTAAACACTGCATTTTGGTAACTGCATACAGTTCACTGGAAGCACTTGACCCAGGTTACTGAGAAATTTTAAGTCCTTCTGCATACTATAAACTCTATAACTTGAGTTATATAAGAATACAAGTTTCACATGAGGGCTAATTATTTTACCTTCAACAGTACGTGTTAAAGCTGTAAAGCAGAATAAAGTGTGTAGGCCTAATAGAAGTTGAACAGAAGTAAAAAAAAAAAAAAAAATCAATCATCTATAATTTCAGTGCATAAAGTAGCCTATTCATAAAGCATTTTTAATTGATCTGATACTTTTGCTGAGATGTTTTTTCACTCCCTTGTCAGAGAAGTGGACAAAAGAGACATTTCAATGAAAGGTAATGTCTCCTTTGTCATATTGTGATCGAAATCATCAGATTGACGAAACATTCATCTTAATACCAGGTGTAAACAGGATTTCTATTGGAGTATCTTAGGGATGTGGCAAAATTGGAGAGATTTGCAGCAACTGCATGGTACCATTGTGACCGAATGACACCAAAATCTCTGCGGACAGTTTCCAGCACCTTGTTTAATCGAGATAAAAAAGATTAAGGCAGTTCTGAATGAAAAAAGGGCTCCAACTCCGTACAAGCAGGATGCACCTAACAAAGTGGCTGGTTATAAAAAAAGCCAATTTACTTGCGGACAGAATATGCATCATGTTTAAAGTTTACTCTGTGAACACATTTTCAAAGCATGCCCAAGCTGTTTCTGTGACCTTCCTAAAGTTAGGCAGCTTGTAGCACCTGCTGTCTGGCTTCTGATTCCACAGGGAACGTCCGCACAGCTGGAGGGATATAAATTGCAATGGAGGTTATTGTTCTAGCGGTATTTAACCTGCAAAAAGCTTCAGATTTCAGGCAAACTTACATCTTTTAGCTGTGTTATTGTTACGCCCGAGACACCCAGGCCATCGGGGAATATTTGATTTCATTTATTGCACCGCTATTTCAGGTAATAATTTCAGTGTTCACCGTTGCCATGGCACCACTCGGGGAACGGGGCCATCGTGAATGCACATCGTGAACGTTTCCCTTTTACTGGGGCGAAAGCCATAATTCATGTTTTTCACAGAGAGAAGGAGCAAAGCGAATAATAAACGGAAGAAGCGAGCAATGTAATTTCCCTCTGCCCCTCATCTGGCCAGCAGAGGTTTAGATGGAGCGACTAACAGGTTGAAGCGTAACCTCAATGTCAGCAGCCTTCGTCGGTCATTTACATTCGTAGGCACGTCACCCAGGATGAAGTTAATGACCTTAGGAGCGGCAATCAGCCTTGATGATGGTGCCTTACAATATGAAGGAATTGGTATTCATTGTGTCCGCTGAAAACAATGAATTATTAATGGCGAGATTCAAGCAAACGCTCGGCTCTCTGAAGACACAGGAAGGACGGCTATGGGGTAAACGGTGGAGAAAGAACAAAATACAGAGGTGGCATGAAACCGGTCAGGGGTGAGAATTTAAACATGCCTGGAATTTGTCTCTGAATTACCACCTACATTCTAAGCATTCATTTGTCACTGCTGACAGTAACAAATGTAATCTAGAGGTTTAGTACCATTTTGAGTGCTTGTCTATTTATTTATTTTCTGTCACTCTTAAAGTTCAGGATTTTAACATGTACTTGATTGATTTACTCAACACTGAAGTTTATTGGGTGTGGTTTTTAAAGTTTATTTTCCTGTCCTGGGGTGCGTTTCCGAAATCCATCGTTAGCCAACTAAGGTCGCAATTTCCATCATTACAAACATAGTTTGTTGATTTGACGTTTCCCAAATCCATCGTTCCAACGAACATTCGCAAACTGCGTCACAATCTTGTACACTTGCAACTGTAGTTAGAATCATAGTTCCTGGCTGTGTTTTATTTGCCATTATCCCCTATGCCCTTTTTATTTAGAGCATTCTAACATTTAAAGTTGGAATGATTAAAAAAAACATTAAATTCATCTCTCTTTGGTGTAATTTGCTTTCAAAGTATTTTCACATTTCAGTTTTAGCGATCTTCATGTTAACAATTGTGCTCCCTTCGCAGTGCACTTTGAAAACATTTTGAACACAGCCGTGGCTCATGATGAAAGCATGACCTATTATTTATAAACTGGAATTTATGTTACGTCTCCAAAGCTTGTGAAAACAAAAAACATAGCATACATTATGCTTTTAATTTATAGTAGGCTATTTATTAAGTATCTGTACTGTATATGACATTGTTGGTTAGAAAATTTCTGCAGTGGTTTGAATGTGTCAAATTGTAAAAGTAGACTTTTTAAAAAAAATAAAAAAACAATATCCTACTTATAAATAATAATATTCATTATCATTGTTATTATTAACATTATTATTATTAAGGTAGGATTTTTTTTAAATTTTCTAATAAATAATAAATATTAAATTTCATTTCTTAATAAATAGCTTCATTATTTATTTATTTATATGATTTATATATGATATTAGAATACGTGTTAGCTTTTGTAAGTGACTTAAAGTTTTAGAATAAAATATATAATGTTCTCAATAATATTTGGAAAGGAAACATAGGCCCTAAATGCTATAGACTTTTTTGCTATACACTTTTTTTTCTGCTACACACTTTTTCTGCTATACACTTTTTTTCTGCTATACACTTTTTTTTTTATACACACACTTATTTAACAACACACTTTACATGCCAATTTGCACATATAATGTTGTATATAGTAATATAGCACATATAATGTTGTATATAGTAATATAGCTGTACATACACTTGTCAATTTGTATATTTGCATTCACTTTTTAAAATATATTTATTATCTGTTTTTAGTACTGTCTCTGTAATTCTGTTGCACTGTAGAAGCTCTGTCACGAAAACAAATTCCTCGTATGTGTGAACATACCTGGCAATAAAGCTCTTTCTAATTCTGATTCTCTAATTCTGATTCTATGTGTGCCATTTACATATATTTCATTTAATATGGAAAACGAGTAAATGTTTTTACCAAAACTAGTATTGGATTTTTTTTTTAAATGCGTGTGTGTGTAAAACAATATAATTTGCACAAAGAAATTATGGGGGTTCTTCTCTAAAGAAGTTGTTACCACCTCGTTTACAGCATCATAATGGGTGTTTTACGTTATAACTAACGTGGTTCAAACGATGGATCTACGACAGAGAAACTACGGGTTTTGGGAAACACTCATCACTACATCGTTCTTTTCCCAAACGATGCTTCGTACTATGATAGTTCAGCCGCGAGTTACGTCGTTGTTTGGGAAATGCACCCCAGTTTGAGTTGAGATGTATTTATTGTCTTTGTTGCTATTAAATTGTTGCCAGGGATCCCAAGCTGCCAAAATCTGTAGATGAGCCATCTGAGACAGCTGTGAATGATTTCTCAATGTCGGCACATTTTCCTGTCCAACATGTGTCCACGGCTGTTAAATAAAGCACCTTTGGCCTTCTGCCTGGGCATTCACTTCACATCCAGAAGAAGCTGGACATTATTAATGCCATCTCTCCATATCTAAAGATAATTATTACAAAATGCATGCCCACACTAGCAGACGATATACTTGTTTAATCATTATTTATTATTAAAAATTGTATTGTTATTATTATTATTAATATTATTATTATTATTATTTTTATTTTTATTTTTTTTATTATTACTACTACTACTACTACTAATACTACTGGTACTACTACTGGTAGTAGTAGTAGCAGTAGTAATAATAATTATTATTATTATTGAGGAAACCCACACGAACACGGGGAGAACATACAAACTCCACACAGAGATGCCAACTAACCCAGCCATGGCTCGAACCAGCGACCTTCTTGCTGTGAGGCGATCGTGCTACCCACTGCGCCACCGTGTTGCCTGATATTTTAATTATTATTATTATTAGTAGTAGTAGTAGTAGTAGTAGTAGTTAATACTGGACAAGCATTTTTTTTAATAAAATTTCTCATAACTGCTAAATTTATTTTATTTTTATTTTGTTAAATGTATTGCAATAAATAGTATTTCATTGTCAACAATTTATTTGTTATCTGCCATAACATAAATAATAGCCTGATTATTGTTCTCAGCTATTAGTACTAGAGTCCCTGCGTTTCCAGTTTCTCCATGTTGTTGTTATTTTTTTCAAGCCTGTCTTGTCGAACAGATGCCCAGGCAAGTTTGGTTGCCCAGGAGATAATTGATTTGCTAGATCCTCACCATCAGGTGCTAATGTTTCCTAAAATGGCTTTTATAAAGCCGTTTCTTATGTGGCGGTGCCTTTAGATGAAGCATGTCAAAGCACAAGCACTATCACTCAGGAAGTCAGATGTCATTGACATGTGTAGAGTCCCACAGGGCTGCAGACTGGATTCAATTGACCACAGTTCAAAGGAAAATAAAGGCTAATACAGAAGCTACTCACCGTCCAAAGTGGCAGTGCTGGAGATCTTTAGCAGTGTTGTACTTGTATTGTAGTTGAATTAAGATGAAGCTTCGTAAACATTTTTTAGATTCAACTGACAAAATCAGATATGAGATATGGCATCTTAACAACTGCAGATCTTATTGTTGCTCCTTTCTGAAAGTGGTTTATGTATAAATTATTTATATATAATGCAATAATTGTGAATACTGATCAGCCATGATATTACCACTGACAAAGTAAATAACTTGACTATATCATTACAACGGTATAAAATATCAGACATCTAGTGAACAGGAAATTCATGTGTTGGAAGAAGCAAAAATATCTTATGGACAAGATCCAAAGAGTGATGGCTAGATCATGTTTCCGTTGTACCGTGGTTAGTACCAACCAAAAGTGGTGTATGTGTAACTCCTCTGTTTCTAATTGCCTTTCTTCTAGAGGGATTCAAAGTGATATTTCTGGCATGAGAGGTATGGGTCTGAATCCTGGCTTTTTTTGTCCAAAAAAATGTATGGTGTTATTTTACATAATACAATTGTAAAAATTGTATTACTGTGTGTTCACGCCAAAAGCGGTGAGAGTGTCAAAGTAGCCGTAAGTCATTCATTTTCAGTGGGAGCCGGTCTGGATGAGCATCGAGCATCAGCACCTGTTCGCTGGTGTGGGCATCGAGGAGAGTTGAAATCAGATCAACTTTATGGTAATGAACTATGACGCGGATCGGCAGCAAACATTCAAAATGTAGAGGTCCATGGCTTGAGAGGATTTCAGAGAACACAGTCCTGTGAACTTTGGTTCTGACCACAGTTGTTCCTAAGGGTTTGATTATTGCGGTCGCCGGATTTCCACTTATTTACGATGTTTTCTTAAAGGGACATACATAAAAAAAAAAGTTACTCACGAGCTGATGTGCATTAATGTTAATGTTATTTCTTCAGAATATTTCAGACATGGACCCATATTGACTAATTGGAGCAAAGCCACACCACATGCAACAACTTGATCTTCCAAAGTTAAATTAATTTGCTCAACAACATTTTCACTCTAGAAAGCATGTTTATATGCGGGAATATAACTGATTTGCTGCAACGGCCCCTTTAAATACGAGATAAAGTAGAATTTTGACGCATTGTCACCAAGGCGGCCAGAGCGAACTTTGACGCCTCCACCACCTTCGGTGTGATTGCACAGTTATGATTATATACTGCTTTAGTCTCCTTGATATCTCCTAAATATCTTTGATTAGGGTTGGGTACTGAAACCTATGTACCGGAATGTACTGCACAAATCAGAAAGCAAATTTCAGTGCCTCATTTCGATGCCACATAAATGCCTGAGCTGTCAGAAGTCAGAAACATGGGAAACATGCTGTTTTTTAAAGATTTATTTTATCTAGGATAAGACCGTACCTGGGGAGGAAGTGAAATTAAGAGAGTGTCAGAGAGAGAGGGGATTGATTCTGGGAAAGGTTTTGCGAGTCGGGGCTCAAACTTGGGCCGCCTGAAGTGCAATACCACTACACATGTCAGAGCGCTGACCATGAGGCTATCAGCACAGACAAACATATATGGAGAAATCAATATACAGTGGAAGTCAACATTATTTGTCCTCCTGTGAAAATTTTCCTTTATTTTCAAATATTTCCCAAATGATGTTTAACAGTGTAAGGAGTTTTTCACAGTATTTCCTAGAATATTTTTTCCTCTGGAGAAAGTCTTGTTTGTTTTATTTTGGCTAGAATAAAAGCAGTTTTTAATTTAAGAACCGTTTTAAGGTCCATATTATTAACCCCCTTAAGAAATCATTGTTATACAATGACTTGCCTAATTAACCTAATTATGCCTTTAAATTTCACCTTAAGCTGAATACTAGTATCTTGAAAAATATCTAGTAAAGTATTATGTACTGTCATCATGACAGCTAAAATAAATCAGTTATTAGAAATTAGTTATTAAATCTATTATCCATTAAACATTAAACGTCTTTCCATTAAACAGAAATAAGGGAAAAAAATATACGGTTTACAGGGTAAATACACAATTATTCAGAGGGGCTAATAATTCTGACTTCAACTGTACTGTATACGTTTTTTATACCTTTTTGGTGCATTTTTAAAAATTAATTATTGGGTACTCTTTTTGTTAAAAGAAAAGAAAATATACAATTTCCAACCTTACTCTTGATTGGCCTACTCTTATACCTACAGTAGCCATCGAGAGCAAGCAGACCTAAACCAAATTGAATGTAAATGCTTTAATAGCATGGAAGCCACAAACATGTCAAGAAAGTGGACTGTTTGCATGGAGGTGTACTACAAGCTACATCAATGGCATTTTCTAAGGCAAGATTTTTAGCCCATTTCCTTTTTTCTTTTTTTCTGCAAAGTAGAACACACACTAGGAGAGAGTGGGAGGCAGGCACACTAACAAGGACATTAAAGACTGCTACTTTTTCTGTGAATGAGGTTTATTCACCTAGATCCTATTGGCAATCCTCTGTTACACCCAGCTCCCTCCAAACTCACTCCTGTCCATGGCAATGGCACTGATGTAACCCCTGTGGCTGTACTTGCCCCATTTTACCATGGCTTGTCCATTTTTTTGACCACACAGGAAAGCTGTTACAACTGTTACAACTGTTACAAAATTGATGAAAAGCTTAATTTGGCAAACATAGAAAGATGTCAGAACACACAATGCATCACAGTACATAGAGTATAAGGTTAAGGAGTCGCAGACTGGTCACAATGTCTTTGATGACCCCTGTTCAATGCTGAAAGAGTCGACATTGGGAATGTGGGCATCTGTACTGGACTGTCAAGCAATGAAGAAAGTCAGACTGTTGTAGGCAGTGTTATGCTCCGGGCTGAGCATGTAAGAGAATATGTTGTTTTATGCCAGTGCTCATTGCTCAAGCAGACATTCTGCTCATGTATTGTTCCTGCTCATTCATAAAACAGAGTTGACTTAAAGTTTGCTTAGAGTTTGCATGCTTTAAAAGTCAATTGAAATCATGACACATTTCCTGTAAATTAACAACATTAAATAAAATGTAAACCTATAGAATGTAAAAAAATATATATATAAAGTAAACTGAAATCTAAAATTGTACTATTTTTTTATTTGGAGACCTTGAAGATGCTGTGAGTTTGCATTTGTACATGATATGACAATAGCTTTCCACACACATATGGGTAAAACACTGGCAAATGACTGTGATGCGACGAATGATGCATTTATGTCCTTAGATAGTCTTCATAGGCACAAGTAATTTGTTCATTTTCTCATTCATTCATTCATTTTCTTTTCGGTTTGGTCCCTTTATTAATCCGGGCTTGCCACAGTGGAATGAACCACTGGAATGTGGAATGAATCCATGTTTTATGCAGCGAATGCCCTTCCAGTCGCAACCCATCTCTGGGAAACATCCATACACACTCATTCACACTCATACAGTACGGACAATTTAGCCTACCCAATTCACCTGTACCGCATGTCTTTGGACTGTGGGGGAAACCAGAGCACCCAGAGGAAACCCACGCGAATGCAGGGAGAACATGCAAACTCCACACAGAAATGCCAACTGACCCAGCCGAGCCTCGAACCATCGACCTTCTTGCTGTGAGGTGACAGCACTCCCTACTGCACCACTGCGTCGCCCACAAGTAATTTATAAGAAAAATAAAACCCACAGTGACTTCTCGTACTGTAGCAAATTTCATTTTTCTGTTTTTATATTTGATAATATATTAGAGTAATATATTACTTTTAGTATATGAATAATTAGTATTAGTGGATCCCTACATTTCCAGTTCCTCCATATTAGTTTTCTAATCCTGTCTTGTCGAACAGATGCTCAGGCAAGTTTGGTTGCCCAGGAGATAATTGATTTGCTAGATCTTCACCATCAGGTGCTAATGTTTCCTAAAATGGCTTTTATAAGGTTGTTACTTATGTGGTGGTGCCTTTTTTCTTATATTTGGTGCCAGTTTATCAGGAAGTGACTGTGTCGTTCTCTCTGACTCACTGGATGAAAACAGTGGAAATGTTTTATGCAACATTTCAATTTTGTGGATTCATTTAATTTGCATCTTTGGATGGAAAAGCTTAATGATTCAGTCCTCATTGTTGCTGTTTCAGTCACATAATGAATATATCGTCCTTCTACTGCATTTCCATTATAAGGGAGCCTAAAAAGCTCAAATGCACTCCAAGTTAAGAAAACACATGCAAATAGAAAAACACCAACAAACTGAGAAAACATCTTCATCTTCATCTTCAACATCAATTTGACAATGCATGTGCAGGCCACAATGGAAATGTGTCAGGGGGCTAGGGCTGCACGATACTTGCTAAAATGAGAATCACTATTTGTTTTTTGTTTTTTTTTGCTTAAAATCAAGATGACGATTTTCTCCCGATTCTGTAGATGTACAATAATGGGTAATGAGTAGGCTATTATTATTGTTATTTCTCAAACATATGGTAAAACAACAATAGTATTATAAGGACTTTGTGTAGGTCTACCGTTGGTTAAAATGCTTGTATAGACTTGCGATGGTGGACTTGAATAGACTTTACTTATGTCTTGACTGTTAATTCACAGTAAGTAATGAAATCAAAAAACAACTATTCATAATTCTTAAGTTGGATTATAATGTTTAAGACATATGCCTGCCATTTGTCTTTGACAACATTATTAGACCATATTTTTCACTGGTAAAATGAGACATTTGTCATTATCAGTTTCCCTCTTGCATTATATCCAATGTTATATAGGCTAGAGTGGTTAAACTGACACTGTTACATGTTTATTCTCATGCAAAACACCCTAGGTTGGCTATGAAAGAAAAAAAACATATCAAATGCTTGTCGTAAACCGTAACTCTAAAATGCAATATGATCATTTAAATAATGTGCATGCTTTCGGTTTCACTTTTACAGCCGAGTACAGTTCATGTCATGGCTGCTGTCACTTTGAGAGAAAAAAAACATACATGTGAATCATACCTCCCATTCTGTGCAACAATCAGAACATTATTTATAAGTTTATTACCTGTTATTCACAGCCTATGCAGGTTCTGTTCACTAAAGTAGACTACACTGGCAGGCACGCGCTTGCATCCTCTTGCTAGTAAACAAACAGTGCGTCAGCTCACGTGTGATTTTGTGGCCATTAAGACAGAAATTACATTTTTGGGTGAATTAAACCTTATAAATACAGTATGTGACTCTTTCAACACCATTTGGAGGTGTCCACGTTGCTGAGAAACGTATATAAAACAATGGGATGACAATGCGCAACCACCTTTATGCTTCTCTCCTGACCTTGAAAATATAATTGACTGAATCATAAATAAACCTGAATTAAGATCGTATGTAGGGTTGAATCGAGATCATGATGTTTTTTTGATTACTCGTGCAGCCCTACAGGGGATCCTAATAACTCCTAGTGATGGTGCAAATGTAACCAAGAAATGGTCCAGAAAAATTAGCTCTCTGGTATCCTGGCCTAGTGGATAGTTCCTATGATTTAGTTCCTGTAACTATCCAGTGTGAAAGAGGAAATTCTGGCTTGAGCAGGTGGTCTAAGCCAGTGATTCCCAAAGTGCAAAGTGGGGGTCGCAAGACAATGCCCCACCCCCATTACTTGGTGATTTTCAAAATTATTCTATGTTATTAAACCATCCATAACTTACAGAAGATAAAAATAGTAATGTAATGTGTATTTATATAGCGCATTTATCATGTATGGACATGCACCCAAAGCACTTCACAATCATGAGGGGGGTCTCTCCACACCACCACTAGTGTGTAGCATTCACTTGTATGATGCAACGGCAGCCACAGGACAACGGCGCCAGTGCGCTCACCACACACCAGCTATCTGTGGTGAGGAGAGATGCTGTTCGAGCCAATTCAGTGGATGGAGATGATTGGGAAGCCATGACCTGTAAGGGCCGATAGAGGGAATTTGGCCAAGACCCCAGGGTTATACCCCTACTCTTTACAAGAAGTCCCATGGGATCTTTAATGACCACAGAGAGTCAGGACCTCGGTTTAACGTCTCATACGAAAGACGGCACACACTGAAAGTATAGTGCCCCCTTTACTTTACTGGGGCATTAGGACTCACACAGACCACAGGTTGAGCGCCCCCTGCTGGCCTCACTAACACCACTTCCAACAGCAACCTAGTTTTCCCATGTGGTCTTCCATCCAGGTACTGACCAGGCTCAGCCCTGCTTAGCTTCAGTGAGTAATCGGTAGGGCCAGACGGAATCTGCGGACGTTTTTTGCTATTTCTGCGGAGAATTTTGGGAAAAATCTGCGGATTTCTGCGGAATTGTTTTGGGAGTATCATAAATAAAACCGTAATATGTTAAATAAAAAATAATATCTTTTTAACTTGTATTTAATGTTTAAAATGCAAATCCAATTAGATTAACTGTAAATAGTTAGCTTCAAGTAAATAAACAGAATTAATGATGAGCTAAAAATCTGCGGAAATCTGTGGAAAATCTGCGGGAAATCTGCGGAATTCTGCACGCGCAGATTCCGTGTGGGCCTAGTAATCGGTCTTGGGCTGCAGGGTGATATGGCTGTGGCCATAGTATTTAATAGATACTATTTATAGTAGTATTTATAGTAGTATTTAATAGTCACAAAAAAACTACATAAAAATAAAAATAAAAAGCCATACAAATAAAAAGCCAGTTAATAATAATTTAAACAAGTGAATATTAACTTTTTTTGGTTTTAAGTGAAATTATATGGTTGTTAGACTTTTTTTGTGTTGTCAATATGCTCGTGTTTATATAGTTCCTATTGGTTTGTGTGCACTGTTGTGTGCAATGTTTGTATGTTTATAACCAACTCAGAGGATAGTGGGGGTCACTGGAATTGTTATTTTGGGGGGTTCACAGGCTGATAAGTTAGGGAACCCCTGGTCTAAGCAAGTAGGAAAGATTATCTTAATGATGTTTCTCGATTTGTACAAAATACTACGACTACATTCTCTGCTCTGGCTCAGTATTTTTCATGAAAACTTGTGTCTTGGGATTCAAATGAAGGTTTGTTTGAAACATACCTCCTCCTACCTAAAGATAATTGCAGACTATCTACATTCCTTATGGCAGAAGTGTGGTAGCAGTGTCTCAACAAAATCTCTCAACAAAATCTCTCAGCAGTGACTCTCAACAAATGCTCTGTCACACTTTAAAAAATGTTCAGGATTGTTTTGAGGAACATGACAAAGAGTTCCAGGCCGCTGCACCACTGTTATTTTGGCAGCTCTCCAGTTTGATAGCAACTGGTAAAGATTAATGTCAGTTTGTATGTACAGAATGTTTACTTGTTCAGCAGTGGTTTTCATATGTTTCAGCAACTTTTGGAAAATGCCTGACAAACA
This sequence comes from Danio kyathit, assembly GCA_903798195.1. Lineage (NCBI taxonomy): Eukaryota > Metazoa > Chordata > Actinopteri > Cypriniformes > Danionidae > Danio > Danio kyathit. Next base: position 28,463,077 of record LR812532.1, read on the forward strand.
TGAGTGTGGATGGATAGTCTTTTCCAAATGTGTGTAAACGTAGCCTTGGGCAGGTTGTTTTGATGTTGTATCAGTGTGTATAATTGTATAAAATATATACAATTCTTTGTTCTATTGGCAATTGTTCCCTCTTAATTGCTATTCCAATCCTGATTCACTTCAACATGTTCTAATATCCTAATTAGTTTTATTTAGCTTCGCTCCCATTACATTCATACCATTATCTTTTATGAGTGCTCTGTCTCAAGCGTCATTTTACTGCAGGCAGAATATCTCCCTCTTCACCATTGCGCTTTATTTTCATGTGGCGCTTCATTTGTGTTTTGTAGTCACGTTAAATGGATAATATTTGTTCTTTTAATAGAAACACAAAGCAAAACCCATTTAACAGCACAAATGGTGCTGATTTTATGGTTGTTGGCTGGACCTTGGATGCGCAATGAACATTTCAGCCTCCTGAAGATTTGTATGTTTGTTTGGTTTGCTGGCTCATATTCATTGTCTTAAACTGCTCGTGTTTTTATTGACAACTGTTTATGTGGATGGTTGTATTTTTAGTTTATTATCTAATAAACAAATTATAAAAAAGCCTGGCTGGTGGTCTCAGCATGGCCACCAGCCCAGCAGAGTTCAAGCCGCATTATGAGTCCACACTCTGATGATGTATGAATGCATGAATTAAAAAGCATACAGTAGTTTTGCTGTGATGTCACAAAGCTTATACTTTGCGAAAAAGGGGTACTTGGAATATCCTTCAAAAGATAAATGTGACATCCTATAGAAGATCACATGGACTTGACCGTCACACCAATGTGAACACCACTAGTTCATATCAGCTGCTCTATTTAGACATGACTTTTTCTAGGCTACTTATATGACTGACGCATTCAACATTATTCATGTTGAGTGTGTCACTTTAATTATATCGTTATAAATGACATTCAAGTATAAAATGTACGCTTTGTTCTATTGAAACATAAAATTGTTTAACCCACCAGTCACCCACTCTCTCTCACTCTTTCTCTCTCTCTCTCTCTCTCTCTCTCTCTCTCTCTCTCTCTCTCTCTCTCTCTCTCTCTCTCTCTCTCTCTCTCTCTCTGTCAGTTCAATTCAATTCCATTCGATAGTTGCTTTATTAAATAATATTAAATATATATATATTATAATTAAATAAATAATATATCATATTATTCAATAAATATCATATTTATGGTGGCTTGAGAAAATCATAACTTTTCACCAGACTGTCATACAGACTTAAGGTTGGGCTCATTTAACTCAGACTACCAATCTGCCAAACACTGATGACCTTTTAACTTACTAGCCACACCCTAGCAACCACTTACGGCACCCTAGCAACTGTCCCATAGACTTCCATTGTAAAAAAATAAATAAAAAAAATGCCATTGACTTTACATTGGACATACTAACAACATACCAATTCATACTAACAATATACTGATCCATACCAGAAACATACTAATCATACTAGCAACATGCAAATTCATACTATAAACATACTAGCAACATGCTAATTCATACTAAATTCACGCTAACAGCATGCTAGTTTATACTAGAAACATGCTAGCTCCTCCTCTCTCTTTTTTTGACGTGCATTAATTTATTGTGCCGCTAAAAGGATACTAATTTTTCCCCGAGTAAATATTGCAGTTGTGTTTTATTGTCTTAACTCAGTGAATTGAGGGTAAATGCTCTAGAGTTTGGGGTAGAATGTTTTTCTTTTAGAATGTGTTCCTTTATCTCCACCTCTGCTTGGGCACGGTGTGGGCAGATGTGGCTCTCTCTTGGTTGCCAGTTCTGTCTGTATCGGCCTGTCACACTTTACTAGTGCCAGATTGGACCCACTTTTACCTTCAGAACTGCCTTAATCTATCGTTGTCAAGGTCGGTGGGTGGGGAAAATGAGCGAGGACTCAAATGCAGGGAAAAAATGGGTATTTATTAATAATAAAATGAAACAAAGAGCAAAATAAACAACCCCGAGGGGGAAAACATTAACAAAACATACAAATAGCTTCACTGGGCAGGCTGGCGTGGAACAGGACAGGACAAGGCTACAAACAACAGGACAAGGAGAAAAGATGACGAACTGGCACAGGACAGCAGACATGAGGAGATTATATACAAGCATAAATTAACACACAAACAGGTGAACATGATAAACTAATAATGGGTTAACAAGGAGGGTGGGGCTAGACAATAGACAGGAGAGCACATGACTCAAAGACAACAAGCCATATGCTCACATAACACGAGACTAGAACACAAGCACGCGATGCATGTAAACACGCACCACGTGCTGAACACAACACCAACAGAAGACTGAACAGGGGACACGAGCACACGATAGATGTAAACATCTTACCGTGCGCTCACACATAAGCACCGCGCATGCTTCATCTCAGCGCCAACCGAAACCAAAACCAACCAGACTGAGACGCTGAGAATGAAGCAGCGCGATGCCGACAGGCTGGAGGCCTGAGGGGGGCCGGCAGGGCTGGAGGCCTGAGGGGGGCCGGCAGGGCTGGAGGCCTGAGGGGGGCCGGCAGGGCTGGAGGCCTGAGGGGGGCCGGCAGGGCAAGGAGCCGGGCTGGGGCCGGCAGGGCAAGACGTCTGGGTGGTGCCGGCAGGGCAAGGAGCCGGGCTGGGACCGGCAGGGCAAGACGTCTGGGTGGTGCCGGCAGGGCAAGATGTCTGGGTGGTGCCGGCAGGGCAAGACGTCTGGGTGGTGCCGGCAGGGCTAGGAGCCGGGCTGGAGCCGACACTGGCGGGCGCACTGGGGCTGGAGCCGACACTGGCGGGCGCACTGGGGCTGGAGCCGACACTGGCGGGCGCACTGGGGCTGGAGCCGACACTGGCGGGCGCACTGGGGCTGCAGCCGACACTGGCGGGCGCACTGGGGCTGGAGCCGACACTGGCGGGCGCAATGGGCGCAATGGGCAACGCCGTACTCGCTCACATCAAGCGGGAGCGCGCACGGTCCGCAAGCACTCATGACAGCGTGCGCACACAGAGACACACACAATGACAGAAAACAAGTGCTCGATCCGAGAAAACTCGAGCCGAGCACAACAGGGTATGACAAGACAGAGCTAGTGTCCGGACTCTGCCACCAAGACCAGAGTGGCAGAACCCTGACAATCGTGGCATAGATTCAACAAGGTACTGGAAATATTCCTCAGAGATTTTGGTCCATATTGACATGATAGCATCACACAGTTGCTGCAGATTTGTCAGCTGCACATCCATGATGTGAATCTTCTGTACCACTAAATCCCAAAAAAGGTGCTCAATTGGATTGAGAACTGGTGAATGTGGAGGCCATTTGAGTACAGTGAACTCATGAGATGATTCACGCTTTATGACATGGTGTTTAATCCTACTGGAAGTTCCCATCAGAAGATGGGTACACTGTGGTCATAAAGGGATGGACATGGTCAGCAACAATACTCCGGTAGGCTGTGGCGTTGACATGATGCTCAATTGGTATTGATGGGCCCAAAGTGTGCAAAGATAATATTCCCCACACCATTACATCACCACCACCAGCCTGAACTGTTGATACAAGGCAGGACGGATCAATGCTTTCATGTTGTTGATGCCAAATTCTGACCCTATCATCCGAATGTTGCAGCACAAATCAAGACTCATCAGACCAGGCAACGTATATCCAGTATTCTATTGTCCAATTTTGTTGAGCCTGTGCGAATTGTAGCCTCCTTTCCTGTTCTTAATTACAGAAGTAGCACCCTGTGTGGTATTCTGCTGCTGTAGCCCATCTGCCTCAAGGTTGGACGTGTTGTGCGTTCGGAGATGCTCTTCTGCATACCTCATTTGTAACGAGTGTTATTTGAGTGACTGTTGCCTTTCAGCTCGAACCAGTCTGGCCATTCTCCTCTGACCTCTGGCATCAATAAGGCATTTGCGCCCACATAACTGCCACTCACTGGCTATGTTCTCTTTTTCAGACCATTCTCTGTAAACCCTAGAGATGGTTGTATGTGAAAATCCCAGTAGATCAGCAGTTTCTGAAATACTCAGACCAGCCCGTCTGGCACCAACAACCATGCCACGTTCAAAGTCACTTAAATCACCTTTCTTTCCCATTCTGATGCTCAGTTTGAACTGCAGTAGATCGTCTTGACCATGTCTACATGCCTAAATGCATTGAGCTGCTGCCATGTAATTGGCTGATTCAAAATTTGCGTTGAGCCATTAGACAGGTGTACCTAATAAAGTGGCCGGTGAGTGTGTGCATGTATGTATATATAAGTAAATCAACATGTTTTTTTAATTTATTTATTTGAAAAATATTTTCATAGTGCTTCATTGAAATAATTTTAATTTAATTGTGGAATGTGTTGCTTTATTCATTCTACAGTAGTTAAATTATTTTGTAATTAAATGTATACTGTGTATATTTATATAAAAACTATAGTACTGACAATCAAAGTATGTAAATATTAGCTCGAAACCGTATGTGTGTGCCTCTCAGTGCTGTGATATTGAGATCTGGACAGTCTCTAGAGATGTCTTCCCTTCCACACAATTGGAGAGCACATTGCAGGTGATAATCGGCGCTCCAAACAATATTCTGATACGCCGCATGCCCTTTCTGTCACGCTGCTGTGTTGTTTCTATGACAGTGACATATGAGGATAATAACTGCAGATAAAAAGGCCATTTTGGAGGCACTTCCACATCAGAGGCCAAGCCGCGGGTTGTTTCCTATGGTAACAAATGCAGCGGAGAATCGAGCACCAATTCTGTTAAAATAATGCTCATCATTATAATGATTTGCTCCAGAGGCAAAACACTTTCGTCAGTGTGCTATTCATTCACAAATGTTTTTGTTTAATTTTTTTTTCTTTGAATGCAATATAAAGAATTGCATCTCATATACTTAACTACCTTGTTAGGTTAGAATAGAGCCATTTTCTTCAGAACATTAAACATTATATTGCCGAATGTTTTTCTTTATGATTTCAGCTGTTGATTTGCTGTTCTTCACGGGTGGCGATTTTTAGCTCTGGATCTTGAGGTTGTTTTGAGCTGTGCTGCATGTCGTGCTGGAGATGAATGGTGTTAGATGGGCTGATTTGTAATCTCCTCATCTCCTGATGGCGGTTGGTTGACGTTGTCTGATAAGACCGTGTTCATCAGAGAAGGTCTACATCTGTGTCACGCTGATGCTACACCTTAAAGCCAATCTCGGGAAGAGCAAATGTGATGATCAGAATCATGCTATAAATTCTGTCTTTGTGATAGTGTCACATAAAAAATCAGTTTTGAAGAGTGTCCTGGCTATGGATGGATCAAAATTTAGGCTGTCAATTTATTTATTTATTTTTGGCTGAAGAAATAGTAGTTTTTGGCTTCAGGATAAAATGGTTTTGAAGAACTCAAAAACAATAAAATTGAAAAAATGATTACTGATTATTTTGTTAATTATTTAACTCATTTTAATTTTGATTTAATATTGGATGTGCTACTGTATTTCTTATTTGTGAGTTAAAAAAATAGTTGTAGAGTGTCTGTCACCCTTTATAAAGCTGTGTGCTTTGTTAGTAAACATTTCAGCTTCCAAATTGTGTTGATTTGATCACAAAAATCTATTTAAGGGCAGCTATGATGAGAAATCTACTTTTGTAAGCTGTTTGGACAGAACTGTGTGTAGGTATAGTGTGTCCACTGACATATTGGGGTGCTATAAATCCAACAAGTCTCTTTTTTAAAGTTTCCTGATGTTAAAATAGGACCCATATCCCAGTGATTTTGAGGCCCACTGCAACGTTTGACCTATGAGTTCGGTTTTCCCATAGACTGTAAAAGATATGGATGTAGTGGCGTGATGTCACCCATGGCTTTCTAAAGAAAGCGAATGAAGCTACAAGTAGATGTGGCCAATCATCGACATTTTGTTCGCGCGTCATATAGACTAGTGAGAGGAGCTTGGAATGACATGAGGGTGAGAAAATAATGACAGACTTTTGATTCTTAGGTGAAGCAGTCCTTATAAACAATCCTAGGATTCCAGTGTAAACAGTGTAGACATGCTCACTTATTTTAGCCTGCAGTTCTTTTTGATCCTTTTAGATGCTTGCAATTTGAAAGCCACTTAATTCGTTCTCGTACTATTGTAAGCTGACGCCATAAAACACAAATGCAAGCAGCACTTAGGAGACATTACATCCAGCCACACTTTCCTGAAATGAATGCTTCAGAAAGGCTAAAAGCTTTTCTTTCTTCACATTACGGAAGAAAAAACATTGAAAAAAGTTCCAGTCTTACAATAAAAGCATCAAATGTTGGTTCTGTTCAGTCCTGAAGACCGAGCAGGCGTTTGAGGTTTGGTCTTTCTGCAAGATTTGGTACAACTGGCCCTTCTCAGTCCATGAATTTGTAGTCGGATAATTTGCCTTTCTCTTTGGAGCACAAGAGATTGTCTGCGACAACCGAGCCAGGATTTTAATAGGAAAGAGAGAAAGAACATTTAACAGACTTGGCCCAAAGTTGAACTTCTCAGCATTTTGTCTTTTGGCAATGCAAATAAGGTACTTTCAGCAGCAGAAGATGGGAACTGTGACATTTTCTGATGCTAAAACGTTTAAAAGATAAACTTTTATCTCCGTACTTCATGTGCATTGTGTTGTACATTATATTTAGAAATGTTCACTTATCAGAAAGGTAAAAAGAAGACTTCAATCTATTTAGACAACTAATCAGTTTTCTTTGCTGCTAAAAATGGAGAGAGGTTTGTTTAGCAGTAGCAGTGCATTATGCATCATGTCATGAATTAAAATGTGGACAGTTCTGTCTTTTTAATTATTTGTGGGCTGAGACAAATCATATAAAAACACTCGTTTTCTTTCCTTTGCCCACACTGAACTTGGAAAAATACACAGCCTTTTACATGAAGCAGACTTCACCAGCATTTATAGTCACTGCTGTAATCCCAGCTAGACAGGCCTGCATTAATTGCATTAATTGAAAATGATTGCCTTTTTGAAATAATAGATCCTCATAGTTTGTCTAAAACCATATGTGTTTTTGTTTTTTACTTTGACCACACAAGGAAAGATTAAAAGGCTTGATCACACTCCTTTTGGTCGAAAAGGTGAAAAAAAAAAAAAACAAGCTGAAGTTTAGGTCAAATCCCAATTTTACCTCTAAGTCCTTTCAATTCCCTCTGTTTCACAGTTGTTTGGTGGGAGGTGTAGGGGTAGGGGAAGTGTCAGATACCCCTTAAAACGAACATTTTGGGGACTACACTACAGATTTCCCAGAATATTCCAGCTGCAGCAGCAACATGGCTACTCAAGCATGCAAGGAGATCCACAAATGGGCGTACTTCTTTATTCATTCATTTTCTTTTTGGCTTAGTCCATTTATTAATCAGGGGTCGCCCAACCACCAACTTTTCCAGCATGCTTTACGCCGCATATCCCCTTCCAGCTGCAAACCATCACTGGGAAACACCCATACACTTGCATTCACACACACATACAGTACACTACAGCCAATTTAGCTTACCCAGTTCACCTATACCGCATGTCTTTGGACTGTACGGGAAACTGGAGCACCCGGAGCAAACCCACGCAAACACTGGGAGAACATGCAAACTCCACACAGAACTGACTGACCCAGCGGAGGCTCGAACCAGCAACCCTATTGTCGATTTCTTCTCTCAGAAATTTCGCTACAGATGGTCCCTTAGTGTGGATGCCCTTCCAGCTGCAACCCATCACTGGGAAACACCCATACACTCTCATTCACACACATACACTATGGACAATTTAGCTTACGCAATTCGCCTATAGCGGATGTCTTTGAACTTGTTGAGGAAACCGGAGCACCCAGAAGAAACCCGCGCCAACACGGGGCTATAATCATGTTTTTTTGTTAAATGATGAATTAACTTTAGCTTTGTTTATATCAAACCCTATCCTCCCCCATTTCCCATCCACTTAGAATATTGAATTTGTTGTGTAAGACCATTCCATTGTACTTTTGCATCTTCCATCTTCCACGTTGTGTGCTCAAATCTCTTTTTTTTTCCCTAACTAAGAGTGACTTTTGCAAAAATGTCGTGGATTACTTTAATGCAAGCTGTGTATCAGTGGGCTGTGTTGTACAGCATTACACTTGCCATGCTATCTACCAATTCAAAGTCCCCTGATGTTCCGTTATGTTCCCATTTTTTAATAAATGTTTTGACTTAAGTGATGTCTCAAATCCTGCTGAGCTGCCTATCTAGGCAACACTACTGGGAATCATACGCATGAAATGCACTAACGATGCACCTTGGGTTTGAGACGCAGTCATTGTCGTAATGGGATCATTAGTGCTTCCATAACAAGAACTTGGACTTATCTGTACGCAGAAATCCCAGCATCTGTTCCACAGTGGATGCCGTTTAAGTGATTTAATAGATTGTTTATTTATTCTTTTCCCAAAGCTGTAGTACTGAAGATGAGTGGCATGTATATGTTGTAAATGTCTTATTTTATGTGTTATTTTTTTGCCAATTCCAATCTCATTGACTGAATATACCCTCAAATGAGATGTATCTTCCGCTTGATAGGAGTGCAGATGATGTCTGTTTCATGCTGGCCAGTGCCATTACTGAATCGTTTTCACAGGGCCACTGACTGAAATCTAACCTCAGATGGATTGAAATGCATTTTTAATGTCCGTTTTGCCCAAATGCGGTCTTATATGCCTCATAAGTTCAAACGCGTTGCTAACAGCCCTGCAAGCTACAGTCGAGTTTGAGGAATAGACATTATATAGTGGTGTTCATCATAAGGAAGGATTTTTTGCTAACGTTTTTCTGTCAGTTGTGATGGCTGCAACCAATCACGTTCCTCTCCCTCCAGGCTCAACCTTAGACTGAACTAAATTCACTTGTTTTGGACACTTGACTACACATTTAAGCTGCAAGATCAAATACACAAATCAGATTAAATAAATCCCAATCCTGAAATTACTGACAGTACAATGAAGCTGCTGTTAGTAATTTCGTCTAAACTTCCAATATATTAGTTAATATGGACTAGAGTGTAATATTTGTGTTTCTGTTCATTGATTGGGGCTTGTTAAAGGGATAGGTCATGGTCTCATTTAAATGCAAATAAAGCAGCGTTTCCATCCAGTGAGTCAAAGGGAATAAAATCGTCACTTTCTGATTAACTGGTGCCAAATATCAACAGTAAAGATGGAATTTGCTGAATCTTTTCTTTGTTTAATAAATGACTTGCACCTCAGAAGACAATCCTGACACGCAGTGAACGCACGGTGGTGTTTGAAGGTGTCAGATGCGGATCACAGACCCTCTTGATTATGGAGGTCATTAATAATATAATAACACTATTACTGAAATGGTTAAGGCATTTTACAATGACCAAAACAACATTTCAGATGTTTTACAATGTGGTCAGCCTGCTGGTTTGTCCATTCGCACACATTTTTATCATCACATGATCTCTTATAACAGAATTGCATGACCTTTATTAATGCGCACACTGGAATTTGTTCGGTAAAAGTGTTTCCATTGTAGTTTATGCACTTCTTTTCTTATTGAATAAAACGTTTATCCTACTCAGTTATGCGCATATGTTTTTTTTTTTTTTTTTTTAATTATATTTTATTGGATTTTTCAAGAACCACCATAAACAAACACATATACACACACACACACACACACACACAACACTCAGCACTGTCCCGGACAAATGCCATACAATGAGTCAAAGAATAAAACAACAATGACAACATAGTTTAACGGATGACAACAGAAATAGAATAAAGAAATAAAAACAATTAATTAAATAGGTAAAAAAGTAAATTAAGTTTCTGAAGAATCCACAGAGGTTGAGTGACTGGTTTGTTCATCCAGATATTTAATAAATAAACCCCAAACACTGAAAAATCTTTCAATAGAATAAATCCTCAGAAATCTCAGTCTTTCAATCTGTATTACCGAAATCATGTCCACAATCCACATTTGAAATGTGCGCATATGTTTTTAAGTGCATTTTCAAAATTTATGCGCATCTTGGAGTTTCCATTAACCTTTTTTTTATGCGCATCTCCAAAATGCTCATAAAAACAGGTGGATGGAAACTTAGCTATTGACATCTCTAGAAGGAACAAAAATACCATGGAAGTCAATGGCTGCAGCTTTCAAACATTCTTCGATGTCTCTTCTTTTGTGTTCAACAGAAGAAATAAGCTTTGGTACAGTGGGAATGGCACTATTTTCATTTTTTTCAATTTTGTTGACAATACTTTGACAGACTTCTCTCTGGTGACCTATAAAGAACTTTTCTGAGTTAAAGGTGCTGTATGTAAGTTTTTGATTCTTCTAAAGCATAAAATACCATAATATGTTTGCAGATATTTAAGAAACATTCCAAGTGAACATACTTGTTTAACTGAAAAACAATGCTGAAGTCAGATATTCTGCTTTGAAAATGGTTTTTCCGTGCCGGAACGCTGTCTTTGTTTAGGTAAAGTTAACCTGCAGAATGCCAGTTTAGCCAATTATAATTCAGCACCCCGGGTTGCCTTGTTGGAAAACAGCGTATTTATTCATTCATTCATTCAGAAAGGCTATGAAAGCATGCGCCCGTGACCGAAATGGACAGTATCAGACGTCGAAATGAGACAGATTCAGTTCCACATGAGGTTATTAATTAGCAAATGATATAAATATTACGAACGTAAACATCAGGTGAGCAGATTACATTGTAATCTCGTGTCCTAACAACACGCAAACAGCAGTTTGACTCTTTGCACCAGACGAAACACGACAAAAATGTAAATACAGCCTTTCAGAAGCACAGAATAAGCACTCACTCACGAAACGGTAAGGTTTAGAATCCATTCAAACTCACATTGTTAGCATTTAGCACTGAATAAAACACACAAGGCTTACCTGCGGTGCACTGTCATAGGTTTCACATGTTGAGCTGTGAGAAATAGAAACCGTTTCTAATATCTCAATTCAAGGTGTTGGTTAGAACTAAAACTCCTTTTAATATGGAACATAATTCCTTCTACCGCGTGTCGTTGATTTTATTTAGAACACGGTTTAAATCACTCGCTCCTGTACTCAATCTCTGGGATCCCACGCGTGTGTTTATTTTGATCTAGGAGTGCAATACCCAGTTCAACCACTGGGTGTCAAACTTACATACTGCACCTTTAAGCTGCGTTTACACTCTGAGTGACTCGCAACGGCAAATTGACAAGCGACCATTCATTTCAATAAAGAGTGAGTGACTTCCGGCGACCTCAGTATACATGAGCTACAGCAAAATGCAACAAAGTTGAAAATCCTTCAACCTAATGCAAATGAAGAGTGACTTTCTTGATCGACAGCCAATAGGAGCATCAGTAGAGTTCGCATGATCGTCTTTCAACTCCTGCAGCAAGTCTCTGTGCTGTAGATGTACACAGACCTTTGTTTGTTGCAGATAAATAGCCGCAATGAGAGAGAACACCCTTTTTTCTTGATCATCTTTGTGTTTTGTTGCGTTTTATGTACTGATTCCTTTTATAATTAGTGTTTTCTCTGAACAATATTTACTTTCAGCAGAACGTAAACTCATTCGTTCTCTGCGAATATCACCATAAACGTTACCTAAGCAACCTTAAGGTGGGAATGCCCACTAATGGTTTCAATCGCCAGAGCAAACGCTGGTCTGTGTAGGTATATATAGCAAATACAACTGGCCTCTGAGCAAGCTGAGAGATTATCACGTAAGCTCTGGTGCTCCTATTGGCACTTCAGCCTGCAGTCTTCGTTAGGCAATGGGGCTTACCCTGTATCAGCCACACTGTAAACTTAAGACCATGGGTGGTAGAGCTTTCTCATACAGTGCGCCTAAGCTGTAGAATGCCCTACCCATCAGCATATATATATTTATATATAGACCAATTTCAATGTGGTCATGTCATTGGCCCATGAACATTTCCTGCTTGACGTTAAACTATTTCCTAACTGTAACAAGAGGCAATTCAATCATAACTTGATTTTAAATCAGCCGTTATAACACTATTTATCAATATGTGGACCTTTATTGTACATTTTTGTATTAAAAGTAAAGATCAGCTTCCTCAAAGACATTTTGTACATTTCAATAACTCCTATAAAAAAAATGTTTTTATTAGTAATATGCATTGCTAAGAATACACTCTAAAGGCAATTTTGAACCTTTTGATTCCAGATTTTATATATATTTATGCCATTTATATATATATATGCCATTTCACACATTAGTTAGACAGATTTTGAGATCCATGGTCTGAAATGGTTTCTTGTTTTGTCTAACTTGATTCTTCTTTTATAAAAATGTATTAGCGGATAAAATGATGTATGCGAGAGAAAAATATATAGCAATATAGTAATATTGCATTTACCAGATTGTTTTAATGCAATCTTATTTTATGATTAAAGTTAACCCCCAACATGTCCAAAACTTAAGTATTAAACATTAGCATAAAAATACAATAATATCAGTGCTTTTCATAGATTTGATATACTTGTGGTGGTAGCCAAATTGAAACACACCATTTACCCACATCACATATTAACTATATGCGACAAACAAAACATAATTCCATTTTTAACAATAATTTCATTTATTATGACAATGTTATAATGTTTGTTTTCAATGGGTTAAAGTAAAAAAAAAAACTGTTAAAAAAAGAAAAGACATCCACTTTCTTTTACCTTTCTCTTACCTTCAACGGGTCTTACCTTCTACGGGTCAAATCTGCTTCTCTCTCTTTCAAGTTCAAAGCAAACTTGAATGCCAAAGCATTATTATAGCCTAATGACATCATCAAATTAATAAAATATACAGCAAATTAAAAATAAATAACAAAAAATGGAAAGAAAACAGACAATATCTCTAAAAATTACAATAAATACAAGATTAAAACGTTTAAAATAAAGGCAAATGCTCTGATTAATCATTACTAGGCCCACACGGAATCTGCGCTCGCAGAATTCCGCAGATTTTCCACAGAATTCCGCAGATTTTTAGCCCATCATTAATTCTGTTTATTTACTTGAGTAAATGTGTGTAAATCTGAATTTATTCAGTTTTTAAATGACACATATTTCACATATTAAGGTTTTAGTTATGAGACTCCCAAAATAATTCAGCAGAAATCTGCAGATTTTTACCAAAATTCTCCGCAGAAATTGCAAAAAGCGTCCGCAGATTCCATCTGGCCCTGATCATTACTAATGGAGTAGGTATATTTTTCTGCCAGTTTAGACCAGTCATTACGAGTATATAGTAGTTTTTCTGAGTTGTTAGATTCAAGAATGAATTATTGAATGTTTCTCTCGCGAGTGCTCGCAGTCAACTGCAAAGCCAAGCGAGAATAGGCTTAAATAAAAAGATAATGCAATAACGCATACGATTAACTTTTAGGACATTTAAGGACATTTAGAAACCCGGCCGGAATAATTTTTTAAGTGCCTAAAAGGCACGTCTCTGTGGGTCTGCAGTGCGGGGGTGCTGACAGTTCATGCACGCAGAGAACGAAACGTGTAACGAGAGAGGATTTTCCACTACATCGATCGGAGGTTTGGTCATATTAGGCGGACACAAAATAGTAAGCCCATAAAGTCTATGTGTGGGATGCAAATAGTCAGACTATACAAATATTATAAACTTTGATTAGCCAAGACGGAGAGCTTTCTGTCACCGCATTATCTGATGGCCGAAGAGCAACTGAATCGTTCTAATGAATGGTTTAAAGTGGTTCTTCTTAATGAACCAATTGATCCAGTTCAGCAAATCCAACTGATTCTTTTAAAATGGTTTGCATTTCCAAGAAACACTAATCCACAAATTACTTAAAGTTACTTACTTTTTAACTTGCCTGGCACTCCCTCTGACATCAAAATAATATTATATCCCAAGTTATCCATTTAAAAATCATCAACTCGAGTCAGGAATCGGTTGCAGTGCTTTATTGGGAACAGTACAGAGAACCTGAATCTTTCGGACCGACCTGAGAACCGTGTTAATTCTGCGCATGCGTGACTTAGAACTTTCGGTTTTGTTTTGTTTATAAATGCATAAAGCATAACATATAACAGACGGTTGTGTATTTAACAAAAAAAACTAATTATTTTGAGTCATTTAACTCAAGTCCAAGTCAAGTCTCAAGTCATGACAGTCAAATCCAAGTCAAGTCGAGTCTTTTTTGGATATTTGTCAAGCAAGTCTCAAGTCCTAAATTTTGTGACTTAAAGGGCCATGAAACCCCCCTGTCTCAGCAGGGTGTTGTCACACCTCTAGTTTGAAAAAAGTCAGGAAAGTTGGGCGTGTCCAGCTCTGGGAGTGTGGGAGTGTCCGGGGAGGGAAAGAGGGTAAGATTTGCATAGAAGGGAGTTTCCATTTGGCCATGTGCTGAACACAGGCAAAAGAAAAACAGAGGCTGATTTGATACCGCAAGGCGAATGGGAGAAAAAAAAATCCTCCGCATTTCTCTGTAACTTAGATGACTCGGTAGGTAGCGTCAGAAAGCCGTGTGTGTATAGACTATCCTGTCACAAAATGCGGCGAAAATCCTGCACGACGGGAATAGTTTGTGTTTATATGTTTACACTCGGAGAGCAGCATTAGCGGATCTTTCAGTCTATAATATTGTACTGTAATATTGCAGTGATATTAACATACTGTAAACTTAGTAACTAAATCATTATGACAATCACAACAAACTTTGCAATCTGGGTTAAACAAAGAACACTGCACACACTTACCTAATCTGTAGCGACAGGACAATCAAACTGGAGCGGTGTCTTTTTATTAAAAGGAGACGAGCGGCAAATCCGGATTTCACCATTTCCAGATGCGAAAAACTCTCGGGTAAAAATGTTCCTTATAAACGCGTTTATAACTGTAATCCACACGTGAGTCCAGCAGCTCTCTCATAGAGGGAAAATGAAAACAAAACCTTGTTGCAGCACACCGACGACCCATGTCTCCAAATTCTTGTTTTTTTCACTTGTTTTAGCAACACAACGTGGCGTCTCTCTGCCGTCTGTACAGTGTAAACAGTCTCCGGAGCTATCATGCATATTAATGAAGTTTCACGTCATACACAATAGAGCGCGCTGATTGGTTTGAAGCACGTCTTCTCATGAATTAATGCCGCAAACTCAGATACGTCAGAATGTTCTCGAAAAGACAGACAGCCACTCTCCAGGCTGGATTTACACCTACAGTAAGTATCTCATGGCCGTGACGTAGCTTCAAAAATTCGTTTCAAACCGGAAGAACGAATTTGCTCAAAATAACGCAAAAACAACCAATTTTTACTTTTTAGTGCAATATATGTGTCCTAATAGTGTTTATAGCAGAGTGGGACACATATATGACTGTCAACAGCTCAAAAAATGTGTTTTGGTGTTTCGTGAAGTTAAGTCTGACTCGAGTCAAGTCATGTGACTCGAGTCCCCCATCTCTGACAGTTACTGTCACTTGCTTAGACGGAGGTCGGCGGAAGTTGCTCACTCTCTTTTTAAATGAACAGTCCGTTGTCGCTTTGCCGCTGCAAGTTGCTCATAGTGTGAATGAGGCTTGATTATTCCTATAAATATAATCTCTGTGTGCGTACGCACTGTTTTTGGTGGTTTATAAGGATTTGTATAGCAACATAAGTATGACCTGGGTCATATTGCAATATTGATGTGCTTTATCAGGATATTCCCTGTGTCCTCATAATTTAAAACAGGTAAATATTATAGTTAACGGGATGTTTTTACATTTAAATTGATAATATAAAATACATTACACCAATAAAGAGGCCTCATAAACCAAAGTTTTTTTTGTGTGTGTGTAGTCCTAAAAGATCAAATATGCATTGATAAAACTGAAATATTTGATTGCACTGAGAACGCCCTCAACATGTATAGATTTAAATGTCAATTGGCACAATAATCTGCTTAATGACTTTATTTAAACGGTGTATTACTATATCAGCAAAATCCAATTTTAATCGATCTCTGATTTGTCCATGACACATCAGCAAAAAAATCAAATTTGAATGCATAAGCATGTATTGATTAAAACACATTTGCAGTATTTGCAACTGGCAGTTATCCTGATATCCAGCTGTATGTGGGCCACAGTCTGTGTCATTAAATGACAAAATCTGAGAAACACGTTTTGTTTTGAGATTGTATGGGTTTGTTCTTTATGAAAGTCTTAAAAAAAACATCTCAAATTGGATTTTTGCACCATTTTGTGTTATTCCATTTACACATTCATACTTTCTGTTATTTGGCATTTCTGTGGTGCTAATGTTGAGTTAAAATAGGATGTGTTGTGTCTAATATAAACTGTTATATAGCTTAGTCAGGGCAATGGATATTGTGACATATGTCAAGAGGTCGGAGTTCGTTATAGAGGGAGTAACAGGTGGCATGCTGCTATTTGAGAAATGCTGAGTGCTAATTATTTTACTGTACATCATTCCTATCTAGACAAGGTTGTTGTTTTTATTATGCTACTGTTGGCTGATTCTTGATTTCATAATATAATGTGTTTTCAGATCGATGCTCTTGATAATAATTTTTAAATCAAAGCATTCACAAAGCAAAGTGATGAAAGGGGGCACTCATAATTTTTTGACATTTCAATTACAGATCGGAACAAAACCTAGATGTGTGACTAAAGTTTTGAAATGCAAGAAAAACAACAGTTTGCCAGAATGCACAGGATGGGTGCTTAATTATTACCTTATGTCTTTTATGAATTTTATTACAAAGTTTGAAAGCTAAACGCTGCAACAATGTTTTTTTTTTTTACTTTAACATTCTTCGAAATGTATATTAGTTGCCAATTAACAAATATTTTTACAATGCAGAATAGATTTGAAGTTGAGATAAATATCTACTTATTTAAAGGGATAGTACACCCAAAAATGATAGTTGGACCCTAGGACTGGGCGATAAATGGATTTTAGTGATTACTTCGAGTGTGAAGTTTACATTGATTTGTTTGAATGAAAATCCGTTTTCACCTTAATAAGTGACGCTCCCCCTGGGTTTCCGTAGTTCCCCCCACATTTGCCCTAGAAGCATACAAACAACATGTCAGCGTCAGCGAGCAAGGAAGAACTTGGAGAAACGTTGCACTCTTTGTAGTAAAAAAAAAAAAAAAACATGATGCACAAACACACCCGCAGAAATAAACGGCATAATTCAGGCAGGGCTCTCAGTCACACATTCACTGTCAGACACATGCATTTGAAGCTGCATGCCACACCATGTATTTCTCACGGTAAGAAGTAATAGATAAGACAATTAATGAAGAAGACAGTTCATTACTGTAAATATCAACACGGACAAAACTCGCTTAGCAACACAATGCAACCCACTAGCCTAATGTGAGTAATTTCTATGAACTGATATAAGACAAAATAATTTTTAAATCGTAAATCAATTTTATTTCATGAAAAAAATGGGGATTTTTTAAAAAGGCCTTATCACCCAGCCCTACTTCACCCTTCCTTACCTTTTTCCTTACCTTTTCTCAAACTCAGTTGGTTGTGAAGTTTTGTGAATTTCTTCTTTTGAACACACACACAAAAAAAATACATTTTGAAAAATGTTAATAAAAAGTCAATGGGTGCAGTTTTTTCTGACATTCTTCAATCTTCTTTTGTGTTTAGCAGAAGAAAGAAACTCAGACAGTTTTGGAAGGATGAGTAAATGATGGCAGAATTTGAACTATGTCTTTAAGTTTAACCAAATTACAATTCAGAAAGCAGAATAACAAATGTAATAGATTCAGATCGTTAAAGTATTCCAACATGAAGATATATTTTTGCAGTGAAGTTCCAGGAATTACACCCACCAAGCCTTCAGCAAGTTATTGACTTTTGGCAATTAAAAAAGAGGGTTTTTCTGTATTCGTATTCTAACAAAATTACCTTTTGGGTAGAGTTTATAGGTGGTTGTGTGGTATTCATGAAAGTTTAAATGGAATATGCATATCTGGAATATTTTGAGAAGTCATGCCAATCATAACAATGACTAATAATTGTTTGACTTATCAATACACCTTTAAAATGACATTTCAATAGTATCACTTCAGAGTACTCTGTGTGATATGTAACAATAAAGTATGTTAAAATGCTTAATATTTCAAAAGAAATGACATGACTTGAAAATGACTTGAGGTTAAAAGAGTTTACAGTGATTTTTCTAATTTGTCTTATTATTTGCATCAAATTTGTGCATTGAACCATGTATGAAACATCTTGACAATTTTTGAACCAAAAACACACAATAATTTGTTATAAAGACAAATATTTGAGCACCAGCTGTTCTGTTTATAACTTGCTACATTACTGTATAGCTTTTGTGTCTTAACATGGTCTGAATATGTTTGTTTGATGTTTTATGTTTAATCTTTAATATATATTACAACATACAGAGTGACACGGTGGTTCAGTGGTTAGCACTATCACCTCACAGCAAAAAGGTCGCTGGTTCGAGTCCCGGCTGGGTCAGTTGGCATTTCTGTGTGGAGTTTGCATATTCTCCGAGTATTAACGTGGGTTTCCTCCCGGTGCTCCGGTTTCCCCCACAGTCCAAAGACATGTGGTATAAGTGAGCTGAATAAACTAAATTGGCCGTAGTGTATATATGTGAATGAAGGTGTATGGATGTTTCCCAAGACTGGGTTGGAGCTGGAAGGGCATCCGCTATGTAAAACATATGCTGGATAAGTTGGTGGTTCAATCTGCTGTGGTGACCCCTGATTAATAAAGAGACTAAGCCAAAGGAAAATGAATGAATGAAAACTGTATACAGTGAAAAAGTAAGAAAAACCATGTTATAGCTCGAGATGCGCAGTTTCTCTGAATAGCAACACAGATGTATGCGTGTACAGCTGGCTAATGATAGGTCTGATATTTTGGTTCTTCTAAAATATGCTTATTGTGGTGGTTTTGAGCTTGTTTTGAGAACTGCACACTTGACATTGCATGAGGATCTGGCAAGAGTGTGTCTGTAGAGAATGTCATGCTTGCTGAGATTGTTGAAAGAACTATAGGAAATCTGCAGAATATGCTTATATGGAAATGTTTGCGTGTGTTTTATGCAAATGAAGGACCTTGTGTATGTAGCCGCTTGTTTAAAATATTTCAAATTCACTAACATTAGAAAAAGGTTAAGAATTACAAATATATGTGCATGTATGCACGTATTGTGAATTAGCAGGAAAGTATTCTTAAAAATTTCAAACGCGTGTCTACCTTATAAAACTTATAGAACTTAACACAATTATTAAGCATTTAAACCCAACATTTTTGTTTTGTGTTTTAGAGAAATGTTAAAGTCTCTTTGCAGTTTAGTTTTAGCACTTTTAAATGTTTTTGATCACATTTTATTTTAATGTGGGCTTTCAACAGTGTATTAATTTAATTTGAATTAATTACTACATGCTTAAATACAAATAAATATAACTTATTTTATACATACATGTCATAGATTTAAATATATATGAATATTACACCTTTACCTTTTTTGGTATTTGGTATTTTATTAGTTTCTGTGTTCGCTACTTTCTGTATGTTTTACTATAGTAAATGCTAAAAATGACAAGTACTGTAGCAATCTTGGAATTATTCAACCTTGTATGATTAAAGCTGATTTTGAGGAGGAGATTGATTTGTCTTTGTATAAGAATGGCAATTAATTTTACTCACCGGTCTGTACATGTATTTTAATAAATTATACAGTATTATTAGACTTTGGCTTGACTGCGTATTAAAAAGGTTACTAATGTGCTGCTAATGTAACACAAACCATGTTCCTGTGACATGCTAATAATGTGAAAATTCTGCAAGATGATAGGACTGATTTGTAAAACTTCCGATGGAGTGGAGAAAATCTTCGCTTTCTCCATATGTACGAAGGGTATGTAAAGGAATACTCTATTTCCCAATCTCTCAAGGATTGCTTGACCTCTGCATACAGTATGCTTTCCATGCATTCTGCAGCTCCACGCTGAAGTCAGGAAAAAAGTGGATAAAAAGTGGATATGCTGGTTTTCAAAGCATTTCTCTTTTTGTTCTTTTGCAAGTTGCAGGATTTTCTGTTTGTCTCTCAAATTCAGGAGTTTAGCCAGGGTTACCCTTAGAGTCGTTCTGCTGGGTGAGATATTTCCTGTTTTGTGCGCTCTCTCAATTATCGGAGGAGCTGGGAAGGTTTTGGTGCCAAGGAGTTCAGGGATGAAGCATTCCAGAAACTAAACCATATTATCTCCTTCTTATGTTTTTGGCAGGTTAACAGTACGTATGTTAGATCTTCTGCTTCTGTTCTCCAAGTCTTGTACTTTATCTTTTAGATAGGAGATATCCTTCTTCATGCAGCTGACTGTTGAGCGAGTGTTTTTGTTATCTTCTGTGGGGCTTACTCTAGATTCTATCTCGATAATCTGTTCAGATAATGTTGACATAGAGGATTTGGTATGGGTCAGTTTAATATGGATATCACTGACCATTTGGCCAATTTGTTCGCCGATTTCTTCTTTTTTTTTTTTTTTTTTTTTTTTTTTTTTTGCTGCCCTTAATTTCCTTTCACAAAGTCTGCAACGATATTTCATCTTCCACATTCTCCTCCATTTTGTCTAGCGCTTCAAGATGGCTCTTTTTGGCAATGCTAGAAACTGGTAATGATTTACGTCGACGTGTTCCACCATAAACAATATTGACTTTTCGATGTCTGGATAAAGTCAGTATTTTCTGTGAATATTGTAGCTAGTCAGTGAAGCTCGCTACAGCACTTCTATTCTCACCGCCTACATCACGTGACTCCCAGACTGCAATTTTTTAGGGACACAATTATGTCATACACACTTTGTGTAATGATGCTGCTAATAACAAGGGGTGGATTTAAATTATTAGAATGGTCAGACAGACAAGGTTCAAAAAGGACAGATGGTAGCATGAAGATAATCCACAAAAGTAGTCGGTATAACAGGCTAATTGTCGAGGCAAGTGGCAAAACAAACATAAACCATATAAACAAACAAGTGACAAAACATGGCTAGACTAAAAAGGTAAACATTTGGTAATGCTCACTACAGGGAAACAAGACTGGATGAGTGTGAGCGGTGTGTATATATGGTCCATGTAATCAGACATGATGAGCTTCAGCTTTGTGTGTGTATTTAAGAGGTGAACTAAAACAGGTGTGTGACTGCAGGGCACGATGGGATTTGTAGTTCGGTAGAATGACAGGTAGTGTTCTCCAGCTGCCTGCCAGGGCAACACTGCTGGTGTTGTCTTTTAAGCAAATTTACAATCACCAAATAAACATAAACCACATTAGAAACCTTATATTCAACACTTGCTGTCTTTAAGTAATGTTTTTTAAAATACAACATATTTGTAACTTTATTGTTAAGTTAAATGATAAATAACATAACAGTTAGGAATCATTTTATTCTTCAGAATGTTTCATGAATCTAATCCCAGATGCTTATCTAGGTTGATTTAAAGTTTCTTCAAAACACCATGTGGCTTCACATATTGTGGAAAATATAACAACAAAATAATCTTTTTGACAGATGCTGCAAGTTTGAAATTACGTAGGATATGATACCACAAGTGGCACAGCGAACTGCGCTGTGGGAAGACAAATAAGTAAGATAATACTATTGTTTTAGAGCCACAAATCTATTTTAAAATGAAAATGTGTAGCAAATACGGTTTAGTATGTCGCACTAGCGTATTTTTTCAATGTGGGCCAATTGATCAGAAGAGCAGGAACGGCTACTGGAGAGAGAAAAGCAGCACAGCAGGTGAGTGAATAATCAAACACAGTCAGTTTCTTTCTTCAATATAGTTTATATAATTAGGAAGATGTTATGTTTAAAGATTTCTGTTCAATATGTATAAGTATATATGTATATATAAGTTCAATTCTAAATATAATAATGAAAAGTAAATGATTTTGTTTCTTTTTCTCTACACAGATGAACGTGAAGAAGTCAATATACAGTCTAAACAAAGTTATAATCAAGACAATCACTTGAAACACTTGCACAAAATGAAAATAAATAAATAAATATCCTTGAAAATTACAACAATGTGTTACACTTTGTATAGAACAAGTTAAATAAATAAATAAATTGTGATAAAAATACTTTGTAGTCTCAAATGTAACTCATAAAGGAAAATAAAGAAATGAATCAAAAATAAATAAACCAACTATATAATTATAATTCAATATTCACACTTTAACTCAATAAATCATTACTCTGCTCAAATGAATCACCATACTATTCAAAGAATCGTTACACTTTTCAAATAAATCACCACACTGTTCAAAGAATCGTTGCACCGTTCAAATGAATCAACACGCTGTTCAAAGAATCGTTAGATTGTTCATAAGAATCGAATCACTGCTCAAATGAATCGTTTCGCTGTTCAGATGATTTGTTTCAACCGTTGGCGTTCACAGTTCAATGTTAAAGATTCGGTGCAAGAGAACAGTTGATTCTCTTAGTTCAGTTCCACAATACGCGTTTCCCGTTGAGGAATAACGAAAAGAAAGAAGAAAAACAGAAGGGTCGCGATGAATCCGAGTTTCGTTTCTCCAAACAAATCAAAAGAACTCTCCTACCAGTCCGATGGCTCAACATACAGTCTAACAGGTGAGTCGGTTCCGTGGGTGGCTCGCCGTACATAAGTTTCTCCTCGAGTCCAGCGTGAACCAGGGACTCGTCACAGATGCTTCAAATCACTCAAAAAAACCCAGCCTTGCAAAACACAAGGCAAACATCAATTAATAAATCATCTTTAACTTTAAATCTCATATATACACGCTTCATATGCACACTTACTCAACGTATTTACACACATTGATCATAACGATCTCCAAATACTACATTTTATGATATTTCTTTAACTCATCAGCATTACTACATGTCAGATAGCTTTAGCCCATATATAATCAGCTGTAGCTCGAGCGCTGCGCTCGCGGCCTATATAAATGCATCTCATATTAACTCTGTGTCTTATTTGTGGAGTTTAATTGTTAAATATCATGTAAACATAAAGTAAAGACATGAATTTCAACTCACCAAAGTGAAACGGTGTATTTTTATCAATAAATTTCTCTTCAGATCCGCGTCAGTAACTGCTTACAGCTCCGCCACATCCGCTTCTCACTCAGATGTCTGCCGACAAACAGTTACTCGCTCCAACTCTCACTTCGACGATGAATTCTCTATTCGATGATGATTTCTCAATCCGACGACAGTTTTTGATGCTGTTGTCTCTTCTCAATAACTTTATCTTTGTTAAATCTGTCTGAAATCGCTGACTGAATGTGGAGGGGCTCTGGATCTCTCTCTGTTTCTGTCTCGTCTCTCTCTCGATCATCTCTCTGCATCATTTAATATTCTCAACTGTAACTTTTCAACTGTAACTTTCTCAACGGTAACTTTCCAATCATAACTTCCTCTCTTGACCAAATATGTTGCGTCGGTGGAGTTCCGCTCGCTCTCCAGTTGTTTCTTAAAGGGCCCATGACTTTAATACATAGAGTGATTAAATGGCTCATTTTCCTTGGTTTCTTTCTCTTTTTTCATATCACTTTCACTTTTTATTAGTAACCTAGGTTATCTGGGTTACATTCTCCCCGCCTGGAATCTATGCAGGTCCCTCTGCATCTCTTAGGCTGCGTAACGGCAGCAGAAGGGAATATTTTCTGCGTTAAAAGAGAGGCTTCTCCGGGGCAATCAGACTCCTCCAAAGATGCAGTGAATGCTGTACTGAGACTTTGTAGTAAGGATTGTATAACCAGAGAAAGGGGATTTCCCAATCGAGAGTACTGTAGCCTTTGTGGCGGCTCATGGTGTCTTTGCGAACGTCTCAGTGTATTTCCTCCAACCTGGTCGATCACTGCCTGGCCACTGTGAAGATTTCTCTGATCAGCTTCAACATTTATTTCACTCGATATTTCCAGTTCATCTCTCTGTTCCAATAGTTCTGGATCATTTACTACAGGTAAGTTTCTCAATATATCTGTTCCAACAGAATCCATTACAGGTGCGTTCTCGCTTTCAGACTCACTCATTGGACAGTTTTCATCTTCAGGTAAGTAAGGCAAGTTCTCTTGTGGTATCTCTATTGTAGGACAGTCAGTGATTGTACTTTTCACAACTCTTGCTTTATGAGAATGTTCTGCCATCGTCCTGTCCCTTGAAGGCTCCACATGCCTAGGATTGAAGAGGATTCTGCTGTCGACTTTTGGTAAGTGTCTATGCAAGTAGTGATCCATTGAATCATCCTCAGAGTCAGAATTCTCAGTGGTACTTTCAGGTTCTCTTGCACCAGTGTTTGCTCGAGTTCTAGGTCTGCGAGGAGGTTTTGATTTTATTGGCTCAGGCAAGCTTTCTTGTAAGAATCCACAGGGCAGCAGTAAGTCTCGATGCAGTGTGCGAAGTGGACCATCCCTGCCTTCTGGATGAACAGTATAAACGGGTAAATCTCCCGCCTTCTTTAGCACAACATAGATTTCTTTCTCCCACTTATCAGCCAATTTATGCTTTCCTCTCAGCTTGACATTCCGCACTAGAACACGATCTCCAACCTCAAGGAATGAGGTGACTACTCGCTCATCAAATCGTTTCTTGTTCCTTCTTGCTAATTTTGAGGCATTCTCAGTAGCTATCCTATAGCTTTCCTCCAAGCGATCTTTCAGATTTCTCACATAAATGAAATGAGATGGGGATGACTCTGCAGCAGGTAAACCAAAGGCTATGTCTACTGGTAGCCGAGGCTGTCTCCCGAACATCAGCTCATAAGGTGAGAACCCTGTCGTGTCATTACGAGTGCAATTGTATGCATGGACTAATGGTTTCACAAAGTCTTTCCAACGGGTCTTTTCTTTCTCCTCCAGGGTCCCTAACATTTGGAGCAATGTTCTGTTGAAACGTTCTACAGGGTTGCCTCTGGGATGGTAAGGTGTAGTTCTTACTTTTTGTATTCCTGCTATGCCACACAGTTCTTTGATTAATCTTGACTCAAAGTCGGGCCCCTGATCACTGAGGACTCTTTCAGGAAACCCGTAATGGATGAAAAAGTTGTCCCACAAGCATTTGGCCACTGTTTCAGCTTTCTGGTTCCTGGTGGGTACTGCAACAGCATACTTGGTGAAATGATCAGTAATCACAAGGATATCTTTAGTGTTGCTTCGATCAGGCTCCAGTGATAAGTAGTCTATGCAGACTAATTCAAGGGGTCTGCTGGCTGTGATGTTCACTAAGGGTGCAGCTCTCTCAGGAGGGGTCTTTCGTTTTACACATCGCTCACAGGTCTTTACTTTTTCTTCCACCGATATTGCCATTTTTGGCCAGTAAAAGCGGGCTCTAGCCAGGTCCAAGGTCCTTTCAATTCCGAGATGCCCCATGTCATTGTGCAGATTTTTCAATACATCTCCTCTGAGTTTTTTGGGTAAGGCCAACTGATACAGGGTGCCTCTTGGGTCCTGTCTCTTTCTAAACAAGATTCCATTCTTGAACTCAAAGCGGTCCCACTCTCTTAACCATAAAGCTATCTCTGCAGGCTCTACTTTCCCATGAGGTTTCTTGCCAGATTCAAGGTGCCTAATTACTTCTTCAAGCACTGGATCAGTTCTTTGACATTCTTTTAACTCTTCCTCCGACATTAGGGGAAGTACTGGGAGGCCTCCTGCCTCCTGCTGGAACTCTTGAGGTACTGCATCAACACTTAGGGATAGTGATTCTACCACAGTAAGTTGAGAATATGGTAGGTTAGAATCACCACAGCTCTGATATACTTGGTGTCGTTCACAGAGGGCTTTTACTGCATCAGGCAAGATTACTCCTTGCTCTGTCTCAGCTAAATGATGTAGAGTGAATTGTTTAATTCTTTCACGTTCTTTCTGAGAGGCGAAATCATCAATCTGTTCATCATGAGGCCGTCTTGAGAGTCCGTCAGCATCTAAATTTCTTTTGCCTGCACGATACTGGATTTTAAAATTGAATGTTGACAGGCTGGACAGCCACCTGTAACTGGTCGCATCAAGTTTTGCAGATGTTAATATGTAGGTGAGTGGGTTGCTGTCTGTAATCACAGTGAACTCTCCTCCATATAGATAGTCACTGAATTTGGCTGTGACTGCCCACTTGAGTGCAAGGAACTCTAATTTGTGAGCGGGGTACTTTGCTTCACTTTTAGTTAGTCCCCTACTTGCAAAGGCAATCACCCTCATTCGACCTTCCTGCTCTTGATAAAGAGCTGCTCCAAGTCCAACAGTGCTGGCATCAGTGGTCAACACATAGGGCAGTCTAGGATCTGCATATCCGAGGACTGGAGCAGAGGTCAGCTTCTCTATAATTGTGTTAAATGCCCGTTGACAATCCTGGTTCCATCGCTCTCCAAACTGTTCTTTAGGATCCCGGTAAGGTGTACTTTTTAGGGGGGTTCTTTTCTGATTTTTTTGCAGTGGGGGATATCCAATAGTAAGGTCGTTAAGGGGTCTTGTAATTTTTGAGAAGTCTTGAACGAACCTTCTATAATATCCTGCAAATCCAAGAAAAGATTTCAATTCTTTGAGGTTTTTTTGGTCTTGGCCAGGTTTCGAGGGCTTCAATTTTGGTTGGATCTGTTTTAACACCATCCTGAGAGACTATGTGGCCTAAATACTGGACTGATGTTTGGAAAAACTTGCACTTCTTGGGAGAAAGCTTCAATCCATATTCTTTTAGCCGTGTCAGAACTTGCAAGAGTCTGGCTTTGTGCTCTTCTAATGTCTTGGAGAAGACAATGAGGTCATCTATGAAGACTAAGACGTCTTTTCTGTTAAGATCGCCCATGCATCGCTCCATCAGCCTTTGAAATGTACTCGGTGCATTAGTGACTCCTTGAGGCATTCTGTTGAATTCATAGAATCCCAAGGGACAGACGAATGCAGTTTTTGATTTATCAGCCTCTTCCATCTCAATTTGATAAAAGCCTGATTTTAAGTCGAGAACTGAAAACCATTTGGAGCCAGAGAGAACAGAAAAGGCTTCCTCCAAATTAGGCAGGGCATATGCGTCTTTTACAGTTTGTGAGTTTAACTTTCTGAAGTCAATGCAGAGGCGTACATCATTGTTTTTCTTTCTTACTACTACAATTGGAGAAGCAAAAGAGGATTCAGATTCTCTTATAATGTTTGCGTCAAGGAGTTCTTTAAGATGTCGTCTTACTGCATCGACATCCTGGGGATGGATAGGCCTAGCACGCTGCTTGAATGGGGAGCTGTCACTGAGATTGATATGGTGTTTTACTTTGTTTGTGTGGCCATAATCCAAGTCATGAAGTGCAAATACATCCTGCATGGAGTTCACAAGATCAGTTATCTTTTCCTTCCAGTCATTTGATAACGGAGAGTCACCGAAGTCAGGGATGATGCTAGTTTGTGCAGGACTCGTAACTTTGCTCACAGAAGCATTTACAGGTTTTCTTCCTTCAATCACACTTTGTACAGCATGAACTTCAGCCAGTACTGCTCTCGGGGGAATTGTTAAATCAATTTGTGTCTCATTTCTCAGCACTACTGGTACTTCAACATTGCGTTTTGCAGGTAGAGAATGCAAACTGCTGGCCACAAGTAGTCCACCAGGCAAAGATGACGATACTGAAGGTTCAATTGTTACACAAGTCTCTGAGAGTGGCCCAATGATTTTGACACATCCATTAAGAACTACAGTGCTTCCGGCTGCTATCACTTCAGGCACGTCTCCCTTTACTTTCACTTGGCCCAAGACATTCACACCAGCCTGCTGCAGTCTTGCTTCTAGAACTCTTATCACAGCTTGATACCCTTGATAACGTGACATAACTCTGGGCTTGACTGTTTGAACATGACCAGCATATAAGACATCTAGGGTGTTTGTGCCAATGAGGATTTGGGGTGTTTGTGTCAAGTCTGGGACGACTAGGGCCAATGTTGGAACTTCGGCCTCAGTTCCTAAAAATTCTTGTGGAAACTGTAGAGTCAGTTCGACATATCCAAGGTAAGGAACAGCTTGGCCATTTGCCCCTTCAACCTCCAACAGTTGATTCAACGGCTTCATAGGATGCCGTGACAGGTAGCGGTTGTAGAAAGACATAGGGACTGTTGTGACTTGTGACCCTGTGTCTAGCAAGCAGTTCACTTCCTTCCCTTCAATTTTGACTCGAGCTGTGCATTTCATTCCCACCAGTCCAGCTGGTAACATCAAGGAGTTTCTGGTATCTGCATGCTTATTAAATACCAGTTGATTCTTTGGGCTTTGTTTTCTATCAGTCCCCATCCGCCCTGCGATGGAGACTGATTTTAGTTTAAAGGTACTGTGGCCACTCCATTTTGAAGATCCCACTCAGCTTGTCTCTCTTTTAAATTTTTTCTCTTTTCTTCAACTCTAGATGGGTTTGGTGCATTCTCACAGTGAATGGCAAGATGACCATCATCTCCACAGCGAAAGCAATACCATGGTCTCGGGCGATAGGTTCTCAATTCACTGTTTCTTTGCCATCCATTTCTCTTTTGACTGACACAAGGGTCACTAGGATTATCACTTTGTCGTGCGGATCTCTCAAACTGCTTTCTCTGTGCTCCAGAAGTGGCAATTTGTACCTTAAGCTCGGCTATCTGTCCTTTTAGTAGCTGAAGCTCACTTGTCTCAGTTATCTCCTTTACTTCCTGGTCAGCTGCTGTTTTGATGGCTGTGA
The DNA here is from genome assembly GCA_903798195.1 of Danio kyathit. NCBI lineage: Eukaryota > Metazoa > Chordata > Actinopteri > Cypriniformes > Danionidae > Danio > Danio kyathit. The sequence goes on from LR812532.1 coordinate 28,491,873, forward strand.
TTTGGCTTTGGAGAGCCATAATCTCCTTTTTCAAAGCATCAGCTTCAGATGTTTCAGGACACTGGGTTTTACTTTTCTGTTTAGAGACTTTCTGGTTTGGATTGTCAAATGCTGTAATATTAATATCATCCACTTCCAGTGAGCTATCGAAGTGAGCAGACTGTTGGTGAGTTATTGTTCGCAGTTTGTGTGGGGCTGGTGGGTGTCGACTCAAACCTAGATGCTTTCTCATTCTCTCCTCTTTTGAAGTTTTCTTCTCTTCAGCTGTTCGTAGGAGTACAGCTAATTCAGCAAAGGGAGGTGGATCAGCTTTTCTTCTTTCAAGCTGCAATTCAATTATCAAGGCATTGTCCCAACAGCCACGGCAGAACTGTTTCAGCAGACAACGATCTCGTTCACTCTCAGCAATCCCTCCTCGTCTAATGGCAGTACACAGGAGTACATGCAGTCGGTGAAGGTAGGTAGATGATTTTTCACCAGGATCCTGCAGGGTGTTTATAAACTTGGCTAATAAGTCATCTCCATCCTCCACTGAACCGTAAACACACTCTAGTAATCTCAGACACTCTGACGGTGGAGCATTAGGACTCACATGCTTAATGACATCTGAAGCAGGTGGTAACAGGCTGTCTAGAATTTTTCGCATTTTATGCGACTCAGAAAGCGACAGGTCATTCAACAAATAGTCAACACTTGTCCGCCATGTGTCGAAGTCAGGCTCATTACCTGGACGAGGAATCCTTCCAGAAAAGGCTTTTAGGCGGAAAGAAGCACTGTGTTGGGGCACTGGTTCACTCATCTTCACAACGTGTTCCATAATTACTCTCTGGATGTCTGGGGGGTGCATAGAGGACATAGGAATTCTCACAGATACAGAATCGGCTTCTGTTAAACTATGGGGTGATGTGGTACTCATGTTCACCTTGGCTGGGTTGTTAGTATCAAATCTTAGAGCAGATGGCTTGAAACTTCCAGTTCGCTGAGGGGCGTTAGTTACACTTGTCAAGTATTTTGTCCTGGAGTTTAAATTTTCAAGTTCACAATCTCCTCTGTGTAATCTATCATCCAGATATGTCACTCCATTCATCTTCATTGAATCTTGTTTAATGACATCTTGTGGGGATTCTCCACTCTCATCCGCTTGTGACTTCAGTTGCTTTGCAGTGTCGCTAGATGTGGCGGTGCTGTAAGCAGTACTCAATTTGTGTATGCGAAATATAACGGTCATATCAGTAGGGCTTACGATAGTCAAAGGCAACTGAGGCTCAAGGTTGCAAATGGCAGAGTTGTGTGAAAACTCAATAACTGCATTATGATGAAATGCAGACTGCGGATCATCAATCAGAAAGTTTTGCCGTATAGAACCGAATCTCAAAAGGTAGGATTCTACGACTTCATCTGTTTCAGTTAGGGTTAAACCACTAATAATCACTGCGTTTTCTATCTTAACGTCTTCTCGTTCTATGACATCCATTGTAATGTTATATTTTCACTCTACATGCGTATTTCAATTATTATTCGCCTCAAAAGCTGCTGCTTTCTCGCTCCTGGCTGGCTCGCCAAGATTGTAGCAAATACGGTTTAGTATGTCGCACTAGCGTATTTTTTCAATGTGGGCCAATTGATCAGAAGAGCAGGAACGGCTACTGGAGAGAGAAAAGCAGCACAGCAGGTGAGTGAATAATCAAACACAGTCAGTTTCTTTCTTCAATATAGTTTATATAATTAGGAAGATGTTATGTTTAAAGATTTCTGTTCAATATGTATAAGTATATATGTATATATAAGTTCAATTCTAAATATAATAATGAAAAGTAAATGATTTTGTTTCTTTTTCTCTACACAGATGAACGTGAAGAAGTCAATATACAGTCTAAACAAAGTTATAATCAAGACAATCACTTGAAACACTTGCACAAAATGAAAATAAATAAATAAATATCCTTGAAAATTACAACAATGTGTTACACTTTGTATAGAACAAGTTAAATAAATAAATAAATTGTGATAAAAATACTTTGTAGTCTCAAATGTAACTCATAAAGGAAAATAAAGAAATGAATCAAAAATAAATAAACCAACTATATAATTATAATTCAATATTCACACTTTAACTCAATAAATCATTACTCTGCTCAATGAATCACCATACTATTCAAAGAATCGTTACACTTTTCAAATAAATCACCACACTGTTCAAAGAATCGTTGCACCGTTCAAATGAATCAACACGCTGTTCAAAGAATCGTTAGATTGTTCATAAGAATCGAATCACTGCTCAAATGAATCGTTTCGCTGTTCAGATGATTTGTTTCACCGTTGGCGTTCACAGTTCAATGTTAAAGATTCGGTGCAAGAGAACAGTTGATTCTCTTAGTTCAGTTCCACAATACGCGTTTCCCGTTGAGGAATAACGAAAAGAAAGAAGAAAAACAGAAGGGTCGCGATGAATCCGAGTTTCGTTTCTCCAAACAAATCAAAAGAACTCTCCTACCAGTCCGATGGCTCAACATACAGTCTAACAGGTGAGTCGGTTCCGTGGGTGGCTCGCCGTACATAAGTTTCTCCTCGAGTCCAGCGTGAACCAGGGACTCGTCACAGATGCTTCAAATCACTCAAAAAAACCCAGCCTTGCAAAACACAAGGCAAACATCAATTAATAAATCATCTTTAACTTTAAATCTCATATATACACGCTTCATATGCACACTTACTCAACGTATTTACACACATTGATCATAACGATCTCCAAATACTACATTTTATGATATTTCTTTAACTCATCAGCATTACTACATGTCAGATAGCTTTAGCCCATATATAATCAGCTGTAGCTCGAGCGCTGCGCTCGCGGCCTATATAAATGCATCTCATATTAACTCTGTGTCTTATTTGTGGAGTTTAATTGTTAAATATCATGTAAACATAAAGTAAAGACATGAATTTCAACTCACCAAAGTGAAACGGTGTATTTTTATCAATAAATTTCTCTTCAGATCCGCGTCAGTAACTGCTTACAGCTCCGCCACATCCGCTTCTCACTCAGATGTCTGCCGACAACAGTTACTCGCTCCAACTCTCACTTCGACGATGAATTCTCTATTCGATGATGATTTCTCAATCCGACGACAGTTTTTGATGCTGTTGTCTCTTCTCAATAACTTTATCTTTGTTAAATCTGTCTGAAATCGCTGACTGAATGTGGAGGGGCTCTGGATCTCTCTCTGTTTCTGTCTCGTCTCTCTCTCGATCATCTCTCTGCATCATTTAATATTCTCAACTGTAACTTTTCAACTGTAACTTTCTCAACGGTAACTTTTCCAATCATAACTTCCTCTCTTGACCAAATATGTTGCGTCGGTGGAGTTCCGCTCGCTCTCCAGTTGTTTCTTAAAGGGCCCATGACTTTAATACATAGAGTGATTAAATGGCTCATTTTCCTTGGTTTCTTTCTCTTTTTTCATATCACTTTCACTTTTTATTAGTAACCTAGGTTATCTGGGTTACAAATGCAAAAAGCAGTTTCAAGCAAAGTAAATATTCATGCCTGGCTAATAAAATCATTCATTATCGGTAACTGAATTTTAAAAAAAAAAGGTATGTTTTGGTCCGTGCCAGTTCTTGAATCAAATGGCCCCAAGCAACTTTCAGTATTAAACTGTTGTGCATTTTATTTTTTGTGTTTTCTTTCCAGTTTAGAATGCATTCTTTAAAACATTTACTGGTGCTGGTAGAAAATCCTTTGTGTTTTGTTTTTTATTCTTTCTTTTAATTCTTTATTTTTTATATACTTACTTACTTACTTACTTACTTAGAGACCCAGAGCTGTTACTTAAAGATATCCCAGTCTTCCTTAATGTCCAAGCCCAGCTAAGTCTGTTTTGTTTTCCTTACAGGGTGCCGTCAGCGGGAGATTGAGTGTCTGGTTAGCACATGATGTTCAAGGACTACAGATCTGGCCGAGCTGTAGGTGAGTTGATATGCATTCTGCGGATGGAAGCTCTGTCTGCTTGATGTACCATCAGAGATCCTTTAAGCTTCTCATTCACAGTCCGAGTGTAGATCTCACAGCAGAAAAAAGCATTTGTTGGCAAGATCTCAGCTGCGCACCTGATAAGGCTGTCAGTGTCCCCACGAGAGGCTGCTTCTCAATAATAAGAGGTTTCTCTTCGAGTTCGCTGGCATTTATTCTGTCACGAACAGGTGGAAACGTCTGCTGGATGGCCTCCATCACTTTTCAGTTCTTGTTTGCGCTTTCTAAATGACAGGAAGTTTAGATTTCCGAGCTCACCAAAACCCTTTATCAAGTTCTGAGAGATTAAACTGAAAGGTGAGGCTGATACTGCTTCAGATGCGTTTCACCAGCCAAGAGAAAATATAGAATTTGGTCTGATATTGGAGAGTATAAATAGCTCAAATGTTTATGCCAATGAAGGGCAAGTGCATTTCAAGAGGATAAATCACTAAATCAGGGTTTATGTATGAAATGCCAGGTGGCCAGATGGACATTCTGTTCAATCTCTTGTGTAAACCCTGTATGAACTGTGTTTTTTCTGTGAGATATGAGCTTTGGGTTTGTTAAACCAGGTTGTTTTAATAAGTTTTGTGCTACATTAAAAAAACTCTGTTGTCTGACATTTGGAAGAATGAATGTTACAGATCATATCCTGACATGAGAAATGATCCAAGATGGGTCTGGAGGATATTGAAAAATTCTGACATTGCGATATTTTGTTGTTCTGCAGTATATATTGCTATATAAAAACAATTTCAGCAGATGGCTTTAATAGCTCTACTTGGAAAAAAAAATCAATAATTTAGATTGATTAGGGTGTCTCTGGAGGGGGATTGAATCATTTGCATAAAATATAATAAACACATATTAAACACACAATGATACATTGGTAAATAAAACAAAGCAAAGAAACAAATGAGATAAAGAGTGCTTATTTTTTTCTTGGGAGTCTTAATAGCATTCAGTTACAAAACTTTGAATAAGCAAATGTAAATCCACACTGTATAGTCTTCATCATATTAACAATTCTATAAAATTAATCTTTATTAAAGTTGCAAACAATGCAATTTCTTGTTCCTAATTGGTTTAATCTCTCCTGTAATGCTCAAACAGTCACAGGCCTTAATTAATTTAGGTAACACTTTATTTTGATGCTCCAGTTGACTATTAGTAGACTGTCTGCTTAATATCTGTTGATACAGAAATTCAACAGACATTTAACTGACTATAAGAAACTTTGCAAGTACATGTCAACTTACACTAACCCTAACCCCAACCCTAACCCCAACCTAATAGTCTACTTATAATCTAATGAGGATTAGTTGGCATTTAGATGTAATGTAACTTAAATTCAACAAAATAAAATTCATCAAAATATAGTGTGACCTTAATTTATTTTATAACTATTATGGTTACGCTTTGCAATGACTCCAAAAATGTAATGTATTCTGAACTGTGGCTTCTGGTCAACAATAATGCCAACACAACATTGCTCTTACAGCGATGTGACTATTATGAATGCATCCATTGCAATATCTATGCTGAAATATATTGTGCAGCCCTAATCCAAGACACTGTGAGTGAAGGAAAGACTTTGATTTCTAGAATGCATGTGGAATATGAGTGCATCTTTCCTTATTAGTCTCTGTGTGGGCTGTGCTGGTTGGTTGGCTGGCTCGTGTTGAATCTGGAGGCAGATGTCCGGACTGTCATACAGCTCTGCCCTTCCCACAGGTGACGTGACTGCTTTACATTGCACAGTCCTGCTGCAGCTGTATTGGGGGCACATTGCCTCATTTGCACAGGAGCTTTTTCTTCCACGTTCCCCTTATCTTGGCCGGCGCAGGGCAACATGTTGACTGATGGCTTCCTCTTTTCCACAATCAAGGACAGCCAATCCAGGAATGTGTTTTAGTGCTTGCTCATGAGATCAAGCCAGCCGTAAATGCCAGTAGTACCTGTCAGTCATGAAAAGACAACTGAGCACACAAATTACAGTAGTAGTTTAATATGGAGCCAGATCGGTCTCAAAAATTTTGTTCATACATCCACAACACAAGTCATATTTACAAAATCCTGTTTGTAAGTTTAAAACACAATTAGTAAATACATAAGTCCAATTCGTAGATTCAAAACACGATTCAAAAAATGCACAAATCCAATTTATAATTTTAAAACACGATTCAAAAATGCACAAATCCAATTCATAATTTCAAAACACGATTCAAAAATACACAAATCCAATTCGTGAAATCAAAACACGATTCATAAATACACAAATCCAGATTGTAAATTCAAAACACGATTCATAGATACACAAGTCCAATTTGTAAATTCAAAACATGATTCAAAAATACTCAAATCCAATAAATTCAAAACACGAATAATAAATACACAAATCCAATTCCTAAATTCAAAACACAATTCATAAATACACAAATCTAATTCGTAAATTCAAAACACGATTCATAAATACACAAATCCAATTCATAAATTCAAAGCACAATTCATAAATACACAAATCCAATTCCTAAATTTAAAACGCGATTCAAAAGTACACAAATCCAATTTGTAAATTCAAAACACGATTCATAGATACACAAATCCAATTTGTAACTTCAAAACATGATTCAAAAATACACATCTAATTCCTAAATTCAAAACACAATTCATAAATACACAAATCTAATTCGTAAATTCAAAACACGATTCATAAATACACAAATCCAATTCTTAAATTCAAAGCACAATTCATAAATACACAAATCCAATTCCTAAATTTAAAACACGATTCAAAATACACAAATCCAGTTTGTAAATTCAAAACACGATTCATAAATGCACAAATCCAGTTTGTAAATTCAAAACACGATTCATAGATACACAAATCCAATTTGTAACTTCAAAACATGATTCAAAAATACACATCTAATTCCTAAATTCAAAACACAACTCATAAATACACAAATCCAATTCATAAATTCAAAACACGATTCATAGATACACAAATCCAATTTGTAACTTCAAAACATGATTCAAAAATACTCAAATCCAATTTGTAAATTCTAAACATGAATAATAAATACACAAATCCAATTTGTAAATATAAAACATGATTCATAAATACACAAATCCAATTTGTAAATTCAAAACACGATTCATAAATACACATCTAATTCGTAAATTCATAACATGATTCATAAATACACAAATCCAATTCATAAATTCAAAGCACAATTCATAAATACACAAATCCAATTCATAAATTCAAAACACAATTCAAAAGTACACAAATTCAATTCGCTTTAGTGTCGCGCACACAGATGGTTAGATGCGCGCTAGTACGTAACTTGTGCGATGCTTGTGCCCTCACAGTCCTTCAAGGGCGCGAGATTCTTTTTAAGCAGCAGCAGTTGTTGTCGCTTTCACTTTAACCAATAAATAATCATCCTTTACAATAACATTGCTTAGTTAACTGGTGATCTGGGATCTTGAGACAGAACAGACCACTGTGCATAGTTTTAGATGCGTGAGAATATATATCTTTTAAATGTCAACTGTTTTGTTGAATAAAAAGTGTATGTATACAGCAGTATTTTGCTTGTTTTGACACATTATTTAATATTTGTGGCAAGGAAATAATTAGTTTGGTGTGACCAGAGAAAAAAAAGGTAAATCCTTATTGTGTTGAGCACTGAAAAGTCCTGTGAAAGAAAACTAATTGCAATGCGACACTTTCTTATGAAAGCATAACATATTTGCTCGTGCTCATTGAGTAAGCTCATAAACAAAAAACAGTTAAATGAACGAGGAGGCAAGTGCAAAAAACGCAAAATCTAAATGAAGTAATTTTAGCATGCCAAAGTCAAATTTATGCATATGAAATATATTTTCCCAACAACAAAATTGTGGCTAGTGACAATGGCGAGTGGCCAGGTAACGGTGGAAAACTACTAGCCACAGTGGCTGGTGATCATAAAAGTTAATGTCAAGCCCTGGTTGTATTTATGAACTGTGTTTTGAATTTACAAATTGTATTTTTTAAATGTGAATTGAGCTGTGGATGTATGAATTTTATTTTGTAAATGTATTATTTTTTAGACTGATCTGGCTCCATAGTTTAAACACATTAAAGGGAAATTAAAAAAAGAAAAAAAAAAAAAGCATTTTGTGTGTGTGTGTGTGTGTGTGTGTGTGTCATCACACACATATCTCATATCTCTTCAGTTATGACATTTTAGATATCACTTTGAATCAGTCACAAGCAGAGTCAAAGAGAGGACACACATGCACAAGAGTGTAAATGGGATGGGCATATATAATAGCTCATAGTAACATTCATTAGCTACCACTTTGCTAATATTTATGGCCATGTTTATGAGTTAGTTTATTCCCATTGTATTACACAGAGAAGTGAAGGCTCTGACAATTCTATTTTTCTATAATTACAACATATAATATAATTACTATAATTTCTGTAATTTGTTTGAGGGTAGTGCATTTATTTCAAACTGTGATCAAAACTTACTGGAACTACTTTTGCAGTAAATTAATTAATTGCACAACTTCCATTCAATCAGAATCAAGAATTTCAACAGACCATGGGGAGGAAAAAAAAAATCAGTTTACATCTTTGCCATTTTTTTATTGCAGACATAGTCCAGTTATTTGGACAATCTGTTTTTATTTCTGTATATAATTTCATTTTACCCTCTCTAATAATTCCACATTTATGCAATTTCTAGTGTACACTTTTTCTAGCTGAAACCCTTTTTTTGGCATATCTTACAATATATAATGAAATTGATTGCATAAGAAACAAGAAAAAAATTCAGCTGTGAAACAGAACTAGCTTTAAAAAAAAGTCCTGTTCTTCACTTGTCAAACCACATTTTACTCATTTTATATTACAAAGCCTGTTAACAGAGGCCAGAGGCATGAAAGATGGAGCATGGATGTACAAACATACAAAAATAATGTAAAAACATTGATTAGATTCTTTATTAATGACTTTTTTCACCACTTGTTTGTTCTGTTTCTTCTGTTATTAAGAGCAGAAATGTCACGTTGAGGATACTTTCACTCGCTGACATTTTACTTTCACTTTTGAATTTGTTATCTGTGTATCCTGTGAGAACGACAGTAGTGAATGCATTTTACAAGACAAGATATTGATGCCCAGAATCTGTGCACCACCTCTGCCATGGCCTTGTAACAAAATAAATGAATAAATATGTGAAGTCTGCCTTGTTAAAACTTGAGCGAAGTCTGACTCCTGCAGTGTGGTGTTTTTCTGCTGTATGGAGCAGAGCAGACAAATTCAGTGCATAACTGTAGCATCTGTAATTGTCCAGCTGATGAATATATATATATTTTTTCTATAAAAAAGTAAAACGATTGTTAGGAGAGAGCAGTGGGGGTTGACAGGGGAATAATGTACAGTAATCAATGTATAGTCAAAGAAAGCTAAAAGGAATTTAGCTTCAAATGACCTTCTATAGCACATTATGCAATGTAGACTGTGTCAAAGCCACTTTACAAGGATGAGAAAGATGAAGAAAATGTCACCTTGTTGAACATATTCTATATATAAAGCAGTTGCAGAAGTGGTTCTAGTTCAGAACTGATTCCATTCTGTTCAGTGTGAACAGTACTACTGTATGTACTTTTCCATTACCCTTCAAATTACACAAAATGAAATTGCAAATTAACTTAAAGTTTAAAAGGAAATTGTATGTTACTTATTAGGAATGCTTTTTTGAAATGACAGTCCAGGGCTCGACAGTGCGACCATTTCGCTCGCATTTGCGACTAAAAATAGACGTGTGCGAACTGGAAAATGTATTTAGTCGCACATGTGCTATATTCTTTTTTTAATAAGCTCGACTGATGACTTAATTCCCTCGGCCACGGTAAAACAACATGCTCTTCACGCTAACTTATGGTGGAAATCTATTGTGACTGTAGCACATGCTGACGCTATCAACAACAGCACATCCGATTCCCTACTGGTTTATTTACTTCACGTCAAGCGGCCCATCACCCATTCATACATACTTATTCACACACACAGACAATTTAGCTTACCCAATTTACCTGTACCGCATGTGTTTGGACTTGTGGGGGAAACCGGAGCACCTGGAGGAAACCCACGCCAACACAGGGAGAACATGCAAACTCCACACAGAAACGCCAACTGACCCAGCCGAGGCTTGAACCACTGACCTTCTTACTGTGAGGCAAACGTGCTACCCACTGCGCCACAGCTTAAATTATAAATAATTAACAAATACTATTTAAGCGGTTATTACTGTATGTTTATTAGCACTATTAAAACACAACCTAGTAATGCTGTATCAACTAGACGAGCAGAGATGCATTAAATGTTACACAAGTCAGTTATTTTTAGATATGTGTGTTTGTTGTCATCTTGCATTTGTCTGTACTCATTGCGCTGAAGTATCTCATCTGTTTATTTATAGAGCACAATTAAAAACAACTTAGTTGACCAATGTACTGTACAATGTTCTACAACAACAGACAACAAACAATATCAAGCCATACACCATAGTGAAGAGGTGAAAATATTTTTAACGTTGATTTAAAAATATGTAATGTAGGTGCAGTTCTAATGTGGATTGGTAGCATGTTCCAAAGTTTAGATGCGACTATGGCAAAACCATGATCATCCCAAGATTTTAACTTTTTAAAGATCTCCTCGTGTGAATTTATTAGGCAAAAACACTATTTATTTATATATTTGCACTGCGCTCCTAAAATTCTTTAATGTGCTCCTTTTCAACTTAGGAGCACATGTGCTACTCCTGAAAAAAGTAAGCGTCAAGCCCTGCTGTCATACTGTATTAATTTGTAATTACACCAAAGCTGAAAGGTTTGAAATCAGTAAGACGTTTACTGAAGGCTCACTCAGAACAAATCATTTGAATCAGTAGCTGTTTCTCAATATGCGATCTTGCATCCTTGTGTTCTCGTATAATGTCATCATCAACCGTCAAAGTTCAGTTCCAAAACTCAAGACTCAAGAAATGAAAGTTCCCCGATGTGTTCTTAAAGAGCCCCTATTATGGGTTTTTGAAAATCACCTTCCATGTAGTGTGTAACACAGCTCTTAGTGAAGTGAAATATCCAGCTAAAGCCTAAATCTGAAAGTGGACAGTTTTTAAAACTATTGAATCATCTATAAAAGAGTCGACTCATAGTGGTTTAAATGAATCGTCTTGATAACGAGTCATCAGCCGTTTCGGCGTGACGGCGTTACAAAACATAATGGTTGCGCGCGCAGACCCGGCAAAATTCAAACCTGCGGTTCCGCCTACTAACACAGCAGCAGGACGCTCATGAAGACGCTGTGCTTACCTGGATATTATTGGAAGTGTGAGGGGAAAAGGGGTTGTTCAGAAATCTGTACACTTACAATGGGCGGTCTATCACTACACCGCTCATGCATTAAGTTTCTTCCTCCATCTTGTAATGGACAGACAATACACCAGGGGTGCGGGCAAAATAAGGACAAATGATTAGGTACACCAGCAGGCTGCTGCACGCTGGGCTTCGGGCTTGTGAAGGGAGCGCAGGAGCCCGCAGAAATAGCTTGTCAGAGGACAGAGCATGCTACAACCTCCTGGCTGGGTATGTGATCGTTTGGAATAGCAGAGTACAGGTAAGCCATGAGAAAATATAGCAGTTCAGAGACGAGGTGCCAGAGCAACGATTGCAAATAGAGATGATCTACATGTTTTGTTACTAGTTACCGCATGCACTGTATCCGGTTAACTCTTTTTATTCTCATATCGCGTCTAATGCCACGTTGAAAACGTGGCGTGTGCTGCTTTGTTTATGCATTTAAATGTGTTTGTGAGCTCGTTTCACTAACGTTTGTCGTTGCTATGGCCACTGTTAGCTGATCCTGCACACGTGCAGCGATCAAGGTTCAGAATAGTTCAGCTTTTGCTGCTGTGTGGATTAATACTCAATGTGTGTCATACTTGAGAGCAATGCTGGTGTTAAACTGCACTGCTTTCGGCGCTGAGGTGTCTGAATACCACTGTTGAGATCCGGGTACTGTTTACTGTGGTGTTAGTAAGTTTACTTTGAAGCGTGTTTTGGGCGTCCGCTGCGATCGGATCCTATACCAATGTAAGCGACCCGGGGGCTTGATAAACCGCGCTGGGCATTTCACTGTTTCGCGCTGAACGCTGTTGACCAATCGCAACAGGCTGTCATCGATCCAGTCAGCGTACATTAGCTTCACGCTAAGGAGGGGTTTGAGAACAAATGAATCACTGAACGATTCATATGGGAGTAGCTGGGATAATTAGGTAAAAATAAATGCATATTATAAGACCATAAAAGTGTTTTTTGACCTTGCATACATATCAGTATGTTGTTAAAGACCCATAAAACCAAAATATGACCCTTTTCAATGTGTAACAGGGGCTCTTTAATATCGAGGATGCGTAGATGCAGACTTGAACGCAAAAACTTGCTTGAAAAGTTTCAGAAGTCATTGTGGTTGAATAAAGGAGAGTTTCCCTAAATGAGACTGTGAAAGTAAACATTGACATGAAAATTTTAACAAAGGCATAAACACATTAAGGGTTTTTATTTGCTGAAGTTTGTATTAACATTTTATTTGTTTTATTTGTATTTTGCAAAGTATATTTGTAAGGTGTGCATGTTATACAGTATATAGGAAAGGGGTGAAATTGTTGTATGACTGCTGTAATGTTTAAATAATTGTTAGTTAAAAATGTATGAAGGTCTGCGCCAGTGGTGTAGTGGTTAGTGCGTCAACACATGCACTCCGGTGCTCACGACGACCCGAGTTCGATTTCGCCTCGCGGTCCTATGCCAATCCTTCCCCTCTCTCTGCTCCCCATGCTTTCCTGTCAATTCTCTCTACTGTCCTATCTAATAAAGGTGAAAACCCCGAAAAATAATTATAAAAAAAAAAAAAAAAAAAAACGTATGTAGGCCATGTGACCGGAAGAACGCAGCATCTCATTTCTCACAGGACACGCTCTCTGTTCTCGTGGTCTCTCGAGTTTGTTCTTCCGAGGTAACTTGGCAAGACCGGTCTCCACGAGAACGCAAGTCCGTTCTCTGCATTCTTGGAATTGAGAAACAGCTAGTTAATCATTTAATGGAGACTCACTCTAAACAAATCAGTTAATCATTTAATGGAGCCTCACTCTAAACGAATCATTTGAATGAGTTAATCATTTAATGGAGACTCACTCTAAACGAATCATTTGAATGAGTTAATCATTTAATGGAGACTCACTCTAAACGAATCATTTGAATGAGTTAATCATTTAATGGAGACTCACTCTAAACGAATCATTTGAATCAGTTAATCATTTAATGGAGACTCACTCTAAACGAATCATTTGAATCAGTTAATCATTTAATGGAGACTCACTCTAAATGAATCATTTGAATGAGTTAATCATTTAATGGAGACTCACTCTAAACGAATCATTTGAATCAGTTAATCATTTAATGGAGACTCACTCTAAACGAATCATTTGAATGAGTTAATCATTTAATGGAGACTCACTCTAAACGAATCATTTGAATGAGTTAATCATTTAATGGAGACTCACTCTAAACGAATCATTTGAATCAGTTAATCATTTAATGGAGACTCACTCTAAATGAATCATTTGAATCAGTTAATCATTTAATGGAGACTCACTCTAAACTAATCATTTGAATCAGTTAATCATTTAATGGAAACTCACTCTAAACGAATCATTTGAATGAGTTAATCATTTAATGGAGACCCACTCTATGCGGATCATTTGAATCAGTGAGCCGTTGACTCCAATTTAGCTGTTGACTCCAAGTTACCTGGTCAACTGATAGATTTAGCTCATAAATTAAACACTACAGTTTTGTCTCTGAGCAGGTGATGTTTTTTCTCTTTCAGGTAACTTTTTACTCCACTTATTTCAGGAAATGTATTGGAATAAAAAAGCAAAGGTTTCCTAAAATAAAAATACTCTGAAGTAGTGATACTTAAAATATGTACTAAAGTACAGTAGTAAAGAAAAGCACTTAGTTATTGCCCACCACTGCTAAAAAAGTGACATTAAAAAGGGTTCAAACTTATATTTCACATTAACATTTTTTGTTCTACAACATTCCCAAAATTGGCAGCAGAGTTGTTTTTTAGCATCAATGATATAAAAGGAAATGTTTCTTGAGCAGCAAATGATGATGTTAGATTTTTTTTTTGAAGGATCATGTCACACTGAAGATTGGATTAATGTCTCAAAATCAAATGTTTCTAAATTAAAATGAAAATATCGGTATATTAAAATCTTTTGACTGCTTGTATAAAGTCTGCAGGTGGCAACAAATGTAACAGTTATTTTAATAATCTTTTTAATAAAATGTAGGTTTGGTAAGCTTGTGAGAAAGTGGACATGGTTCAGAAACTTGACCTTGTGATTAGCACACATGCTTGGACAAATTGAACTCTTGGCCTCATGTGGATGATTATAAGCTCATTTGTGACATTCATTCTATCCCTCTTTCTGTTTCGTTTCTTGTTCAATCTACACTCTCAGAAATAAAGGTACACGAGCTGTCACTGGGGTGGTACCTTTTCAAAAGGAACAAATTTGTACCTAAAAGATCTATATTAATACCTCAAAGGTACATATTAGCAGCTAAAAAGTACAAAAGTGTTCCTCTTAAATTTTTTTTTAGGTACTAATATATACTTTTGAGGCACCAATATGGACCCTTTAAGTACAAATGTGACAGCTTGTGTAGCTTTATTTCTGAAAGTGTATGATCTTTTGAATATCAGTTTTTGGTGTTATGGAAAATTACTCACTATTTACTTACCGCTCAAGTGGTTCCAATTATTTGAGTTTATTTTTCTTCCATTGAACACAAAAGAAGATATTTTGAAGAATGTTGGAAACCGGTAGCCACTGTTATTCATAGTAGTACTGTGGATATCATTGGCTACTGGTTTCCAACATTCTTTAAAATATCTTCCAATAATTTGACCACCACTCGTTCAAAACTCCATGTTGAAGGAAAGTCTGTACCCCAGGTGGAGGAGTTCAAGTATCTGGGGGTTGTGTTCACGAGTGAGGGAAGGATGGAACGTGAGATTGATAGGCGGATCGGTGCAGCAGCAGCAGTAATACAGTCGATGTATTGGTCCATTGTGGTAAAGAAGGGGCTGAGCCGAAAGGTAAAGCTCTCGATTTACCGGTCAATCTATGTTCCCACTCTCACCTATGGTCATGAGATTTTAGTCATGACTGAAAGGACAAGATCTCGGAGACAAGCCGCCGAAATGATTTTGCTTCGCAGAGTGGCAGGGCGCACCCTTATAGATAGGGTGAGGAGCTCTGTCACCCCAGAGGAGCTCGGAGTAGAGCCGCTACTCCTCCACATCGAGGGAAACCAGCTGAGGTGGCTCAGGCATCTGTTTCGGATGCCTCCTGGATACCTACCTCTGGAGGTGTTCCAGGAATGTCCCACCAGGAGGAGACCTCGGGGAAGACCCAGGACACGCTGAATGGACTATGTCTCTCGGCTTACCTGGGGATGCCTCGGGATCCCGCTGGAGGAAGTGTCTGGGAAGAAGGAAGTCTGGGGTTCTCTCATGACATCGCTGCCCCCGCAACCCGACCCCGTATAGGCAAAAGAAAATTAATGAGTAAATGTATTAGTTTTTTTTCTTCTGTTAAACACAAAAGAAGATATTTTAAGGAATGTTGGAATCCGCTAGCCACTGACAGCAATAGAAGTATTGTGAAAGTCAATGGCTACCGGTTTCCAACATTCTTTAAAATATCTTTCAATTATTTGATTTGTTTTCTGTTAAACACAATATAAGATATTTTGAAGAATGTTGGAAATCGGTAGCCACAGACATCCATAGTAGTACTGTGGACGTCAAAAGCTATGCTTCCATCCAAAGATGCAAATTAAATTTATGCACAAAACTGGAATATCACATAAAAGACATGTAAGTAAAGTAGCAATTCCATCCAAGTAGTCAAAGAGAACAAAATTGCCACTTCCTGATTAACTGGTGCCAAATATCAAGACTAAAAATGGAATTTGCTGTGGTAGGAGAAGCTGCCCCAAGTTTTTTTATTTAATAAATTACTTGTGCCTCAGAAGACAGTATGCCGACATGCAATGAACGCAAGGTGGTGTTAAAAGGCATAATACGTGGAGCACAGATGCTCTTGACAGTTCTGCAGGTGATTAATAATATAATAACACTAATACTGACGTTTTAGAAAGACCAAAACAACATTTTTGATGTTTTACAATGCGGTCAGCCTGCTGGTTTGTTCATTCACACATATTTTTATCATCACATGATTTTTAATGCGCATACTGGCATTTGTTTAAAAGTGTTTCCATTATAGTTTATGTTTAATGTAGTTTTTTTATCTTTTCTTATTGGATAAAAAGTTTATCCTACTCAGTTATGCGCATATGTTGTGTTATACGCATTTTCAAAATGTATGCACATCTTGGTGTTTCCATCAACCTTTTTGTGCGCATATCCAAAATGCGCTTAAAAATATGGTGGATGGAAACATAGCTAATGGCTTCCAGTTTCCAACATTCTTCAAAATATCATCTTTTGTATTAAGCAGAAGAAAGAAACTGTTAGGTTTGAATTCACATGAGGTTTGGAACAAGTGGAGAATGAGTAAATGATGACAGAACTCTCTTTTTAAAAATTCAGGTTTTCACCGCAGTTGACTGAATTAGCACTTGAACAGTTCTTGTAGTCATTTTTCAAGTAAAAGAGGACACTTTCATTACAATTGCACAACATATTATTTTCAGGAAAATCCAAGAAAGTGAAATTGGATCCTGCTTGGAGTAATTCACACTGTTCCACCTCACTGCAGGTACGAATGGATCAGGCAACTTTAAAAGAACTTTACGCTTTTTCACACTAATATATTACAAATTCAGGGAGATTGACTGTAAGCCGAATGCACATATAGCACAGCCTCCCTCTCCTACAACTCTCTGCTGCCCTTTATTTTAAATGGCCATTTTGCTATTGCCTTAGACTTAAATAATGGAGATGCCAGAGGCTAGAGAGTTCAACTTTACACCTAGTTAATTGGTTTTGCGTGAGAAGTTGCAGGGGTCATGTTGGCCGTGAGATGAGGGACTCTCCTGCTGCTGAAATGCCCTAATCAGTCACTCTAAAAAAGCTGGAGGTCCCATTTGACTGTCTTTTGAACTTGACACATGCAAGACAACCACAAAATTGCCGTTTTTGCTTTTAGCATTCTGTGAATGAAGGCCTGCAATTAATTTAGTGCTTCTGTGCCTTGGCATTAAAGTCTTATTCCAGTGATTTCATTTATTAAGGTGCAAAAAAACAACATCTGATTCAGTCTTTTAATTTGCTTCTCGAAATATGAGCTAAAATCTAAGTAACCAAAAAGACCGAATGGCTGCAATTCCACCTCTCTGCCTGCCAAAATACAAACCAAAAAGCCATTAAAAGTCTCAGCACAAGACTTCTACAGCTCTCGGAGACCAGACTGGTAAACTGGAACACTTTGTCCTGAAGTCCTTAAATGAGATAGGGTGAGAATTCCTGCTGCTGTTTCAGTCCGTCTTTTGAAGAGAAGTTAATTTTAGCTTTCCTAATGTGGCCATTTTTTTATTAGTCTAGTACACAGGAAGTTATAATGTTGACAAGAGCCTTTTTCACACATGCAGACTTTTCCAGAAATGACCAGTAAATTGCTGTAAAGAGATCATGTGTGAACAACCCCTTTTTTTAAATACTGGAAAAAATGTTTCTTCTAATGTACTTTCTGGAATCAGCAGTTATAACCCTTAAATTGCCATAATTCTGTGGTGTGTTTGCTGTTTGTTCAAACTACATATTAAAATGAGCTGAAACAACACAATTATGCAGTTTTTTTGGGGGGGGGCAACTTAATTGTTTTATATTAACTTAGAATCGTAAAAACTAATAAGTTAACCTAAATCCTTCATGTTGTCCAAACACTTGTGACTGTGTGACGAGACGCTTATTCCACGAAACAAGACAAGACATAAGATTGGGTTCACAAGAACGAGACGAGACAAGATTTGACACTATTTTAAGAAATCTTCAATGATGAAATACATTAATGGAAAATATTTGATTGAACTGAAAAAAAATCACAAATTGCAAAACTATTTAGGTGCTTTTTTTAAAATCAACTTGTAATGAATATTATTTTACTTCTATTTTAATGATTTCTATGCTGTAAATGACATGCAAACACTGTTAAATATTTTGCTAATATATGAATGGAAATTAGTGTTTATCAGGGCTTAATTTTTGTCTGAACACGCCAGATCCGGATCTGGCACTTCTGAAATCTGATCCAGCACCTCATTTTACCGATCTCCCTCCTCAACCGCCGTCCTCAGTCATCCACTGTTCACTTTTACTTTCTTCTGCTTTTCCCCAACCCTCTTCCATTTCGTCTGTGACACCCCTCCGCCATCCAACGCCCCGACATCCCCTAAAACACACCCCTACCCCCCGGGCTCTCCATTTTCGTGCGCAACACCTCTGCATTCACAGGTAACAGGACCTCGCAATTCACAAATTAAGCACTGGTGTTTGTATCTAATTTTAAATATTAGCAAAATATTTGCGTGTGTTCAGTCATGATGATAATGACTACAACGAGTGTATGTCTCCAGGAGTTCAGTGTGTGTGTGTCTGTGTGTGTGTGTGTGTGTGTGTGTGTGTGTGTGTGTGTGTGTGTGTGTGTGTGTGTGTGTGTGTGTGTGTGTGTGTCTGTGTGTGTGTGTCTGTGTGTCTGTGTGTGTGTTTGTGCACTCGGAGGAGATGTGTGTCTGTGGTCCTGAGAAGTGTCAAACAGTTGAGTGTGTATGGCTTATCTTGTCGCAAAATGCAGCTAAATTGATTATAGTGATTCAGCGTTTACGCCTGTACTGCACTTCAATAATGCGACTGAAATAGGAATACTCCACATGTCTTAATTCGAATAGTGTTTACAACGATTATTGCTTTAAGCTTATCTAAAGTGCTATTCCATCATATGTTATGAGCCGTGGTTAATGCGTGTAGCTGCAGTTGTAGTTGCGTTACACTCACCCTCCCAAACGAGTGACGCGCATTTCTGAGGCCAGCCTGTCAGGTGTGTGCAAAGCACTTGATGTGCGGTTTTAATTCAATCCTGCCTCCAATCTTCAGTGTTACGCTCCATCATAAAATCACAACTCACGAGACAACCTTTCACCTTGACGAGAAATTTCGTCTTGCGAGATCTCGTAGCCCGAGATCTGGTCACATCCCTACCAAACAAATCAATTGTGTGTAACCAAGCATTTTTTACAGTACAGTCAAAACGTTATGATGTCGATTGCACATTCAATAAATGCTGTTATTTAAATAAAAGCCTTTGAATCCTTTGTCCAGACTTATTTAGCTGCTGCTTGTTAATTAGACAATGCTTCCATGTTTCTTCTTACTGCCAATTGATAAAATGCTTATGATAAACCATTGCGAGTTTACCTGCAAGCACTGTCTACAGCTGTGTGCACACAAAGGAAAATGCAATTTGCCAAACAGGGAGTCAGAGTTCAGTACAAAACTAGTAATCTTTTGTTCTAAGGAGGGTCTCGCGAGTTGCAGCACATACTCAAATGTACCTCTCCAACATGAAAAAGTGTTCCGTCCACATCTCCTCTTTGTTGTTCACAATTCTTTTCCATAGATCTATAGAATTTCATTAGTTCATCGCACAGACCTCTGTTTAGCTATACGTGTGAACATAACATTTTTCTTCTGTTGACCTTATTCTTTAAAAACAAGTGGGTGCAGCCATTGAAATCTTTATGGCTTAAGATTTCCGGTCTCATTCACTTCCATTAATTCTTAGACGTTAAAAACAGCTCATTATGCTGTTTGATGTAGAAAACTGAGATTTTCTTTTTTTTTTTTATTGTTCTACAAGTCTTTTGGCCATTTTCTGCCATTTATTACTCCTAGTCATTTCTCCCATACACAACTGAATTGGAAGTTCTAAGGCAATTCCAAAAATGAGTGCATTTCCGCATTGCAGAATACCATAAATAGTTTAGCATTTTGGTTTGTCTCTGGGACAAGCTGCATGAATGCGAAAAATTTAATAAAAAATTGAACCATCAACAAAAAGACTGACCCCCATCATGTTTACAAATACAAACACAGTAGTTTAGAGGTAATTTCAGGTTTATAATATTTGAATTCACCAGTGTTTTTGAATGGATGTGTGAATTGTGCTTTTCCAGGATAAAAAAAATCGTACTTGCCTGTGTAAACAGGGCATTTTGGAATTTACAGGTAACGTTGTTCAGGTAATTTTTTAGATATTTACTGTTATTGTTTGACCAAACTTTTCCCCAAGCTTTTTGTTTTTGTAGTTAATACCCCTCCTTGACAAAACACAAATCATGCTTCTTGTATGAGTAAAACAATATCCCACTTTTATTTTTCTTCAGTGTTTTAAAGAGCATCAGATGAGGTCTTTCCAAACTGAAAACGTGCTTTAACTCTGTTACTGTTTATTAGTGCTGCTGAACAGACCAAAAATAAAAAGAGAGAACAATATAAAAACATCTATCTATTTAATGAAAATACAACTGCTCCAAGCATCTGTTAGTTTAGACTGAAACAACTTCAAATACGGTTAAAGTACAGTTTTAAATGGAAGTGCACATTGTTTTATTTGTCATACATTTATGCTAATTTTGTTGCACTCGTTAATATTTAGCGGTGGCATGGTGGCTCAGTGGTTAGCACTGTATAACCTTACAGCAAGAAGGTCGCTGGTTCGCGTCCCGGCTGGGCCAGTTGGCATTTCGGTGTGGAGTGCATGTTCTTCCTGTGTTTGCATGGGTTTCCTCTGAGGGCTCTGGTTTCCCCAACAGTCCAAAGACATGCGCTATAGGTGAATTAAAAAAACTAAATTGGCCGTAGTATATGAGTGTGAATGTTAGAGTCTATGGGTGTCTACCAGTGATGGGTTGCAGCTGAAAGGGCATTCGCTGTGTAAAACATATGCTGGATAAGTTGGTGGTTCATTACGCTGTGGCAACCCCTGATAAATAAAGGGACTAAGCCGAATGAAAATGAATGAATGAATAAATGAATGAATGTTAATATTTAAAAGAAAATATAAACTGAATAGTGGTAAATTTTGTGGTGTATTTTCCCCAGATATACAAGACATTTTATTAGATGTGCATACATGCACACGCACGCACACACAAAATCTATATTTATGCATTTGGTGGATACTTTTATCCAAAGTGGCTTGCATTGCATCAGTTCATGCAATCCCAGGGAAGTGCCTTGCTCAACTGTTTGAGTTAAGCAATGCCTGCATTTTATGCCAGAATGTACTTGAAATTCTCTTTTTGACTGATTCTCAAAGCCATCAGAGTTCATGTTTAGGTGCAACACCCTTCATATACTTCATATACTCTTGGGATTGTAGTTATTGTGGCTTGCGCTTCTCTTTTCGCCATCGCAGTGATTCCTCACACCCTATAATGTACAGAAAAAAATCATGCCTTCATTTTTGTTCAACCAATAAGACAAACTTTTTTTTTTTAGAATATCGAACGTTAATAAGAAAAATGTGTTGCATAATTCTTGACTAGAACCGGTAATTTGCTTCCACTTAATGCAGTATTCAATTCTTTTTTGCCAGTGCTCATAAAATAAGCAAGTTGCTGAAAGCACATCGTTGTTTGAAATCAGGAAAAAGGGAGTAGAATCAGTCCCTCAGCTTGGCATGAATTAAATAAGAGCACAGACCAGCTTTTAATCATTCTCTGTGAGGTGAGAAAATTCATTAGGAGCCGCCTTGAGAAACTTTGGCCTGTTTTTATTGTGTTCACATTATTAAAACATGAACACCATATGTGTGACTAACAGGAAATGGGTAATGAAAGAACATGCTTTTAAGGCCAACAGAGAAAAACGTCCGTGTCACACAACAAGTCACATTATTGTGGATATTCTGGGTGAAAATGCATGAAACTGTATTTCCTGTTTTTCAGCCAAAGGCAAACCACTTCTGCCAGGGGCATCGCTGGCGTCCGTGAGAGGAAAGAACTAGCTCTCACCTTTGTAAAGGTGAATCATCTGTCAAACACCCACAGCTCCATTACCGCCAAATAAATGATAGCCGCAGATGGAAACAAGGCAACACAGTAAGATCTTTCCCTAAGTCTGAACTTTAAATCAGCCAGATACTATCAAATTATCAGTGATAATTGTACCTGTTGGCTGCAGTTTAAAATATGATGAAGTTTGAGGGAAACCGTCTGTTCGAATCGAGTAAATAAAAGAGAAGTGCACTGCTCAGACATACTTTGATTGCTTCTATTGCGCTTATTTACAGATAAGAGCTGTTACTTGCAAGAAAGCTCTTATGTGAACCATTCTCTTTAAAGAACTATTGTTTTTCACTTAGGCTTAATAACATATTATAGTAACATATCAAAGTCCACATTTCCAGTGCTTTTAATGTGTCACTTTGATGTTGTGATATGTAATTGCCTCGCAGCACAAATGACTCAGGCGCAGCTTTGGAATATTTCTACGCAACTAAAACAGCGCCATGCCACATTTATTTCCCTAATTGCATGAAAACTGTTTAAAACGAGGGCCCAAAACATAAAAATGCTCATTTTACCTCTGAAAAATCATCTTGACAGCTGTTTGTATCCCCTTCGGCTTTTCAATAGTCAGAGATAATTGTTAAGAATGGCAAAATAAACAGTTTATAATGAATATGCCAATGTTTTCAGCCATGCGCATCAAAAGAATTCATAAAGGAAAACGGCCTCTGCCAGAAAGCATGGCGTCTATGAAACTGAGGGAATAAGGCAACTTTGTTTCAGGGTACACGGTGGCGGTGTGCCAAAACAAGCTAAATATATGTACATCCAACATCAAATGATATAAATGGACTATACACTTGATCTACTGAAGATATATCAGCCCCACACTGGACCGTCTACATTCTTGACTTTGGTTCAATATGCTAATGCGTATAAATTATATAAAGTCTTAATTCTTTCTTCCCCCCCGAGGATGCTGGTCTGCAGCCTTCATCAGGTTTGAGATAAACACAGCAGCTGCAGCAGGCCGCGGTTTCCACCCACACTCGTATCACGCTTTTATGAGACCGTTGTAATGTCAAATGCTGTGTTCATAACACCGGTCTCCACTGCTCTCCTAACCGCGACGCGCAGTAGAACTGTAAATTCCTGCTGAATGTGTTAAGACATCTGTTAAATGTTCTTAACTCTGAAAAGAAACCCTGACTATGCCGTACAGCTCAGCCTGAGAAATTGAGCTGTAAACATGGAGGTGTTAAATTTCATCTGAGATTCTAGCAAGCCAAAGGATTATTTAACCTCTCCTGGACCCCCAACGCGCTGCCAGTCATACAGTATGCGCAGCTCGTAACACCTTGTTGCACTCAAATTGTTCTGAGAAATTGGAAATCACATGGAAGAAAAACAGTTTAGGTATTATTATATTCTGGCTGCCAACTTTGCTTAATGGTTTCCTTTTTTTAAAGATTTGCATTCCATATTTAAATAAGTAATTAAACAGTTAAGCCAAAATAGTTTAATCTGTCATGACATCCCTTTGAAATATCAATAAATGTGTTAAGATTTTTGAATATGTGTTTGTTCTGACAGAACAGCTGATTTAGTTAAGCAGTTTCCTTGCCCACTGCAGTGAATGGTCCATACTTGTGCATTATTTAAGAGGCCTTGGGGTTTTAGTGTAGAGCCTGTTATGGATTATATATAGCAATTAGCCATTAGGTTTAACTGTTGCTCTGCTCCCTCTACTGGTGAAATAAATATAATTTTAACTTAATTTTAGTAAGTTATTGCTTCGTATATATTCGTATACTCTATATATGCTTCGTATCATTAAATAATGGCCCTGGGTCATTTGAAATCTCCAGTAAACAGAATTCTGGGATATATTACACCTGCAGGCTATTTGCATCTCAGTGTCATTAGACATGTGTTTTATAACAATGAATGAATGAATGAATGAATGAACACGTGTGAAATGTTCCATTACCCATGGTTAAAATTGTAAATTAAGAGTGTCTATTCCTACTGCAACAAGAAGGTATTTTATTGTTATGGTTTTTAGTTTAGGGAAATATTAAATCATAATTTAATGGTTTTAACATATTGCTCAATTTCCTTCGGCTTATTTTCTTCTTTTTATCAGGTGTCGCTGCAGGAGAATGAACCGCCAACACACTACAACAAATAACCAGACCCACCTGGCACATTAAAGTTTTCATTAAAACCAGTACAGTGCCCATTATAACCATTAAATCCACTCACAAACAACTGTTAAAAAAACACCGCCTCAATAGAGATACGTGTTTCACCTCCTATTTCAATCACTGAATGTAAACCGTTGATTTTATGAATGGGTTTCCCGCGCTAATTATTCGAAATAACGGTCGACCGCTTTCAAATGAGTCAGTCGTCAATAACTGCCAATCGCATGTGATAGACGTCGTTCGCTTTATGGAGATCGTACTACAGTTCTGTCGCGTCGCGGACAGTGAAATCGTTATGTTAAGCGTGACTGTGGGTCCTCCTCTCTCTCTTTCTCTCTCGCTCTCCCTCTTTCTCTCTCTCCCCC
Source organism: Danio kyathit (assembly GCA_903798195.1). NCBI lineage: Eukaryota > Metazoa > Chordata > Actinopteri > Cypriniformes > Danionidae > Danio > Danio kyathit. Next base: position 28,516,637 of record LR812532.1, read on the forward strand.
TCGCTGTGGTCTGTTCACTTTAAAGCAGTTATAAGCGCAGCAGACCCACAGACACCAGCAGCCAAGCTCCTAGCGCGGAATAACGTCCACTAGCAGAGACCTACGGGACTTTATCCGACGTCTTTTTAAACCGAACCCCCTGGACGATGTTCCTCGTGCAGTATACAGGTACGCTTTCTCTTCAGATCAACTTAATTGTGTAGAATAGAGGCATTTTAATGCGGTCAGTCGCGTTTATGTGTCTATAATACAGAACTGGGAGCCGCCCGTTAAGTACGGATGTTACGGGCAGAGAAATGAATGAAAACTCTGATAAGAAAGAGCATTACACACGGAGAACACAGAGCTGTCCTCGTCAATGACTTTAATAGCAGAATTTACATTGCGCTGTACTTTAAATAACGTTACTCATCTTGCCGGTGTATATTTCGGCTGTCTTGGTACCCACTGTAGTGAGCTGTCTACAAATACAGCATCGGCGCGTGCAGCATTTTTGATTAGTATAACGTTGCACATTTCTGAATCCCCTTAAAATGTTTAGCTGGGTAGCTCACTGTTTGAAATTGAGACACAGCCGTCGTCATTCAGGCGATATTAGAGCGCAGTCGCCGACAGCTCCGGTGATTAAAACAACTGTTATGCACCCGTTATAATGAGATTATAATGACATTGCAATTAACTATATTTGTGTTCCTGCGTGTGATTACTGTTCCTGCAACATCTTGCCACATTCAGGCAATGCATCAATCCATTACAGTGATAAGTGGAAATCCAATTCACATGTAGTGAATATATATATTGGGAAAATATTCCGTGTACATATATACACACGCGCGCGCACACACACATATATAATAGTCTGCCTTGGAGTTCAGGATAAAGACTGTAAGTCATGTTGTCAGTTTCAGCAATACAAAGCATGACTCAAATTGTCGCTTGTAAAGGTGTTGGCAAGATCAATAATAGTTCAAGCTGACCAAAAAAAAAAAAAAAACAAGTCGCTTTTGATGTGTGTAGTGAGTATAGTGACAAAAAACATAACAAAACAGAGGCTGAGTAAGAAGAATTTCTGTATTGAAAAGGCTCTGCAATTTTTACCTCTTTAATTAACTTCTAAACATAAATATATGAACTTTACAAATATTTTTGATAATGTTTACAGTATGTTAACATTACTGTTAAAAGCGTATGCATCAACACTGAATGTTTTTTGCATATGTTTTTTAGATTGTTAACTATCGTATTAACTAATGCTAACTTTTTTGAAAAGTGTTATGCAGTAGGTTATTGCAAACTGGTCTAGTTATAGCGATACATATCATAGTATCCTTGCACTTGTTGTTTTCAAAGCTATTTTTACAAAGATGATTTCTGAGCACAGTCATCACTAACATGATTTATGACGACGCTTGTCCTTGATAGGAGCCTTTTAATGAATGCATGCTGAATACTACTTTGTCGTTATGAGAAGAATGGAAACTATTGTCATCTTTTACTCAATATCAGATCAGAGATTTGCTTCAACACTAAATGCGTGCATCAGTGAATGGTGGGTGATTTGTGTGTGTATGTGTGCATTGATAGGATACTAATATATTAGTCATTTTTCGCTTTTCTTTCACTGTGCCTGTTTACTAAAGGCGTCTGGCAGTTGTCTGAGTAAATCTATTCATCCTAACCTCAAGTGTGATGGAAAAAAGCTTCTTATTGCTCAGTGACAGCCATGAACTTTCTCGCACGTAGCTCTTTTGGTGGGCAGGGAGTGGCCATTTAAATTGCACATAATGGATAGTCTCTGGGCTTTCATGAGAACTGAAATGAAAACAAAATGGGGAGGGCAGCTCTGAAAGAGTGTTAAATGCATTTGTGACAGTGGTTACTTAAAATGATCCAAGAAATGGTTTACTTTTCTGATAAAAGAAGACTTAGAAAAATAGTTTATGGGCAGATGGGATTTGGTGATTCACTTTATAAGAAGAGCAAGAGGATTTAATGCACAGAAAAATATTTTTTTAATCTAAAGGTATTTATTCATGCAAGAGAGCGAATAGACAGCAACAATCCATCAGTACTTTAATCTGATAAACTCTAAAGTAGTACAGTAGTTGTGATTGTTCAGCTTTAGAACCAGTTCAGCATCTCTGATTAAAAAAAAATCATAAGCACTTGTTCAATAGACTGAATTTTTAATAGATTAGAACTCTGATGTTTTAGAATCTCTGAGTAAATTCCACGTTAACTCAAAAGTACAGACAGATCAAGTGACTAAAGTATGAAGCTTTCTGAATCACTACAGCAAACTTGTATAATAATAATAATAATCACTGTAAAATCGAACATGGTTGTACAAATGTGGTCTGGGAAACCTGTTGCTTTGTTAATCCAATGCATGCCATTTTTTAGTTTTCAATTAGGGGTTACTTATGAGCTCCACTGTGAACAGTTTGATTTAATTATGTGGATCACCTCCGTTATTATTTGGTCCTTGTGCTTGTGAAAATTAGAACATTTTCCTGTAAAGATCAGATACATTCATTCGTTCATTTTCTTTTGGCTTTTCCACAGCGGAATGAACCGACAAATTATCCAGCAAATGTTTTAGACAGTGGATTCCCTTCCAGCTGCAACCCAGTACTCGGAAGCATCCTTACACACTCATTCGTACACATGGCCAATTTACTTTATTCAGTTCACCTATTGCACATGTCTTTGGACTGTGGGGGAAACTGGAGCACCCGGAGGAAACACACACGAGCACGGGGAGAACATGCAAACTCCACAGAAATACCTCTGAGGCGACAGTGCTAACCACTGAGCCACCGTGTTGCCAGATCAGATACATATTTATCTTATTATAAACATAAGATACATATTTAGTAAAATACATGTAAATAATATTTATATTTGATCATTTTATTTGTTATTTTTTTATTTACATTAGAGATAATATTGTTATCAAGAACACGACCTTGTATGTCCAAGAAATGTATTATTAATGGTTGTTTATATGGTCGCTTTACACATCTGCCAGCACACTATATAGACAGGCTGTGACTTTCTTTCATTGGTCATGCAGCTTCAGGTAAAATGAACTTGCAGGTTAGAGTTTACTAAACATGTACACTGAATAGACAGTTTGTTTGAGTGGCATTTAAACAAAGTGTTTTTCTTAACACTCTTTCATTTTGTTGCCAAGCTCAACTATTTTCAAAATAACATGTAATATTTTCAGGATTGACCTGTGGCACAAATAAGTGTCACCAAAGGCCAAATTTAATGAAAAAATTGTAATTACGATTATGCGGGTTCCCTGGTATGGATGGATATCAGAGTTTGTTGTATGCGAAAGTTCACATTTGTGTAATAGTAAAAAAAATAATAACAATAAAAAAAAAACCTGTGGCATTATGTAAGCAAACTGAAATTCAAATGATTAAACAGTTGCTGTAGTTTAAAAATGTGTAATATTGAGTTAATATGTGTAAAAACACATGCCAACGCATTCTGACCTGTTAAAGGTTATTGCATTTCTATGAGAATTTAAAACAATTTTTCTACCACTAAAGGCTGCATGGTAATATGGCATCTTACAAAACTCTTTTTTTTTATGTGAGTGATGGCACACTGGCAATTTCAAGATGCATGATTGGAAGGGTGAAATGTACTTATCATCAGCTGGAAGGACTTCTGCCCACTAAGTGGCAGTATTCATGTGCCCTCGAAAACTTGTCTAAATTGGAGAAAAAGCAGGGCTAGTTTTTATAATATTTTACCATCTCATATTTTGTTTTCGTAATCTTTTTTGGTCAGTCTCCACTATCCAAAATCCACTATAGAAAAGACAGATAGTATTAAGTTACAGTAGGAAAGACAAACTTTTTTAACAGTAATGGTACAAAACATTAATTAATAGAGGATTATATACATATACAAATACATACAGGCTGCTTAAAATAAAGTTGATATGTAAAGAGTAGATTGTTCTTATAGCCAAGACACAATATGTCTTTGAAACTTTATCTGAAAAGTTATCTGAACTATACTGCAAAACCCAAGTCAACTTTATCAAATGAAATGAGTGTAGTTAACTCAAAATTGACTGAAAGTTAATTCTACTCATTTGAAAAGAGTTTTGAACTCAGTGTTGAAGGTAATGAGTTAAATACATTACTTCAACTTACATGTAGTAAGTTCACAGTACTCATAAAGATTAGTTTTTAACTCAAATGGTTTGTAGCAATCGTTTTCCTCAAACGGTTTGAATTGATTTAACTTATTGAGTTTTACAGTACTCAGTTGGTTTAAGTTCTCTTCATTTATTGGGTTTTACAGTGCTCAAACTGCTTCATTTACTCAAATGGATTAAGTTCACAGTACTCATTAGAATTAGTTTTTGAACTTAAATGGTTTGTTGCAATCGGTTTACTCAAATGGTTTGAGTTACTGTAACTTATTGGGTTTTACAGTGTACTGATAGCATTGGGCAGACATACAGACTTCAGTGCCACTGTATTAACATTGTCTTGGAGATCACTTTGGATATAATGTGATATGAAAACAAAACATTCAAAAACAATTGACTTATTATGGATTACTCTGCTGTCAAGTTCAGCAAGATTTTATTTCAGCTGATAATTGACAGTTATTGTGGCATTTGTGCAGCTACCACTATTACAAGCAGGCACTTTTTGGAATATTTTGCCAGTTAGGTACAAATAGGAGAAAAGCTCATATTATCCGTCTTCTGTGACATATTGTTGAAGGTAGGCAAGATACATGCGTCACTGTGAAAGATTTTACTCTTTAATGCATGTGATTCATCTCTGCCGACATGGAGTCATATAGTAATAATAATAAAAAATACATAAAGTCAAGTCTGAAATTATTCATACCCCTGACAAATTCTGACTTAAAGTTTTTGTTCAAATGTAAATAAAAGCTAGAAGTATGTTTTTTTTTTCCAACAATGATACTTGCACATCATCTTATTATCTTTTTTGGAGAAGCCTTTGACATTTCTTGCTGGTTGAATAAAAGTAACTTTAAGTCAAAATTGGCCTGGGGTATGAAAAATTTCTGGCTTGACTGTATATGATGCATGGAAAACCGTGTCAGAAATTGTAACCATTCAGAGGGAGTTTGATTCATGCATTGATAATCATTCATCTTGTTCATGATACCATGCATTATTCAGTGCTGCAGGTTTATATAAAAACGCTTCCCCCTCCAGAAATGGATGCCTTGTCAAAATAAAATGACATCAATGACATTAAATTTTCAATAGCTGGGGCAAGTTGCAGAGCCAGCCAGTGACATTAGACCATCCAGAAAGCAGAGATCCATATCAAGCAACAGCACAGTGACCTGACTTTCTCCAGTGGAAAACTTGCTGTCAGGGTGAACGATACATCCAGATGGCCAGAATTATCGTTACTATGCAAATGCATAATCATGTTGCAGATGCATAATCAAATTGCAAATGCATAATCCTATTGCTTTTCCAAGCAAAACAGGAACTCCTTTACAATTTTAAAAGTAGCTTGATGATTGAAACGCTCTATGATTCTTCTTAGCTGATTATTAAGGGTGTGACAAGATCTTGTACGACGAGATCTCGCGAGATTAAATTGCAGAGAGGTTTCTCGTCAAGGTGAAAATATGTCTCGTGAGTTGTGATGTTATGATGGAGTGGGAGGGTGAAATTAGCATTGACGATTGGAGGCAGGATTGGATTTGATCTGCAAATAAAGTGCTTTGCACAGACCTGGCAACCCAGGCTGGCCTCAGAGTTGCGCTTGTCACTCGGTGGGCGGGTGTGACGTAACCGCTTTTTTCACCGGAGTTCAGCAGGTGCCGCATCCAACATAGGCTACAACTACAGCCTCACACATTATGGTTCGTATCCATGCAATGGAATAGCACTTCAGATATGCTGAAAGGTATAATCGTCGTAAACACAAATGGAATTACGACGTAGAGTATTCCTATTTTAGTCGCATTATTGAAGTGCAGATATGTAAACGCCGTAATCAAACTATTAACACCGTGAAGGACTTTAAGCCGCATTTTGCGACAGGACCTACACACCTAGTAAAGCACAATAGACGCACACATCTCTAAGCGCTCGCAAACAAACACACACTCTCACTGAATAAACTCCTGGAGACCCATCGTCACATCATCATCACGGAACACGTTTGTACTGTCCGGAAAAGCTGAATTTTTTTTCAACTCTCCTATTAGTCCTTCATATTCGCATGATCCCATCTGGTAGCTCAGAGTGAGCCACGGGGCCTGAATGAAATCTTGCTAAATGAAAGTGAAACTCATTTATTAAATTAAAAGTGAAATACAAAAAATTACATATATTTGTTTCAGTGTGTGGAAATAAGTTTGAATATATCATGTGAAATTGTACAGGGGAGAAACCAGTCGGTAGAGTTTATAGCTAAATATTTAGCAGTGTTTGCATGTCCTTTATGACATAGAATTCATTTAAATATTTTACAATATTTTTAAAAAGCACCTAAATTGTTTTAAATGTTGTGATTTTTTTTTTCTAGTTGAATAAAAATCTATTTTCCATTCATATATTAGCAAATATTTTGCTAATATTTAAAATTATATATAAAAAGATTTTTCCATTCACATAGGCTATTAGCAAAATATTTATCAGTGTTTGCATGTCCATTACTGCGTATAATTCATTAAAATAGAAGTAAAATAACATTCTTTACAAGTTGATTTAAAGAAAGCACCTACGTGGTTTTGTGATTAGTTTTTTCCCAGTTGAATAAAAGACTATTTTCCATTCATATATTTCATCATTGAGGATTTCTTAAAAATAGTGTAAAAATCTCGTCTCGTCTCGTTCTCGTGAACCCAATCTCGTATCTCGTCTCGTCTCGTGGAGTAGGCATCTCGTCACACCCCTACTAATTATCTTTCTGACCTGGACATCACTCAGATCAATGTGCTTTCCATGCATGACATATCTTTGCTGCTTGCAGTCTTTTTAAGGCTTTATCATGTGTGCTTCAAAGCTCATTTTAATGCATAGACAGTGTTTTAGCCGTAATTGAGTTTGTTGTACTCTCACGGCTCTCCACATGGCAATCGCTCCAGTAGTTTGCACAGATCTGCGTCTTTCTGTGATTTGCTAATTAAAAGCTGTGGTATCCAGCGCTAAAGAACGGTGTACCTGATAATTGACGCTGCAACAAATGCTCCTGTGTTGGATAATGAAGAGCCACATTGCGTCGAGTCCTGCTGGGTAAGCGTTATCAGCACTGTTTTTATTCAGTGCATTTTCCCCTTTGTTACAAGAAACCAATTTAAGTGCATAATGAGAGGCTAGTTATAAATATTTACTCTGTTTGACAGTTTTAGCTCCACAAGAAAAACAGCGAGTATAAATATTAATGTAAATGTTTAAAGATTGGATCAGATTTTTATGGGGTTGTTAAACAGACCGCATTTATAACCAAGCAACCTAAAGTTAGCCTGAAGGATTTTATTTCAGATCACACATGTTTGTCGCAGTGACATCAATAAAAGTATTCAAGCTATCTTAAATCCTAATGAGATTTTTTTTTTAAGCCTAATTATTGTTTATGAGGCCCTTTGTGTATTTGTTTGATTCTCTCCTCTCAGACGTGCCAGAGCACAACACGGCGGCTGGGTCTCTCTCCATCTGCTAATGCTAAACATTCTGTCCAAACACATTTCAATTGTGCAACAAGTAATACTGGCTAAATCTGTTTCTTTTGTTATAGTACATTGGTAGAATTTAATTGGTAATCATTAATATATCAAGTCTTTGTTTTCTGGACTGGAAAAATGAAACAAAAATGTTGTCATATTGGATTTAATTGGATCTATAGTGCTGTATTGTGTAAAACAGTTTACAGACTCTTCCTGAAACTTTTTTTATAGTACAATGACCTTTTATATGTCATAATATATGTCAAATTTGCATTTTTTTAGTTCCTGGCCCCTAAACATTTGTAATATATTTTATAGCAGACTCTGTCTGCGCATTGATTCTAAAAATAATTGACTCCAAGGTGTTGATAATAGAGAGGTCAGAATTGAATTAGATATCAGCTCTTCTTTTAAATTTTTAAAGGTCTAATTGATAATTTGACTCTCTCTTGCAAATAATGATCAGAAGTCACTTGAATTGTCTCAAATAACCTGTGGTTTACTTATACCATTGCCTACCATTTCTAACTGCTCCAGTAGTTATGGTATGTCATACTGAAATATTCAAATACAACATAAGCATGTATTGCTACCTTTCATTTAAGTTAATGGTATTTACCTAATGCACATATAGACACTGATGCGTTGGATCGCGTCTCACTGTAGTTTTTAAACATGATATTTAATTAATCTTGTCTCTATCTAACGACTCTTTGGTCTTTTGAATCTGTCAGATAACGTGTCACAGCGTCAGTACACTGCTTCAAACTTTCGCTTTCATGCCAGTAATTTTAGCGAAAACCTCAGATACTGTTGGTTGGTTCCTGTTGGTTGTGCACCTTTTTTATCAACCAAGTTTGTCGACGTCATTATAACGATACAGATCACTCTGCCTATTCATGCCAGAGTTCCGTGGAAAAAGTGATTGACAGGTGGTAATTTGTGTGTAACTTATCTTTATTTATTTATGATTTGGTAATGGGTAAAACAAAGACCGTGTGGGTCAGGTAGTTGAACGGTAGTGAATTGAAGTTGTAATGGCAATGAAGTAAAATAAATTCAATAAATTATTCATAAATAATTAATTCACCGTCGCCTACGACAACGATGCCATCGTCCATCGCAATGTTTCACATTAGACATTGTACGATGCCAAATTGGTCGACATCGCCCAACCCTACACGGAATCGTGTCCATTGATTCTAGAGCTAGGAATCGGAACTGACAGTTTTGATTCTGAATTGATGGTATAAGATTTTGACAGTATGATAACCTTGGATACAAATATCACGGTTTGACACTATTGTGGTTACTACTCTAAAATATATTCTTTTTAAATATCTGGATAAAAAAACTTAACTATTTTCCCCTTTGAGCAAAATGTATTTTATTTTGAGAAGCAATTAAAAATATTTTGGAGCAGTAAACATGTCAGGCTAAATAATTCAAATAAATCACTTCTGCTGTCTTCTTTAGTTTCAAAAACACTGATTTCTTTACAATTTAAAATGGCATCTTTAGATATCTTTTCTGCTGGAGAGACTGTTGTTCTAAACAACATCACCAAAAAGAACTGTTAATTTTTTATTTTTTACATACAGTACCGTTTACCGTAGGAACGGTATAGCAGAAAATGTTAGCGGTTTTAAAACCTTGACTTTTCCAAACCGCAGTATACCTTGAAAACAGTTGTCTGCCTACTGACAGTATGAGGGAATTTCGAAAAATTTGGAATTAGAACAGCTCTAGAAGATTTTCCTGTCGCTATATAGAGATATAGTTAGCTCAAGTCGGATGTGTGTGAATTTGCGACACAGCACCATGATCACCCAGGTCGTTGGTCAAAAAAACAAATAAATAAAAATAAAACAAATAGCCTGCTGGGCCCTCAAGCAAGGAAGGAGATTCAGGTTCAAGTGCCCGTGACAGCAGCCCCATCTGACTCAAATGTTTGCTGAAGTGGAAGTGAGATAGAAGCCAAAAAGATTCAGCTCAAACCCCCTGCTACTAACAAGGCCTCATCACTTCAATTTTAAGGAAGTAGGCATAATGGCTGAGAGGATTCTGCTCTGCCCTTGCAGTGATAAATAATGGCCTTAAATCTGGCAGCAGTGTAAAACTTGTGTTCAGAGGACCACCTGAAACATTGAGAAAGTGAGACAACAAGAACAAGCTCACTGATCATTATTGACAACTGTCTTTCGGAACGCAGAAGGCATCTAATTCAACCTTCCAGTTGACAAACAGCAGCAAAGTGTCATGTTTGTTTGTGACTATCTAATTTAACCCCTCAGGGTTATCCTCACTGAGCTCAGGCACTAGAGCATGTTGGCTCGCCGAGGGCCAAACGCTTCCGCTGGAGAAGCACTAAGCCTCGGTCCACATCCCAGTTTGAGATGAAGCAGATTGGTGGCTTACGAACTGCCATGCACTGTTGCCGGTGCTCTGTGGTGAGCTCTCCTTTTGAAGCACTTGTAATATTGTACATTTCTACTGCAACACACACAACGGTGCGAGAGATAAAGCGAACTCGAGTTTTTGTTGTTACTATGGTATTTTTTTTGTCCTTCCTTGCCAGCATTGCCAGGAAAAAACAATTGGAAGCAGCACAATATATAGCATGATGGATCATCCAGAAGATGCAGGATAGTACATCTCTCAAGTGTGCCTGTATTTGCTTGGGCCCCTGAGAACGTGCCGGGATGCAGCCGCTAGCTCACTGTAGATAATGGAAAAAATCACATGTTCCTCCTATTTTTCATCTAATACTATAAATCTGCGCTGAAATTGCTTTTTTCGTTTAAGCTAGAGTCACTAGGTAACTCGCATATGTGTACAGTCGCAAGTAAAGAACTTAGCTTTTCATACACTACTCACTGGGACTTTTCTTTACCTTGCGCCCTTGTTTTATTGAAAACTGAAGCACAGCGTATTGTAATTTATTCATTTTTGTTTTCCTGTTTTAGCATGGATAACTTATTAAGTTCAGTCCAGTTTTGACTCTGTGATTTTCCACTGTCAACGTGGTTTTGATTTTGAGCTTGTCAGCTGCTATTTTTGCATAAACACACAACCCCCTAAGACCACCACCTTTCATTAGGAATCTAAAACACTTAAATAAGCTCAACTTCAAACCACAAACTGTAGGATGAATGAACGTCTCAGTGTATGATTTGAGGTCAGGCGTCAAAGGAAAGGCTGTAACCGTTACTAGTCTGACGTTGCCACTGACCAGCCCCCACGCAGTTTAAACATGACTTCTGAACCTTTTACTGTGCTTTAAAAGGAGCTTTGAATTTCTTAAAACCTCCAGAATTAGTTTTGTCAGAACTTTCAACCCATGGGATTGGCTTTGCACACTAAAAGATGACACATCACAAGGTGTAATGATTTACCTCTAGTTTTGCCACTAACTTTATTGCTATCTCTATTTTTACCATAGGAATGCATGCTGTGGAGATGACCCAGTAAATCTCTCTATGCTTGTAAGGGAGGTCAGCGTTGGTTTACAGCTTGAGATCTCTCATTACATTTTTTTGTATGCGTTTTGACCTTTTCTCAACCTTGATGGTTCACAGTGCTGCAAATCTGCCAAACTTCTCAAACCGAATTCTGTTTATTTAGCAAGTTAAGCCTTTTAGTTTGTTCACAGGGGGGATTTTGTGGAATTAAATTGCTTTCATTTAGTGCTATGCGTTTTGTGCTTCTGTTTGTCTTTTATCTAAAACTGTTTACAAAAACTTTAGAGGTGAACCACGGATTGTCCATAGTAGTTTGTAGTTTTCCAATGATTTTATAGAATTCATTTGTGAAAAGTCACCTTCGTTGTTCTGCTCTGTTCCTTTACAAGCTTCTTACTTTAAAATGTTACTTTATCCCGTTTTAGTATCAAAACAAGTGCATCGGAGTGGTTGTGTATCATGGCCTTATTACATGCAGTTCTATTGAATTGATAGCAACAAAACCTATCAAGGGTACAGGGTAGCAATTAATGCCTCTCCTTGAGGGGAGAATGAATGAGAACTGATTTCATTAAAGAAAATGCTTTTAATTAGCACCTGGCCCTTTTGAAGTTCAGTTAATAGAATTTTGGCAATAGAATGTTATCGAGGGGGTGTATTACAGAAAGTTTCTTATCTTAGGTCTTCAGATTTGAAACATTAAATTAGGATTTTCCCCCCTGCAAATTCGGATTACTTAAATTTTACCTTGATTTGGGATTCATTTTTGCAGTAGAAATGGCTAGGAAGTCTGTAATTTCTTACAAGGGGTTTTGTGATGTACATGTAACACTTCTTCCTGCTCCTCAAAGGGGGTTTCTACCATTAAACATCTTTGTTCTTCATTTTCTATCATCAATAAATGTAATGCCATTGTTGAACAGCACAAAACATTTTTTCCATTAGGCTTTTGAATAATTTGGAAGTTAGAACAGCAGTCAGGTTGTCCTAAAGTCAGGGGCGCCGCTAGAGGGGGAAAAGTGAAAAGTTAGGACGATTCTAAGGGCCCACACCATTTTGATGCCCCCAGAGATACTATTAGTTGCCCACCAGAATCAATCTCCCCACGCTCTTCACTTTCTCCAACGACATGAAATGCTTTCATAGGGCCAGCGGCACCCCTGCCTGAAGTTAAAGTGAGATTTCACCCAAAAATTTAACTTTACTCATGCTTACCCAAGTTAGGATGTTTCCTATCTGTATTTTAGATTTTAAAAAAATGCACTTAGTACTTAATGCTATAGTCCAGAATGTGGTCTTGAAATCCTGAATAGATCATGGTTACCAAACAGATAGGATAAGATTTTTTAAATTATGATCTTTCTGTAACACGTCCCCCAGCTCACAGAATTTTCCTGGACTTTCACCCCACAGTGCTAAAATGTCTCAACGAGACTTAAAACAGGCAGCTTGCTCTCATATTGATGGCGTAGCAACGGGATGTGGCTCTTCACAGTCAGTAGCTTCACACCAGCAGGAACAAGGTGCCGGAGCCAGGGTTTTGGAGGGGACACACCTGGTGTTTGGATGCACAGCGGCTGTGATTGGTTTACTCTGGCCTGCCAGTTTGCAGAAGCCAGGACCACCGCTGGCCCTGAAGATAATCCATCTGTCAGCACCTGTCAGCTGGCTCCCCTGTGCCCCTGTACCCACATGGTTGTGTTGACAGGGGGATTCAGTATACATCTGGGTTACATCACCGAGGGCCACTCAACTGAATCCACCGCAGGTGTAAGCAGCCCCTCTTCGATAAATGTGGAATGTCAATGGCGTTCTTGAGGTAATGACAAAATGACTGACCTCTTTCATTTCCTGTGGCTCGTCATCAGGGAGTTGAAAACAAACGATGAGTGCTTTCTTGGGGCACGGTCCGAAACGGTGACCGTTGAGGTCGGTGACAAGCAGGAAACTGAGGAGCTGCCAACGATTGACTGAACATCATGGCACTGAACATAGCCATTACAGAAAGAAAGTAATTGGATCCACAAATCAGCAGATGGGTACAGGTTTATAGTGGCGCCCAGCTTTATGGCCTTATATTTCAGGGCTTGCAAGGAGGGCGTCATGGCCGTTTTGACATTGTGGGTAGCTTTTGACAGCGGGCAGTACGTTCATGCCTTTTAGCCCTCAAGGGCCTTGTTGGTAAAAAAGATGGAATTTTACTCTAGTCAATATAAAGGGCATGAGTGGCACAGATGTGTTCTGATTTGATTAAAAAGTGTGGAATCTGTCTACATTACTTTCTGTCTTTGAATAGATCGTGAATCATGAAAGTCTTAGCCAGCATGAAACATTATTTTAATTGACTTTACTTCTGTATCGTGATGTTTTTCTGGATATTCATTGCTACCAATTGTGTGGCAGGACTTGATTATGTCTTGGTAAATTGATTGGGTCATGACAAATGGCTTCTATATGACAAATTCTTTTGGGCAGGAGTTGAAAAATTGGTCACTGGTGATTCTCACTCTGGGAAACTCTCAGTGAACCCACAGAATGCCTGAATTCCTGAAGCGTAATGCAAAGCACTACAGTAGTTAAGCAGAACTACAATAATCTAAAGTAATCAAAGGTCACGTACATAATGTAATTTCCCAAAATACTGATTGGAACACAACTCAGTCCCAGAATTGTGCCATATCCTGCCAGATTGCATGTTTAATGTCTGCTGTTTTTAATTTAATTTAATTTTATGGTTAACATTTTCATCTCAACATTATTAATGAAGACTTGGTTTTTTATGTTTGGAAGGCTGATTTGCCAAGCAATGTTTTGAAGTGTTGTCCTGTGGACTTAATGTAAGAAATCTCTGTATGGTTCAAGGCGGGCCACCCTGTTCAGGTTTGCGTTTCCACTGCCAACAGTACCCTTTCTTGGTAGGTGTGGTGTATGCCAGAAAGTTGCAGTCGTCATCATTCTTGCTCGAAGAAGAACGTCACACAGACCGTTACCATATAGCATGTTTTGCTTACCCAAGTTCAAATGTATAAAAGCAGCTAGCATGTGCAAATATAGAGCCCTCTCTTGCTTTCAATACATTTAGACGTGACATGAACAGCCCCATAAGCAACAATGGAGGTTTGTCACAAGAAGATGACAAGCTTTGTTTAAGCATGTTCCATTGCTGCTTGCTGTCATGTATGGGCTGTGTATGTAAAAATGGTTGTGTTGTTCTACTGGCTTGTTGTAAGTGCTGATGGCGATTCTCTGTAAACCAATAGTGTTCAGCAGCAAGTCTAGCTCTATCCTTTGGGTACCGTACTGTTGTGCTAAGTTCCCTTGTGATTCTCCTCACAAGAAGGTCCAAGGACTGCTTCCTGTTTCTGATTAGAATTTAGCCAATAACATAAATAAACATCAGCAAATAAAAGTCTTTATACTTACTCCAGTATAATCTTCTAGGCTAGTGGGGAGCTCAAATCTGCAAGGTGTTGGTTCTTTAGGAGCAGGATTTGACACCCCTCACTTAGGACAAGCAGAATACGTGCAAATAATGTGCAATAAATTTTATAGCAAGTAAATATGTTTTGATTTAATGTTGACTCAATAGTTTTAGTCTAATGGCATTATCTGAGTCTGGTGCCCAAATATGAAATAGTTTTCAGTTCTTGAAAGACATGAAAATGAACAAGGTGAATCATTGAGAGTACATCAGTGAGTACTGAGATCTGCCTTTTTCCTGGAGGTACTTTTCCTCCTGTTCTAGCAGTTATTTGTGTGTTTGTTTATAGCAGAGCACTCAGTCTTTTCTATACACTCAGATGGGGAAAGTAGGAATGGGTCAGGGGAAGGTCAGTGGAGGGGAAACCGTGTGATGTGACTGAGAAGCAGACATACGTCAGCACACCATCTTTGGTCAATTTTTAAAAACTATCCACATGGCTCTCTCTCTCTCTCTCTCTCTCTCTCTCTCTCTCTCTCTCTCTCTCTCTCTCTCTCTCTCTCTTGTTGTCCCTCGTTCTGTGCCATTTTCAGTGAGAAAGAGGGAAAATGGTAGATTAATTGTTTTCTACAGGTAAGAGAGGCATCTCCAACGGTCTGCTTATTTGAATCCTGGCGAGGTCCCATATGCTCTATGAAATCTGTTCCTCTTCTCCACGAGTGTTAGCGTGTTCAGTGAAGCGGCACTGCATTAAGACAGGCCTGGGCTGTGTTCCAAGAATACTGCGGTACCACCAGCTGATCCTCAGCATCCACAACACATTCATCTTGTATGTGGAGCTGTGTCTAAAATACCCTCCCCAGCGAGACTTTCTATGCCCTTGGCCAAAGGGTTTGTTCCTTATGTAATTAAAAGTCAGAGAAAAAGACTGAATCCCAGGACCATCTTTATGACTTTCACAAACGCTCAGCTTGTGTTTATACTTTTGTCCCTAAAGCAGCTTGTGGTTCTGTTGGTGCCAGCGCACACTGAGGTTGTTCCATTCTTTTCTTTAAAACCTATAATTCGTAATCTCCGCATTTCATGTTTGCCATACCCAGGGACTTACTTTACCGGGAGAGAAATCATGCTGCAGAAATCGGTATTGATTTGCAAAGTCTATGAAAAGTCAAAACCCCAGTCAGTATTCCCTGGTTTCTGCTTATATTAAAATGTCTTTGCCCATGATTGTCGCATTGGGGCAATCGAATTGAACTGGAAAGGCTTGAAGCAGGACTTTCTCTATTTTTCTGTAAAGCTTCTCATCATAAAGAAACAGTTTTCTCTCAATTAAATCAGCATGCCACGCATATCTGTGAGTTTAATCCCAAATAATCCCATGAAGACATTGTTTGCTGTTTGGCTTAAACACTGTGATTTATTATAGGATGGTTGAATTATAGGAGCATTTTTTTTGACAAATGTTGCTAACTTACACTGACAGATGTCTAGGGCTGATGTCACCTCTGTGGCAGCTGGGTCTGTCAGTTTAGAGGGGTGAGAAAGCTGATGAAAACATCACACTAGGAAACGCTTCATGAACCCAAAGAATTCCTGAATTTCTGAGTTACTGAAACGTAATGCAAATCACTAGTTAAGAAGAACTACAATAATCTAAAGTAATCGATTAGGCATGCATCGATATGGATTTTTTGGCCGATATGATAACCGATATGTCTTAAGATTTGGAGGCCCATAACCGATATACTTTAGCCAATAAATATAAATATTTCAAAATGTAATATTTTTATATAGTAACAATATTCATTTACATAGAAAATTAACATGCAAATTGACTGTTGCATAAAAATAATAGGTTTAATAACAAAATTGGATTTAATTAACAAACAAGTAAAATAAATATATTTTAGGTCAAATGAAAATGAAAGAACTAAGAACTGAAATCAGCTCAAATGTTCTTGAATAAAACGTGTTACAGTAATGTACATATGTACAAATATTTAATGTCCGAAAAAGAGTTTTGCTTTCTATACATTTAGACGTGACATGAATAGCCTCATAAGCAACGATGGAGGTCATACAGCTGATCATGTTCTTGCTTCTTGGCACATGGCTGTTTGTCACAAGAAGATGACAAGCTTTGTTTTAGCATGTTCCATTGCTGCTTGCTGTCATTGTATTACGGTGTCATGTCTGGGCTCTATATTTAAAAATGGTTGTGTTGTTCTACTGGCTTGTTGTAAGTGCTGATGGCGATTCTCTGTAAACCAATAGTGTTCAGCAGCAAGTCTAGCTCTATCCTTTGAGTACTGTACTGTTGTGCTAAGTACCCTTGTGAAAGGGTGCCAAAAATGATATGGTACATTCATTTATTAATTTGTTTTCTTTTCGGCTTAGTCCTTTTATTAATCAAGGGACGACACAGCGGAATGAACCACCAACTTATACAGCACGTTATTACACAGCGGATGCTGCAACCCAGCACTGGGAAACACCATACACTCTTGCATTCACACACATACACCATGCCCAATTTAGCTTATTCAATCCACCTATAGCGCATGTCTTTGGACTGTGGGAGAACATGCTAACACCCCACAGAAATGCCAACTGACCCAGGCGGGGCTCGAGCCAGTTACCTTCTTGCTGTGAGGCAACTACGCCACCATGTTGCCCTTGATATGATACAGTTCACTATTTTGTTACCTTTGACAGTGGAAACAGACATAAATACGTTCCATACTGTACTGTACCAAACCGTACCATTCAGTGGAAATGGGCCATACATGTCTTTAGGCTTAAGTGATTCAGTTTATAGAGTTAATAAAGTGGGCAGGTGCAGGCCACAATATTTTGGTATGAGGCTTATTTATTTTTAAAGTAAAGCCTTTGGGTTTATGTTTATTATGAGCTTGTTCATACTTTATTAGGCTAAACTAATGAGTCTAGTTTACTTCTTTTCTTGTACTGTGCACAGAAACAAGAAAAACTGCTAGATCTTTAACACCTAGTTTTTAAAGATTTTTCTTCCATATAGTTGTCACTAACTCATTAATTCAGTTGTTAAATGGTGTTTTTATTCTTGTAAATCACAGACATTTGTGTATACAGAACTGAATGAGTTGAACTGGAGTGTTTACATGGCCTAAAATGAAGCCTCTTGTTTTTCACACATCATCACCATGCAGAATTTCATGCAACAGAATGCATGTTAAGTGTGCACAGTGCCCATCATATCCATATCTTGAGTGATCTTTCTGGTAGTACTTAGTCACAGCGGATAAAATATTTAAGCAGTGATCGTGGAGTGCAGAGGCACGATTTCAGCAGTGAAGAAATCTTTTTTCCCCTTCTACTTCTTAAGACTAAGCGAACCAAAGAGCACATTAAACATACTGCTTCTACACATCAGTGTGATTAGTTCTTAACTACACGGATCTGTTGCACACAGAACATTTTCCATCATGGTTGGGTAACAGTTGGTCAGTAATGGACACTGTAATTATGTGTTTTAGGAGCGGGGAATTAGCATAAATAAGCCATGTTTTTCTTTTAATGAGAAAATTGTAATCGAGCCCGTTTAAAATGGCAAGACTTGGAGGTGAAAATAAGGGTAAACAGAATTATTTTTTTCAGGCTCCTGTGGGACTGACATTGCTCATATCTCTGGGGTGTCATTAGCTGTGTCATTGACAGATCCATTTTTCTTTTCGCCTGCTGTGTAGGTTGGGATGCCTCGTGGATGCTGAACAAAATGCCTGTGGTTTCGAGTGCCTCAATCAATTCAGTTCTTTCTGTCTAGTCGGGAATTGTTGCTCACTAGATGCCTGTGAGCTTCTTGCTATTGTAATCCATACCTAGGTGGATAAATTACTGGAATAGCTGCTGTTTTGTTCCATTCCTCTGAGCATTGTCATAGTAACATCTGCTTACCATGTTTTTTTAAAAAAAAGGTGGATTTATTTAATACTTTACTCTACAGTTTGAGTTACTTCGAAGTGAGTGTTCGAAATTAATGTTTTTGCTTAGTAGCACCGAGGTAGCAAACTTCCAAATTTTGGAAGCACCAGCAAAAAAAAATTAAGAGCACCGCCACTACAAATTTTATAGTAACAGATTTATTGCATTTGAAATCAACACTAATCCAAAGTTTAAAAATCTGCATTTGCCCATTGGCCCTGCACGGACTGATTGACATGAATAGGATGAACTGAGCTGACGATAATAACTGTGCTGTTCTCAAAGGTAGTGTCTGATATTACATAAATTATATTGACATGTAATTTATTATTTGCATACGTCATGTTAACCGCAATACCGGTCTTTTCATGAGCTGCAATACTAGTTTAATCTTATTGAATGCAAGTCCTATTGCAAAGGTGCACGCCAGGGGTGCTCAACCTTGTTCCTGGGGATACTTTACTGCAGATTTCAGCTCCAACCTTGAACAAACACACCTAAACCAATTAATCTGGACCTAAACAGCACTTGCTAATTACAGGCAGGTGTGTTTAATATGGGTTGGTCACCCTGGTGTACGCGGTGTTACATACTACTTAAACTACCTGACAAAAGTCTTGTCGCCTATCCAAGTTTTAGGAACAACAAATAATAACTTGACTTCTAGTTGATCATTTGGTATCAGAAGTGGCTTATATGAATATGAATATATATACGCATATTTTACCAAAATAAAATATGATCATGCCTTGATTTTTAATTATTTAATTAGGACAAGTAAGGTCTGACTTTGCTTAGATCAAAGTCTTGTCACGTAACAGAAATAATGTACAGTATAGAATATAAAGTCATGGTGCAGTGGAAAAAGAATTAATATTGTGTATGACTTCCATGAGCTTGGAGGACTGCATCGATGGATCTCTGCAATGACTCAAATATAAATAAAGTCATCTGGAATGGCAAAAAAAACATTCTTGCAGACTCCCAGAGTTCATCAATATTTTTTTAATTTATCTTCAATGCCTCCTCCTTCATCTTACCCCAGACATGCTCAATAATGTTCATGTCTGGTGACTGGGCTGGCCAATCCTGGAGTACCTTGGCCTTCTTTGCTTTCAGGAACATTGATGTGGAGGCTGAAATATGAGAAGGAGCGCTATCCTGCTGAAGAATATGCTCCCTACTCTGGTTTGTAATGTAATGGGCAGTACAAATGTCTTGATAACTCAGGCTGTTGATGCTGCCATCCACTCTGCAGATCTCTCACATGCCCCCATACTGAATGTAACCCCAAACCATGATTTTTCCTTCACCAAACTTGACTGATTTCTGTGAAAATCTTGTGTCCATGTGGGTTCCAATAGGTCTTCTTCAAGCCCTGTACAGTAAATTTTTGTGTTGGTTATCAAGGATAAGGAAATATAATTCCGCATTGCAGTTCGCAGGACAGTTTTAATCTTTTTTTTTTTTCTGCATATTACATAGAATCCACTAGATTCAAAGAATGAAATGCCTTGTGTCTAACCATCTTATCATCTCCTTCTTTTTAACAGTCAGAGATTATTTACAGCCATCTATTTGCATTTAGTGTTTTCATGCATTCACACCATTTTGTAATTAACAAACCTTCAAGATTCTACTACTGTTTCTATTTTACTTTGTTTCTTTGGCAACAGCGGTGATGACCAAACTAATCTACAGAGGTCACTTGATAAAAGTTGTTACTTAGAGTAAATTCTAAGTTTACACTTTGTAATTAAGAGCTTTATGAGCATGTGAATGGTTTTTTTTTTTTACCTGTTGGAATCTCAGGATTGCGATAATTACAAGATGGCGTGAATGTCATCAGTCTTTTTA
This sequence comes from Danio kyathit, assembly GCA_903798195.1. NCBI lineage: Eukaryota > Metazoa > Chordata > Actinopteri > Cypriniformes > Danionidae > Danio > Danio kyathit. The sequence continues at coordinate 28,537,040 of LR812532.1, forward strand.
TATAGTGCAATTAGCTATAGGCTATATATAAGGCTATATATATTATATGTAAGCTATTTTTAATGCTGTTATTTTCTCAGTCTTTTCTTACAACATGGAATATAATATTGATGCAGTAATTGTCTCATATGAGCAGGCATCAATGCCATCTTTGTTACTACAGAAACAACTTTTTAGAAGAAAATGGCCTTTAGAGTAATTCATTTGTAAACACGGTTTGTTTTTTTCATGTTGTCAGTAAAGACAAGGACAAAGATGCGTTGTCTTTGTGGCGTTTCACGCTACCCAAGCTTTATTTTCCCTTATTCACTTCAGACTGTAGTTCTTCCGATTCTGTCATTTTGTGTGCCGTGCCTCTGTTGGTTTAGTAGTGGCACATTGCCACTGCATAATGGTGTTTCAGAGAACGTGAATTTGTATTCTCTGGAATATCACCTGTTGATTTCTATTTTTCAAATTTCGCAAGTCCTCTGTACTCTCAATCCTGCAGTAAAGCAGAATGCAACAAATAACCTCTGGACAAGCGATCTCACCGTTTGCGTCTTGGGGAAAAGCAGATGACCTTCAGGCACTTCTCTGTGTGTATGTGTGGGCGACTTCAAGCGTTAGCAGACTGTTTGTGAATATAAACTGCAGAAGAAATGACAGCCCCACATCAATCTCTCTGCCTCCAGTCAAATGTTTGCTTTAGCCCACTTTGAGGGATTAAATTTTAATAGTGGTGAGCGGCGAAGCCCCTGAAGATATTCCCTTCGTCTCATCAGTCTGGAAACCGTAGGAGGGGCTACTAAAGAGACAGCAGCAGATCAGAGTGTGTGTTTCTTGGTTGGACGTCCATCCCCCACCGCTTGCACAGCTGCCCACTTCTCATGCTGAAGAAAGAGAAGAATGAGGGAGGAAACCAGCAAGCCATGTCAGTACTCAAGTGACGCTGACCCGTGCCACATGCATTAGTCTTCCTGCTCTGTTTACTTTGAACGGGTAATTATACTGGCGAGGCATGCCCTAGTGTTGCAGTGTAGCAGTTGTTTTCCGTCTTTTTTTTTTTTTTTTTTTTTTTTTACCGTGTTCTAATCTTCTTCTAAGTCCAGATAATTAATAGGGGGTCGACAGGGGAACCTGTGGTTGTCATGTTAATGGATCGGATTCAGCTTGTTGAAGCAACTTTCCTCTGTTCCTCTGCACACAAACAGATTTTGTTCCAATGAGTTTGAATTTAAATAGCTTTATATTTATTTTTTTTTTATGCTCAAGACACTATATAAACACTATACACCCTGTTATATAATAATATAATATATTAATAATATTATAAATTCCATACTTTACTCATCCTTAAGCCATTCTATGACTCTATGACTTTCTTCTTTCAGACAAACATAACCGATATTGTTAAATAAGATCATAACTTTCCCAGTGTTGCAATCCTAGTGAATGGTGCCTAAGTTTTTGAAGCTTTGTCATGATAGTTTTTCATATGACTCTGGTGGTTTAAATGGTGTATTCTAAAGCAAAGCGAAGGGAAAAAAAATCAGATTTGAAATTTTATGAATTCAGATGCAGGTGGATGAACCTAATGTAGAAAGAATGGTCATCAACTCTCAGCTTGGCCTAGGATAAGTGAGTAACATATTTTTTGCTTTTGGGCAGACCAGCATGATTAATCATTTTTTTTTTTAACCAAAATTTGAAAAGGTGTGATTTTTTATTTATTTATTTTTTTTAAATCACAAAAGCTGCAATTATTTAGATTATTACTATGGCGAAGGAGGCGAGCGCGAGTAATTAAAACGATCCTACTAACTAACTAACATTACTTAAAAAGCAGACAACTGTTACATCAGAGCCCACAAGCCCCTATTTCACTACTATGGAGATGAAATAAAAGCTGTAAACTCTCTCTTTCTGTGTGTGTGTGGACCTTTGACCTGCTTGCGTGAGGTAACATTTCCTCTCTCCTCTCTCGGCTGTTACAGCAATACTCGTGGACTTGTGGACTCGAGTTTTCGAGATACGCGAGTTTTCTCCACTGCGTCTATCGTGGAACAGCTGTGATAAGCGTGCATTATACACTGTAACCGAGGCCTTTTTTACTGTATCCGCGCCACTCATCTGTGAATAACGCCAGAGCCGTGCTAACCGTTAGAGCCAATCACAGCCCTTTCTGTTGAGTGTGTGAACACAATGACCAGTCACAGGTGTTTAAGAACTCGTTCGACAACACTCAAAAGCAAGTGGGATAATATTTACATTTATTAATTTGCTGTAAATGCACATGTTGCTCTGTGCATGCACTTGAGTTTTATTTGATACGTTCAAAGAGAGTTTTCTTTGAGCAGATAATCGCTGATCCTCCGCCCCGCTCCCGTCGCAAACCCACTCGTGAAAAATACACACTCAGACCTTGTTTACACTAATACAGCTTAGTTTTAAAATGGCATTTTAGAACGAAAATGATCCACGTTCACACTGGTGTTTCATCTAGCATTTCTGAACAGCCCTCCGTCCACTGAAAACGCACATCACGTGACCACACACACACACAGCCAGAGCTCCAGAGAACAGTGTACGTTGGACAGTTTATCAAGGATGTATCGCTGGATCGCGTCTCACTATAGTTGTTAAACGTGATATTTAAGTAATCTTGTCTCTATCCAGGGCAAACTCTACACAGAAATGCCTGACCCAGCCAGGGCTCAAACCAGCAACCTTCTTGCTGTGAGGCGATCGTGCTACCCACTTTGCCACTGTGATTCCCCTACAATTGTGTATGGAAAGCATTGTCAGTGCACCATGAATGTCATGAAATCAATATAAAAATGTAACAATCTAAATGTAAAGGTTTTAAAGGTTTTATATATCTATACATAAGATGTTATATAGAATGTATTAAATTGAATTTAAAATACTGTAGTTATTTTCTTAATCTGTCATAATAACTGACAACTTTATTTGAAAAAGTGGTTTTAAATAAACAGAAGCATAGTGTACTTTGTGATTATGCTTGGTCTTTCTTTGGTTCTGTTAAAGCCACCACATCAAACCTGCAGCTCTTTTACTAAATCACATTTTAAATTGCAATTTTAATCAGATAAATTTCGATTCTTTCTACAAATCGCGCAGCCCTGCTTTTGGGTGAACTATTGAACTATTGCTTTGAAAACTATTAAAAAATTGATCTCAGCTTTTGAATTTGTCTATTTTTATACCCAAATTGGGTTGAAATAACCCAGCAATTTTTAGAGTGTTTCACATAAAGAAGTCTTTGTTTAGAAGTCTTTGGTGTTCATATTTCAGTCCAGACTGCTAGTTTTGAGCGAACCAAGGTTCATATGGCAGCACTTACACTCATTCAAACAATCCACACTAACTGAGCAGTCGCACCAGAGTTTTAATACAGCCAAACATGTCAAGTTGGAACATACCCTTTCATTTTTCTTTTATCCCGTACCTTCTATTTTATCCATTGGCCTGCTTTTTCTTCTTCTTTTTCTTCTTTATTCTTTTTCAGTTTTGGCACGAGTGATTTGTTTCTGTTCAATTAAAACAGATTTTTTTTTAAAATCATAACCAGCTGTGCATCAAATTAACTGCATCATATTTGTTATTGAAGGCTTTAGGTATGAGTAGTATTGGCTTGCTGTTAAATGAGTCACTCAGCACAGTAGCAATGAAGCTTTCCTCTTACAGGAATCTAGTCTTTGGCTACAAACTGGTTTACATCACATTTGATTTGCAAAAGTTGATGTTTTGCCCAAAGGTATAAGACAGGCTGTCAGATTTAAGGGAAACTGTGCCGCTATTGGTCAGCGTGATGTGTAATACCTAAAAAGCCCCTCGGGCACACTTAAAAAGGTCTTTCACGATCTGTCACATATAGGCACAAAGCCAGACCTTCATTAGCTCACAGCAGTGCAGGCAGATTGAGAAAGAAGGATTTAGGGCCCACTGTTCATTTTACATCCAGTTTACTGAATGTTAAAGAAGTAAAGGGGTTTCTGTCTGGCTGAGAGAAGAAAGGAGCCAAGAGCATTAGTGTTGCCACACTGTGTGCTTACGTGTTTTTTATTGTGGTGATCAAACTCAAAAGGCTTCTTACAATCTCTAAAGCCTCTTGCAGGTTATAGGAAGTATAGCCAAAAATCTTCAAAGATCCTATTATATCTCTATAATCCTGTAAGTTTTGGATTTGTTTTGTGAAACTCAACAAGAAATGTATCTTCATTTGTACAGTGGGGGGGGGGCAACATTATAAAACAATTTCTGAATGCTTTTTTTCACCATAAAATTTCTATATATTTTAGAATTTGATTAAGAGTTTACCATGTAAACAGAGATTTTTGATGACCTTAAAGTCATAATCGAACTAAACAGAAATCGAATTAAGATGTGGAGTACACCAATTTTAGTAGCATTATTAAAGTGTAGTAAATGTGTGTAGGAACACACCGGATCTGGATCCAGCATCTCTGAAATCTGATCTAACACCTCATTTTACCAATCCCCCTCCTCCCCCGTCCGATGTTCACTTTCTTCCGCGACTCCCCAATCCTCTTCACTTTCGTCCGCGACAACCTCCCGCTCTTCACTTTCGTCCTGCGTCCGCCACACCCCTCTGCCATCCAACATCACCCATCCCCCCCGGCTATCCACTTTTGCAACACCTCTCCATCCTATGGTAACATCCCGGATCCGTTACCCCGATCTGTTCCGGGACATCGCAATTTACAAATTACGCACTGCAGACATGTAAACATCGCAATCAAACTATTACCGTCATGTAGGACTTTTTGCTGTGTTTTGGGACAAGATATTCCATACACACACGGCTGTTTGACACTATTCTCTTCACCTACCGAGTCAGTAAAGGACCACAGACACCTGCATCGCGAAATGCTATACGACGCACGGTATCAAATTCGAAAACAACACTCTTTCAACAGTTAATACTCGTATCCAATATCTTGTTTGTCATGGGGGCATGCATGAAATGTTCCTGAATGAAAGTGAAAGAGCCAAACTGCAGTTAAAGTCAACATATTTAAAATGAAACACCCGAAATTACATTAAAATCATTTCACTCGGTGGCCATCTTTGAAACGCCTCTCGGGCAGAATGCTCGAGCATTCTGTTTGAATGGAGAAACATCAAATTCTCCAAGCTTGCCAAGCTTACAATTGAATTTCATATTAGGAATCACCAATGAAATTAAACAACATCGGTCTCTTTAGTTTTATTTCTAAATGTCCAAATCGCACAAAATCTGCAGAAACTCACGTCTGGTCCAAGCCCCTCCCCCAGAGTATTGTCAGTCTATAGCGATCGATGATTGGCTCCTGTTTTAGGAGGCATGCTTTTTTCACCTCATAGTGATCGATGATTGGCTCCTGTACTAGAAGGCGTGCTTTTTTCACCATATAGCGATCGATGATTGGCTCCTGTACTAGAAGGTGGGGCTTTATTCACCATATTAACAGTTAAACTTTCCCCCATTCAAAAAGATACGAGTGACATGTCTTGTGTATTTTATAGTAATTATAGTCTTTAGCATTAGCATAGGACATTATAGTCATTAGCATAGGACATTAGTCTTGTTTTTGAACCTGCCACTATGCTGACACATAGGCATTTGTAGCTCCGCCCTCTTTTGAAAAAGGCCAGGGAACAAAATCTCATTTGAATTTAAAGAGCTAGTCACCAAAATGGCACAACTAGCAACAAAGCCTAAAAGCCGCAGTTTCAAAGAGTTATAAAATAATATTTGTGATGTATTTTGAGCTGAGACTTATTTTACATCTTGTAAAAAGGGGCATAATAGGTCCCCTTTAAATTAAAAACATCAAAACAAAAAAAATATATTTTGTGGTAGACACAATGATCAAAATTAGAGAACTGCAATTCTTGTAGCACAAAAGAATGATTACAACTACATTTACTCGAGAAACCCTCTGCATTAAGCCTCATTCCCACTAGAAGCGACTTTGTAGCTGCCTGTCATACTGGGCGGTGACTTAAGTAGCACCTTGACATTGCTTGGGTAACGCTTATGATGATATTCACTGAGAGCGAATGAGTTTTCTTGCTGCTGATAATAAGCATTGTGCATGTAAATTACTAAATATAAATGAATTCCATACATAAAATGCTTAATTACAAAGATAAACAAGAAAAAAAATCATGTTCTCTGTCAATGTAACTATTTATCTGCTGTAAACCCCAGTTTGTGTTGGTCTACAGCATGGAGATACAAACATGCTGCTACAGGAGCTTATGGATCAAGTTAGTTGTACTGATGCTCATATTTTCTGTCACTTGTAAAAGTCAATCTTCATTTGCGTAAAGCTGAAAGATTCTCAACTTTTTGTTCCATTGTATGCCCACATCTATCGCCCTCAACAGTCTATGTCACTCGCATGGCCTGAGGTCAGCAGAAGTGGCTCACTCTCCATTGAAATGAACGGTTGATTGTTGTTTTGTTGCTGCATGTCGCTCATAGTAGGGTTGCACGATATTGGAAAAAAATGACATTGTAATATTTTGTTTTTCAGCTATATATGATGCAATATGAAATATACTTCACTAGATATATTGAATAACTCTTTTTGTGAATAATTGATTATTTCAGAATAATTAGGGTGATTTTATAGGGGAGTACATCTGCATAAATGATTAAAATTAACTTTTAATGCACATTTTTTATTTGATGTTTGACAATCTCAACTAGAACACAAAGAGAGAGGGTGGGGCATACAGTAGCTCTGCTCCTTTAAAAAAAAAACAATCAATATTTAGTTTTTTATCAAAGCTCTAAACTATTAAAATGAACTTTAAGCTAGATTTTTAGTGGTGAAGAATCATACAAATGAGAGAAAAAATGCTTTATAATATGTCTGTCTGGCAAGTCTTAATAGCAGTTGGACACAAATATTTAAAAATATAACGTAAAATGACACTTGGTAGTCTTCACATGTAACAATACGGATGCTGACAACGGAGTTGAGGATCCACGTGCAGTACTTTATTTAAAAGTGAATGGTGAGGCAAGCAATGGTCAACACAGGAACGAACAGATGTATACAGGCAATTCAGAGTCGTGGTCAATAAACAGGAGAATGGTCAGTACAGGCAGCAAGCAACATAAACAAACAAAACCGTGCGAGGGTCAAAACCTAGATTTGTGTGTGTGTGTGTGTGTGTGTGTGTGTGTGTGTGTGTGTGTGTGTGCGCGGGCTGTATTTAAAGTCCTGTAATCAGTCCATAATGATCCTCCAGCTGTGTGTGTGAGCATGTAATCAAAGTAAATCAGGAACCGGTGTGTACAAAGTGCATGACGGAATGTGTAGTTCGTTAAGTGACAGAATTGTAGTCCAAGTGTAGGTGCGTGTTTACCAACGATTTACCAATGATCATAACATCACTGTAAAAATGTATGTTTGTTAAAGCTACAAATGCTATTGTTTCTTGTACCTGAATACTTTAAACTCACTTGATGTGTTTAACAGGGGTAAAATGCAATTAATAAACTTTATATTGTTAAACTTTGTCATTAATCTACAGTTGAAGTCAGAATTATTAGCTCCCCTTTTAATTTTTTTTTCTTTTTAAAATATTTCCCAGTTGATGTTTAACAGAGCAAGGAAATTTTCACAGTATGTCTGATAATTTTTTTTACTTCTGGAGAAAGTCTTATTTGTTTTATTTTGGCTAGAATAAAAGCAGTTTTTAATTTTTTAAAAACCATTTTAAGGTCAAAAATATTAGCCCCTTTAGCCTATTTTCTTCTATAGTCTACAGAACAAACCATCATTATACAATGACATGCCTAATTACCCTAACCTGCCTAGTTAACCTAAATAACCTAGTTTTGCCTTTAAGTGTCACTTTAAGCTGTATAGAAGTGTCTTGAAAAATATCTAGTCAAATATTATTTACTGTCATCATGACAAAGATAAAATAAATCAGTTATTAGAGATGAGTTATTAAAATATGTTTAGAAATGTGTTGAAAAAATCTTCTCTCCGTTAAACAGACATTGGGGGAAAAAATAAACAGGGGGACTAATAATTCAGGGGGGCTAATAATTCTGACTTCAACTGTATAAGCGCCTGGTCAACAATAGTCCATACTTGACATTGAAAATCTTACGATGTTACTATTGCGCACATTGCAATATTGATGCTGAAACAATATATTGTGCAGCCCTAGCTCATAGTATGAATGTGGCTTTATCCTGTCATCTACCACTCTACTTTAATAAACAATTTTGATTCAAAGATGCAACATTCAATATTCAGAAATAAACTTAAAGAAAAATCAAACATAACTAAGCAGTGATGTTGAAACTATTAAAAAATGCCGTATCAATATCATATTTGTAATTATAGTTTGTCTTTTAAAACAAACTTTGCAAGCTTATTTCTACCAGATGAGTGAGATATCTGTCATCTGTGCAATTATATAAGCCATCAGTTGAGTTCTGTATTAATGAGGCAAGTTGTTTTGTTGCACTGAAACCATAAACAACCACTCTCACATTCATAATGTTAACGACAAGTTGTTCTTCCTCCTCCTGGCTTGTTCGTGAGATGTCTCATCCAGTATTTTTGCGTTACTCCCTGTTTGTTTGTCACTCTCAGTTGTATATATTATATCCAGTGGCACCATAACAGCTTACAGAATTGCATTATATGAAAAATCTCATTATTTCGTGTATGCAGGAGAGCTGCAGGTTTGTTATGTAGCAGAAACACTGTCAGCATGAAAGTGTCGTCCCCGTCTACCATCACGGTCGCATTGGTGTTGCTTGTCGTATGTGTGAAACACACCTCACCGCTATGCTACCTTAAATGAGATAATGTTGAAACAAGAAATAAAATGTTGACTGTTCAATAATGCTTTTCTGGGAAAACAGTTTTGCAGTTTTTTCGAGTATCATAATGTGGCTGTATCTTATAAAGTTTTCCTGCTGATAACTTTGGAAATAGAACCGCTTCGCTCTAAGGGCCTGCTTATTGTCACTTTGTGTTTTGTCTGATTTGTGAAAATGGTTATATACAGTTGAAATCAGAATTGTTAGCCCCCCTTTGAATTTTTTTTCTTTTTTAAATATTTCCCAAATGATGTTTAACAGAGCAAGGAACTTTTCACATTATGTCTTCTAATATTTTTTCTTCTAGAGAAAGACTTATTTGTTTTATTTCAACTAGAATAAAAGCAGTTTAAAATTTTTTAAAAACCATTTTGATGACAAAGTTATTAGCCCCTTAAGGCATATATTTTTTTCTATAGTCTACAGAACAAACCATCGTTATACAATAACTTGCCTAATTACCCTAACCTGCCTAGTTAACCTAATTAACCTAGTTAAGCCTTTAAATGTTACTTTAAGCTGTATAGAAGTGTCTTGAAAAATATCTAGTCAAATATTATTTACTATCATCATGACAAAGATAAAATAAATCAGTTATTAGATTTAAGTTATTAAAACTATTATGTTTAGAAATTTATTGAAAAAAATCTGCTTTCTGTTAAACAAAAAACTGAAAAAAATAAACAGGGGGGCTAATAATTCAGGAGGGATATTAATTCTGACTTCAACTGTACATTTGGACACATTTTATTTTATTTTATTTATCTTGGCTATCTCAACTAAAGCATTCACATTTAGCACCACATATAATTATCATTGCTATTCATTTTTACAGAAATGTAAGCTATATATCTTATTCGGAATACATATTATTTCATACAGTATGTAAGCTACAGGGAGGGTTTATACTTCACTCGTGTTCCAGTAAAACATCATCACAAGCACACAATTGTTGGCTCTGTGATTACTGTCATTATGGACTAAATGAAACTATTTTTGTCATACAGATTCAAAGATTTTACAAAAAAACACATTAGTTTATGGTTTACATTATTTTGTTTAACCTACTCTCCCAAAAACAAAACCACATGTTATTGTAAACTAACAAAATGCATATTTTTCTATTCTTTTTTCGCTCCATTCACAGAGTCACCACAGGTAAGTGATGTGTCTCTGTTGTTAAAGCTGTCATTCTATATTATATAACATTCAAAAATGATCACCTAATGGTTGAGTGGTCAAAAGTGTAATTATAAAACTATAAAAAATAATAATAGTAAATAAAACAAAAAAAACAATGAAAATAAAATGAATAAAAATTCTATTAAAAAAGTTTAATGAAATAAACATGCATTTAAACCTGCATAGATTCCTCTGGAATGCATACCAGACCTACTGATGTGGTTTGAGTGATTGTATTTACAGTATATCTGTCTTAAATGTGTTTCCGATGGCTTTTACACTACAAACGGATAGCTATCTGATTAGAAAAAGCATGAAATAGCCCCTAAATGTTCCTGTTGCAACACTTGTTTTTTTTTTGGCTATAATTCTCTGTGACTTGAATCAAAGCACCCCACTAAGAATTCTTTAAACACATCATCGCTGGTCACAGAACCTAATGTCCAGGACCATCAAATGCCATAATGATGTGACTTCAAATTATGAGTTAGGGAGTATTTCACGGAACAATGTTCACGTTAAACCGACAGGCCTTCTGTGCTATTTTAAGGTTTTTTGTCATTGCTAATTATTCTAGTTTTGCCTTATTGTCACCACTGAGGAGACTAAAACGAGGACTTGACGCCAACTGCCACAGCTTCCGTATTTTGTCACAACAGGCTCTAAAGGCCCAGGGCAGACTTTTGTCTATTGGCTTTACCTTCAGATTGAGCAATCTTGTCTGAATCAGGTCATTGCACTTCTGGCTCTTCAACTAAAAGAGAAGCTCGCTCTAATTGGACCCAGCTGGAAACATGTGAAACGTAGCAGAACTTTCTGTCTGACTTTCAAGGTTTGTGTGACAAAATACGCTTGTTCTTCTTCAGTAGTCCACAATAAGACAGTAATAGTTTTTTTTTTTTTTTTCTGAAGCTGACAACCAAGAGAAATCCGTTCCCTTGATTTTATTCATTGAAAATATGTTTACATTACAATAAAAGTAGGTATCTTTTATTGTTTTTGCTTTTAAGTAATTACAGGTATATACACACTCTCTGCCACTTTATTAGGTACACTTTACTAGTACCAGCTTGGACCCCCTTTTGCCTTCAGAGCTGTCTTAATCCTTCGTGGCATAAATTTAACAAGGTACCGGAAATATTCCTCAGAGATTTTTGTCCATATTGACATGATAGCATCACACAGTTGCTGCAGATTTGTCGACTGCATATCCATAATGCGAATCTCCCATTCCACAGCATCCCAAAAGTGCTCTATTGGATTGAATTCTGGTGACTGTGGAGGCCATTTGAGTACGTTGAACTCATTGTCATGTTCAAGAAACCAGTCTGAATTGATTCCCGCTTTATGAAATGGCGCGTCATCCTGCTGGAAGTAGCCATCAGAAGATGGTTACACTGTGGGAAAGACATGGTCAGCAACAATACTCAGGTAGGCCGTGGCGTTGACACGATGCTTAATTGGTACTAATGGGCCCAAAGTGTGCCAAGAAAATGTCCCCCACACCATTACACCAGAACCACCAGCCTGAACCATTGATATAAGGCAGGATGGATCCATGCTTTCATGTTGTTGACGCCAATTTCTGACCCTACCATCCAAATGTCACAGCAGAAATCGAGACTCATCAGACCAGGCAACGTTTTCTTAGCCAACAGGAGTGGCACCCGGTGTGGTCTTCTGCTGCTGTAGCCCATCCGCCTCAAGGTTGGACATGTTGTGTGTTCAAAGATGCTCTACTGCAGACCTCGGTTGCAACGAGTGGTTATTTGAGTTACTGTTGCCTTTCTATCAGCTGGAACCAGTCTGGCCATTCTCCTCTGACCTCTGGCATCAACAAGGCATTTGCGCCCAAAGAACTGCTGCTCCCTGGATATTTTCTTTTTTTCAGACCATTCTCTGTAAACTCTACAGATGGTTGTGCTTGAAAATCCCAGTAGATCAACAGTTTCTGAAATATTCAGACCAGCCCGTCTGGCAGCAACAACCAAACCATGTTCAAAGTCACTTAAATCATCTTTCTTTCCCATTCTGATGCTCGGTTTGAACTGCAGCAGATCGTCTTGACCATGTCTACAAGCCTAAATGCATTGAGTTGCTGCCATGTGATTGGCTGCTTCGAAGTTGGTGTTAGCGAGCAGTTGGACAGGTGTACCTAATAAAGTGGCCAATGAGTGTATAAAGTGAAAATATTATAAGCATGGCTTCAAAATTATCACTTAAAAAATAAACATGAAATGACAGTATAATTTTTAAACTTTGAATAAGTGTTTTTTTTTTTTTTTAAAAAAGGTTGTAATGTAAATGCTCAGACAGCTCTCAATTAATTTATTTACGTGTGGAGTTGATGTAATATTTGGGGATTTTTCAACTTTTAATTCATATCATCTCATTCAGATTGGCAGTCATTTTCCCTTTTGGTTTTGTAATTAACTCTAATGGTGGAGTCCTGAAATAGATGGGGTTTATAGTCGGACTTAAATAATATTCCATAGCATGGGCTGAGGATAAGCGTATCTCTCTGTTCTCTAAATAGACAGCTGATTTGTTTGTGTATGTGGCTCTGTGCATGCCTGTGGACTGATTTTCGGGAGGCCCAGAACCAGAGCTGGGGAAATCAATTGAAAACAAGTCAGCACTTCCCTCGTGTACTACATCTTAATGCACTACTTATTTCCTCATAGGGCATATATAGCAATGGTGAATGGGCCGTCTGGTGTTTCGATGCTAATAATGGAGGCACACACAGGACACACTGTGTAATAGTCAATGTAATACTCTTCCATGAATCATGTCACACTAATTTATTAATGCATTTTTTTGGGATGTTTATTTTCCCCCTTGCGACGTCTGCAATTTTTATTCATTTATTTTTATTTAATTATTATTTTAATTAGAATGGTATGAGAGTAAATGCGTGACTCATTTAAATATATTTCATTTTTAATAAATTTATACTTTTTATTTTTAAAAATAAAAGTTGTTATCTGACTTTAAAGATGTATACTTATTTGAGAGTACTAAAAACGTAAGATGTTTTTCACAGAAATGTTAGTGATTTACAACATTGATTGCTTTGCCATAACTGGAGTAAATTGCTTCTTTTGGAAATGTACAAATCTTTCTAGCCCTAAGCTAATAGCAAAGTAGAGAATTAATACTCATTTCGGTAGTTCTGTGGTTAAAGTTGCATATATTGGCCTATTCTTTTCTCCTTATATAGGCTTCCTCTGGGCTCTATTTCTAGAAAATAGTCTTTCACTGTTATGCGATTGACACCAACATTTACCCGCCTTTATAACCAAGTTCAAGTGGGCTAGAGATGCTTATGTTATGCTTTGGATGTGAAAGCCTGGTTGTCTTTGAACTGTCTAGATTTTATTAAGAGTAAGTCTGATATAATTCTGTTCGGCCTGTCAAACTCTTCTAGAGCACCTATAGTTAATCTTGAAAAAGTTTTTCTATGAAGCCCTGGGTAAAAAATTATTCTGGATGATGGCTTGAGCTTTGAAAAACAGATAAATGCAGCGGTTAAATCTTGCTTCTTTCAGCTTCGACTCTTAAAAACAGTTAAATCTATTCTTTCCAGGTTGGACTATTGTAACTCCCTATACTTTTGGATTAGTCAGACAACCTTATCTCGTTTACAATTAGTTCAAAATGCTGCTGCAAGGTTTTTAACAGGTACCAAGAAACATTACCACATTACACCAGTTTTAAGCTCTTTGCACTTGTTGCCTGTGCACTATCGAGTCACTTTTAAAATTCCACTCTTGGTTTTTAAATCTCTAAATGACCTGGCACCTTCTTGTTTGTCAGACATGTCGATTGAGCATGAGCCTGATCCGTCTCTTCGGTCATCTATCCAGAGATTGTTATGTATCCGTAAGTCGAGGCTGAAATGCAGAGGTGACCGTGCTTTTGCAGTATAGCTGGTCCTAGGTTGTGGAATGCTCTGCCCCTCTGTATTAGATCTGTTTAATCTCTGTCTGTTTTTAAATCAAGGTTGAAAACTTTTTATTAATGTAAATTGTCCGTTTTAGCTGTAATTTTATTTATATTTTTTGTTGTGATGTGTATTGTGCAGAACATGGGTTGTGTTTAATAGTGCTATATAAATAAAATTGACATTGACATTAGCTTTACATGTTGATCATTCACTACTTTAAAAAATATAATTCTCATTTGAATTAATTCCGATCCTGATTTAACAAAGTAATGTCTGTGTGTGATATAGAAGAGTGACAATAATATCAAAAGTGGATTTGATAGAAGAAGGTGCGTCTATGACAGAGTGAGTGCGTCTATGACATGAGTGAATATCAGTGTGTTGACTTTAGGTTGATGGAAGTTGTGATTGTGTTTTTCAGTGTGTTCTTGTTGGCGGATTTGTTGTAATTTAGCAAGGCTTAACTTTTCTTCCGTTGCCTACTGTACAAAAAAGACAATTGCAAACCTCAGCCCAGCTGTTATGACAAACTATAATAAGAGGATTTGGAGAAATGTGGTGAAGTTTTCACCTGCTCAAAGCTTCGGAATGATTGCAAGTTTAAGACATTTCAAATTAAGATTTATTCGTTTATTTAACTCTCTATGAAGTGTGTTCTCTGCCAGTGGTTGCCTTGTTAGCATGCCATCACCTCTGATTTGCACTTTGATTACACAGTTCACACTGTATAATGTGGTTGTGAAAAGTGTTGGGTGTAATTTAGTTACCAAGTAGCTAGCTGTTATAATTAAATAAATTATCTACTGAAAAAAGTAAAGTAAGAAACTACTATTCGTTTTAGGTAATTTAATGAGTTACTTATAATGTATTTACATTGAATACTGTAAATATATACAGTTTAGTATGAATCAATTCAGAGTTTTTTTTTTGTTGTTGTTTTGTTTTGTTTTTTTTTTTTGTTTTTTTTTTTGTTTTTTTTGGTGAGAGGGGCCTTTTAAAAATAATTTTCTATAGGCAGTGAGCATCTGGAACCTTGCATCCCAACCGATTGCTGCATGCTTTTTTGATGGAAAAAGCACACAACGTCATGCACTCCAGTACAAAGGCTGTAGATGCAGATGTAGCCTACAATAGCAACAAAAAAGTGCAGCACACTACTTTTTTTATTTTTTTTATTCAACAAATGGCAAAGTGGCATGCATCATGTTTTCGGAACTAAAAAGCACAGTTTGTGTGATTGGCCCTTAATTGTATTTTTGGTGTTATACAAATATGTTTTGCAAAATAATCACATTGTTTGAAAGATTAAAGTCATATGTTTTTAATCAATGAAGTGTATTACTGTTTGTTGACTAAATGTTATGCTTTTTTTGTTTTTGTTTGGCTAGATAAAACATATTTGCTCAAATTTAAAGTAGTATTGAGTAAGGTTTTTAAGTAGTATTGAATCAAAGAATTTTTTGAGTCAAATAAGAATGTGTTCATGTGAATTAAATAAATTGTACGATCGTGTTAACCTTAAAAACACACCATTCTGCTGTGGGATTTTGCAAGGCCTTTTTAAAACCTAATCAGTTCTGTGTACAAGTGCAGACATAAGAGATGAACATAACACATCAGTGCTGTTGGTACAATGATACTTTAACTCAGTTTGTTGCTCAGTAATGTAATTGTCATGTCTGAAGGGGCCCAGTCTACCAGCATATGTTATTAGTGCGGCGTTATGGACTGTTGTCTTAGATTCATTTCAGAGAACCTCTGAATTGTAATCCATAGCCAGTCTAATTGCCCGCATCCTTTATGCTCTTAATGGCCTATGTGACCTTACTGTTTCCTCTGTCTGAAAGGCTTGTCTGCTGAAGTCTTCAGAGAGCCTTTCAAAAGCGACCACCAGATAGATATTGTAGTATGTGCGCACTACGTTCACTCACTGATGTATTTATTCGATTCATTCTTTAAGTTTGTTTTAAAAAGGAGTGAATCGCTGAAAACTGCGATCGGAATGTAGTCCGGCGGTAATCATACGGCCCAATGTTACTGTCGCTCTTCATTAGTGCCGCATTTCTCTGTGAGAGTCTGAGAAAGGCAGAAGGAATAAATGTGTTCTCCAAGAAATAGCAGCCCTCCAATTACCGAGCAGGCTTCCGGATCTGGACCACTCAGACGGAAAGAGCTGAAAATGGATCCTTGTTCAGGCTCTCTCTGAGGAATTCGTCCTTTTCGTAGAGCACATATTGCGACAAGCTTCCCAAGGAATCACTTTCTTTGCATTTTGCTCGGTATTTCTTAGTTAAGTGTTGTTGAATTCCAATCACCGGAATGCTAGTAAACACTTTTGATTTTCAATGCCTTGTAGGCTGAATAGACTGAACCGGTTTAATGACTATGACAACTGACTCGGGGCAGAACAACATCTTTTACATGCTCTGTTTTCTTCCATCGCCTGGCTTGTGGAAGTTTGTGTTCGTTTTTGTTCCTAGGGTCATATTAGCGTGATGATTCAATTTGTCATCCATCTTCTACCGCAGAGTGAGTCAGAGTTCACATTGCTATTGTTGAAACCTCAGCTCAGTGAATGAAAACCTGATCCATAGGTCTTTAGGGAATGTTGGAAGTAAAACACTGAATTTGCTGTTTGTTTTGCTCTTTTGTTGGGTTTCTTCGCCTCTGGTAATTGGCAGATGTGCCAGGCTTCACCTTCGATGATGGAAATTTTGGAATAGCAAACATGCCCATTTTGAGAGTTATCTCAGGGCCAGAAGACTCAGTGAATTAATTTGTATTCTGCTGTTGGCTTTGTCACTTGTAGGTGGGTTATGGGAGAATTTGCACTCTGATATGTCTCCAGAAAGATTGCGGGGTAGCGATGCACGCAAGCATGATGCAAAAAATTGTTATTATACTGTAAGTCAGTAGCAAATAACGGCTCGTCACCAAACCCTTCATGTGGCAATTTGTGAAGTGTGGCCTCAGCCTCAACTGACCTCTCTATCCCTTCATCTCTCAGTCTGGTCCTGATGGAGATGTGGTCTTGAGGTTTAGTGTCCTACTTTAGCTTTCGTCTTTATTTATTTCCTGAATATCAGAGCACTGGCTTTGGGAATCGCTGGTCCCTTTGATATTTCCCATCCTCCTTTTAGTTAGAACACCACCCATTTCAAGTTCATGCTCTTCTGCTCCATTTGACTACAAGCTACTAACAATTCCATTTCATCGTTAGGTGTCTGGATCATACAATCTCGTGTTTGGTTTAATTCAGTTATTGGGATATAAAATGCAAGGTATGATTGGTTTTGTTCTGCATTTTTCAGTCTGAATGATAGTGTATGTTTTGTTTTTAATTAAATAAATTAACAAAGGAATTAAATTCAGAACAAACAAAAGACAATGCTCTGCAGAGGTGGCACAGTGGTGTTCTTTTTATTTACACAGTTTGTTTATGCAGCTCAGAAGTGGCAAAAAGGCATCCGCACTGCAATTACACTAGCAAAAATAATGATGTGAGTTTAGAGTTTAAAAAAAGAAATATGAAGTTATGGTCATCTCAGATTTACTAATAATTTAGAGCTTTCCTTCAATAAACTGTAATGCAGTTTTTTGCTAATAAGGTATTTGTTATTGTAGTTTGGTACGGGGAATGTTTACTCTGATTTCAAGCTCTTGATTTAATTCAGTATTTTTAAGACATAATTCAATTCAAATTTCTGGCTTCAGTTTGGTCAATAGAGCTTTACAGTTCTTCCCACAGGTTTGAAATATACTTGCGGCGGTGACCGGATTGAAACACACCATTTACCCACAGCACATAAATAGTTAACTATATGCGACAAACAAAACATCATTTGATTTTTAAACCCTTTTTTATAATTGTCTGTTTTAAACTTTTTTTCTTTTCAATGGGTTAAAGTAAAAAAAAAAAGACTGTTGAAATAAATAAAAAAAGCAACTATTTCTCTTTTATGCTATTCAGGAGCCATGTGCACCCACTGACAGGTAAAATCTGCTTCTTTCTATCTCTCATTCAAGCTCAGGTTGATTTATTGGCATGACATTTTGTACAGTATTGCCAAAGCATTTTAGATGTATAAAATATGTAATATATTGGCATCGTCAAATTAATAAAATATACAGCAAGTGAAAAATAAATGACAGAAAAAAGCAATAAAAACACACAATATCTTAAAAAATTATAATAATTACAAGAATAAAATGTGTAGATTATTTAAATAAGACAAATGAGTTAATTACCCATTTCTAATGGTTTACAAATATTCTGCAGCCAATTTACATGTAATTTCGTCCTCTCCGGGTGTTTAGTACAGTTTTTCTGAGTCGTTTAGATTAAATCATTAATTATTTAATGTCTCTCTTACTCTCACGGCTGTGCGCATAAAATTAACGACAACTTTACGTCTAAACAAGATTTAGAAACCCCGGCCGAATGCAAAAAGGTTTGCTGTGGGTCTGCAGAGCATGTGAGTGTTAATAGTTCTCGCACACACAGAACAAGCAGTACGAAACGGGTAAAGGAGAGAAGATTTTTCACTAAATTGCTCGCGGATATTTGTTTGTAACGGGCGGATACAAAAACAGTGTAAAGATGATAATAATAAAAAAAAAAAGTGTCATAAATTTGCTTAGGCGGTCGTTAATATACCTTGGCGGCCCACCCAAGTAAAGTCTATGTGTGGGAAGCACTGCTTTATATACAGTATATTTGGTGAATATAGCCCATGTCTTGGACGGTGTGGTTGTTGAGTGTTGAAATCAGGTCAACTTTATTGTAATGAGCTATGACATGGTTCGGTGACAACCAATTAAAATATAGTCCACTAATTTAGAGGATTCCAAAAAATGCAGCATTGTAAACATTGGTTCCGAACTTCTGACCACAATAGTTCCCAAGCAAAATGAAGCAGTGGTTGCTTATTGATGTGTTGGGGTTTTCCAATTTGTAATGTAAGCTGCCCACAAATGAATGTTAATGTTAATACTTGTAGGTCTTGTAGACGTCTCTTATAAACTGCATGTTGAAATTAGAATAGCACTTAAACAGGAACACAAAAATCTCACCACAGATGGCTTTTAATTGGTTTATTTCATTAGAGCACTTTTAAACGTGTTATCAATGGCATCGACAACATCAACAGCATGAAGGCCAGAGTAAATGACGCCGGCAGTGGTGTGAACACACAAGATTGTTGGCAGGGCGGCCCGACCTATTTTTATCTCAATACAAACAGCAGTAAAATACATTATCAGTTTAAAATGGTGAATTAAAAAAAACAACAACATATAACTAGGGATGCTCTGATTAGGATTTTTGCAGCCGATACCAAGTACCAATTCTTTGTCATGGTGATCATCCGATACCGATTCTTATGCCTTAAGCTTTATAATGCATTAAGCACATTTTCACTTTAAGTATGATGCTTGAGTGGAGATTGCAGCTTACCTAAGAGAATAAAGTAAGGATGCTGCATATAATCCCTGAAACATGTCTCTTTTAATCATTTAGTGTAGACATCTCATGGCCAAAAGCAGCTTTACAGAAAATAATGTAACACAGATATAAAAATTGGTGAGAAAAATTACAAACAATGCAATTTGGAAACATTGCAGATGATGAAAGAAGATTTCAACATGTCTCAATCAAGAAAAAGTTTGGAGCGCATATTTGATGCACACCTATAAATCTAATTCTTTTTTACTAAAAGGAATAGACCTATATACTGTTTATTCCAATAAGTATATTACAATAAGTTATATTATTAACTATTCATAAAAAACTTTTTATTTATCTAATAATTCCAGCCAGCTTTTAGTGAACTTGCAATAGTCAAAAACACATAACTTTCAGTTGTTATATATAAAAAGGCCTAAATACATGCAAGGCTATTCAAATATTTTGCTTGTTTCTAACTATTGGCAGCAGGTCTCTCAATAAGGCCGATATCTTTACTGTTTTATTCATTTAACCTAACAAATGCAATGCGTTGAATGAACATTGCTGTCCCTTATGCAATCTGTTTGTTTGCTCATTCACTCTCGTCACCATGATTTCTGGGTATTTTAACTTATTTTTGGGGATCAGAGAGCCACTATGAATATGCAGGAGACTCGCGGAGCTTCCAGGAGAGGTCATATGGTTGGATTAGACACTAGATAGAGGCGATCGCTCCACTCGTGTCACAGCGGCTCAATACACTGGAAATACAACCAAGAGACCATCACTCACGCGAGTTGTGCCAATAGATTGTATAAACTGGTCGCACCGCATCTGTATATATTTAAGCGATTACGACGCAAACGTATCGAACGGTCACGCCCCCACGAATCATTTACCTCCTCACGTGTTGTCAGTGTTGTCAACTTAGCGACTTTGTCGCTATATTTAGCAACTTTTCAGATGCCCTTAGCAACAAATTTTCAAAAAAAGCGATTAGTGAAAAATCTAGCGACTTTTTTGTGTGTTACTGGAGATTTTTATAGACTGTCATGTGCCCATACTGTACCGTCCCTACCTTTATACAGTCATTGGTCCCTACTCTTCTCAACGAGGTGCGGGTGATGCCGTCGGCCCCACCCCCGCCTCAGAGCACTGACAGGCAGTTCAGTCCTCGTACAGGAGCATCTCTCCCAGCTGCAGCCTGAGAGCAGATCACTCCTCTGCGTACCAACGGCAAATGATTTAGCACCGGAAGTGTGAAGTATTTCCATTGTAGTCAAACTAATCTGCTTCTCTTTTGTTTTAACAATTTAATTTGACCTTGTTCACAGATATTTTAGTGACAGTTTCGGAACTTGTCTGAGATTATTACATCTGAAATGAGTTTTTGATATACTGTATTGAAACAGCAATAGATTTAGTTAAATTGACATGTATATATAAAGCGTAGTGCTAATATAAATACCCCTTTATTAATCATAGGCTGTTAGTCAAACAGAAACAGCATAACGTGATGAGGTCAGTAATATGCAAATTGACGTATGGCGTTATCTAGCAACATTTAGCAACTTTTTGGGCAGAGCTTAGCGTCTTTTCATTGAAAATAGTTGGCAACACTGCGTGTTGTGGCTGCAGTAGGCTATGTGTTATATATGGGAGCATACGTGTGCCTTCCTCTGCTTGTAAACTCATAAACAAACCCCTGCGATCGGTTTGTGAGATCGGTCAGATTGGCGATCGAGTCATTACATGTGATTATCGGCTGAGACTGATCTTCGACCGATCGATTGAAGCATCCCTACATATAACGCATAGATCTGACTATTTAACTATTTTGAAGTAGATTAAAACAGACCCTACGTCTTTATTTAAAGTGCATATGGTCATGCAAAATAATTCATATGAGCTTTGTAAGTAATAAACAGCCAAATTGTTGGTAATATGCCTTCATTTAAAAAAAAAAAAAGAAGCTGTTTCCTAAACCTGTTCCTGGAGGCACACAAAAAGTATAAATCTTGAACTCTCTAAGAAAGAACCGATGAGTTGAATAAGCTGTCATTTATTATAGAGAGATCAAAAATGTGTTGTGCTTGGTGTGATGCCTGGGGTTGGGAAAAATCTGAAGACCCGCTACTTTACTTTTTTATTGAAAGAAACTAATAATCGATTTCTCAAAATGCCTCAAAACACTGAAAAGTATACAACAACTGTACATTTCTTATGAAACGTCTCCCGTTTTCTTCCTCCTGTTTGTTTTTTGAGTTAGTTCATACTCTCCAGGGCTTCGATTTCTCTTTGACCATACACAACCTTTAGCACAATGAGAAGTGCTCAGCATGGGCCTGTATCTTATCAGCCGTATCATTGTTGTAGAAATTAAACCTTCATGCTTGTCATATCAATTTATCAAGGTGTAATTTCTCTTTGCTATGGAGGATTGCGATCAAGCATCAGACAATGTGGTACCTCACTGCAGAGTGTGGAGGGATAAGCCTCAGCTCTAACTCTGAGATTAGAATCATCCATATATATCGAGCCAAAACTGGGATTTGTGGCACACTGCCTCGTCTGCACTGCGGAACGCTTCTGCTGGAAAGATTGAACATTGCTTCAAATCAGAATTAGTGATGAGCCTTTCACACAGGTGTTTAAGAGAGAATAGAGAATTTGGGGTGTAAAATAGTTTAGTTTAGAATTTTGAAAAAAAAAAAAAATGCTGTCTTGATTGGATTGGATCCCAAATCTGTTCCATAAGCTGTGCATAGCTTATAATATCAGCTCAAGTCAAGTAAAGTCAACTTTTTTTTCTATAGCACTTTATACAATGTAGATTGTGTCAAAGCCATTGCACATGGATGAACAGGAAAAAAAGGTTAAAAAGTCATAATATTTCTGTTTGTAGAACATATTCACCATAGCAAGCGGGCAGCAGAGTAGTGGTAAAACTAGTGTGGTTCTAGTTAGATTAACAGTATTTTTATATGTAGTCAAAAATGTCAAATTATTTTCTTTGCATTTTAAAAAAAGATTTGTTTTTATTGACAAATTATATATATTATATATGGACTTCAGATTCAGTCATGCAACACACACACCTGTTCCAAGTCACCATTGATTAGACACTCACAGCTGAAGCTGCTTTTTGGACTGATTACTGCACTATAAATACAGCACACTAACACACAGTTGTTGCTGAGTCTTGTCTACTGTTCTGGTGACACTACAACATATTTTCCTCTTGCCTTGCCTTCCGTGTTTTTTAAACCTTTGCTTTGCTTTGTTTTGTTTGTATTACGTTGCCTGCTGCCTGCCTTCTGATCACTCGCCTGTTACTTTGACTACGATTCTGGATTGCCTGTATACATCTGCTCCTGACCATTCCATTTAATAAACCCTGTGTTTGGATCCACACACCTTGTTGTCAGTGTCACTCCACCATTACAGAACCTGCATAGGCTGTGAATAACACGTAATGCGGGAAGCCATGCGGGAAGTATGATTTTTTTTTTTGTCCTTAAAGTGACGGCAGCCATGACATGAGCGCACTTGGCAGTGAAAGTGAAACCAAAAGCACGCACATCATTTAAATGATCACATCACATTTTAGAGTTATGATTACGACAAGCATTTGATGTTTTTTTCTTTTATAGCAAACACAGAGTGTTGTGCGTGAGAATAAACGTTTAACAGTGTCAGTATAACTACTCTAGCCTATTTATATATAGGCATTGACGTTGAATATAATGCAGGAGGGAATCTGATGACAAATGTCTAATTTTACTAGTGAAAAAAATGGTCTAATAATGTTATCAATGACAGCAAGCATATGCCTTAAACATAATAATTCAACTTCAGAATTATGAATAGTTGTATTCTGATGCCATCACTGTAAATAATAACCTGGAGAAATTTGAAGTCTGTTCAAATCCACCATTCGAGGTCAATACAAAATATAGCATTTTAACCAACAGTAGACCTACACAAAGGCCTAATATTATTATTATTATTATTATTATTATTGTTTTATCATGTTTGAGAATTAAAAATAATAATAGGCTACTCATATTAATCTTTATTTTAGATCTACAGAATCATGAGAAAATCGTGAAAAAAAATTTTTTTAATTAAATTGTGATTCTCATTTTAGCCAGAATCGTGCAGACCAAGTGTACACCTCTATGAAAATGCTGTATTACATATGCTAGGCCAGTATTTAACACTGTTACCTTGTTAGTAAGCACCTGTAAAGGGAAGTGATGTCTGTAGTCGGTGACTCGGCGCTGGTGTAGAATTTGTTGTGTGTAAGATGCATCTCTGCTGTTGCAAACGCATCAGCGACAACCAAAACGATCATGTACTCTGCCATTGCTGTGTATGTTTGTTTGCTCTTGCTTTTAATATACACTCAGGCACTCAGGGTGAATGATCATTCTGTTTGTCTTCTTGCTCTTGAATGGACAAATAGATATAAAATTATGCCAAAATTACAATCATGGCAAGTTCCAGTCAAAATCAGTTAGCTGGTTTTGGCAAATGTACAGTAGTATTGTATTGGTTGCATGCATTATGTCAGCATGTCTGTATACTGATTTAACAGCTGGCATCCGGGCTTGATGTTTATCAATTAAATAAATAAATGAATGAATGAATAGCAGAGACTTGTTGCTCTTGACTGAATAACCTTTATAGCTGTAACAAAGAGCAAAAATAAATGCTAGTAGCTTTTTTTTTTTTTTAATTTGTACTGTGTGCACTGTAGAGCAGCAGGGTGGCTCAGTGGTTAGCGCTGTTGCCTAACAGGCAGAAGGTCGCTGGTTCGAGTCCCGGCTGGACCCGTTGGCATTTCTGTGTAGAGTTTGCATGTTCACCCCGTGTTTGCGTGGGTTTCCTCCAGGTACTCCGGTTTTCCCCTGAGTCCAAAGACCTGCACTATAGGTGAATTGGGTAAACAAAATTAGCCTTAGTCTATGATTGTGTGTGTGAATGCAAAAGTGTATTGGTGTTTCACAGTGCTGGGTTGCAGCTAGAAGGACATCTTACTTATTTGATTGCTCTTTTTTTGTAGCGGGCCTTTGAAATTTGAAAGATAATTAAAAAACTTATTGGTCTTGACTGAAGAACTCTTGTAGCTGTAACAAGGAGCAAAAATTGAATGCTAGTAGCTATTCAAAAATGTTCCTGTGTACTGTGTAATGCTATTTTACATTTTTCTTTTTTTTTTTCTGCACCTAGTAACCTTCACACATGATCAACTTAGAACATTGTTTATTTTTATCATTTGAAATTATCATGAAATTTGTTTATTAATTTTCCATTTTCATAATAATTTTCCTTTAATGTTACTGTTTACATTTAGCTTAGAATCTAAAATGTTGGTGTAGTAATAATAAAATAATATTTTAATCAATATTTTAACTGTTTTGTGACTATTACTTATTTGATTGTTCTTTTCTTTTTAGTGGCGGGTCATTGCAATTTACAAGACAATTTAAAAAAACTGGAACTACAGGTCCACTTTAAAAAAAAAACCTTAGTATTGATTATTAGACACATAATTTTGCTGATGGGGGGATTTCATGGTAAGTAAGTAGTAGAAGTAGGGCTGGGCGATTAGACAAAAAAAAAAAAATCTAGATTTTTTCATAAAGTTTGACCAATTCACGATTTCAATTGGGTTTTTTTTTTTTTTTTTTTTACTGTGTAACTATAGTCAACTTAAAACATTACAAACAGCCTATAGCTGAAATGTTGAAAATTGCTCAATTTATTTTTATAAAACATTTGTCAAAACGTATTGAGATTTTTTTGGAGTAAAACAATACCAACATTTAAGAATCCATATTTATTATATTTATTCATTAATTTTACTTGTTTATTGGTGCATAAATGGGTTATGATTTAATTCATAGCTACAGTACCTTGGACAGCTACTGTGCCACTCCGTAAAGCTTTCAAGCAAAAGTCCAAATTAAAGAAAGATTTTACTTTCTGCAGTGACAGCCAACATTCACAACACGCCGTAACCATCCTTCAGGTGGTGCGCAGGTATAAAATACAAAAACAGATGTCTGGGCTTTGAATTAGGTGCAATTAATTCCTCGTTGTTCAAAGAGTCTGCAAGTTTGTGTTCCATGGATATATGTTGTTGTTGATTCGATGCGAGGCAGAAAAAAAAGCTTTCAGCAGTGCATGTAGTCGCTGGTAAAGTTCTCACCCAAATCAGAGCGATCTGTGCTACCGAATACAGCGCAGTAAACTCACACTCAGTCAGGCAAAGTAAAGGTCTCATTGCCTATATGTCAATCAAATTATTTAAGCTCTAGCCACGAATAAAACTTTTAGCCTATTTTATTATTTTGTGTAATGTATATAGTGTAATCAAGGCTAGAGCAAGCTGAACTGGCGCTCTAGGCGAACAGCAATCTCGCAGCCCTCAACCCGAAAGTGAAATAGAAACTTACCAGTTTGTAGATGAAAGTGAGGACCGGGAGGGGGTAGGTGTCGCGGATAAAAGTGAGGACCCGGGGGGTTCTCGCTCACTATTCTGCCTAGGTCGCCTCTATGGACGCGCCGGCCCTGAGTGTTAAGCTGGATTTATAATTTTGATAGTGGAAAAGCTGCTTTAATATTTTCAATAAAAAAAATCGTGATACCTCGATTATATAAAATATTAAATATTCTTAAAACGTAAATTCGAATTAATCGAACAAATCGCCCAGCCCTAGCCAGAAGCATACAGAAGTAACACATACAGTCTATGTTTACATACAGTTTTATTCTTTTGCTGCCTTGCAAGCAGTTGTCTTTCAACTCCTGCTCTGTTAGGTCTTGTGATTTCTTTTTTTTTTTTATAAAAAAAAATACAATCTTCTTGTTAGCTTTATAGCTTATGTGCGGTTTGGGAACTATGTAGCATGAATCCCAACTAGATTAAAACATTTTTACAACAAGTCTTTCTCTCTTCTGCTCTGTATGTTGGGTACTTTTTCTGATGTACAAAAAGTACAATCTCTTCCTAGTGTTGCATAAGTAACTTGTCAAATGAGTCAGGGGTGGAATCTTACTGTGAAGTGTTCGTCTTTTCTGCTGCCTGTTTAGTTTCATCATTTTGTATCCAGTTGATATGTCATTTCTCCTTGTCTCGCTGGTCTGTTTTATTGCATGTGAGTCTGCTGGAAATGATCAGAGCCAGTTCCCTGGCAGCGCTCGGCTCTGTCTCTCTGACATGTGGCACTGGCCGTAGTGTTTCAGGAAGGAGCTGTGAGAGAGTGTAAAGCTGATTAAGCGCAAACCAAAGATTCATTAGTTGCATTTAATGAAATAGAAATGAGTAGTGGGGATATTTGAATAAATTAACCTTCGCTTCTTCCCTGGAGGCTGGAGGAAACTAGAGAAGGGGTGAAGATTTATTTTTCCTTGGCCACTGATATGATAAGTTGATTGCGTTATTGTTGCACTGGGTATGTTGTCATTTAACCCTGCACCAGAGGAAGCAGCTGCTTGCACAGCATGATGTAGGCAAATGAAGTGAAATGCACTAGGCATTGTGAATTATTGGTTTTAAAGAGATGGTTCATCCAAAAATGCAAATCCTTGCATCATTTACTGACCCTTGGCTTGTTCCAATCCAGTTTGTGTTTTTTTGTTCTGTTGGAGAACTGTAACTATTGGCTTCTGTAGTATTTACTTATTCTATTATGGATGTCAGTAGTTATGGGTAGGCCCACACGAAATCTGCGCGCGCAGAATTCCGCAGATTTTCTGCAGATTTTCCGCAGATTTTTAGCCCATCATTAATTCTGTTTATTTACTTAAAGTTAACTATTTACAATTCATCTAATTGGATTTGCATT
This sequence comes from Danio kyathit, assembly GCA_903798195.1. Classification (NCBI taxonomy): domain Eukaryota; kingdom Metazoa; phylum Chordata; class Actinopteri; order Cypriniformes; family Danionidae; genus Danio; species Danio kyathit. The sequence continues at coordinate 28,564,342 of LR812532.1, forward strand.
TTAAACATTAAATACAAGTTAAATAGGTATTATTTTTTATTTAACATATTAAGGTTTTAGTTATGATACTCCCAAAATAATTCCGCAGAAATCTGCAGATTTTTACCAAAATTCTCCGCAGAAATAGCAAAAAACATCCGCAGATTCCGTCTGGCCCTAGTTATGGGTAAAACAAATGGGTTTAAAACAAGCCAAGGGAGAGTAAATGAAGACATAATTTTCATTTGTTTGGAATTTTTCAGTGTTAGGTGATGTATTTTGATTTATTTGGTTTATTTATTTATTATTTATTTATTATTTATTATTATTAGTCTGGCTAGACGTAATTTCAGTCTGCCATCCCCTTTCGAGTCTGTAGAGACAGGGGTAGTGGGATCAAAGGGCGGCAACAGAACTTTAGTTTCAGCCTCCACTTCGACCTTAGCTACATCGCCATTATACCCTACATCCTTACTCACAGGACTGCACGGCTTTTCAACTGATTCATCAAATTCACTCTCATCTGGAGCATCACTGGTGATCTTAAAAAATTCCATTTCAACCAAATGTTCATAAACAATTTTCTTTACGGTTTTCTTCAAAAACTGGCGGCTTACTGAAATTTGGAAATATTCAGCTATTTCAAAAAGATCATCTTTACGCAACTTATCAAATTGTTTTATCGAATGACTACTAAGGAACGTTTCCAAATCGAACGACGCTATATCAAATTATCACTAAGCAATGAACTAGAAGCAATAGACAAGTCCAACCTCACTCTTTTACAACTTTTACTGTAGTAAACTAACAAACTTACTTTGTTTCGCAATGGGTTTGAATTGCAGCAAAAACCAAAAGCCTCAGAAACCAATATTGGGATTGTTGGTATCCCGGACGAGCTCCCAAAAATGTTACAACCCCTTTTTGTCTAGGGGAATGGGATTGCACATTTAACTGAGGAATTGGTTATGCAAAAATTCAAAAACAAATTGTGATACAAGGTAAGATGGACAACCAGAATAAGTGATGAAATAAGTAATTTATTTACAAAAGGTGAGGGTGAATCAGTGAGTGAGGTATTTACAATATATACAAAGTCAATGACAATAAACAACGAAATGTTAGAAAGACTGGCTATGGGTGGCAATAAATAAAAGAACCAAACAAAACCAAACCGTCTTACTAATATTCACAACAAATCTCCTCTAATCTAATAAACAAAAGATATGAAAAAGAAATCTTCAACGTCCTATTTAATCCACACTGACTAACAATTAAACCAAAAATACACAGGTTGGCACACACCCTCTTACCTGGTGTATCTAGACAAATGTTAATCTATGTGCTGTAGGGGTGTAACGATACACCAAAGGCACGGTTCGGTTCGGTTCGGTTCACGGTTTTGGAGCCACGGTTCGGTTCGGTTTCTGTTTGCTGTGGGGTTAGGGTTGATGTCATCTTAACAGTAATGCTAAGGAACAATAGATTCACTTAATAACAAGAACAACTAAACTTTTTCTTTATTATTTTGGCATCACATTTTAGTACAGTCAGGATACCAGAGTAAACAACAAAAATGAAATAAATACCTCCAATATAGGCTTGCCACAGTAGACGGTGTTGACGGTGTTACCGGTTTTATAACGCAACACCGGTGACATCACTTTTCCACCGTGACACCGTGCCCACATTTTTTTAAGTATTCCTTTTTTTAAATTCAATATTTATTTGAATTAAATGGAAAATATAATTCCAAATAATTTACTTAAGACGATAGCATGCAGTAGGCTGCAGTTAAAATCTGAACATAGCTACAATGCTTCATATTTCCTTTATCATGTGAGGAGAACGAGATGAGTCGAATTTGCAGAAAAAGAATGGAGGAGGATTTAGTGTCAAAACGCAAAGCAAAAGCGCCTCATTTAAAAAATCCCGCGACCATCATCTCACAGTGTTTAGTAATAAATAATCTTATTTTTTAATAAACTAAAAGTGATTGCCGCGCCACTGACAAGCCAACTGCAGAGAAACCAAGCAACCTCGCCACAACCGCAGTGATCACTTTTTCCGAAGTTCATCTGTTCTTTTGTGCACTTGATTATTATGAGTTTAATGTTAAAAAAATCAATAATGAAAAGGCCGACAAGAGTGTATCCTGTGTGTGTGTGCGTCTTCACTGAAGTCTCCCTCTTTCAAAACCGAAAGTTGCTTTGTCTGTCTGGCAATATTTCGGCTTTTAATCGAATGAAAAGTTAATTTAGATGAGCCTATACTTGCAGTAAAGTAACTGTGACGTGCGGCCACACATCGAAACTGAGGTATAATCTCAACTCTCTCTCGCTGTCATCCATCGATAGACGCCACACAAGTCAAGTCGCCTAATAATTATATTAATTATAATAAAATGAAAACCAAAATAAACAATTCATTGCATTTTTCGTTTGATAAAAAATATACGAAAACGAAAAAAATCAAAGGGTGGCTAGTTTGTATTCATGTGTTTTAATATTAATGAAAATATGCTTAGCCTGTTTAAGCTTAACGGCTATAAATGCTGCCAATAGGCAAGTCATTCAAAAAATAATATTTTACTGTTTATTGAGTTATAATGTATATTTTACAATGAAAACTAAATGTAGCATGTGTCGCTGTCATTTAAAACACGCAATTCATAACACACCAGAGCTGTCTATAGTCGAAACTTACAGGGAGGTGTTGGCCAATAGTCACACTGCGCACCACGTTATTGAACTCCAATATCTCTGAGGGAGATTATGTTACCCGATAGTCAATATTGACTTGAGAGATTTTAAAAATAAAAAGGCATTTTAAAAATGGAACAACACGCAAATCAAAAAATAAAACTGGTCCCGTACGCACTTGTCATCTTGCCACTGTATGCTGTGTGTGGGCCTGTCAACTGCCGCTGGTAAGAAAGAGAGAGAGCGCGCGCACGTGAGAGCTTAAAGCCGGCATCAATATAACGAAAAGCAAGATCATGTTGTTATAAATATTCCATTAACAATACTTATCAAAATATTTATACATTTACTTGGTGTTTATTGGTATTGTGTGATCTGTATAGGCTGTCTGATCTTAACAGAAGCTGTAAACTGACACGCGCTCGGTGACCGCACAGTGATGTTCAGCTCTGATGAGGCGTTTTTATTTAGCCCGTAGTCTTTAGATTTTTTACATAATGATCCATTACTTAAAATTTCTTTCATTTTTTTTATTTATAGTTTATATATAAATTGATTGCTAGCTTGTTTAGCTGTGATCATTATGCAAGGATCATATTTCATATTCGATTTATTCTTCAGTAACCTATAGATTCGTTAATAATGTATTTTATAAACGGATTGTTTATAAGGACAAAGCTATTAATATATAATACATTAGGCTAATTAATACATTAAGACATTGAAATCAGGTAGGACAACAAAAGACAACCAAAGTAGGTTCCCCGTTGGCAAAGGTAACCAAAAAGTATCTTTGCGTGTGCGCAACAAGCTGCGCATCCAAGAGAGTGTTCAGCTCGATGGGGAACATGAGCCCCAAGATCCCATCAGAGATGGTCAACATGTTGGGTTTCCTGGCAAAGACCATGTAGACTGCACTGTTAATAAAAAAAATGCAGTGTTTTTGTTTATTTAATTTTTTTAAAGACTGCCGACCTGTCATTTTTGTAGCCTAATGTCATTTGGAAGTTTTTTTTATATTTGTTTCTTGTTCATTCGTTTAATCTTATTTAAACTTTGTGCTATTTAATTACTTATCTTTCTATTTTATTTTCTTATTCGTTTTAAAAACATTCTAACATAAGTAATAAACGTTCTATGGTGGTTATTTGTTTGGTTCCAATTTCCACAGTTTTTTTCAGCCTGTAGCATTGTTGTTGTTTTTTTCGTTATGTTAATAAAAGTTCTGTGTTTAATAACAGTGATTTTTTTGTAGTTTGACGCCGAATTGGCAATTCCCGAAACTGAAAGTGAAGTCAGAAAAAACAATTCTCTTTAGTGCAGCCATCTTAAGAAAGTAAACTCAAATTAAATAAATAACTGCAGTGTAGACTAGTGAAAGATAAACAGGCTTGTCCTTAAGGACATTTGGAATATTTAATTAAGTTTAAAGTTCTTCTTTAAAAACACCATAATGTCCACATTCTCAGGTGAGGGCCTTGATTTCTGTGCAGACACAGACAAAGTGATGCTCATTTTAGTTATCATTTAGATAGGTTTCCGTTTAAATTAATGAAAAATAATATACATATAATGTGCTTGTAAAGTGTTTTTTACATGACCTATTCACCAGTAAAATACATTGCAGTTTTGTCTGAAACTAAAGTTAGGGTTGTAGCCGTATATTTTTGCCTCTCTCTCTCTCTCTCTCTCTCTCTCTCTCTCTCTCTCTCTCTCTCTCTCCATGCCTGTCATTTCTGTATGTCCGCCTTCACTACAGCTAATTGGTCAGGAGACCGATCTATCATCCTATCATCATTGGGCGACGTGGCGCGGGAATATAAAAATGACGTCAGGAAAAGCGAAGGAGAGCGCATCTTCCTTTGATCTCGTTTTTCGTGTATTTTGCTAACATGATTATTAATTTCGTTGTTTTTGCTTAACTTTCGTTTGGGCACAATTATTTTGCATTACTTTTGCCCACTTTGAGAAATTTTGTGATTTTTGTACACTTTTATTTCGATTGATTTGTTTGTTGCTTTTTTGTTCAGCTCTTTCTCGTCATATTGAGCTATACCTCCTCAAGTTCACTCTTTTCTCAGAGTAAGGTGGATAGGGAAGATGTCTTACGACTTCCATTTTGCAAACACGTAGAAAATGTATTGTTAAAGACATCAGGTAAGAGGCGAACGTCATCTTTGTATTTTATTCTACAGTTCAGTATAGGGAAGAATAAGGCGCACGGCGCTGAAAACCTTTTTTTCTTTTCATCAGTTTCTAGCGAGGTAAGGGGTTAAATCCCTTTTGTTGGCAGTTCTGTTGTCAGTGTCTTTTGCGTACACCCTCACATTGTGAAATTTACCACATTTTTTAAATGTTATTCCTTATTAAGTTTCGTGAAACAGTTACGACAGATAGTGTGCGCTTTGTCTACGACATGAATTCCATTCCTGTACTCCACTGGAAAACCAAAATGTTCCCAAACAGGAGACTTAAATGTGTTTGGGGGATCTGCAATCTCAATATATGCGAAGCAGCTGTCCTGCATATACAGTAGTAATGGAGTGTGATCGCTCACTCAAGTCACATGACATGACATGCACTTGGAAAATACTATTCTAAATTTTAAAACATTAGAATATAATATTTAGAACAAAAGCTCATCATTACTAATACAATTTAATCAAATGTGATAAAATAAAGATGTTTTGGTTCAATTAGAGACAAGTGACGTCAACCTTAACAGTGGGCAGCAGGGGGCGTGACAGTATCGCGGTCCGCCACGAGAGTTTCGCGATACGTATCGTGGTTGGTGTATCGCGATATTTCGGTTCGGTTTGTAGTATCGTTACACCCCTAATGTGCTGATATGTTTGTCACGTGACGTACTTATCTACCAGTCTTTCTAAACTCACGAGGAAACATGAGGATAGGGAACAGGTAAGAACAGACAGTAACAAACTTGAACAACAATAACAAAGTGTAAATCAAATAAAGATAAACAATACTGATAAACGGGGATAACAAACAAACTGTCAAGCAAACCAACAAACAAGCCAATATACCGAGATCAAAAGCATCAAACAGTGAGTCAGAAAATCTGCTCCTGAACTAAAAGACTGAAGATCTTTTGAAGGCCAGGTGGCATGCAGGGATTGGCTGGGACTTGGGCAGAGTTGTGGAGTGCCAACCAATCAGGTAGCAGGAGAGATGGGATTGGTTGCAGCAAGAACAATTAAAACAGCCAATCAGAGACGGTAGTAGGCGTAGGCTCAGACCGCGTTGGGTGCAGTAGGACCAGTGGGTTACACGTGGGTGCTTGCCCAGGATTGGAGTGAGGTTTAAGGGTGTGAGTGTAACGGAGGCCAGCTAGCGAAGTGCTATGCAGGTAAACCTTACTCCTCTGACCTCTAAAGGTGCTCTAGCAACAGATGCTAGAGGCCATGGTCTTTAGGCTCCTTGTTAGAGCAACCGACTCCCATGCAAAGAATTGCCGGTTCAATCCCAGGTCAGACCACGTTGGGTGCAGTATGACCAGTGGGTTACATGTGGGGGCTCGTCCGAGATGGGAGTGAGGTTTAGGGGGCTGAGTGTAATGGAGGCCAGCTAGCGAAGTGCTATGCAGGTAAACCTCATTCTTTTGACCTCTAAAGGTGCTCTAGCAACAGATGCTAGAGGCCATGGTCTTTAGGCTCCTTGTTAGAACAACCGACTACCATGCAAAGAATTGCTGTTTCGATCCCAGCTCAGACCGCGTTGGGTGCAGTAGGACCAGTGGGTTACACGTGGGTGCTTGCCCAGGATTGGAGTGAGGTTTAAGGGTGTGAGTGTAACAGAGGCCAGCTAGCGAAGTGCTATGCAGGTAAACCTTACTCCTCTGACCTCTAAAGGTGCTCTAGCAACAGATGCTAGAGGCCATGGTCTTTAGGCTCCTTGTTAGAACAACTGACTACCATGCAAAGATTTGCCGTTTCGATTCCAGATCAGACCGAATTGGGTACAGTGGGATCGGTGGGTTACACGTAAGGGCTTATCCGGGACGGAAGTGAGGTTTAGGGAGGTGAGTGTAATAGAGGCCAGCTAGCAAAGTGCTATGCAGGTAAACCTCATTCCTTTGACCTCTAAAGGTGCTCTAGCAACAGACACTAGAGGCCAAGGTCTTTAGCCTCCTTGTTAGAACAACAGGCTATCATGCAAAGAATTGCCGGTTCGATCCTAGTTCAGACCACGTTGGGTGCAGTAGGGCCCAGGGACCGGTGCTCTACATATGCACTATTCACATTGTTCAAATGCATTTGCTGTTCAAACCATATGGCACAGAACGAGAAAATGAAACCTGGGCTTGGCTCAAACTAGTAAAAAAAAAAAAACACTTGCATCGTGCCTGCCTCCCCATTTCACCAGGTATATGATAGCACCCTATATATCTATTTAACTCTAAATTGCACATCCGATATTGATGATATTGTGAAAATGATATACTCTGCAGCCATGGTTTATCTGTATGCAGGTCAGGTGAAGTATAAACGTGGCGTCTCAAAATCCTCTTCAGGACAGGAAAAAGAAAAAGTGGTTAGTGGGAATGGCATGGTCAGGATTTTCCACACTACTTAGACCCTAACAAGAGTCTGTCTGGTCAGTGAGTCTTGCAGTCTTGCCGTCTCATCTTGTTCCTGCCTCCCATACCGGCTCACATTCACTTTCAGTGTAATCCTGACCCTCCTCATCCTCTCAACACGCTGTCGAGCTCACCTTAACTCCCCGTGGATCATCAGACATCAGGAGCTGCAGATGAAGAGCACATAAAAAAAGCCAACTCTCTTCTGGCAGTCTCCTTACCTTTCTGGATGTTAAAAAGGCATCTTTGCACTTCTGAGGTTAGTTAATCTCAAATTGAAAGGTCTGTCATAATATACTTGCCCTCATGTCATTTCAAACTCATAGGAAAATCTTCAGAACACAAATTAAGATATTTTTTATCAACTCTGAGAGGAAAGTATGTTCAAGAGTCTACCCAAAAATGTGGCACTTCAAAACATTTGTGAAAGTCAATGACATTTTCTCATAAAGGGAATCAAAAAATGTTTAGAGCATTCAGATTTAGTGCACAAAAAAGAACCAGTTCTGTAAAGAGCTGATGAGGTAATGCTTTTCCAAATGAGGAAGATAAATGAAAGTTCTGACTGGAATGACATAAACACTGTTTTTCAGTCTTTATAAAGCACATAAACACAGTTTTTTTCTGAATAAAATCCATAATAGCCATTTAGCGATGAAGCTAGAGTCACTGAGCAGACAGAATTCCCTCCCATGACGTGAATCCGCGTCTATGGTGAGGTGAATTTGACACGCGAATGAAGCGAGTAAACTCAAAATGTTCACACGTCTATTTACACGCAAATAATGCAATTTATTAGCGTGTACCGCTTCTGGTGTGAACACAGCATAACAGTGCAGATATGGGCTGTCAAATGAGAAGTTCAGGGGGCGTGGTTGATTTGACGTCAAGCATTTGGTTGGAAGTTTGATTCCGTGGCTCCGCTTCTGGCTCCATCAGGTAGTCCTTCTGCACATGCCCAGGCTCCAATTTCTGCAGTTTGATTTTTTGCGACAGTATGTGCCCGTTATGAGGCGTTTTGCATTCACAGCGTTCAATGGAAAAAGATGCTGTCATGTCGTCCATATTTTTTTTTTGCAGTCATTTGTTTCTTTATTTTATTAGAATCACAGTAGAGTCTGTATATACTGTAGCAACTTTTATAATAGTTTGCAAATGTATTTGTTGAACTGTCTTCATATTTTGATTATGAGGGTTTTATAATAATTATTGCAAATGATTTATGGTACATAACTGATTTTGCTTTGGGGCCACACTTTCCCTTTAAGTGCAAAAAAAGGGAAGAACTTAAGAGCACAAAAGACAAACTCATAAAACACATTTTAGTTTCTAAAACAAACACAATTGTGATTCCGATTACCTCAGTGCCACAATTAACTATCAGTGTAAATGCAGCTTTTTTTATATATATGCTACTTCAGATGTACCTTGCCGGCTGCCTTTGCTGTTTAAAGACAACATATGTCTCTGTGTCCAGGTCAGTAAATCACAGTGACTAGCCTGGCACAGCCTAAAGATTAGCACCTCAATGCAGGGAGAGTCTCATCCAGCTGAAAAAGGGCCAGAGGGAGCTGGACACAATTTTTGAGTAAGAAAATGTCACATTTTCTAGTGGGAATACATTAACTTTTACTAGACCCAGCCGGAGCAGTTGTCTTTTTGCAGCTCTGCATAACATTGACCTTCATTAGGGGCTGATTTAGGGAAGAGAGTTGTGTGCAGTTTTAAGTGGACATGTTTAATTGAATTGTGTTTCTGCATGGCTTGGCTGTGGTCATGCTGTACGCCGCGGGCTCAGGCTGTGGAGGCAGGTGTGGTTGTCAGGTACTTGTAAGCTCTGGGCAAAGCCTCAGGGGTGAACCTGTCTGTGAGCTCACATGGCCAAAAAGAAGACAAATTCAATTCTCTAGCCACACTCTACACAAACCAAAGCGACTGTAAATCTGTTGAGCTGGGCCAAAAAAAAAAAAGGTTCAATCAATAATTGTTTTAAAAAGTGGTCAATTCAATATTGATTCTCAGATCCATTGAGGTTATTCTGTATTCCAGGATTAAGTGTGGGACACACAAGAACATTTCAGGAGAAAAGCGGTATGGTTGAATGATATAGAATAATTTCAATCCACATAAATTGTTATACAGTTTATCTGTAATCAGATATAGTTTGTATGTAAACATATCCATGCATTGCGCCATACTCATACATTAGAGCAGGAAAGAAACATTGATGAATGCAAAGAAAGAGAGATGTGTTTGAAAACCGTGAAAGAGACTGACAAACAAACTCGAAGCATTGCAAAGAAACAGACGTTTCAATGTGTGAGGACTGAATTGAATCAAAATGAGAGCTTGTGAATCTAAATAAACTTAAACCAGTACTGTAGATCTAAATCAATACCCATCCTATAATCTTGAAAGTATCCTAGCCAGACCGCATTCTGGATGCATTTGAACATTTGCAATTTCTTTGTGTTCATGATGCAAGAGATCTGTTTGTTTTTCCTACTTGTGTGTGTTAAAAAACGGGTAAACTGCTAATACTATGGTCCAGTCTGTGTGCTACGAGTCTGATGGTGAATAGGTTCTCTCCAGGCCCCCTGGAGACACATGCTGGGTTTTGAAATCCAAAGATGACACATCTTCCAGCTGAGATGCTCAAGCACAGCTATTAGGCTGCCATTGGAAAAAAATAAAATAAACAGATCACATGGCAAACAGTAGACTATCAGTAACATTTTTAGAAGACAAAAACCTTTATTAAGAAAATTAACAATCGATAAAAAGAGACAAATATCAATAATACTGCAAGGCTGTTTTTTTAAATCAGTATCAGTGTCCCCACTAATAAGGAAATGTTATATAAATAACAGACTATTATTGCAAACAAACCAATATTTTGATAATTAGTTCATTTAAAGGGCACCTATGATGAAAATCATCTTTTGGAAGCTGTTTGACCAGAACTGTGTGTAGGTGTAGTGCAGGGCTATTCAATTGGCGGCCCGCGGGCCAAACCCGGCCCCCGAGGCAATTTGTTCTGGTCCTCCAAATAGTGTGACCAAGACATCAAGAATAAATTTAGTAAAGTCAAAAAACGGCCGCTATAGTTATGAAGTGACGTGCGTCTGTTCAATACAGCATGAGCTGCGCAGAGCGTGAGTCACCTGACAGTGGCGAGAGCAGCCGAATACATTTGAATATGTTTGTAGAAATGTTTTTTTGTACAATTCACTGATATCGTTATTAGGGATGAAACGATTAACCGATTTCACTATTAACTGCGCTTTAATTCGTCATGGTTAATTAATCGTAAAGGCTTCTCAAAGCTGCATTTCTGCATTTCTGTTCTGCCGCATGAAACTGCTGAACAAAGTTACGCCAAGTTGCCAACTGTGCGCTAGTTTAAAGTTCCGAGCTTGTCCACCGAAGCTAATACGCACGCACACTGTAATAACTATAGCCGCGGGCCGTTCCCATATCACGTCTTTTCCGCGCGCAAGTTTGTTATGTCGTAAGAATATATGCCAATATATATGCTGTCAGGGCGCACGCAGTAGAAAACATCTCATGCTGTAACGGTGGGAGTTGTGCTTAGCTATCAGTGCAATGTAAACAAAAGACATGTTAGACGAACTATTATTAAAATGATTATGTATGTATGAACGCAGATGATAACAACAGTTAATCTAAATATTGGCGCCGACCTTCATAACAATTATTATTATATTATTTTCACCCGTTCCTCTCTATAAACACACACATAATTAAATTGTGTAGCCCTTTAAGCACAGAAAAACCTTCAGCATAAAAACTATTACTAATGAAAATGCCTTTTAAAGGGTTTTTAATATTAGTTAGGGATGTCCAGATCTAAATCTAGCTAATATAAAGCTTAAATTTACATTAGACGTGAAAACTGTGAAACACTGATTATTCTTCACACTATATAATCGTACAACCAAAATCTATAATTGTTGCATCCATAATTGTTATGCAGTTCAAAACATCACATATGAACGTATCTGAATGTAGAAGAAGCCTACTTTAGCAATACACTGATTTTGTTGTGCTGTGAAATACAACATTTGAATGTTTGTTAAAAAAAACTTATTGTACAATGCAGTGATATTATATAGTTTCAAAATACAATATATTAACATTTTAATGTAGACAAATACAACGTGGGTGTCTAAAGGAGCAAAAATACATAATTGGCTCTTAAATGCAGTTGTGTCATCATTTATATTGCAAGTCATATCTCTCCGGCCCTTCGTTTGGGATGCTTTTCATGAACTGGCCCCCGTGACAAACTAATTGAATAGCCCTGGTGTAGTGTGTCCACAGTCATATTAGAGTGATAGAAACACAATTAGACTCTTTTTTTTTAAATTCCTGACAGTAAAAATAGGATCCCAATTTCTCCCATTGTGAGGCCCACCGCTATGTGATGTAGGAGTGTGGTTTTCTTGCACATCAATTTGATTGACAGCCGCATATTAACATGTTTTCGTAGTAACGCATATAATAATCATATCAGACAGGGTGTGCGCAAAGCAACCAGGATTAAAAGATCTGCTCAGCTCGCTGAGATCATCAATCATCATCAAATGTGATCAAGAATGAGTTTTACAAGTTTAAAACGTTTTTAAAACAGAGCATGTTTGTAATGAATTACAGCGATTTTACCGTCTTTATCACCACAGCCGCATGTCAGTACAATTATAAAAGAAGATGCTTCAATCCCGGATTTGTGGACGTTAAACCAGGTTTATTTTGTACATTAACATAACGGATATCCATACAGCAGTGGATATTAACATGTATCCTGTCACATTTGCGTGCAAAAACAGTGCAAAGTTAAATGCGTGCACTGTGTGTGTGTGCGTGAACTTTGTAATTACATTGTGTGTGACTCATCGTTCTTATCGGCTCATTACTCCGCAACAAATACATCAAATAATCATTGGCTTAGTTTTTACTGTAGTATTTCTCACAAACAGACACAGTGCTCCTGCCAAATTTACACTAGTTTTTCCTCAATTTCTTGGGTCCTCCACTTCTCCCCCAACCTCCCGCTGGCCTGCAGGTACCCATACTAGTGAATGCTGCTCTCTCATTGGCTGTAGGTAATCGCCGTCTATATTTTCAATCAAAACTCATTTCACACGGCATGATTTGAATCGCCGACAGCTCCAGATATTTAGCATGCCAAATTTCTCACGGGTGTCTGCGACTCATCTGCGATTCTCTCATATTGCGTCCTTGATAGTTCATACTGTGTGATTGTTACTCACGTGAACAAGCACTGATTTGCCTGTGATTTTAGGCATTTGTCGCCGATTTCACAAAACCTGTCGGCAAGTCAAAATCAGGGCTAAAATCATGCAGTCTGAGCTCAGCATAAGAGACATTATAAATGTTGAGTTTTAGGATGCACAAATGTCTCCATAGACACTTTCTGTTTTTCACAAATATAATGTTAGTGCTTCTTTGAATCTGCCGCTTTGCTGACACATAGGTGTTTGTAGCGCCGCTCTCATTGGAAAGAGGCCTGGGAGCACAATCTCATTTGAATTTAAAGACACTCACCAACGTGGCACAATTCGGGTCAAAGTCTAAATGGAGCCGTTTCAAAGAGTTATTCCAAAAAAATTGTGCAGTGTTTTGAACTGAAAATTTACAAACATCAGACATCAGAGACTTCTTGTCTTTTTAAAAAAAAGGGCATAATAGGTAAGATTTATTGTTTAACATTAATTAATGAATTTTTTTTTAGCATTGCTGGCAGCAAGTTCTACTTCATAAAGCATTTTCTTTTCAGTGTGGACAGAAATATTTGCCTTCTTGACACTGGACACTTGTCATGCTGTGCTCCATTAAAACAAGGTGCAACACAGAGTGGTATGATTTTCAGTTTTTCATCTGCTGGTGTTTACATGTTTGACTCAAGTTCAGCAGAGCACAGATGGTTATTCAGCGGTAGGGACTAATAACTAAACTGTTTTCATGTACAGTAAGCCCAGCCAACAAAGAGCCACAGTGCGTTGGGCTGACATCAGACAGTGAGGCTGTGCCTGGCCCCTAATGAGCAGTGAAACGTTTAAAAATGTAATTAACATGAACAGATTAGCACTCAGACGTCAGTATTTTCAGCTACTAGGGCTCCTTTATGCACATAGAGATCTATTTGTGCTAAAAGCCCATGTTTGTGTTTATTTGTGTGTGCATGTACGTTTTTAAAGTTGAGCAGTCTTTCATGTGTGCAGGTGCAGAAAACACACACTGTACGCCATTGATGAGAGCGGCCTTTGAGCTTTACCGTTCACCAAACGGCTAATAAAGACTCTGCTGTGCTGGACACGCTCTGCTAAAAGCACGTTTGCATCAATGTTTACACGCTGCGGCTGCCTCCACCACCTTTAATTGATGAATTCACATCTGTGATTCGCACTTCTATGAGGGAACTGTATTCACCCTCAAAGGTCAGTGGTAAAGACAGAAATGCAGAAACTCAGTGAACTTCAAGCTCGCCACTGTAGCCACGGCTGCTGAAACTGTGTGGCCTTCTGATTCATTGATATGAAGGTGCAGGATTTATACCAGAATTTATTTGAATACAGTATTCATACTAATATAAATCATTGTATTTGTATATTGTATCATTGAGACCCCTCTTTAGACACTATCATTCAAACCAATAGATTTTATCCAATTGTCAGGAAGATGTATATTAATGATTTAATATAGAATATCATTTAGTATGATCATTTATTATATAGGTCAGTCATTGTTAAGGATGCACATATTGTTCTGCTGCTGAAAATCACTGGTTAAAATGGCATTTTGGGCACAGTAGGTAGTGCTGTTGCCTCACAGCAAGAACGTCGCTGGGTCGCAGGTTCGAACCTCGGCTGGGCTGGGTCAGTTGGCGTTTCTGTGTGGAGTTTGCATGTTCTCCCTGCGTTCGCGTGGGTTTCCTCCGGGTGCTCCGGTTTCCCCCACAGTCCAAAGACATGCAGTACAGGTGAATTGGGTAAGCTAAATTGTCCGTAGTGTATGAGTGTGAATGTGTGTGTGTGGAAATCCCCAGAGATGGGTTGCGGCTGGGCTGCGTAAAATCGTGCTGGATAAGTTGGTGGTTCATTCCACTGTGGCGACCCCGCAAGGGACAAAGCCGACAAGAAAATGAATGAATGAATGAATGAAAATGGCATTTTGGTTTTTGGTAAAAAAAAATAGGCTATAGTGCACCCTGATTTTACTCTCTTTTTTTCCAGCTTTATTCATTCACTGCGTATTGAAAAGTGGATTTTACACTATACGCGGAGAGCGATTCACTATGAAACCCGTTTATTTCAATGGCTTGGGTCACGCAAGGGCAGAGTGTTGCTTGCTAACCAAAGTGCAAGACAGCATAGCGCACCATAGACTAGCTAGCACACGATGTACAATCAAAGTTCAAAATAGCTAAATATCTACTCTTTCGATAATCTGCATATATACATGCACACTTATCTATGCATAAACAGCACAAGTTCCCCATGAACAAAGTCTGCTCAAAAACATGCCGACAGGACATCTCTGTGTAGTGTACAGTATACTTGTTCCTGCCGCTTGCAATATCGATACTGTACACTCATGGCAATGCTGGTAAAATTACACCTCTTTTTGTCCACTAAGTTGATTGCTTTATTATTCAAGTACAAGGTTTCCGCTACATTCATTCCTCCGTGGCGGGCCGCCACGCCAAAATTCATCCCGCCACAGCTACATTACAACTTCTCATTAAACATTTAGTCGTGTTTTGTATAGCGGATTATAATCGCACTAAAACATATTAGAGGTAAACAGCGCAAACTTTTCTGCAACCGTAGTAGTGCTGTGCGCTATTTGTTCAACCCTTTAAGGTGACATGCTGGCTCTCTGACAGACTGACTGACAGGTGCGTGAGTCAGGAGCAAACACCGCGTAGCTTTCAGTTTAAGATGAACACAGTTTCCATAAGTATATTTTATTGATAAATGTCAATGGCTCTGCATACAATGACTTTATCTTGCTGGAGTTTCACTTTACTTCAGGACGCGTTAATGTCGGAAAACGCACAAAAACACACTAAATCGCGCTTCAGCAGCGCTTGCTGGAGAGCGCACAAGAAGATCTGCACTTGAACGTGTACATTTGAGTGCGTGCAAGAAGTTCTGTGCACGAAGAGGAAATCGGCGCGCAAGCAAAGAGATTCGCATGCTCGTATTACATGAATGCTATCTCGCCTTGCAATAATGCGTGTAATATTTGTCTTTGAAATAGTTGGCAGATCTGTGTAAAAAAAAAAGTCCTGCCGCCACTGCTGGAAAAAATCCTAGAGGAAACACTGAAGTAAATAATAATTATGTAGAATTTTTGGTTTCCGTTTTATTTTCAGCCAAGTGAATCCAGAAATTTGGTTTAATTTTTGGCCCAAAATTTTTAATTTAGTGCATTCTTACTTGTCATTTCACATCGTAAGTTAAATTTGATGCTTGCTTGCTTATTTATTTATTTATTTATTTATTTATTTATTTATTTATTTATTTATTTAGTTAGTTAGTTAGTTAGTTAGTTAGTTAGCTAGTTAGTTAAACTCAGCGCTTTGTAGACAGGTATATACTGTATGTACCAGAAAATTGCAACATAACAATATTGCCATTATGCAAGAATACAAAAGGATTAAGTTCTAAAGTGAAATAAGCCACTATTTACTTACAAACTCAGAAATGGTTCAGTTCGGCTTTGCTGTGTACAAACTTGATTCTAAATTCATATGTCACTACATATAATCCTCAAAATACCTTCAGCACAAATCCATCAAGGGCATTTGTTGTGGAATCACAGTAATAACTGTTCCCTTTAATACTGTATGATATTGCTTTGGTAGTGTAAGTGGCCTTTCACAAAGAATCCAGTTTTGCTTTTAAAAACAAGAGGCACAGGATAATGGAAATAAAAACACCATGTTCAAAGTCACATTTAGTTGAAAGTTGGACATTTGATTGGGGAAACTACAAAAAATATATAATTAGCACAGCAGTTAAATAATTCAATCTAGCATGTGTGTCTTGAGAAACGATGTATAAGCAACACAGTGAGACAAGTTAAGGTTTTCTGAAAGGGAGTTCATAAATAATTGTAAGGTCAATTAAATGTACCACAATTAATGTCAAATACAGTAAATGTACCACAATATATTAGTGTATACAATTGACCTATCACTTTATTTATTCATTTTTTTTTTTGTATGGAATGCAATAACCACAAAGGTTAAAGTCTGTTTTTGTGTCCTTTTCTTCTCTTTGTCCTTTCATTTGTAACCCAAGGTATTGATTTTGTCAGGATACTGCAGTATCAAAGACTGATATCATGCCAAACCCAAACTCTTGGTATCGATCCAACTCTAATAGACACAGAAAAATTCCTCACACAATTGACGACATTTATGTAAGCCGGGGCAGTCATGCACCTTGTTTGTTCAAGCGGCCAACATTGCAGTCGATCTCACACGGTCAATGTGTATATTTGCTAATGCGTTAGATGTTCGGCTAGGAATAGCCACACGGTTCTTTTCATTGTACACTCCTGATCTACATTCCGGCGCTGCGCCTTCCTGAGTGTTACTCGTAGGCCTTGTGACGACTTATCATCACCACTCTCAGGGGCATAAGTAGAATAGTGCCTGCTTAAAGCTAATTTTGGATCCTGTTCTCCGAGCTGCTCACAGTCACTGCAACAATAGAGAGGCAAGGACGGACTGCCAGTCGACCTTGAGAAATTACAACCCTCCATGCCCACCATTATTTATTTCACAACATCTGTTGGCCGGCACGATGCTACCCGGTGTGAATCTGACCGCTCCAGTGCCTCAAGAATGTAACCCTTGTACAATTATATTAGTGCGTTGTTGGCTAAGCTGCACAATGTGACCTCTGTATGGATGTGCAGCTAAGTGCTTTCTTCCCCAAGGCGGCTATTCAAATTCTCCCAAGGCTCAGATTGACTGTTGGAAAGACAACAAAGTTTTTCCTGATGCTTTAGTTCTTAAAAACAAAGATCGGCAAAGACGTTAATCTAAGGTCAATGTGCAGCATTATTACATTTTGACATGGAATCCCATCAGCGGGGCATTTAGTGGGTTGTTTTTCCATTTTTGACCATGTCGGAGACTGGAAAAGTCCAGATGAATTTGTCAGGTTGTAGTCTGTAATGCTCTGTGACATACATTTGCCCCGCTCTCTGTCTCTTAGACAGATAGACAAGGCTTGATCTCTCAGTTAAGTTGTTTTTTATAAGCTTTCAGAAGATTAATGGCTCACCCGGCGCTCTGCAGACCAGCATGGAGAGGCTCTTCCATTTCCTGGCCTCCGCTGTTTGAATGAACTTGATGGAAGTAGTTCTGCCTTTGAATAAATCATTTGTGAGGCATTGCCACAGCTGGTATTAATAACATCTGTATTGTAAAAAGGAAGATGGCTGTGAAGGAACACCACTTAGGAACATTGAAAGCAGGTGCTGCTGTATAAAGCCGGGATTCGGTTTGTGAGGGGAGCGATTTTTAACAACTCAGTCTCCAGAAAGGAGCTACATGTGTTTCTTCTCCATGCTTTAACACTTTGGCTGTGGAGTAGCAGTGGCTTCAGCTGCCAGATTCTGGAAAAGCTTTTGTAGTGCTAGACTTCTCGCTCAGTGTAACTGAGGTCTCCCCGAACCTTTAACTAAAAGCTGTGATTACGCTTTCTGCACAGGTGGTGTCGTTTTCGGAGGCAGTTGTTCACCTCAAATGAATAAATTGCACCACAATTTTGGGATGTAAGCAGCTGAACAAACTTGCCCACCTTTCGTTTAGCTTAATGAGAGGGAGTTTCTTGAAGAACAATTGTTTCCTAATTTGCTTATTTGTTGCTTTTATTTAAAGTGCTCCTGGTGTAATGTGTTAATTGTTCATGGATCAGTTTCTTTTGGGAATTAAACCTATGACCTTCTAGTTACCAGCACAGATTTTAAGCCATTTTCCTGTTTTCTCTTTGCAAATTGTGTTTACAGAAGTTTCAGATTAACATTTGGGCATTTTAATAATAATAAAAGTATAAAAAATCAGTATTGTTTTGTAGAAAGTGCATTTGCTTATAATATTAGCTATGTTTTTATATTTGATATGTACTGTACATCTGATGGTAAGAACTACATTAGTATGGAGCCAGATCAGTCTCAAAAATAATATTTCCAAAATATAATTCATACATCGACAACACAATTCACATTGACAAAATGTGATTGTAAGTTCAAAACATGATTCGTAAATACACAAATTAAAATTCTTAAATACAAAACCTAATTTAAAAAATACACAAATCCAATTTGCAAATTCAAAACACGATTCATAAATACACAGATCAAATTCGTAAGTTTAAAACAGTAGAGTATGAAACTGCAACACCAAGCTTTTGAGTTTGATTCCCAGCAAATGCAAGAACGGATTTAATGTTTACCTTCAATGTAGTATATAGAACTTTAGATAAAAGTATCTGCCAAATGAAAATGTAAACACACAGATGTTAAATGTGCCTTTGTTCCTATAATTTTTAAAAGTACCGTTGTTCACGTGATTTCTTTTTTACTTTGATTTTTTTTTTTCAGTGTTTATTCCATAATTCAGGACATTAAGTCCAACATTTACGTCTTGATAATATAACATTTTATTATCAAAAATTAAGTACATTAAATATATACAGAGATAAAACAAACACACCACACAGCATCTAATTTTGTTCCAGACTGATACAGTCTGTGCTGCACAGCTGAAATGTGTAGCATGGTATCTTTATGCTTTCATTTACTTTGACCTTTTAGTTGACCTTTCATTTAGTTTTGACCTTTGATGCTTTTCATATGCAACATAAATGGCATTGCTTATCAGTTTTAGTGGTGCTTGTTGGAAAAAAAACATTGCAAAAATGAGAACATTTGTATGCAGTCAAAAGCCTTGTTTGTTGTACTTGTTGTAGTGACAGTTCAATAGTTCAAAGGATACAGAAAATATTTCCAAAATAATGTAAAGATGGGCTTACAATCATACAAGTAATGTTCTGAAATGACAGACTAAGCATTGCTATAGTTTCATCACTTTGGTCTGTCATCCTGTCTCCATTCCAACCCTGAGATCTTTAAACCACCCCTATGACCTTGACCATGCGGTTTACCTCATTACCACTTAAAAGACCATTGCTGGATGGCATGAGTCCATAGTAAAGATTCTCTGAGGCCTTCTCTGTCAAGTCCAGTCCCCGTAGGCGCCCCTTCAGGCAGCGTCCACACAGAGAGACCTGTCCTGCTGACTTCGCCTTTGATATGGCGGACCTGAGAAAATGGAGCTTCTCTCCAACCACTGATGACACACAGCAGCATTCACAGACCACACCACACCGACTGTCACCAAGAATCAGTTTCATCTCTGCTCACCAGAGATGTCATTATCTACGCTCCCGCATTGATCCAACTAATTTGGCACCAGCTATGGCATGTGTTCAGCTCAAAACAGCTCGCCACACCAGGAGGTGCTAAATCCAAGGCTGTAAGAGTGTGATTTGTGTTTATTCATACGATACAACAGAACTTCTGGCATTGGTTATGTTTCAAAGCCTTAGAGTGCACAACAAGGCACGTTCCGCTGCTTTGCTAATACAGTCTTTAGCGGGAGGGATGAGACCTCAGTCAGCCCTGCTGGTATTGTCATTACTATTATTGATTCTCATTTATTCCAGCTGCGAATACTGCAGAGTTGCCCATTGGCTGGTGTTAAGCGCCTCAGATGCTTCACAGCTGCGGTGACTGTCAACTGCAGCTCAGCGTGGATGGGATCAATGAAGCACTGAGAGAAAGACAGTCAGATGGGCTGGCAGTAGAATTTCGAGATGTGACATGCAAGAGGGAATACGATTCGCTGAAGAACGTGCTTGTGATTGTTTTCTTCCAGCGAGGAAAAGTTTTTCATCTGGACTCGGTCTGGACTATTCCTTCATGTGTGTGATTAAGTTTAATTAGCATTTCCTTTAGGGGACTGAGTCATTTTCCAGGATGTTTAGTCTGTCATCGTGTTTGATTTGTTTGGTGCCCCTTGGAAATGTGTGTGCGTGTGTGCGTGTGTGTGTGTGTGTGTGTGTTTTTTAAATCAGATTTCTTGACGTCTCATATCTGGTTTCTTTGGCCAGCTTTTGTAGTCATTCAAATGTGTCTCTTGTGCCGCCTGTCCTCTTGCATTCTGCCTCCAAATCCCCTTCTGTCACCAGCCTGCTGTTATTTGTTTTTACTAGCGTCATGGGAGGGATATTTTCCTTAATGTTGTTTCGCATAACAGGGGAAGTGGGTTTCTGACCAGATGTTAAACACTGCTTTGGCAACTCATCCATCTATTTGCAACGAAAAAGAGGACCTGGGGAGGTAGTTCAAACTCCATGTGGCTTTGACATGATTTTTCCACCTGAACTTGTCTTAAGATCCTAAAAACTGATTTTTAGTAGCCTTTTTTTAATTTGTGTGTATTCTCTTTTGTGTGTAATCTCTTTATCTGGTTCTGAGTCTCTGGAGACCCTCAGAATGAATTGATCTCTAAACCCAGCCTAATTAAGCAGGCTGGTATAAATATGGAGGCCGCTCTCGGTTTAAAAGCATCTCATTTGCAAGAGTAATTGAAACATTTTTCATACCTGAGAGAAAGTTCGGCTGTGAAAGACCTGGCTGATGGATTATGTGAAGGTGGAAGCAAAACAAACAGACATAATCATGTACCAAGTGACAATCAAGTGGCTTGCAAACTTGTGGCCTTGTGCATGGCATTCCTTAGTTGTTCTTAGTGTGTTCCAGTTTCTTTTTTACATTATGACTCATACTACATGACTCATACTAGTATCAGAGTTTTAAATAAAGTTTATCAAATTCATATGCATCAATCTAGGGGACTAAGAGAACAAAATTTAGAGTTAATTTTTCATTGATTTGTGACAGACCTATACTTAGTTGTGATTGTCTATGTAATGTTCACAATGGAAAAAAGCATGATATCAATTTGCCCAAATGCATGTTAACTCAGAACACATGCAGACATTTCGGCCCAATCCCAATTCAGTTTTTTTAAACTCTAGCCCTTCCCATTGGCCCTTGAAACAGAGTGTTAAGGGTAAGGGCTTTAAATTCAGCCCTAAGAAATGGGACAGCAACCTCACAGGTCATTGTAAGATTTTACTTCATATGAAATTGACGATTGCGACTGCTGTAGTTTTTCCAGTTGCATTATTATTTTAGTATTTATCTTCAGGAAATCACAGAAGGCAACTATGTCATGTTTTCATGACGATATAATGTGGCAATAAGCTCATAACTGTAATGTGTATTTGTTAGTGGTGCAGCGGCTGCTTACGGTTTGATATGTATCACGTTTTTAAGGTCACAGTTTTGGTACTGTACGGTTTGTGCCATGCTTAGAACAAAAATACAGATACAGAACAATATACTTATTAATTAGGTAACAAACACCTGTCAATGCTACATGCTTCACGCACTTGACTGTATATTCACATGTTTTCTCATTAATTAAAGTAGGGCATTTTGAAAATGTTCAAATAAAATGCTTAAGAAAAATAAAGAGAGAAAAAGCTCAAACAATCTCATCCAATTATTCAGATAATTATTGTCAACACATCTTAATAATTGAGCACTTTTAGAGTATTGATTACTTCTGTTTACATTATGCTTGCAATACCAAGGCAACAATAATTTTTTTATTAACAATCCGTTATCAGTCAGTCGAGAAGAAAGCTTTTCTTAGCAGACAACAGGTAAACAGAGTGAATAAACCGCGGGAATGATCGGGTGAGGAAACACTCAGTGGGAGCGCGACTGAAGTAACAGACCCGAGCGACCTCTGTAGACTGTATGTCCACGTCCGTATGGGACGCTTCTTGGTCTGGACACAGACCTCGAGCCGCCTGTTGGTGATCACTGATCTAGATCACATATTTGCAACAACAACTAAAAATTGGCTTTTTTTGTGTCTGTCTAAATGTATATTAAGTGTCTGTTGAAACATTGACTGCAATGCACTGTGTTTTGACCTCACTTGCGCTTTTGCGCTATATTCACTTGCTGAACTCTCAGAACCTCCACACACACCGACACGTGAGTTGATGTCAACAACTGATTTACATACTAAGAGGTGATTGGACAGGTCTTCACGCGTAAATTGCATCTGAAAGTTTATCAGAACCATACGAAAGTGGAAGTTTTTGCTTTGTTGCAGTTGTTTTCAACTGCCAAACCTTTTTGTCACCATGGCCTTTTTTGCCTTTAATAAGTGGATAGGAAATCCTGTCAGTATTTCAGACAGGAAGTGAAGTGGGAGAAAGAGAAGGGGTAGGGATGGGAAATGTCCTCAGACTGAGATTCAAACTCGGGATGCCCTGAAGTGCTACTGCACCATATGTCAGCACGCTAACCACTAGGCTAATGTGCCGACACCAAACTAATATTAATAATACTCATTCTGAACCACAGATCACAGGGTGCCCTGAACTGTGGGAGGGCAACGAAGCAATACGATTTTTTACCGAGAACAGTTGCATCCCTAGTACTTATACCATGGCCATATTCATCAATGTCAACACAAGAAAACAACATTAATGTTATACCAGACAGTGTAAAAAAGGTCATTTCCAGCCACTAGACTTTTCTAACAGGGTATTCGAGTGTCAGATGTGAAAGTATGTTGTGGGACTACTATACAAGAGTTATTATTATTGATTATAGATAGCACAAATTTAGCAGGATTTTTATTTTTAGTGTTTTTTTTTTTTTTAAGCATGACCGTAAAACACAAACAGCATTATTAATTATGTATTAAAACATATGTTTGCTTGTTGTAAAAATCCTTAACAATGACAAAAGTACTACAGTACATTTGTCCATCTCCTGACACAGCCATGTTACTGTTGTAGATGGTGTATCCCCCTTGGTTTCTAGTGTGGTCTTCAGTTTCAAGGGCCATCTCGCCCTTCCCCTTAGCCCTAGACCTTCAATCTAAAGAGAATTGGGACATCCATACCCCTTCATGTGAACACACAAAACGAGAGGTAAGGGGAAGGGCTATGGGGTAGAGTTGGGATTGGGCCTACTGTAAATTACATTCATTGTGAAAGAAACCATTGTGAGATGCTGAAAACACTGAATCATGAGCTGCTCAAGTGTAAATGGACACAGTACCAGAACATTTCATAGAACAGATTTTACAGTAGATTTGAGTCCTCTGATTTGAAAATGGTGTTAAGGGCTGTTTTATATTAGAACACATCAAGTTTAATAATGAAATTCCTTTGAAAGGATTGATACAACAAGAAAATAGGCACAGTAATGTGAAACAATCAGATGACTTGGCACTGTGAAATATTGCTGATATTGTTCCACAAGACATTATGAAACTATGCAGACAGCTTCTGACACACTTTTGTTTTACAGTAACCTTTGCAATCATCTCATGAGGGCAAACGGAAAGTATTGCTTTATTTAATGAATTCACACAACTCAGTTTTCAGTCTCTTATGTACACTGAGACTTGCGTGAACTTGTACAAGAGAGAGTAAACAATAAAAAGGAAACTTTCCCCTCTTAACACGTTGACATTTCCTGGTTGCACTGTGGGTAGAAGAGCACAGAGGTGATTATGTTCCCCCCCAAAACAGTTTGTCTTGTCTTGTTTATGAGCACACAATGGTCCTCTCTCAAATCAAGAGCCACAGGCCCGAAGGTGAGGTGGGAATGCATCGGGCCTCTAAAGCACAGTGGTACATTGTGATGGAAATGTATTTGCGAGCAGAAGAATGAGAAAAATCATTACGCCACACCTGATGCGATGTACCCAATTCTGTCTCTGGAAGCGATGAGACATTTAAAATTCCTCTGTAAACACATTAGCGAATCACTTGTCTTAGGTTACACATAGAGCAACATTCATCAAATCCGTTGCCTCAACACATCCATAAATGCATGAGTTTCATTTGGTGTCAGAGGCCGCCGGCTGACTACGAGTCCCCTGCTCGGAATTGCTCGAAATTCTGCATGCTGGAAAGTCTTTCCCTCATCACATCTTTCGCTCCTCATCTTTCACTTCATCTCTCTCTCTCTCTCTTTCAAAGATAAGAGAGTGTTGTGCAAGTTCTCCTGCTGCTGCACGGAGTATGTGATCTGCATCCGTCTTTCTCCTTTGTGGCCATCAGTCGCAGGAACAGTAATACTCATTTAAATCTCATCAGCGGCTCTATTGAAGCATTTCCATCTGCAGCAAGAGAACAGTGTCAGAGCCAGAAAGCAACCTAATTCCTTTTTTGTCTGCCTCTCTTAATCTATTTTTTTCTGTCTTTTTTGGGATGCTGCTTGTGATCAGGTATTCAGATCTTCAGATTGAATTTAGCTTCAGTCATCTTTTGCTCTTGCTCAGCAGAACTGGATGTTCTTTCATTTATCGACTTTTGCCTGTTTTTTCCATAATATATAGCCTCTGTCAACATGGTTAGCGTTTATGCGCCGCTTTTCTGTCATGGCTGGTGGTTTCCTCTTGAGTTTGTCCAGCATGTCTAGAAGAAACATCAATCAGAGATATATATGTGCTGTGTGCCTGGAGTGTTGTTTGGGGTCATGAATGGGCCATGGGCCCCTACTGAAGTTGGGGAACTCTTGACCTTGATTTGCTTGCCTGTGGACTTCAATCAGTCTCTAAGGGCTGGCAGTCTGCTGTTGGGTAACGTCAGACTGCCAATGAGTGTCTGTCGGCTGTGTTTGTTTGGGGTGTTCCATGCATTGCTTCACAGTAGCAGGAGTTCACCTGATTCAGCATGTGAAATCATGCCAGCACCATTATTCAGATAGAGTGCTGTGATTGGCTGTTCAGCTACGAATTCGAACATGAGGACAAAACCCCATATCCTCTAACATAGGCCCTGTTTACACTAGTACGTTTTAGTTTTAAAATGGCGTTTTAGAATGAAAACGATCTGCGTCCACACTAGCGTTTCACCCAGCGTTTCTGAACAGCTCTCCATCTACATTAAAACGGTGAAAACGCACATCACATGACCACACACACACACACACACACACTCTCTGGCATGCACTGCAGCTTGCTTTAAGCACATACCCATATGAGAGCTGTGCACGTCAGACTGTTCATCAAGGATCTCCCGCTGAATCTAATCTCACTATATTTGTTAAACGTGATATTTAATTCATCTTGTTGTCTATATCTAACTGCATATTCCCCGACTTTGGTCTTTTGAATCGTGAACTTTTGATCTGTGTGTAGGCTACTTAATATTGAGGAAAAACCCCAATCAGAAAGGCGAATGTCTGCAGCCACGCCTCCGTTTTCAGATGCCTCTGTTTTCCACCATCCACACTGACACAGAGCAGCAGTGTTTTAGAATGAAAACAGCCTCTCCAGTGTTTCCAAAACGCTCCTTTTTTGGGCTCGACAGATGGCGTAACCATAGCAAAACTTATACATTTTAAAACTAAAACGTATTAGTGTAAATGGGATCATAGTCAAAGAAGCACAAGGGTGCTTTCACACCTGTAGATTGATTGTTTTGTTCTGAAACAGGGATTGAAATTGTTACAACGTTTATTTTTGTTCTTGGTGCGATTCGCTTTCACATGGCAAAGTTTCTAAACGGACCAAAATAGTTAAAACAAGTCACGTGCGAGTAAACACTCCTCACATTAGTTAAAGTTCCACGGTTTATTTTTCTGTCCCGCTCAGCTGTCATATGTCCTTATTTAAATTCATGACAATGAGCACATCATTAGACATTATAAGCGAAAAGTTGCCCCTTTTTTTGAATGGTGACACCAACAGATATCGTCAACAAATATAAATCGGAGGTAAAACTTGCTCATACAAAGCCTTAGCTAGAATTATGCATTATAGGCTTTACATTATAGAGAGTGATAACAGATGAAGCAAGACTACAGCTCAGTCAATTTTCCTAACGAATAAACAGTTCTCGTTAATAGTTCACCATGCTTTTACTTTCGTATTGACATGATACGCACATTTACCGGTAGGAATGATGACATCCCGCCCTAATCATCATTCTCTCTCTACATATCCGTAATACACTGTGATATAGCTTGGTTTGTTAGTTCGTTGGACCATATTGCATTCTCACTACAATTGATCTGCTCCAGAGTTTGTTTCAATCGAGCCAAGACCACCTCATTCAGGCGATCTTGAACTGATTGTTTTGGCGTGGATCTGAGCACGATTGCTGGTGTCACATATGCCAAACGAACCGCGCTAACTGGTGAAATGTGCCAGGTTCCGAAACAAAAGTCTAGATGTGAAAGCACCCTAAGTCTACAGTCATCCATTTAGCGTGTTTTGTGTATAGTATGTATGTGCTTTTTTTTGGCCCATACACAGTTGACGTTCTTTGACATCAGCTTGGTGTGTCCCTGGCTTTACTGTGCCTATTATTGAATACTGCATGTGTTTTTTAACCATGGATAGGGCTTGGTAATATGACCAGAAAACAGCACCAATCCAATTTTATATTTACTTTAAATCTATACTGTTTACAGTCATTGCAATTCAATATTCACATTTATGCATATCAAAGCACACATGAATAGGGCTGTTGCAATAATCAATATTTCGCACATCACATGGACATGGTCTCAAGATTTTTTTGTGATACAATATATGTTGCCCATACTTAAAAACCTACTGTATGTCAGCAACATTTTAGCTCATTACATGGCTCTGTCATCTCATCCAATGTCTGTTGAAGGTGTCAGTGTCAGTATGGTAAAAAAAAATAAAATAAATAAAAAATAAAAAACGACAACTAGTATTAACTAAAAATTACTATAGTATATTTTCATGTGAGTGCCTAACAATGGAAAATAGACCTGGTAAAGGATATGGCCTGTTCTTAAACATGTTACTTTTTTCCTAGTTCTTGGTACCTTGCACTTTTTGTTTACATTTTTTTAATTATTTGTTTAGGATATATACATTTTCACATTCTGATTCCAATGCCTAATTATTAAAGTTGCTATAATAATATTAAATATTCTAAAGAATAAAATATTATCTGTTCTTTGAAGGAGTCTACTTCCATTATGATGCTATTATGTTCACATTTGCACTATATAATGAGTGGCATAAATAATTTTAAATGGTCAATAATATCGTTTATTGCAATAAATTGTGGTGCAATATATCGTACAACAAAAATTTGATATCGTGACAGGCCTACACATGATGTTGTTGTGAACAGCAGATAACTTGTTTAGAGCTTTTAAGAACATGTTATTACTGTACGACTTCTGTACATCACTGCAGCTGTCTTTATTTTGAATAGTTTGTATATCATTTGGCCATAAAGCAGTGGGCAGTTTTGGCGCTCTAATAAGCCTGTATTTGATACAGTGCAATGTGTGAGGGCTCGTGAACCCTAGAATATGACAGAGCTTGCGTTTTAAAGCGAACTTGAAACTGAACTGAAATAAATATTTCTCTGAAAACTGACCATGAGTCACTGTTCTCTCTGCCATCTCTGATGTAATCAGTATGGTTTTTCTTTACGTTTGAACAGATTGTTTGAGTGCATTCACTTACTGGATAATTAGACTGAAAACATTTCTTGTATTTTATAGCTTAAAATTTTCTGTTCACGAACAAAACACACAACTGATTTAATGGGTTAAAATGAAAAGTCTAACTTTATATTAGGAGACCTTAACTACTATGTACTTGCATCAAAACATAAATACAGTGTACTTACTGTGTTCATAATGTATTGCAGAAGATTTCTGGTGCTTGTGAGGTGGGATAAGGATAGGGTTAGGGACCGGCTTGGTGGTATAGATAGGTTTAAGGGATGGGCCACAGTGTAATTACAAATGTAATTACAAGCATTTATTTAATTAAAGTATATCAGCCATAAGTAAGTATAAGTATATCAGCCATATCACCCTGCAGCCCAAGATCGGTTACTCACTGAAGCTAAGCAGGGCTGAGCCTGGTCAGTACCTGGATGGGAGACCACATGGGAAAAACTAGGTTGCTGTTGGAAGTGGTGTTAGAGAGGCCAGCAGGGGGCGCTCAACCTGTGGTCTGTGTGAGTCCTAATGCCCCAGTAAAAGTGAAGGGGACACTACATTGTCAGTGGGCGCCGTCTTTCAGATGAGACGTTAAGCCGAGGTCCTGACTCTCTGTGGTCATTAAAAATCCCATGGCACTTCTCGTAAAGAGTAGGGGTGTAACCCCGGTGTCCTGGCCAAAGTCCCTCAATCGGCCCTTACCCATCATGGCCTCCTAATCATCCCCATCCACCGAATTGGCTCTTTCACTGTCTCTTCACTCCACTAATAACTGGTGTGTGGTGAGCGCACTGGCGCCGTTGTCCTGTGGCTGCCATCGCATCATCCAAGTGGATGCTACACACTGGTGGTGGTGTGGAGAGACCCCCCTCATGATTGTGAAGCGCTTTGGGTGTATGGCCATACACAATAAATGCGCTATATACGCATTACATTACATAAGTACATTTACACAATAAGTACATTGTAACAAAACATTCATTTTAGTCTACATGCATATTAGTTAAGGCCACCTAATATGAAGTGGGATCAAATTAAAATTTCAGGATCAATTCTCATTATTGTCTAGTTGTTTAATATGATTATTATTGTCCTATTGGCTGTTCATTATTTTTTATGATGTACGTTCTACATACATAATCCTACCCAATGCTTTATGCATTGGGTAACATTAAAAAACATTAAAAAAGCCAACATAGGCTCATTCTGAAAACGTAACCCTATATATATTTATGGAGATCGCGAATTATGTAGCCAGAAGTACGTATGGCTGCATTTTGTTATTAAAATGAACGCTACATGAATGCAGAGAGGAGTTGACCATGACAACAGGGTTCGAGTCCGGTAAAGAACAGTTCCAGAAATCGGGTAAGACAAAAACAGAAGATAAAAAAATAAAATAAACAAGTAAATATGTGGTAAAATCTAAAAACGTAGTAAAAATCAGGCGAGGGTTTTTCTATTTCTGCATTGCTTTTTTTAAATTGTCGAATAGGTTTAGGGAAGTGGGTGGGCGGGTCAATCGGTGCTTTTGAAAATACTATTGGTTGGGTTTAAGGTAGGAGGAGGGTGGGTCAGTCGATCGGTCAGTCAAACAGCGAATTCTAGTGGATTTACGTGAGAAGAGCAGGCGTGAATGGCACTCACGAGATAAATTTGAAATCTCAAAAAGCGTACACAGCAGTCTCTGGTGGATTCGCGAAAGCAAAAAACTCCAAAAAAAACAAAAAACATAGCTCTTGGACGTATTTGACGCTTTCCAGAATTATATATAGAGGTACATTTTCAGAATGAGCCTGGATTGAAGAAAGCATACCATATTACTATTTATAAGTAGCAATTTAGAATTATATTGAGGAACAAGTCATAGTTAATGGTTTGTTAATAATGAGAATTGAACCCTAAAATAAAGTCAGAACAACATTTCTGTTTACCAGGGAGCTTGTGCCATTGCAGATAGACCTGACACAGTGAGATTTATTTTCAGGAAATTGTATGATTCTGATTTGGTCAAAGGTGATTCTTTGTTTTAAACATCAAAACATTTTTTGAAGTATAAAATGACTCGGTAAATACTGTTAAATCCAAAACATTAATTTTGCACTAAGTCATCACCAAAATGTTATAAATATTCAGTATACCGCTCATCCCTTCCAGCTCATGTCATTCTCAGGCTTGATCTGGACTGAATGAATCATTGCTGAACATGTTCCTCCTGTTTCGTTAACAACTCATTACATGCCAAGAACTTCTCATTCCTGCAGTAGTACATGCAGCATCAGCCAGAGCTTGGATAGCTTGTTCGGCACTGTTTAAATTAGTCTTCAGCCACCCGCTTTTTTTTTTTTTTTTTGTCCTCCCCTGTCTTTTTTCAAGCTGTCATTCTGCATTGCTGCTATTCTGTCACATATTCCATATTCTACTTTACTTATCTGCTTTTTCACACTCAGTTGCCTTTCCATTGCTTCTCCATTCAGATCCCATTTCTCCACAGCCATTTCTCCACTTCGCCTCCTCGTCCATATGAGCGGTGTGATTTTGGAGAGTTTGCGCACTGCAGAGGGCTGATTTGCCAGATTATGACGTGGAGTTTTGAGCCGTGCCCTCTGAACTTGGTGTCAGTCTCTCTTTTTTCCCCTTTGCTTTTCTCTTGCTTTATTTCTCTCATCATATGGAATATGCAGTGACAGCCCCCCAGCCTCATACCTCTGTATCCTTCAGGCGAATAATACAAAGCAAAACAATGTAAACCAAGAGGCATGATGAATATTTCATGAAATCCGACCAGAAGCGTATCTCAGACATCACTCTGCATTCTAAACAACACGTAAAGCGCGATGGGATAGGAAGTTACGAATATAGTAGTGTTGCTGTTAAAACTTTCCCTGCAATGATATGTTGCATATCCATCTTGACCCATGTTCTTTTCCTGACCCATATTGCTTTAGTTGAACTATGGGAATAGCTTATGTTAAACTGTAAATGGAATACAAAGCTGTGTACAAAGAGGTTGCATTATTCTTCTCACAGTTCATCTATTGAATATTAAGTGGAAAGGTATTTGAATTAACTATTTACTTTCAGAAAACCTTGAAAAACCACACAAGTTCTCTACAGCAATGATGTGGACGTGTACTGAATAGGGGAGAGCGGGGACGAAAGTAACGTGGGACAAAAGTAACCAAGCGATTTTCTCACAGCCCTGACAGCATTTGCTTTCCAGACTATACCAGCACATTCAGCATGCAACCCTTGATGGAGCTGCCAAATATTACCTGATTTCGGGACCATGTTAGGTCCAAATTTCAGTTTTTAAGTGCAAAAAGTACATTATTGTGGCGATTCTTTTTTTTTTTTCTTAAAAGTTGTGTTTCTCTTTTTATGTCACAGTAATCAGTCTACAGGTTATTTACTGCAACAACATCCTTAAAGTGGAAGTGAAGCAAGTTAGTCAGTCAAGTTTACATTATTTTGTAAATAGAGTGGAGGAACAATGACGTCAATTTGTATGCAAAAACCCGGAAGCGAGTTAGCATTTTAGCAGTTCCGGTTTCCTCGTCCCAAAGTTTTTTCAATGGGATTTCAGTTAAATCGCTTAAATAGGGTTTGTGACTAACACAAACTCAAGATACTTTCACGTTTTGTTCCACGACATAAAACACATCAGTTACATCACATTTTTTATTTTTTTAATCAGTTACGCTTCTTTAAAAAGACGGATGCTATCAAGTTGCTAAATGGGACTACAGGCAGTGTCGGAGGCATTATACGTCATCGAGCTAAACTGATCTGGAGCGCAGCCCGCTTGCGTTGGGCATTTGGATTTGTCTGTTATTTAGGTATTTTCATAAATAGTGTTTTATAGTTCGTAGTTTTATTGTAATTGGGAATTTATATTGTGTGATAATGCCTTCACTTGTAAAGACTGTCAAGACAGATTCATTTGTTGATCATTTATTTTAATTAATTGATATTATGAAGATACTGCTTACCAGTGCAGCCTGTCTCTTTCCTGCTCTCAGTAATGCAAACGTGTGAATAATTGTGTAAAAATACATACATATTACCTGTCATTTTAACGTGATCAAGTGATTTTTCGTCGTTTTTTTCCTTCATCTGAACACATTTAACTCTGTCATAACTGCAATATTTACACTCCTCAATAAAATGTATAGCATATGTGACTGTATGGGCTGCTTTTCGCTGTACTTTGTGACATATAAAATGAATATTGAATGTTGTTCTCTATCTATGATGGAACTTGCAGACATTTGATAGACTTGTCCCTCACGCCTCATTTCTGTCGTCTGTTAAGGTAAGCAGGCTGTGTGCACGCGAGCGATACACTTATTTAAATATGTCTTATGATAATACTATGTAGACACATTTATATATACAATTTTAAAACTTTTACTACAACCGTAAAGCAAAACAGATGTATTTCCCACGTAAAAACGATCCAAAAGGCCCGTAGGTCTATACAGATGTGTTTTTGCATATTTATATGTTTATTGTATATAGCGTGGATTATGATATAATAAACAGAGAGATCAACTCTTTGTCATGGACCATATTTCTACAAATAAGATTGTTGTCTGTAGCAGGGTGGTGCTGACGTCACAGTTGAGCGCCCCAAAGGCACTGTAGTCCGCTTATAGCTTAATGTTAGCTTTTCAGTTCTTGCATTTACATTCAAGATCCAAAAGTGCTAAAAGTTGTATTTTCGTGTGAGGATTATCCGGTTGGACAAAACATGTAAGTGTAGTGAACAGGGTTTGAACACAGAGCTTATTATTTGCAATCTTCGAAAAGCCATATGGGAAAATCCTATAGGGGTAGCCTACAAGGTGATGTCATAGTTCCTCCACTCTATTGAACATTAGTTAATTTAGGGTTTGCAGTCTCCATGTTTAGTCCATTACTGCCACAGTATCTGTTCAGCAGAGGGAATGGAACCAACCCTGTGACGTCACACACGTCGATATTCCAAGATAGCGGCGCCCTTGCACTAAAAGCTGTAGTTAAACATGCTTTTTTCTTCTAAAACAAGGGTGTCCAAACTCGGTCCTGGAGGGCCAGTGTTCTGGAGAGTTTAGCTCCAACCTTAATCAAACACACCTAAACCAGCTAATCAAGCTCCTACTAGATATCCTAGAAACCTTCTGGCAGGTGTGTTGAAGCAAGTTGAAGCTAAACTCAGCAGGACACCGGCCCTCCAGGACCGAGTTTGGACACCCCTGTTCTAAAAGGTTACATTAATCGAGTTTATTTAATATATAAGTGGAAACCAATTTACAAAATAATGTGAACTTGACTGACTGCTTTTCTTCCACTTTAAGTTTGCAATGTCTGAGTTTTTCAGTTTAAAAGTAAATCAGGTTTAAATGGCAAGAATTCCTGTGGGGACAAAAGTAACACTGTTATTTATTCCCCACTGCTAATAGCCATACCTTATTTTTCACTTCCATGTTAGAGTTTCAGAGTTTTGATTCATATGTTTTATAAAATTATTGAATATTGCTAATATTTTTTTTATTGTAAATAAAAATAATAACAGATTGCATTGTTGGGATTGCTTTTGAAATTAAAAAAAATGAAAATGCAGTTTAATGTTTTTTGTTTTTGTTTTGTTTTTTTTCTCAAATATAGGACAAAATATGTTTGTATTTAACATTAAAAAGGTCACAGTCAGATATATTTAAAATAAACAAGATTAAGCCAGTAAATCTATCAATATTGTTGTTTTACTTTTGACCCACTGTGTGTTTTCTCCTACTGACAGGGTCAAAAGTAACAATATGCAATTTGTTTAAAGTGAAATTATTTTGAAGTTGTTCTACATTTTTTCAAAATACCACCCGATATTGATAGACCACACTTATGAGTTAGTAACAGCAAAAATACATTCCTGTCTAAAACATTATCTTTTAAACATAGGTTTTATGACAAATGGTACTTTCATTCCTGCTCTCCCTACTTTAGTGAATACAGGAATTTTCCAAAACTGGAAGTGTAACCCATGATTTAAACCTCAGTAGTCACATGCAGAAGAAGAGTTGGTGTAAGGAATGATTACAGATTATTTAATGATGAGCTATGGTTTATTTCCTGTCAGTTAGAATTACTGTTTCAAAAATCATTAGATTATGTTCAATTATCACAATTTTGTGACCTTGTGGTAAATAAGTTTGATGCGTGCAAAGTTATCTAAATTTGTGTATGTATTTTATCTAGCTTGCAACAAACACAAATCTTCCACAAAGATAAAGGGTGATGCATGATAATGTACATGCACTGTAAAAAATGCTGTGTTTCACACATTCAATTTGTGTTGGGACAACGTTGAGGAATTAAGTTAGCTTATTAGTTTTTACAAATTTAAGTGGATTGAACATAAAACAATAAAATTGTCCCCTCCAAAAAACCTTAAGAAATATGTTGTTTCAGCTCATTTTAACTAAGTAGTTTGAACAAACAGCAAACTTAATTTTTTGAGCGTGTGTTGTGCTCTATTCATGCAGATTGCCACAAAATAAATAATATACAGACATTAAAGTCGCAGGACAACAGTGCTACATAAAAAAAACATAAAAAGATTTATATAAATATGAACAGTGGACACAAGGTTATTTTAATAAACACTAAAACTAAGACTAACTTTTTGTTAATTAGGGTTGCACGATATTGGTAAAATCTGATATTGCGATATTTTATTTTTCTGCGATAAGTATTGCGATATGCATATTGCATTATGAATACAGTTTCATATGATCGTTTTTTGAGCCCAAATGTTTTAAACTCTTTTGAAATGCTCAGTCACAGGCCTTAAAAACACATGTAAATGATACATTTTCACTCTATTATGGTTAAACTCAGCAGTGACTCTAAATATCACGTGTTCTGTAGCTCCTGGTCAACTATAATTCTGACTCAACATTGCATATCTTGTGAAGTGAGTATTGCGGATTCGCACATTGCGATATCAATGCTGAAATGATAGATTTTGCAGCCCTATTGTTAATTAAAAGTAAAATACAAAATAATCGCAATAAATGAAAAGCTAAAAGTAAACAAAAACTAAGACTTCAAATAAGCTGCGCAAACATTACTTTTTGGTTTGGTCGACACTGGAAGTGTTCTGTTAACTCTTGATAAACTAGAATAACTAAAGCAAATATTGAAACTAAATGTAGAAAAAAGAAATAGAAGTGTCTTCACAAATTACAATCTACACGAAGACTAACAAAACCATTAATGAAACAAACTAAAACTACCCTGAAATGAACAGCAAATTTACAAATAGTACAGAAATAGAAACTAATTTAAAAATGCTAAACTATAGTATCCTTGACTGGACATAAGAGCACCTGTACATAGATTGGTAATCTAACGCTATGAATAGTTTAATACATTTTCAATACATTCAATAACTGAGACAAATCGCATCATGTTTCATTTGGATAAAGCAAGAAATGCTAATGTGTGTTGTGTTATAATACATTGCTGTTGAGGTCATTGTAATGAAGCAAATGCTGCAGAAGGGATTGTATTTTTACATGTAAATTGCTGTACCTGTGTTGTCTTTATACCTATATTTAATTTTCTTATATAAGTTACTGTTTAGTATGAAAATGTTCACAGGGGTTCATGTTAATGCTGTTTATGATCACAAAAATATTATTAAAAAATGATTATTCTTTTAATTTTCAGGTGTGTGTTTTTGTGCGCATGCATGTACAATTTATTTTTGGGCATTTTCAGCTCATTTTACCAATAACAGTGATCACTATATTTGTGATATTAATTTTTATTTGGTTCAGTCTCTAGTTTGCTGGTATTGTTGAATCTATTGTTCACTGCATAGTTAAATCTGTTCTCTCTTTTTGGATGTCTAGAACGGAAATGGAGGGAGCCCTTAGGTATTGATTGCTGTCTCAAGAACACTGCCTAATTTAGCATCAGAACCTGCAGTCAATTTCTGTAATGGAATTCACGGAGGGGTTAATAAAGAATGAGACGGAGAATGTGTGGTGTGGATAATCCTGTCTTTGTGGCTTTCAGAGCAGAAATATGCCGCCATTGAAATGAAGCTACACCATTAAATTAGTCTTAAAGGGCCATTTCTGTCCTCACTTCATGAATCATTCTCTAGCAGCCTAGACGGAAACATAGGAAACTTTTAATCAGTTCTTTCCACTTTGTGTAGTTTAGGTACTACTTCAGACTGTTTGCAAGTTAACTGTTCTTTTACCGTATACATCTGATACACAGTGTACATTTATAATGTCAGGAGCTCTCTTTAAGAAGAAATAAGTTCAGGTTTTGATCAGTTAGCTGAGAATTCACTGGTGCTAAAGTGAGGAATAGTTTATTTGTAGTGTGCAGCGAACTTGACTGTACTTTTTGATGCCAAAGGCCCACAAAATAAAATCAAGAGACTTTCTTCCTTATATTTATCATACAAAATATTTACTTTCTGTTATTAAGTTATCTCTGCCATTTGAGAAATGTTGTAAAAATTTAAAATTGCATTTTATTTAGTTCATTCATTCATTCATTCATTCATTCATCCATTCATCCATCCATTAATTTTCTTTCTTTCATTCTTTCTTTCTTTTTAGGACTTTCAGTTAAATAAATTGGTCATTCACATGATTTCTGACCTGTGTTTAAAATCAAAATTGAAAAAAAAAGTACCATATGTATGGGGTAAAGTACATGCAGGCGATTGTTATTGCAAAATAAAGCCCAATATGCTTTTTGGCAACCCAACTCAAAGCTGATGTAGCATGTAACCTACTGTATGTATTATTCAGTCAGAAGATAGACTAAGAAAATGAAAAGCTGACATAAACGAAATCAGCTAAATGAAGCATACACTAATCTATGATTAATTCACAAATTTATCTATGATTTATTTAGTCACAAATTGGTGCCAATGGTCAAAAGCAACAAGCGTGGTGGAAAAGTATATAAATATGAATGTGGATTTATGTATGTATATAAAGTAGATGTCAGGGCTCAACAATAAGGACTGCCCCATAGCCCAAGGCCAGCGTGAGAGATGCTCGGGACAGTAGACAGGATCATTACTCTGCCCAATCGGACCAAGTGCTGCCTTGTCACTAAAGTTTAATTTGCCTGCGACTATTTGTCATTTGCGTGAAAATACAGTGTTGGAATAGAGAAACAGTTTGTGCTTTTAAAGCCTTTAAATGTACCTTCACTGTGATGTCGTAAGCACCATATTGCTTTTTAGTTTCTCTCATCTGATTGGATGTTTTGAGCAAGTTTTTTCCATAACCTGGTAACAATCAGTACAGCTAAGAGACGATCAAATCATGAGGACGAATCAAATTATGAGGCAAAAAAAAAGTCAGTTTCTAACATCTTGAAAACAGACATTTACGTGGGAACAACATGGAAAAAAAATGAATTGATATTTTGCAGTTTGCCGTCAGTTGGCAAGTCAGCCACCTTTTGTTAAATAATTTCGAACTGCAATAAAATACCTGCACATTTTCCATACTGCTCTTTTTGTTTTCATAACACTTTGAAAAACATGAATTTTGTTTTACATTTAAAAAAAAAAAAAAAAAGACATTTAAAGTTTGAATTTTGAGACAAAATTTAAATATTTAAATTCTAGATCCACAGACATTATATTTGACACATTATTTAAAATATGTGGCTAAGAAATAGCTATTATTAAATTTGTCGTTTTTTTGTGGTGGAGTCAGTGAAAATTTTGCCAGAGGAAGTAAAAATCTGAACTACTGGCCCGATCGTGCCAGGAGAAAAAAATTCTTAGCGTTGAACCCTGGATGTGAATGTATTCACTCACAATCATGTTGATTTGAAGTACCCAGGTGAGCCTTTGTTATTCAGCAGTTGTTATGTCTGAATAAAATACCTTGGGTTGTCGCGACTGACCAATCACGATCATTCCAGATAGCCATGTAATAATTTCTATTAGCCACTGACATTAGAAACTGACAACATGAGAGCTAATAAATATTTCAGTAAGTTGCTCTATATCTTTCAACATACCTGATACTTGAATGTGTCTGATTTTAATTCATGTTATTTTAGTGCTATAGGTAGTAGTAAAGAAACGGGTAGAGTTGATCAAATTATGTGTGCTTGACCACCAAACATTATTTTAGTCTTTGAATTTTGGGATAAAATTGACAAGACGAAGAAGAAGTTGAAACATGGTTACATGTTGAAAGGAAGAAAGCACAATCCAGACTGATCAGAAAGCCTGACAGGATGATCAAAGTTTATCTGTTCTTTACCTCTGCAGGTCTAAATCCGCTGCCCTTCGATCCTGCCACGAACAACGAGCCGCTACAATTCAACAGCTCCAATGGTCCTCTGGTCTCTGAGTGCCCACTGGAAAACGGAACAGAAAACAGCAAAAAGAGAAAGAGACCCAACCTTCCTCCAGGTACGCTTAATGATTTCCTCTAAGCCCCAAACCACACTCATTCACACTCATCAAGCCCTCCAGTCGTTAACTCTATTCACATCGTTATTTCTGCTGTTGCTCTTTTCTTGACCTTTGAATGTGGGAGGTGAAGGCCTGGGGGTCTGCTGTATTCTGTGAGATGTTCACTTCAAATTATCGCCTTCATTAAAACGTCAGAACAGAAACCTCAGGGTATTTCCACTTTTCCGCTTGCTTTGATATCATAATTTGACATGAACATTTATGAGGTTAATAAAAACGAAAACTTAATTAAAATACACATGGAATACTACAAAAAATAATGTGGGTGAACAAATAAACAAGCAGTTCTTATTTCCGTAGAAGAGTTTCAGGCGTTTCTGCTTGTATCTCATCACAATTATAAGTTTCACCTTGCTGTGTGTATTTTTAATGTGCAGAGGAGAGTTAGAGAGCCACTGGATATATGCCAGTCATGAAGAGAGACTCTGACTGCTGCTGATGACCTTCAGAAACACACTTGAAAAGTGACGCTCAGGGAATTTTTTTTAAAACCTTTCTATCACAGGTTGGCTTAAATGAAGACTAAGCCATTCATATTCATGATAATGTTAATGGCACGCTAATTAATTGAATTATGATTAGCTGAAAAAGAAATGGATCTTGGAAAGGCTATTCTATGTTTCTGGTTGTCAGGGAGACTTAATTGGATCAGATTAATAGTTAATGTTAATTAGAAAGTCTCTTTCCTCTTTAGCATTTATAAATAAATACACATGTATGGATATAGATATGGCCCTGGACCACAAAACTTATGTTGCTATGTATGTTTTTGGAAATTTGAGTCAAAATTATATATATATATATATATATATATATATATATATATATATATAATTTTTTTATGACTAAAATCATTACAATATTGAGTAAATATAATGTTTCTTGAATATATTGATTAAATTTGGTACTGTAAATATACTGTATATTAAGAGTGTCAAAATAAAAGTCTGTCTTAAAAATATTTATGGAGGTAACTTTGATATATACAGTTGATGTCAGAATTATTAGCCCCTCTGAATTATTAGCCCCCCTGTTTATTTTTTTCCTCAATTTCTGTTTAACGGAGAGAAGATTTTTTCAACACATTTCTAAACATAATAGTTTTAATAACTTAACTCTAATAACTGATTTATTTTATCTTTGCTATAATGACAGTAAATAATATTTGACTAGATATTTTTCAAAACACTTCTATACAGCTTAAAGTGACATTTAAAGGCTTAACTTGGTTAATTAGGTTAACTAGTCAGGTTAGGGTAATTAGGAAAGTTATTGTATAATGATGGTTTGTTCTGTAGACTATCGAAAAAAATATAGCTTAAAGGGGCTAATAATTTAGACTCTAAAATGGTTTTTAAAAAATTAAAAACTGATTTTATTCTAGCCGAAATAAAACAAATAAGACTTACTCCAAAAGAAAAAATATTATCAGACTTACTGTGAAAATTTCCTTGGTCTGTTAAACATCATTTAAAAAATATTTTAAAAAGAAAAAAAATTCTAATGGGGGCTAATAATTCTGACTTCAAATGTGTATATATATATATCATATTGTTGGTTATTTGATTGATATATTGATCCATATCGATGTATTGATTCACCCGTAATGCTACAGTATATTTGTCACTATTTTGTCCAAATCTGCTGGAATTAATGTTTGCAATATTGTCACTGTAAAGTGGCAGTGTCAATGTATTTATTGCAAGTACAATATCTCTTTAGTTCAATTCCCTGCTTATGGATACAATGAAAACAGTCCTGAAATTGGGAGCTTTGTCCCACATCCTGCAAGACACAAGCAGTGCGTGTCCTACACCAGGTGACCCGTAAAGGATCCAATGTGGATTTAAACTGAGCATCTACTCTAGCCAGGAGTTCTAGACACTTAATGGACAGTAACATCCTGCTCAGAGAACATTAGCTGCCACATCCAACAAAACACTGAATCTGTTATATCTGTTTTATGTTTGTCTATAGCATAATGGAACATAATGTAATGGCTACTGAGGGAAATGCATTTTCGTTTAAAATGTGAATGATCCTTCATGTCGGTTATATTTAGTTTGGAACAAAATAGGTCACTTGGGGTATAAACTACATTGTTTCACTCAAACCAGAGAAAGCTAAGTCCCTGGCTCAAATAACAGTTTTAAAGCATATATCCATTGTCTGTAGAAGTGATATTGATCAACTTTTAAGCAAAAGAAAATATTAGGACTCTGTATTGATTCAGATAAAAATAAAATGATTTAGATTCTAATCAAATTTTAAACTTTTAATTCACAAGCTTTTGATTCTTAATTCGATTTTTGATTCAGTCAGGTACGGTTCCAGTTTTATTTGTAGGTGAGCCTGGTATGGTGTGGCACAATTATAAACATTTTTAAGTCCGGAATTTTAGGCATGGTTAGACAATTGTTATGGTAGTGTGTGTTTGTGCTAGGGATGCTTATAATAACTGATTCAGCGATTAACCGAAAGGGTGCGTTATTAACCGATTAATGGTATCAGTTAAACAATAAAAAATAAAAAAAATATTTATATATATATATTATTTTTTTTTATTTTTTCATTTAATTTTTTTTTTATTGGCTGCATAAATGTGCAACACATATTTGTTAACTCGCGGGATGGTAACATGTGCAACCACACGTGCCTACAGCCATATTTTGCCTAAGAACCAAAATGAAAGAAGAATATTGCTGGTCACAGTTTGACACAGATGAATTGATGCCAAACCAGCACTGATGCT
Organism: Danio kyathit; assembly: GCA_903798195.1. Taxonomy (NCBI): domain Eukaryota; kingdom Metazoa; phylum Chordata; class Actinopteri; order Cypriniformes; family Danionidae; genus Danio; species Danio kyathit. The sequence continues at coordinate 28,605,561 of LR812532.1, forward strand.
GATTGCCTTTGTCCTGGATCCACGTCATAAGCACCTCTGTTTTTTTGCATAATTGGAGAAAGAAGCCGCAAAACAAAACCTTCTGAAATGTGCGCTGCTTTGAAAACAAGCCGGCCACAAAGTTGAAGCGTCAGGATTTTCTCTTCATCAGAGTGTGCTCTGGCACTGCTCATAAACACAACAAATAAGCTATAGTTGTGATAATTTAGTATACAACCAACAAACCACCCTTTTTTCATTTGGTAAATTACAGTATTAATAGTACAGTCTTATAAAATATCAATTTTTTTAAAATAGCCTACATATTCTACGAATCAAACAACTCCAACATTTTCTTGATTTTTGCATAATGACAACTCCACACTAAACTGAGGTCTTCATTTTATAGCTTATAAAACATGTATGCAAATTAATGCAATATCATATGTAAACAACAAAATTGTTATATGCTATAGTAGCCTATACTTAGCCTATAGTCAACATATGAGTCTTGTCATTGTCTTGCATCACACACAGCACGCACACATGAAACGTGAGTGAGAGAGGAAATAAAAGCTGTTGACAGAGGTTTGTGATATAAGAATAACAGCGGAGCATTAATTAAATGCATATTTTCCGTGGAGCAATCGATTTGAGGTAGCCTGCTATTTCTATTTGACAAAAGAAAAAAAAACAGGCTATGCTGGTTCTTAAAAAGGATTTAATCATCTTTAAAAATATTTTTTTTTATGCTGTTGGAAACACTTAGGTGCGTGAAGATGTTCTGTTGTTAATATGTTGGCATGTTAAAATAAATCAGTGTTTAACAATCCAATATTTAATGTGTCACACAAAATAGACACGTAATATTTTTAAATTAAATAATATTTTTCCCCTTTTTATTTATTTAAATAGTAAAAAAAAAAAAAAAAAAAACATACATTCATTAATCAACATAACTAACAACACATATACATGTATATAGTGCTTTAACATCGTGTATACTGTATAAACAAAGACAAAAAAAGAAGAAGAAAAAAAATGAAGACAACATCAGTATAATACAAGCAAATCCTGACAGCATCAGCATCATTTTGTCCATTTACAATTATATTTGGCTTTGGAAGTAATTTATGAATGGACACCACATGGTAGTGAACTTGATTAAATTAACCAAAATGAGCATCCCTAGTTTGTGCACTAATCACAAATTGTGTCTTTTTTTTTTTTTTTTTTTTGCCCAGCGTTTGTAAATATGCAGTCTAATCCCATCGTCCCTCAACATTCAATCTTCTTCCATGCCATGCCCTTCCAGAATCATAGATAATTCATGGGTGGCTTTTTGTGGCCACTGAACCTCCATCTTTCCACTTGAAAGTCTATTAGTCGCTTAATAATTGTAAATATTAGCCCTGGTGTGTTTCCACTCATGCTGTTCTATGTCAATATGGTCTCCATTTGAAGTCTGCCACTCTGATCTCCAGACCCCTTGATGGTCATTTTTCCCTCAGGAACACTGTCGCCATTCATGACTTGAAGTGACTCTGATTAGGGATAAATGGCAGCAAGTGATGGTGAGCAGAGCTTCTCATTGTCATATATTCTCATAGAATTGATACAAATGGAAGTGAAATGGGCTCATATTGTGTTCTGGTCATGGTGAAGAGCTGCTTGTGCAGATCAAAGCTAGCCAGCGAGCTTTAGATCAAAGCTTCCTAGCGCTAATCTAATCTGGCCATTTCAGAACACTTTTTTTTTTCCCCCTTTAGTGCAAGGACGTCATTTGAGAAAGGCTTAGATGAGCTGTATTCATCATACACTGAATATTTAGACACTCCAGAGTCTGGCTGTTGAAATGTAAGTCGGTGTGGTAATGGGTTTTTGGATAATGGGCGGGAAAAAGTTGTATTGTTCTGCTAAGGTTGAAGAAGGACTTTTTTGATTTTGTTGTGTGTCAGTGTTGTGACTTAGCAATATGGCACTCATTTAGACAGCACTTAGACCTGTGATCTTGTACTGTAGCATTGTTTGCATTAGTTGTTAAAAGTTTGTTAAATTGATTCCAATAGCCACACAATCTTATTCCTAAATCACAGGGATTTGACTGTGTCTATTATATTATTGAGAAGTTTGATCACATAAACAATGTGTTCACACTTCCTTTGACCTAAAGTGGACAAAGAATTAATTTAAGTTTTAGATGTTTTTGTATAGCACCTTTAATGATGCATGTCATTTCAAAGTAGCTTTATAGAAAGTAAGCATGATTATACAGTACTTTACAGTTAAGATTAATGGTGTTATCAGAGGTTAAAAGCAATAGCTGTTCTCATTAAGAAAGTGCAGTTAACTTATGAATAAGTTTGTCCACCTTATAGTATTTAAACAAATAATTCTAACTTTTTAGCCCATTAGGTTGTTAAACTAACTAGATTCAAGTAATTTTGACTTAAAATAATATGTATTTACAACTTTTGAGTGGTCATGTGTCAAAAGCATGTTAATGATAGAGAATGGTGATGAGTGAACTGAGGAAACAGGTGGAAGAATTAAAAGTTGAGCATAATCAGACATAAACATAATAAATCTGAGAGCTTTTTCAATTCTTAATGTTCAAAATGTATAAATATATAATGTATAAATAATAAATGAAATAATAGTATATGATTATATAATAAATTATATTATAAAAATATTTATATAATAATAATAATACAATCATATTTCTATAAAATTAAATAATAAAATAATATAACATAAATATTAGTTATATATTTATGTATTTATTTATTGTTGTTGTTATTATTATTATTATTATTATTATTACTACTACATTAAACCTTGGTTAAAAATTACTTGTTGCAGCAAAATATCAGCTTCAATATAAATGGCCCTGGGAGTGAGTAGGTAGGTAAGGTATTGGTTTTAGTCTTTACTTAAATGTTTTAGTTCAGCTTACTTGATCATTTTAAGGCAATCGGTTTCCTAATATTTTCCTAGTAGTGTAAACACTAATAAGTTAACACAAGTAATTATTTTAAGTCAACGGTACTGAAGTTTACTTTATTAAGAAGTTGCGAATTGTAAAGAGTTTTAAGTTATGCTCACTTAAAATTAATACACAACTTTACTTAGAAATTTCGAGGCAGTCGGTTTCCTAAATTTTTCTAAGTAAGATCAACTTACATTTTACAGTTTCAAAGTAATGTCTGTATGGAAGAAATGTACAGTGTTGGTAATAATGGTATTCATGCAATTGACGATTACATTTTTTTAATCATGATTACAATATAAGGACAATTTTTAAGTCTTCTGAAATTTTCAGAAGAGGCCAAATACAAACTGGAGCTGGCATGATCTCTGATTATCCAGGTATCATGAGGTAGAAACATAATGAATATGGATAAAACTTGCACAGCTGCTATTCATAATATTTCAAGTAAACGTTATGTTTTATTTACTTTAACATTTGACACTGGACCACAAAACACGTGATAAGGGTCATCTTTTCAGATTGTTCATAATTTAAGAAAAAATATTCTTTAAACTGAATTAATATTCTTTCCATCAATACGTGGTTTGTTAGGACAGGGGTGCCCAACCCTGATCCTGGAGATCTGCATTCCTGCAGAAGTCAGCTGCAACCTTGATCAAACACCAAGTGCTCCTTCGAATCCTACTTATGCCATCGTCACACTAGAGTTTGAGCATGCAAAATTCTGTCGTATGGCGCTGCGAAAAGGGGCAAGATGATTAGACTATTAAAAGACCTAGTGATAAGCCCATATTTTACATTTCTGTACAGAGAGGTCATGTTTTTATCTTTGATTGGTCTCACGCTGTCACGTGATGCGATTTCGCAGTTCAGAGTTCGCCAAGCTTGAACTTTGCAACACAATGAACTGCAAAACTTGTCGCATGAGTTTGCGTTTCCGGTCTGTCATATTCACGTGCGTACGAATGGAAGTCTATAAGGCAAAAAGTGCAGTGTGGCTGCGGCTTTAGTTGGTTTAGTTGTGTTTTATCATGGTTGAAGCTAAACTCTGCTTTAAGATACATCTCCAGGAACAGGGTTGAGCACCCCTGAGAAAGGAACTTGTTGAAACTCCAAGTTAAGCTGTATTCAATGCAAATTTTTAGTCGAAGATTAAGTGTTGATATATTTACAGCAGGACATTTACAAAATGTTTTCATGAAACATGATCTTTGCACAATATTCTTATTATTTTTGCCAGCAAATAGTCAATCAATGTTTGAATTGGCTGTTTTTACAAATATTTCTGTTCAATTTAAGAGATTTTTGTGCTCCAGGGTTACATCTGTCTTTATATGGAGTATTGACGTACATATTGTGAAAGCTTATAGCTAAAAAAATTAGATTTAAATTTGAAGAGTGTCTGAACTTTAGACATTTTCATATTTCAATTGAAGCTGTTATGAATCACCTTCAATATTTAGTCTTTTTAGCCTTAGTGTTATTTCATTGTGTAACAAAATGAAACCATGGAAATACTGAAAGCAAATTATACTTCATATATGGCTAAATTCCAGCACTATATTTCGCCATATGCTTACCAGAAGTGAGTAGTGAACGATGTGTTGTGGTAGTGGTAGTTTAGTACAATGAGTACAATGAGTAGTGGTAGTTAGAGTTTGGGTTCATTGCTGACAACAGTATGCTACATGTACACAAATAACGTGATTGTATCGTTGTGGTTTGTCATATGTCAGTGTTTTAAGTTCTGTTACTTGCTGGTCACACTTATGCATTACAAATGTGATTTATACAAGTAGATTCTTATACATAGCCTCTAAAATGCACTTCCCAATTTATCCAGAATTGCGAGGCTCTACGTCACAGTGTTGGCTTAGTGATGAGCTGCATTAGTCTCACAGACAATGTGAGATTTAATCTGCCTTGTAACATCCCCAGATCTCACTCCTTTATTACTCATTCTAATCTCCTTTAAATAAAAGCACCAAAAGCCCCAAAATAAGCCATTTGTGGTGCGCACAACACTAATATTGGCTCAACTCAGTGGGAAACATGCAGTTTTCTTCTCAGTTGCACTGTGCAATTAGCACCTGTCTGATTTGTTAAGCCCTTGATTATGCTCCCTGAGTCACGAGACCGTTGTTTGAATGCCTCAGTTTTTGTAAACCCACTATCGCTTCGCAGCCGCTCTAAATAGTTGTGTGTACGTGTCTGCTTAGCAACCGCGAGCCACTTAATGGGGTTTCTTTTTGAACAACGGCAGCAGTTTTCCTTCCCCGGCCTGTCATTATGCCGTGCTCTTATCCGCCGTGACCGTGCCTGATCAATCCGCTCCCTGATGGAAACACATCTAAATGATGAAAATTCGCAGCATCTGGAGCATAATGCATTCAGCCCCTCTGATGTCCTCTGGCAACACAAGACAGAGTCGCTCCTCTGAGGAGTGGAGCTAATGCAGGGGCGTGGACTAATTACCAGGCATGCAGATTTACTCTCGTTAAAGCATTATAATGGATAGATTCATCTCATTAGCGCTGGCACTCCATTAGAAGACCAGCCCCCACCTCCACCCGCCCCACTGGTGTTGATGTAACTGGATAACGGATGCACTGCAGAGAGCGAGTGGGTGAGATTCTGCATGCTCGCTGCTAGGACAGTTGGCAGGTTGTTTACAACGCGACCTGAACTCTCCATTGCTCAAACTGTGAGCTTCTCGCTGCTTTTAGCCCCTTAATTGCTGTCCATTTTGTGTACACTGTGCTTTTGTGTACACTGGGAAAAAAAAAGAAAGTAATTTGGACTACAACAAGCGATACATCTAATTAAACATGGGATTTTTGGACTAAAAGAACTTGTTGAACATTTTTTGTGTATTTGCCTCAAAGTTGTCCTAAACCAAAATGTGTATTAACATAGGGCTGGGCAATATTGCAAAAAAATATCACGATATCATTTTTCATATCATTCAATATTGATAATTATTGAATATTCTTTAACAATACATATAGAAATATTAAGATTTTATTTAACCACTTTATTTTATTTTACCAACATTACTAAGGCAAACCGTTTTAATAGTCAAAAACAAAAAAAAATATATATATGAAAAAAATCTCATCTCTTTATAATAAAATAAACATAAGTGTTAAAGAGGCTCTTCAACTTTATAAATAAAATGTTACAAAGTGTGTGCAACGGTAAAGGTAGATGGTGGGAATAATAATGATATAGTAAACCTTAAACTCTGCAAACAAAACAAATTATGATCATCAAATCTGAGCTTTCAAGTAAAGGAACTAACCTTTATTAAAATCAAATACATACTGCAACATTACAAATTGTGAAGTTGAATGACTACATTACCCCTATGCTAAAAAATCTTTCAGATGGGAAGCTAGTGGCTCAGATGCACAAGACAAGAAACCAAAAAGCCACTCTGGCGACATCCTTACATCCTTTTTTATTTACAATCTCCTCACTGCTGCTATACGGCACTCATTTTCACATGTTTTGTTATTTTGACCTGAAATGTCAAGCGCGAGTGCGTGGTTTCCTTCATCATTTTCAATACTTTGTGCTCGTGCTCTCCTGGCATCTCTCATAACTAGGTGACCATCAACCGTTTTCTCAGAGGATGACAAACGGACAAACCATTGCTGCAGCTCCAATACAAGTTAATAGAGAAAAGTAAAAGGCACTTCAGTGTTTGGATGCGCTTTGTTTGTCTTAATTAGTCTACCATTATTACTGAAATGTGTATATTCCGTTCAAAGTGTGAAGCAGATTGGTTAGTTCTACTTGCATGAATCGTGGTGCGTCATGTGTGCACCGCTTGCTTTACCATGTGCGCATCGTCCAAGTCGCACACCTCTATTGGAAATGGCGAACTTACACTCTAATCTTATTGGCATTACCGAAACTACATACTGAACTTTTTTATCATTATTGGCAATGGTGTTCGGTCAATAAATACCAATACTCATTTTATCGCCCAGCCCTAATTAACCAGTACCTGCTCTTGTCAAAACAAGTTTAATTAACTTTTTTTGATTACAATTCAAATGTTGACTACTGTCAAAGACCCTTTCAAGCAAAGTCTGTTTAATTGGCAGCCATATTTGCAACCTCTCCAGGAGTTCATCCAAGACTAAAATAATGGGGAATGATGGCTTATCAAAAACAGCTTGCTAAACTCACAGTTAAATTGCGTATTTCAAATCAAGAACAACATTTGAAGCGACCTGTCCCATTGCTTTTGTTCCTTACATTCTACTTACTTTTAAAACATGTTAGTTCCAGTTGGCTCTAGCTGCTGTGCATGTACAAAGTTTGTCACAAAAAGTGAAATGTAATGGAATAATAAGCATGGCTTCCAAATAAATCTAAACCATGTGGTTACAAATCTGGAACAATAGAGACAAAACCCAGAGCAAAAACTGGAGAATGACACATAAATGCCATGATATTTGATTTGATGTGATATGGTGTTATTTTTCCTGTCAAAAATAAAACACAGTAGTTGCCAAATGACAGGCTGTAATGAATAAGTGAACCTATACAAACCCCTCCCCTAAAGCTATAACGATTGACGGTTGTCTATTTGACTGGAAATCGCAACTTTCTTTGTAGTGGTGGCCATGTTCAGTGTTCCAATTTACCCCATTCATAGTAATAAACCCTTATAGGAGTGAACCTTCTATGTATATTCATTTGCCACTGTATGTGCTCAATTGTTTTGGTACCATGAATATATAGGGCTTGCATTTGTGACTAAAGCGCACTTAGTATTAAGATTAACTTTCATTAATCAAGTGACAGGTGGACATTTATTACAAGTGTAAGACTATCCACATGAAAAATCTCCATCCACATAAAAATGCAAAAACGTAATGTGATGCATGTGAAGGGCACCCAAACCTACAGGCTGAGATAATGACACTTTGATGCAGGGTTTACACCAACCAGGGAATTAAGTATTTTCACGAGTTATTTGCATACAAGTTAATGCAAACATGAGAACAGAGGCAGATTACCGTCACATGCTGCAAACGATGCAGAATATATATATATATATATATATATATATATATATATATATATATATATATATATATATATATATATATATATATATATATATATATATATATATATATATATATTAACATTTTTTTTTAAATACCTGCGTTCGTGTGGGGGGGCCTAAATTACTTTGGAGATAGTTGAAATTGGATGTTTTATTGCATAAATGCTCTTGTGGTCGAATTCATGTCTACTGTCTGTCTACTGAACTAGCATAAAATTGCATCAAACAAGGTTATACTTTGCTACACTGTAATACATCACACTGAGTGCCCCTGCAAAAATGATGTAGAGTATAGAGTGACAAAATGAGAAGGAAATGGCCTTTACCTAATCCTAACACAAATAGATTCAATGGACAGCTGACCACATGTGATCATATCACTAAAAATTGATGTTAATGATAAAATCAGGGCCATACATATGTGAAATGTATGAGTACTGTATGTGTGTGTGAACAAAAAAACAGCTCATTTATTCTAAACAGTTGCTGTTTTTGGTGCTATATAGTTAAGACGTTTCAAAAACAAATTGTGACTTGTTTATAGTTAGTCCTGTATTATGCAGCCACCCTATCTAGCATTTGATGTTTAAAATATATGGTTTTTAAATATATATTTATATATATATAATTATATACAGTTTAAAACAGAAAATGTCTCTGTTGAATCCCTTAATTGGGCAAAACTACATTTTGAAAGCAGTGGGATAACTGTTCTACACTCCTTATGCCTTTTGGCCATTTATTTTTACACAAAAACAGCGTTTTAAGAGCCTGAAAATGCAAAGCCTTGAAGCTTTTAATCTGGTAGTTGAAGAGTGTCAAATTCCTCCATCAGATTTTAAACCAGAATCAATAATTATAAGCGTGAGATATATGCATAAACGAAGCATATTACAAAAAATAGGATTTACTTTTAACTAGATTTGAGGGAATTTAATCAGTTTTTTACAGATGTCTTATAAGTTAGATGAAGATGAAGTCGCACCTTAGTTTTATGTATGTTGTGTGTGTGTGTGTGGGTGTGTATATATATATATAATTTTTTTTTTTTTTTTTTTTTTTTTATGATGTGCACACACTAAGAAAATTGTTTATTGTGATTTTACTAGAAAAGATTTTTGAATTAATCATATATCAATTTAAATATAACTGTGTTCAATTTTATTTGCTCTATTTTTCTGCTCGCTTGGTGTTTATTTTGTATTTATGGCTTTTGTTTGATTGAAATGTCCTTTTGTCATTACAAAACAGCCTTGACTGCTTACATGGCAATAAAAATGATCAACTAACTAACTGACTAACTACACTGTAAAAAAAAAAAAAAAAAAAAAAAAAAAAAATATATATATATATATATATATATATATATATATATATATATATATACATTAGCAGTGTTCTGTATTTTGTGATTCATTTTTTTTTACCCGTTTATTTATGCTTTTGGAGTGCATTATGGGACCTTGATCTTTCTTCCAACAACTTTTAACCATAAACAGTTGGGAAAAGTTATCTTTTACATTTTTAATTGTTTAAAGTGATAAATTGTCCGGGGGCGACGCTGTGGCGCAGTGGGTAGTGCTCTCGCCTCACAGCAAGAAGGTCGCTGGTTTGAGCCTCGGCTGGGTCAGTTGGCATTTCTGTGTGGAGTTTGTATGTTCTCCCCGCAGTCGTGTGGGTTTCCTCCAGGTGCTGTGGTTTTCCCCACAGTCCAAAGACATGCGGTACAGGTGAATTGGGTAAGCTAAATTGTCCGTATTGAATGCGTGTAAATGATAATGTATGGGTGTTTCCCAGTGATGGGTTGCAGCTGGAAGGGCATCCACTGCGTAAAACATGTGCTGGATAAGTTGGCGGTTCATTCCGCTGTGGCGACCCTAGATTAATAAAGGGACTAAGCAGAAAAGAAAATGAATGAATGAATGAATGAAATTGTCTGGGTTGGATATTACGCTTAAGCTGCCAGTACATTTTCTGTGATTTTACAAACATATTTTGTTTCTATATTATTTCCTGTACATTATATTATTTCAAACTACTAAATGTCAATAAAAGTCACTTTGTTAAACTGTAGCGTTGAATTTTCAACATCAAAAGTCAACAGAGCCGAGATCAAGGTCCCATAATGCAATTCACAACCGTAAATAAACCCTTGTGAATCACAAAATACAGAAACTGTTAATAAACAGATATTTTTTACGGTGTAACTGGCCTTGCATACAGAATACACTAGTTTTAATATATTTTCGGGATCCATTGGAATAGGGATTGTTTTGATTGGGCTGTCATTTGTGTGCTGTCTTTTTTTTTTTTTTTTTCAAAAGTTTCAAAGATTTATAACATATTCATATTTAAGTTTGTCATTGTAATTTAAACCTTGAGTACCATGTAAATTAACTATTTAGTGACTCATTTAAACAAAAAAGACAATAAATATGAAATCTAAATCATTCAAAAGGTGATGAAAAGTTCATCTTTGATTATTTAAGACCTTTTTTTCTTTTGAATGTCTTGAATTCATTCATCTTTGTTTTGTTTTATCCTTGAAGTTTTTTTCGCTTATACTGTCAGTAGCATACGCTTTAACTCTGTAATTGATGAGTTATTATAGCATTTTGAAAAGCCTTGGGGTTGTAGATTTCTCTTAAACTGCCAACAACGGAATGCATACATTACCAGAAAAGGTTGCATGTAAATAATAACCTCTGTTTTGCGATACAACTGTATGAACTACATGCATATGATATATCTCAGTGGATAATAAGCCAACGCTGTGTAGCAATTGATTCTCTTTTCAACATTGCTAATGACATGCCACTGTGGTTCTGTGTCTAATGAATCATAGGAAGACATTGCCTTCATGTTTCTGCGGAATTTGTGCAACAGAATGTGGTACAGGTTGAACAAGCTGGCGTTGAGTGTATTAATGGCCACAGCAGTCGGCAGTCACTGGTTTACAGCTGTGAATTTGTGAAATGTGAGGTTTAGGAGCGTCTTGCTGCTCCTGGAGACACTATTATCCTGGTGTTGTCAGGTGCTGTTTCGTCCTCACACACGCACACACACAAATACACACACTTTTTTCACTTGTGTTAGCAGTGTTAAATCCACAAGCGAAAGAGTGTGAGCCAGCTATGCAATTTTTCACAGAATGATAGGATTCCAATTATTAATTTGGTTTAACTAGTCTAGTGTAGGTTAATTTAGCAGCTGCTTGGAAAAGAGAGAAAGTGCGCATGTGTTTGTGTGTGCGTGCACTAGCCTACCTAAGAGGGGACATTGGTGTCATTACTAGGGATGCAACGATTAACCAGTTTCACTATTAACCGCACTTTAATTCATCACGATTAATTAATCGTAAGGGGGTTCTCAACACTGCGATTCTGCACGGAACAAAACTGCTGCAACTAAAAGATATGCCAACTGTGTGCTAGTTTAAAGTTCCAAGCTTGTACACAATACCCTGCACTGGATTAAAGGCTGATTTTAACTATGGCTGAGGCTATTAACTAAGGGCCGTTCACATATTCCGTCTTTTGCATGCGCAAGTTCGTTATTTCCAATGGAGGCGGCCATATTGGCAGACCCGCACGCAACGCGCAAAAAATCTTGGTCATGCCTTAGATCATGTTAAAATCAAGTAAAAATGGCCTCTGGTGATCAATTACTTAATTTATTTATTCTTTTAAGTTTGACCAAGAGGGGACCTTGCTGTGTATGTATGTATGTATGTATGTATGTATGTATGTTTGTTTGTTTGTTTGTTTATTTATGCCATATTAATAAACAATGGCAAGAAATTACAGCTAATATTATGTTTAGTACAAGTTTGATATGTTTAACTTACATTTTTTTTGCATACCATTATTGCATTATTAGAATTGCAGTACAGTGGTCTCTCGCCATAACGCGGTTCACCTTTCGCAGTCTCGCAGTGTCGCAGATTTCTTTTTGTGCAACTTGACATGATTTTTTTATAGCGCAATGTGTTCTGGGTCCTGATTGGCTGTAGATAATACATTGTCAATCAATCTCCTCCGTGCCGTGTCACCTGTACAGGACAAAATGCGTTCAGCTTGAACATATCTTTAATCGCTAGCAGTGTGACTCTGAAGTGCTGTACTGTATGTTTGCAAATCTCCCCAACAAACCCCATAATGTTGGCGAAATATTCTGCACTGTGCTAACTGTTACGACTTCTTAAAATAATAGACTGGGGACTGAAGTAAGTAACATTTATATTAGAGGTGTGAACCTACACTGGTCTCACAGTTCCGTTCGGTTACGATTATCATGCCATCGATTCGGTTCAATTCGATATCTCGGTGCATCACGGTGCATTGACGATGCTTTCCATACACAATTATATATTTTCTTCACAGCACAGCAATTCTTGTATTAAAATGTATAAATATACTATTTGTAATACAATTTTGTCCTTTATTACAAACAGTCAGATATTTACTATACCTTTAAACAACACAAGCATTTATATTAAATAAACAAATATAAATATCCCGCTCACTTTCTGATCCTTGTCTACCAAGTTCTCTTACACCGCTTTGATTGGTCACGTGCTCAACAGGAAGGGCTGCGATTGGCTCTTGTGAGAGAGAGAGAGAGAGAGAGAGAGAGAGAGAGAGTTTACATTCATTTTCTCAATCGCAGTGAAATAGGGCCTTTTGCTTTTCAGTGTCAGTGAAAGACTGTCCAGCGCACACACATGCAGTGAAATTGTGCACAGTTTCTGCGTTTTTAAGTAGTTGAAGCGTTGTGTAAATACCCGCGCTCTCCTCTTTTGCCATAGTAAGCTACGGCGACATAGCGCATATGAGATAAATTACATCAGTACATAATAACCGGTTATGATTATTACTGAACCAATACCGAATTGTACGCCTCTGCATCGCGGTGCACTGAAGAAACAATTAATTTTGACACCCCTAATTTATATTGTGACAATTTTATGTAATATGGGAGAAGAAAAACCTTGCATCAACCAAAATACAGCCAAAAAGAGAATAATTTATTATACAAAAATCAAAGATAAACCAAAAAAAAAATATCAATAATAAAGAAGAAGAATATAGATAACAACAAATAACCACAAAATGTAAATTATATACAATTTATATTAACAAACTTATCCAAAAACAATAAACCCCGCAGGGGAAGAGGACAAAAGTGCCGCTGAAAGAAAAGAAAATAACAAAATCAAAAATCAAACTAACTGAGTATAATCCTTTTACCTAACTGAAAACAAAATAATCAAAAGCAAGTCTTCAGCATTTACATGCCCTAACTTACCTACTCTAATCTTAACCAAACAGAAAAATACAAAGCCAGCACTCACTCCTAAACCTGTAAGGATGTACGCCATGTGATATCTACCTCTCCAAATCCCCTGGGGAAAACATAGAATATCAGCAAATTATCACCTTAAATGAGGTGACGTAGGTAGTGCTGTCGCTTCACAGCAAGAAGGTCGCTGGTTCGAGCCTCGGCTGGGTCAGTTGGCATTTCTGTATGGAGTTTGCATGTTCTCCCCGCGTTCACGTGGGTTTCCTCCATGTGCTCCGGTTTCCCCCACAGTCCAAAGACATGCGGTACAGGTAAACTGGGTGGGCTAAATTGTCCGTAGTGTATGAATGTGAATGAGTGTGTATGGATGTTTCCCAGTGAAGGGTTGCGGCCGGAAGGGCATCCGCTGCGTAAAAACATATGCTGGATAAGTTTTCGGTTCATTCGGCTGTGGCGACCCCAGATTAATAAAGGGACTAAGCCGAAAAGAAAATGAATGAATGAATGAATCATCTCAAATGAAGAATAAAAAGAAAATTAATGAAAATAAACAAGATGGCAATAACAACTTTTGGCAAAGCAATATTAAGTACCAAAAACAAAACAAAAAATGGGAGGCAGATTAAAACAAAGAACAAAACAGGAACGCAAAAGCCTCTGTCCGGCGTCCCACTCGTCATCTTTTTAAAAACCTGGCGACCACTCAGATTGGCGGCTGAAGCCGCCACGTCACCGGAGATAATAGTGATTGACTACATCCTACAGCCAATAACAATCCGAAGGGGCTTGAACCTGTGAAACCGAAAGAAAGAGAAGCGAGACAGAGAACAGGTGTGCATGTGCGCAAGAGTAAAGGAGAGAGAGCGAAAGAGAGAGACACACACACACACACACACACAAAATTCCCGGAGCGTAACACTAACCATCGCACAAAAAGTGAGAAAGTTAGACTTCTGGACATGCTAAAGGAAGAAAGAAGTTACGCGAGTGTTTAAACGAGAGAACTGTGTAAAAATGTTAATGCCTATCTGAGAAAAGTGTATAAAGTGTGTAGTGAGGGGCTTTACAGCCTTGAAACATCTATATTAATTGTAAAAAATAAAGCGGACTACTTTGTGAATTTCACCTATTGCGGGCTATTTTTAGGACGTAACTCCTGAGATTAATGTGGAATCACTGTACTTTTTTTCATTGTTTAACTGTTAGTTAAAATCTGGAAATTATTTTGTAATTAATTATGTAATTATTTCTAATATTTATTTCTAAAATGACATCAATTCACTGATTTGCAGTGTACATAGAAGCACAAATTTTTGACAGCCTTTCAAAAAATTTTATTTTTATTTTTCCATAATTACCAAATTACTTATATCAGTAGATTGTGATACAGTGCTCAGCATGTATGAGTACACCCCTCACAAATCTCTCATTTAAATGATATTTTCTATAGGTTTCATTCATTCATTCATTTTCTTTTCGGCTTAGTCCCTTTTATTAATCTGGGGTCACCACAGCGGAATGAACCGCCAACTTATCCAGCATATGTTTTACACAGCGGATGCCCTTCCAGCTGCAACCCATCACTGGGAAACACCCATACACATTCATTCACACACATACACTACGGACAATTTAGCTTACCCAATTTACCTGTACCGCATATCTTTGGATTTGTGGGGGAAACCGGAGCACCCGGAGAAAGCCGAGGCTCAATCGTCTTGCTGTAAGGTGAACGTGCTACCCACTATGCCACCGTGCAACCATTTTCTATAGGATGCTTTACAACATTAGATTTGTGCATGTACATTAGATTAGTCAATAATTATGCCAAATCTGGAGCTAATGTAACAAAATAGCTTACAATAATGGTCAAAAAATTAGCAGCCCAATTTTATGTTACTGAAAAATATTACACAAAATGTTTTTTAAAAAAAGAGTCTAAAAATAGATCAAATTTTGTTGCAATTTTGTAGTTTGTCTTTTTTGTCTTTGTATTTTGTATAAATTTAAATTGATTGTTTTTATATTTCTAAAGATGTTCAGTGACTAAAATATTATTTTAATAAATATGTATGTAATAAATCTGGTCCAAATGCACCAAAATATATTACCTAAATTCACTGCGAAATAGATAAAAATATTCATTTTCATAAAGGGGTGTACTCATTTATGCTGAGCACTATATAATCATTTGCTTATATAATTTCCCCTCACATGAGAGAACATGTGGCTCTTATGAACTGAAATATTTTGCACGTAGGTTAGTTTTCAGTATAACTGTTTGCTTATACCTTTTACTCCTACATCAGACCATATGCAACTCGTATGAACAAAAATATTTCAACTCTACTGTACAACATTTGCATTTTGGCCTGAGAGAACAGTCCAGGAACCAAAAAAAAAATCAAAAATTCAGCTTTTGCACCCCACAGCCATTCCTTCAGGCCAGCTGCGGTGGAGACAGAAATCAAGGGTTATATCAGCCAGCAAAATGTTTTTTATTTTTATGTTTGAGAATGTAGCGAGTGGCATGATATATGCAGTGAGTCAGGCTGCTTTGCTGTAACCCTTCGGCACCATTAGCCTGCAGTAAGTGGTGCTTGAGAAGTGCGGCCTGAAACACTATTGATTGGCGTTGAGGAGGAGAAGCTGCAGATGAGGCTGAAAACACGATTGAGACAAAAGACAAGGGAAGCGCCACTACACCGAGCTGTGTGTGTGGGTGTGGGTTGGCAGCCCCGTCTGGCTCATTGCTTCAGTTGTGTGTGTGTGTGTGTGTGTGTGTGTGTGTGTGTGTGTGTGTGTGTGTGTGTGTGTGTGTGTGTGTGTGTGTGTGTGTGTGTGTGTGTGTTTGTTGTATTAACTGCAACACACACACAGTACCGGATGAGAACAGATCTCTCTGTCTACTGTTTTCTGATAAATGAGTTGCTGGAGAGCCTGGGCTGTCTGAGTGATTGTGTGTGGGTGTTTGAGGGAAGGATGGGGCATCACTGTGTTTGTGTGCGTGTGTGTAGTGAGTTTATTAGAGAGAGCACTACTGCTGACCACCACTTTCTCCCATTATTTCTATTAGTTTCTGCATGTGAGCACACATTAATGATGTCAAAATGAGTGTTCTTGTTTAGCGTCTGAATTTGGGCGTCCTTATGCTGACTTGGCATCAAACAGGTATATCATTATTCACATGAGTAAATGACATAAAAAGGGCAATACAAACATAAATAGTTATCTAGACCGAGTGAAGTGATGTGCATGTTTTGCGTTGTGTTTGGTGTGGAGCTTTACAGGGACTTATTGCTAACAGATGAGCTACTCTCAGGTGTCTTCCTACTATTACCATACGCACTTTACAATACAGGTCATTTTAGATCATCCTTGATCTAGGTCTGGGTGATTTGACCTGAAATCAAAATCTCGATTATTTGAACATTTTAACTCGATTACAATTATTTCATTTATTTATTTATTTTGTTTGCCCTCATAGTTCACTGACAGGTTTTATATGCCGTCTAAAGGCATCTCTGCCGCAGCTTCCAATCATCGTCAATGTAGTGCAAAGTAAGGCTCAAGAATGAGTCCAACGTGCTACTTGACCAGCGATCAGATGTGGCTGCAAAGTGTCTGCAGAAGTAGAAATCAGCCACAGCCTTTTACAGTGTGGGGTCACGTGACATGTAGGGAGCGTAATTGAAAAAAAATCGTCCTGGAAAAATTTGATCAATTATAGGTTCTGAATGTTGATTTCGATTACTTTTCGATTATTCGCACAGCCATACCTTGATCTCTCTGGAGGTGATCTTTGCCATTCAGACTATTTTTTAATCCATTATAATAAGTCGTTTGTATTCTTCCGCAAGATTTAGGTTTTTATTGCCTTTTTCAAGAAATTGTGATAATTTTAGATAAGCGCTTAGATGTGCTTTTGTTGCATTTCTTTATAAGTTCTTTTAAACAATGTTTGAAACAGCCCATTTTACACGTGCGACACATTGCTGACCATCCTACTTAATAATGGTCCATTAATGTCAGCTATTTTATTTTCCACAGAATGAATGAATTATGTCATTAAACTCCACACTGCTGTTTTTTGAACACCCTCTGTTCAATGCATTAGCTAATTACAGCACACATTAGACGACAGTGGGCCATGTTGTTTTTCCACAAGAAAATTATTTTGCAATGCACAAATATCACTATTGCTAAAAACAGTATATCATACATAAATCTACTGAATTGGGTTAAACTATTTAAAAAAAATTGAAGCAAGTTTTAGCAGATTTTTGGTGATGGCAGCTTAAAGACAACTCTCATGTGGAAAATGAAATCACAAGGATTGCTCAGATGTGATTTTTTTTTTTTTTCACAGACTTAAACAGAGTGTAAAAATTTTGATTTTGTTTTGTCTATCCAAACTGATCTTTATTTAGTTTTTTTTTCTATTCGATTCAAGCAAGGTGGTTGGCTTGGCCATTCTATCGCTTGATTTTCTTTCTCTGAAAGCATTTGAGAGCATCCTTGGCTGTGTTTTGGATCATTGTCTTGCTGAAATGTCCACCTTGATGTCATCCTGGTAATGTAGATGTTGGACTGAAGCAGCTAATATTAATATTAATTTACACTGACGAAGGGCAGACGATTGCTGAATAACTGCTGTCTGGGCTGTCACTGCCTTTCTACACCTCTCTTTCTTCATGTGTTCAATACTTATTTCCTGTGTCATTTCATTTGATTACACATAACTTAATTCGTAAACTAATTTGTTTTTTTTTTTTTTTTTAATGTGCATTTCTTTGGTTGTCACCAACATCTGGTGAAAGTTTCAAGTCAACAGCACCTTTAGAAATATGTTTTCTGAGAAAATGGTGACATGTTGAATACTTATTTCCCCCACTGTATATATAATAATATGTGAATAATAATTATTTGTAAATATTTTATATTCTAACAGTAAAGTAGTATTTGACTATTTTATTAGATATTTTAGTTTATTCTCACTATTGTGGCGTATGTATTCAAATGAATCTTTTTCCAAAGAAGAGATGTAGGGCAGGGCTCGATTTTGTCCCATGGTAATTGATTGGATAGCTGTGGTTTGATAGTGTTAGTAACTGGTTTTGCTGTTTTTGCACTAATGAACTCATAATTAGAGAATAAGGGCGTACTCACACTATGTACAGTTGCCTTGAACCGGGCCAAAGCACGCTTGTCCCCCCTCCCGTCTCCCCCAACGGCCTGCACTCACATTACATTCGGGCCTGGGCACGCTTACGTCATCGATGATGCACTGTTCAGTAAGAGCTCTCGCTCAGCACAGTGGAGATGTCTTTAGTTATATTGTTTAAGTCGTTTGATATGCGGCGACACGCAGTCAAATATTTCGCCGAACAGATCAGCCACTTTTGACACTCATAAACTCCTCCTGCTGCAGGAATTAGGAGGTTTGCTGAAGGTGCAGCTGTCGTGCAGTGATGGGTTTGCGTCTTTAATAAACTACGACAGTTTGCGTTCATTGAACAGTACAAATGATTAATTAATCCATATCAAACAGTCCCTTAAAAGTCACGTCTCGCTTTCAGTTTCGGGCTTAGGCACGTTTGCACTGCAAGCAAACCGCGCCTGAGCCCAAGTGAACCGCGCTCAGGCCCACCTCTTCCAACCGGGCCAGGGCAGGCCAATTGAACTGTGCCTGAGCCCGGTTCAGAGCACTCACACTTCTCAAACTATCTGGGAAACGGGCCTGGGCATGGTTCGGATAGCATAGTGTGAGTACGCCCTAAAAGAGACATCTTTGCAAAAGAGGAATTATTTTGATGAAATATTACTCACATTATGGAATAAAAATTATGTGATTAAATAGTTTTTAATAAATATAAACGTACTTCAAAAAATATTAGAATTGTCTGATTTTATTTTATGGTTGTTGTTTTTTTCTGCAAGCATCTGATGACATTTCTTTTGTCAACCACATTTACATTTATTAATCATTCATTTAACACACTCAACAATGCAACAAACAATTTAACAATGCAACAAACCATTTATCATCAAGAGGCTAATAAACATGAGCGTGATTGTATTGCACAGTTTCAGATTATAGTACAACCATATAAAAACAGTTTAAGCATTAAAAAAACTATAAAGCATTCAATAATCTATTAAGCATTTAAAAAACAAGTATTTTCCTGGAAGAAAATATACTGATATACTGATTACTATTTTTGTTATTATTAACAATACTTCATTCATTCGTTCGTTCATTCATTCATTCATTCATTCATTCATTCATTCATTCATTCATTCATTCATTCATTCAAGTATTCATTCATATATTCATTTAACTGCATACATTTTCTCTAAGTCTGTATTCAAACAGCATTATTAATGATTATGTTATCACAGCCATAATTGTTTGATATCAGGCAAAGGGAATGGTGTGTCATTGTGACTCCTTCAAGACCTCTTGACAGTTGAGATAAGTCCTGGCACGAGCTGCTCACTGATGTACGAGCTAAACGTTCATGCGCTCACGCTGTGCCACAGACTGACGGCAATTCAATCAATCAGTCTCGTTCCTGAAGCTCAACCCTCCCTCTCGAACCGCTCTCCCCGCAGAGAGCATCTGTATTGATCTCAAACGCTCCTGTCATTCCTTTTTTTCGGTGTGTGCGTTTGGTTTGTTTATGCAACGGTGTGTGATTGGGACGTGATGAAAGGCTGTGCCTTTGAAGGAATCCCACCCTGTGGTGACGGGGACTCTACTCTCAGCTGTCTCTGTTCAGCATGCAACATGAAAGAAGTCAATGATTGAATCTGCGTAACAAGCTGTGAAAAGTTTTGTGTCAGGATCCCTCTGGAGGTCTGGGACATCAATCACTGCTGGCCTTTCCATCTCATTTTGTTTGTGTTTGAATGCATGTGCGTTTATGGTGGTTTATTGGTAATTAATGCAGTAAGTATGCTTGTTGTTGTAAATGTACTGTATCTAGGTTATAATGGCCTACAAAAATAGCAATTTTTCATTGTCCATTGGTCCTGGTACATGATGTAACTACGGATGAGTCAAGCTTTAAATGGTAAAATTATTGAAATCTTTGGTCATATTTGAGTGAGATGCTAATGGTCTAATCCGATTCAATGATTTAAGATAAGTCAAAGTCCCTTTAAATCAAGTCATTTCTCTTGGTGGCCATCTTTGAAATGTCTCTTGGACAGTACTGTATGCTTAGGCATTCTGCTTGAATTGGGAATTTTAACAGTTGTCTGTGGTGATCCACTACAATATCATATTTTAAACTTTAGTTGATGTGTATTGTAGCTGTGTGAATGTAAACAACATCTCTGAGTGTAATATGCTCTCAGTTCAATGCAAAGGTAGACATTGGCTTTTACAGAGTTAGCTTAGCAAAGCCTACAGCAAACAAAGTTTGGGGACTACAAAAAATACATCCGGGTTAATGAGATCACAAATGATTCAGATTACACACATACACCACGCACATACACCCTGCGCAGCGAAGGGGCGTGGCCAGAGGCACTGTAATGTTACAGCAGAGAAAGATAAAATGCCATCCAAACGCTGCTATTTCCACAGAGCTTCCTCTGTGTCTGTATGTGACCTTTCAAAGGACATGACACAAAGAGAGAAGTGCTTACAATTAAATTTTAAATTATGTTTCAGAGAATTATAAATATATATATATATATATATATATATATATATATATATATATATATATATATATATATATATATATAGCATTTGACAAAGGACAGTTTCAGAATCTCTTCCAGTTCAGTACTAGATTCAGTTAAAACTCATCAAAGATGGAGCAGCTCCAACCATAATAGACTGTGGATTTTGAGCCACAACCTGTAAGTATTTTATTTGTTAAAATTGATTTATGACATGCATAGTGTCCAGAGTTAACAGTATGTTGTAGCAAGTATGTAAATAGCGGAAAAGGCTGTTTGGCATCGTTAACAGTTTAACTACAAATTTATATTTATCCATCAAATCACTGTAAACAGCCACAATCTTCAGCAGCGCTGCAGTGTCTCTCTATGCGGCCGCTTTCCCTGCAATCTACATCTCAAATAACAAATTCGCAAATATACAGTATGTGAACATTTCATATTAGTACATATTAGTACTGACAGTAATTACTACAGCAGAGGCACAGCGCGTGCTCTCAGAGGCTTGACACTTTTCCTGGTGACATTGAGCTGATCTGCGAATCACAGCACATTATGTTAGCTAACCAATCAGAGCCTCTTAAGGGCGAGTCTTTCTGAGAAACTAGGAAATATGAAAGTTGTTTTCATGTTAGCTGAATAGCTGTATATAATCAAAGTAAGATATATGAAAAATAATACAAGTGAAGCATGTGCATGTGCACACATTGCTTTGCATCTTATAAACACAACCAAGCCTTAAAAGTACACTCTGGACCACTCTTTAAAGTTCCTTTTTTAAATGTTTAAATCACACAAAATTAGCATATCACCAATCAAATGTGTAAGCGTACTAAAGGCACCGAGATCACCACACAAACCTCCTTGTTTCTGTTTACATGTTACACAACATCATCCTTTGAACAATGCCTCACTGGTCTTCTGAAGTAATTCCCAACTTGGTCTTAATGTCAAATCTGCTCCCGAAATGACAGTGACCCCATTACAGTGTAGTTTCTGTAATATGATCTGCATTACAGACTGTACCTCACGTTAATTTCATACAACTTACAAAACCAGAGAACATTTGTTATTAAGTGTAGTTGGTTTGTTTAAAAGATGAGATTCCAAGCTGTATGTGGAAATATTTGCTGAGATTTCAGTGCGTTTGCTGAGCCCAGAGGGTTTATAACAACTACAGGAATTGACGTAAAAACACATCTGGCCCTCCTCCCAGAGAATCATCAGCCTATATCAATTGACTATTGGCTTCTCTACTAGAAGGCGGGGCTTCATTTGCCACATTAACCGGTACACTTTTCCCCATTCAAAACTATACAAGTAACATGTCTTTTGTATTCTAAGCTTAGCTAAAAGTGCTTCCACCAGACCCAGAGATCAGCTGAATGGATTCAGATTTGTATTCTGAATCCGTAATGATTATTATAAATCTACCACAATCATGCTTGCTTCAACCTTAAATACCTCTTTAGCACAATATTCACCTTTAATACCTTTCTTGCATAATATACTGCACAACATTGTTCAGTCTCAAGTAAAAGTAATTGTATACTCTGTCTTATGTGTATAGTTAAGTATCTTATAGTATATGTTATAGAGGTGTGAACCTACACTGGTCTCACGGTTCGGTTACGATTATCATGCAATCAATTCGGTTCAATTCGATATCACGGTGCATTGACGATGCTTTCAATACACAATTTTATATTTTACTTTACAGGCCCTGTTCACCAATGAGTGACACTGATAACCGTCAGTGGCGCAGTGTTGCCAGGTTGGGCGGTTTTGGATAGGCATTCCGGTGAGTTTTGGATAGTTTTTGGGCTGGAATCAGTCACCGAAAGTGTCAGTGAAAGACTGTCCAGCAAACAAAAAAGCATAGTAAATACTCTTCTCCGCCTCCCTCGCCATAGTAAGCTACGGCGACATATTGCATATGAGATAAATGACGTCAGTACACAATAACCGCTTAGGATTATTACTGAACCAATACCGAATTGTCTGCGTCTGCATCACGGTGCACTGAAGAAACAATTAATTTTGACACCCCTAGTATGTTAGTTACGCATAGGTCTTTTTAAAATCGCTCTCAGTATGTTCATTGTTGTGTTTGTATTTTTGATTAATTTATGTAGCACCGTTGTCTTGCGAGACGCAACATTTTGTTCCTCTGTATGTCCAAACATGTAGCGGAATGACAATAAAGCTCGACTCGACTTGACTTGACTTGACATCAGAACTCTAAGGTGGTAAAATGAGCCTGTTCTTTCCCTAAGTTGAGTGTTCCTTTAATTATTTAAGTTAAAGTTAAACCAAACTTTTATTTACTTAGGTTTGTAGCGTAGACCTTGTTCCTTGCAAATGAAACCGATTCATTCATTCATGAAGTGAACATTCTCAGCAGCCCAGATGAAGTTCATGCTGAGTGTCTGAAGTATGTGAAGTTGACAAACACAATTATTCATTCATTCATTTTCTTTTCGGCTTAGTCCCTTTATTAAACTCCACAGTTAAATTCCACAGTTATTAAATTCCACAGTGGAATGAACCACCAACTTATCCAGCACATGTTTTACACAGCGGATGCCCTTCCGGCTGCAACCCATCTCTGGGAAACATCCATACACACTCATTCACACTCATACACTACGGACAATTTTAGCCTACCCAATTCACCTGTACCGCATGTGTTTGGACTGTGGGGGAAACCCATGCGAACGCGGGGAGAACATGCAAACTCCACACAGAAACGCCAACTGACCCAGCCGAGGCTCGAACCAGCAACCTTCTTGCTGTGAGGCGACAGCACTACCTACTGCGCCATCGCGTCGTTGTTGACAAACACATGCACAAGCAAAACATGCAGACTTTACACTTACATAACAACCTTTTCTGCATTATGCAGTCTGGATCTGTGATTTTGCCAATGTCTTCCGTATCACTGAAATATGCATGGCTCTACATTTTCTGTTGGATGTTGACTTTAAATCTTCATTCAATACCAGGAGTCAAGTAGTAATGGCAGCTCTTCAGAAGTATGAAATCTCCACTGCTTTATGGAAATGCTCCACGTAGGTGTTGTGGACTGATAGCGTGCCACCATCACCCCTACTGTAACTATAACTGCTAAAGTACTTTTAGCACAGTTATGACGTTGATGCCTCATTTTTATTACAATATAATTGCTGTCAAACACTAGTCGGTTCATTATTATTGCATGCTCATCACTAATGTCTTCTCATTAGACATCACTACTGTGTTCTCCAGTAGTCAGCGGTACCAAAATACAGAATAGACGTCATCAGTGCCCACTGTCTCCCTGAAGTTACGTCTCTAAATCATATGGGACTTGCTTTTATCATCGTCTGCCTTCTTTCTTCAGCGCTATACTTGCGTGTGACGCTTTCATCAATGGGACTTTAATGAGACTCATATCTCATGCTTGCTCCCACTCTTGCTTTCTTTGATTCTCAGGTTTTCATCCTCTCGCAGGGTAAGATAACCCATTTAGATAGTCTTGAATATGTGCATGTGTGATCTGAGGAAACCCAACAAGTTGCGGCTGAGGGCTGACCGAATTAAATGCCTCTCTTTCTCCATCCAGTAGGATGTTGTCTTGCACTTATTTAAATAAGTTCTATTATTATTATTATTATTATTTGTTGTTGTTGTTGTTGTTGTTTACTTTACACTAGGGATGTCCCGATCAGGTTTTTATGCCCTCGAGTCCAAGTCCGAGTCATTTTATTTTTAGTATGTGCCAATACCAAAACCCAATCCAAAACAGATCCAGGATGTTTCTTATTTTTTATTCAATTCACCTTATTTTAACATTAAACAACTCTGTTAACAAACTGAGCACTTCTTTGAGGTAGCTTGAAAGATCAAGTAATAAATAACATCAATGCTTCACTTTTGGACTTCAGTGCAACAGTAAATCTAAAAAAATCTTATGTAAAAGCAAATAGCAACTCAACTTAAAATACCCAGCAGGCAATCCCAACTTTACATATCTCACAGTTTGCTATGGCAATGTTGTTGTCATCAACTTTAAAATACCTCCTGACATACTCACGCTTTCTGCTTTAAGCTGCTTCCGTGTTCTACTTTGCCAGTGTGCCAGGAGGCGCACCCCTGCCGTAAAATGCACCCCCCTCTGAAATGTGCATCTATTAACTAAAATTGATTTTTAAAAATTATTAATAAAGTTATGACACTAATGAGAGTGACTGAGGTGAGTTTCATGAATGGAACCCTTCCCTTACAGAAGATAAATAAATAAATAAGCAAATAAATAAATAAATAAATTGACTTTAAATACAATATAGGTGAGATTAAGCAAATTGTTTAATGTGTGGTTTAGTTTAAAACAGCAACAATTTTATGTGTTCCATGTAGACTAAATGTCTGTTTACAACCCACTAAAAAGCCTAATATTAGGCTACACTGCAGTGAATATTATTATTTTACATTTATTTGTAAACCTATTGCGTTTTAAAATGCGTTTCACTTCTTGTCCTTGCTTTATCCATCAAAACCAATAATAATTTTATGTTTTAATCAATTATGGCTTTCTCATAAATTATGGATTTTTATTTATTTAAATCTAGACTGAGAATGCTAATGAAAGTCTATGAGGGGGTGCATTTCTCTGCACAACACAGGCATTTAAACAACAGCGTCTTGACAAAAGAAGTGATGTCATGCTGCACACATTGCTGTTTTAAGTCTAGACCGATCGAGTCTGAAACCACATGAATTGGATCTGTACATCCCTACTTTACACCAACAACAAATTACAGGAATGGTTATTCACATCACAGATCATTTTTAAAATATCATAATTTGGATTAAAACTCTTATTCAAACGCATATAGGGATGTAACAATTCACTCACGATTCGTTTCAATTATAAAATTAGATTTTTAGAATGAAGAAATTGTTAAAATAAATAAAAAGGTTTTTATTTAAAAAGACTTTTGCTACTTGTTTCTTTGTGAAATGTAAATGTTAATTTTAAAACAAAACCCCAAATCAAATAAAATGCCAAAATAAAATCTATCTCCTGGTATAAAAAAGGTTTCGCCTGTACATTGCATTTTAATCAAGATCATCCGAATAGTCAGCACAAATGCAGCATGAGCAGTTTTTAGTCTAAATTAGAGTGTCTTTTCTAAATATGAAGCAAATACAGAATTACCTGGCTTTAGTTTTGTGAAACTATTAGCCTTCATAATAAAAACATCAGAAGGCAACAGCAGATGTGCTGAATGAGACACAGAATAACTGTCTGCCAGTAGGTGGCGCTTATGAACAGCAGTGATAGTGTTTTCTGGGCTACTGCTGTAAACAAAGCACTTATCGACACTACTTTATGTACTGTATTATACATTGCTGTAGCATCATTTTTTCCGCTCAATGTTGTCATAATAACGAGATCTATCCTTAATAAAATGACATCTTTTCACGTAATAATGAGATGCTATTCAGTTAAAACAATTATAGTAATGAGATGTTAATTTTTTAAAACAATATAATTATGTCATTAAAATTACATCTTTTTCTCATCAAAACAACATAATTATGTTGTTAAAATGACAATTTTCTCATAGCATCTCAATCGATTTGAATCATCACATTTCAAGTGATTCATTATTATATCCCTACAAGTACAGTCTCAGTGGATGTTCAGATCTGCTTGTGACCTATGGAGAGCAGTTGAAAGAAACAGCTTGCTTTCACTCAGCATCATTATTTCTGCACTATAAACATTCAAATGATCGAATACGTTTTGGGATAAAAGTTTATAGTTTGGGTATAAACACTGATTGGTAGCGATCACTTGTTGAAAGTGATGTCAATTCAAAAGTTATGTAACTTCAAAATCAAGATTGTATAAATTACAGCTTTATGGCAGTAGATGGTGACTAGTGATTGAAATGTGTTTGTCATTTGACTCGTTCATTCAAACATTTCAATCATAAGCACAGATTCTTCCAGCAATGAAGTGTTTGGAAATCTTTACTCATAGCCCATGTTTACTCAGAACCAGTAAATAATATTTACATACATATATATTTCAGAAATGTGTTAGCAAGTGTTGAAATAAACTTTTTTTTTTTTTTTTTTTTTTTTTTTTTATACTATTGTGCTTAAGATATGGGTCTTTATTGTAAAGTCTGGCTGATTTGTGCCCTATTTAATGTCAGTGATAAGAAACAATGACATTTCTTATCATTGACGTCAAAGCTGTGCCTGAAAGTCTATGACTATATTTGAATATTTTAAAAAGTGGTTTTTGGAGCTTCAGTTGAGAGACGGACTTTAGAAAATAGTAACTTTTTTTCTGCACCCAAAGCTGTGATGTTGATGACTTAATTCTATGGTGCTTTTTAATAATATTTGAAACCCCACTATCAAAAAGCAGCTCAAAGCCCACTTTTAAAAAGAAGTCTGTTCAAACTGAATTATGAAAATACTGTTGTGGAATGAGACAAAGCAAAAAAAAATGACAGAATTGAAACTCCCTAAAACACTCTTTCCTTTTCCACTCTTTTTGCTTATGGAGCATTTGAGCTATGAACCACTAAGTCTTGGTGTGCAAGAATACTCAATGGCTTTAGTCAATGCTTTGATCTTTGGTGAGAACCAGCCCTTTGGTTTGCTTCTTGGTGAGAATGAGCTGCAAAAATGCCTGTGGTGTTTTTAGAGATTTCCAGGCAGTTTGTGAATACCCACAGGAGTACAGTCTTAACTACACAGACTCCAAATGCATTCCTGTACTGCACAATAACTCGCATTGGTCAAGCTTTTCAAATTGGCAAATAGTATGTTGTTTACAATCCATTTTATTAAATGTGAAACCGAATGTTCAACTATAAATGTATTAACATTTATCTATCTATCTATCTATCTATCTATCTATCTATCTATCTATCTATCTATCTATCTATCTATCTATCTATCTATCTATCTATCTATCTATCTATCTATCTATCTATCTATCTCTATCTATCTATCTATCTATCTATCTATCTATCTATCTATCTATCTATCCATCTACCTGTCCGTCTGTCTGTCCGTCTGTCTGTCCGTCCGTCTGTCTGTCCGTCTGTCTGTCCGTCTGTCTGTCTCGTACCGTCCGTCTACCGTCCGTCCGTCCGTCCGTCTTCGTCTGTCCTCTCTCGCTCTCGTCTCGTCCTCTCTCTCATTCTCTCTCTCTCATCTCTCGCTCTCTCTCCTCTCTCCTCTCTCCTCTCTCTCCTCTCTCTCTCTCTATATATATATATATATATATATATATATATATATATATATATATATACAGTATAAAACGAACATACATACATACATACAGTTGAAAGTCAGAATTATTAGCCCCCCATTTAAATTTTTTTAAATATTTCCCAAATGATGTTTAACAGAGCAAGGACATTTTTACAGTATGTCTGATAATATTTGTTCTTCTGGAGAAAGTCTTATTTGTTTTATTTCGGCTATAATAAAAGCCGTTTTTAAAATTCAGAGTCAAAATTATTAGCCCCTTTAAGCTATATTTTTTTCGATAGTCTACAGAACAAACCATTGTTATACAATAACTTGCCTAATTACCCTAACCTGCCTAGTTAACCTAATTAACCTAGTTAAGCCTTTAAATGTCACTTTAAGCTGTATAGAGTGTCTTGAAAAATATCTAGTCAAATATTATTTACTGTCATCATGGCAAAGATAAAATAAATCAGTTAATAGAAATTAGTTATTAAAACTATTATGTTTAGAAATGTGTTGAAAAAATCTTCTTTCCGTTAAACAGAAATTGGGGAAAAAATAAACAGGGGGGCTTATAATTCAGGGGGGCTAATAATTCTGACTTCAACTGTACATACATACATACATACATACATACATACATACATACTAGTGATGCGCGGATGGCGGTTAAGTCCGCGGGCGCTGTGGATAATCCGCGGGTCGGGCGGGTCGGGTAATAAAAAAATACATTATGATTAATTGCGGGTGGGTCGCGGGTGGATGTAGCGGGTCATAGCAGTTGACCAGCAAAAAAGCAGAGAGTGGACTTCGCAGAATGTGAAGATGAGAGACGCCCAAAATAATGTATGAAGTGCAAGAGTACTGTGTTAACTTCAGTTAGAGGAGTCATCAGAGGGAAATCTGCTATCATTCTGGGAGAAACAAGATCGCTTATTTACCATTTACACGACTGCAGCGCCTTGCAAGGAGAAGCTTGTGCATTCCTGCAACAAGTGGTTCGCGCGAACGCTCATTTAGTGCAGCCAGCCGTGTTTTGGAGGCGAGGCGGAATCGCCCGAATCCAGGCACGGTAGATGCTATTCTGTTTTTGCACAGTGTTAAGAAAAGGGCCAAGTACACACAACATAGCTGCTGTTTAGGCTGAAGGGACGTCGTTTTTGTTCTCTTTTTCCTGTATATGTAAAAGCTGAATCTGCTGTTAATAACGAACGATCCACTGTGACCTAAGTTGCAAGAGAGAAGTTGCCTGCTTTTACGGGAGTTGTAGTCCATAGCATTGTGGGTAGTGTAGTTCGACACGCATGCTGTGTGATATGAGCTCTTGCTGTGTGCTGTGCGTGCGGTGAATTAGAGAGAGAAAGTTTTATCCGGTTTTGTTTTATGTTTACTTCAGTAATTCCACCCGGGAGCTGTTTTGCACTGTGAACCTGAAAACACTGAAATAAGTAAAAGAAGGGCATGCATCGAGTACCTTTGTCCGTCTCATTTGCTCGAGCATGAATTAACGAGCTGTTACTCTGCCGCCGGACATTGCAGAGAAAGTTACACCTATCATCATGCTTAAAACAAAGAATTAGAATTATTAAAGTGGCGATCGGGTGCGGGTCGGGTGCGGATATATATATATCAGATAAAATAATATGTGCGGGCGGCTGGCGGGTGGATGTTAAGAATGAAGGAGCGGATTCGGATGACATTTGAGCTGATCCGCACATCTCTAATACATACATACATACATACATACATACATGCATGCATATGACAAGTGAAAGTGTGTAAACATTTAAATTATTTTAATAAAATAGGACAGATCGTACGCATCAAATGCATGTTATTTTTTATTTAGTAATCTCCTGGGAAAGATATTTTACTGTTGATTGTACATGGGTCTCTTGTTTGTTCTGAACCGTTAAACTGCCTGCTGTTCTTCATATCCTTCAGGTCTTTTCAGCATCTTTTTGCATATTTGAACCCTTTCCAGCAGTGACTATATGATTTTGAGATCCATCTTTCCACACTGAAGACAATTGAGGGACTAAATAAAACACAAGACATACCAGATATATATCATATATACCAGAAAGAAAAGACGCATTTAGAAGTAGTTTAAATGAGTTCTGATTACGCATTTAGAACCTAGAACTGTTTAAATCTTTTAAACAACTGTATAAATCAACTGTATTTTATTATAATACTCAACCTTCTCACATTTTGTTTAATTTATCTTATTTGGTTAAAAATAATAATTGTTCATAATTCTGCAGGGGTTCCCTTTGCCACTGTATGCACTACCTAACAAAAGTCTTGTCGCCTATCCAAGTTTTAGGAACAACTAATAATAACTTAACTTCTAGTTAACCATTTGGTGTCAAACAGAAATAATGCACAGTATAGAACATAAAGTCATGGTGCAGAGGAAAAAGAATTATTATAGTGTATGACTCCCATGAGCTTGGACGACTGCATCCATACATCTCTGCAATGACTCAAATAACTTATTAATAAAGTCATCTGGAATGGCAAAGAAAGCGTTCTTTCAGGACTCCCAGAGTTCATCAAGATTCTTTGGTGACTGGGCTGGCCAATCCTGGAGCATGTTGACATTCTTTGCTTTCAGGAACTTTGATGTGTAGGCTGAAGTATGAGAAGGAGCGCTATCCTGCTGAAGAATTTGCCCTCTCCTGTTGTTTGTAATGTAATGGGCAGCACAAATGTCTTGATACCTCAGTTTGTTGATGTTGCCATCCACTCTGCAGATCTCTCGCACACCCCCATACTGAATGTAACACCAAACCATGATTTACCAAAACTTGACTGATTTCTGTGAGATTCTTGGGTCCATCAAGTTCTACTAGGTCTTCTGCAGTATTTGTGATGATTGGGATGCAGTTCAACTGATGATTCATCTGACAAATCTACCTACTGCCACTTTTCCAAATGATCAACTAGAAGTCAAGTTATTATTTGTTGCTCTTACAACTGGGATTGACGACAAGACTTTTGTCAGGTAGTGTATAAATATATATGAAGATATATAAATGGACTTTCATGTTGCATTTTATCTTTTCGCCCCTTAAAAATGCTTCAGCACTCATTTATCAGAGCTTTTTAACTATTAGAAAAGACAATTTCTGGCCTGAGCTTGAGAAAAAGAAGAGAGCAATTGAGTTGCCAGACCGTGACCACAAGCCTCTAGCTATTGTAGCTCTTTTTGTAGATTGAAATTGCAGCGATCAGATTTGACTGGCTGTTCCCTATTGAAGTTGTTAAGCTGCAGTTTTGTCCTAATGCTATTCATTAAGTGTGCAGGGATGGTAGCAGCTCTTCCACTTCTCCGTGATGGTATCAGAAGTCCATTAGAGTACCTGTCTCTGATAGGTTGACTGGTTGCAATGGCTTTAGTCGATGTGCGTTGAGGACTTCCTACTAAAGTGGTGGCAATTGCACATCATTTGATTCCCAAAAGAAGGAAACTCACAAAGGCTGACACTTTTTCTTTTTTTTTTTTCCCCGTTTTTTTTTTTTTTTCCCTCTGACAGTCAGCCCCACCGCAGAGCGTCCATCTAATTGGAGACGACATTTATAAAAGTTAGCTTTATTGATGGCATGCAGTGATCTGAGCTGGTTTCTCTTCCTTAGTGAGCTTCTCAGGATGTGAACTCTTGACATATCAATATGCGTGTCAGTTGAGTAGACATCAGGTGGGCTTTAACTAAAGCTGATTAACAAGCCTGCTGGGTTTACTATAGATCTATTGCATGTCCATACGCAGACTGTGGAAAATGATTGCCAAGGCTGTAGTGTCTATTGATGTGGACGTCCGGTGACACTGCTGTCAATTACTCCAGCATCCAGATTTTTACTAGATTTCTCCGTTTGAAATGGGGGTGGTTGAGAGTTTATTGATTGTGAAAGTGTAGAGGACAGAAAATAATAGAAGAGTGGAGAACAGAGGAAAGTCTGTTTGATAGGTCTAGATTGGTAATATTGATTAAAGTGTTAGTTCTTCCAAAAGTATACTATTAATTAATCACCCTCATGTTGTTCCAATCCCCTGAGACCTTTGTTTATCTTTGAAACACAAATTAAGATATTTTAGATGAAATATGACAGCTCCTTTATCCTTTATAGACAGCAACTCCAGAAAAATGCCAACAAACATTCCTTAAAACAGACAATATGCCTTCATTGGTTTAATCTGAATAGGATCCATTTACAAGAATACATTTGTCTGCACACAAAACAAAACTAATGACTGTAGTCAAAAGTTTATTTTCCTCAGTGTCAGTATAGTGTGCACATTCACGAGAGCAATGTGCTCTGTATGTGTCGCACTGCTGATGTAGCTCCAATGTGCATGTAATTTGGTTCAAAATAGAGGAAGACGCACATGGGCATCCAGGGTTTACATCAGTACACAGTCTTTGTTAACGTGTGTAAAATACAACATGGTCTTGTTAAATTTGACTTTTATAAGTCTCACTTATGGACTTTCTATGAGAGAGTGATGGATTAAGAATCTTAAAAGCACAGTAGGTGATTGTCTTTAGAAACATTTATTGCTGGTTGAAAGTCTCTTCACATTCCAATACTAATGATTAAAGTAAATGATCTAAATATATTTATATGTATTTTTATATTCTGGGTAAGACCTAAAACTAAAAAATCGTCTGATAATTCCCATAATTCTGATAAGTAGCCCAAACTGTCTGTCAACAAATGTAGATTTGTACATCTGCGCAGCCGTTCACGCAGATCCACCATTTGCAAGAGAGTGACAGCGGTAAAAACAAATGCTGAATCAAAACTTTTTAAAATCCTAAATCAATATTGGAGTTAATTTTGCACGCTGGAGGAAGGATGACACCATGGCTGAAGTATTTCTTTTAGACAGGTCATGTTATGTTGTGACTATTTAAGTCAAGCAAAGCTTCTTTAGTTTGTTTTACGAAAGGGTTATATGCACAGAAGTGTTGTTTAGCCACTGAAATCTTTCGGCAAATGATTGATGTGACTATTTTCATTTTCTTAAGGACCTTTTACAACATCGATAATGTTGACTTTAACAGCAAAACATCAGTAAATAACGCTTTTTCGCCTAGCCTGCTTTACTGAGCTGAAGTTCACATTGGTAAATTTTTTAACAATGACAACCTGCTCCCTATATTGTTTACCATGCTACTTTGAATATTTGGTGTGAAATTGTGTGAAAGCATGCAAGTATGACTTAGTAACAGGGTTCATACGGTCATGAAAAACCTGGAAAAGTCATGGAATTTTGACATGGCATTTTCCAGGCCTGGAAGAGTTTTGGAAAAGTCATGGAAATTAGTTTAACAAATATCTGCATACTTAAATATGGGTAGTTGTCTTTACTTCGTTTCTGTCCATGGCCAAACACATGCTCTCACGTTATTAATGCTGTGTGAGCATTATCTAAACAAATTTTACATTGATATAAAAATTAGATAAATAGATTGTTGCGTGTTTTTTAATATGCTGTAATAACTTTGAACGTGCATTGTTTTTCTTATTATTAACCACGTATACGTAAACATTACATGAAACATTAGGTCATGAAAATGTACTTGAAAGTCCTGGAAAAGTTATGAAAAAGTCATTGAATTTTAGTAGTAAAAATGTTTATGAACCCTGTAGTAATAAGTGTAATTCCTGCATGCCGCTGACCAAGCCCTAAACAGAGTCTCTTTAGGACAAAGTGCGTGAGAGAGTGAGACCAGCGATCATTGCATTCATGAAATATTGCACATGATGACAAATTTTGGCAGATCACCTACTGCACCTTTAATTTGTGTACCGTGTGTTTATGCTTACTGCTTATGAATGGGACCGGTTAATCTTGAATTTTGAAACCGATATCACTCTGAATAATTCTGAAAAACATGATGAAAAAATTATTTAGTAAATTAGTATTAGCCAGTGTTTCCTATGTGAGCTTTTTTATATTATTACGATAAGACAACTTTTTTACTCTCTTTAGAAACATAAGAACTCTTCGCTTAGAAAAGAGCTCTCTCATAAAAAAGCAATAAAGACACAATGCTCACCTCTGATATGGTATTGGCTTTTCTTTTTTCCTTAAACAGATGCAATGATCTGCGGGAGTGAATTGTACAGCTGAGCAAATGGTAAATGTCATCCTCATCTGTAATATTTGTGCCCTATCTCTTGCCTAGCTAGGGATTATTCCATTTGCATCAGTCATCATTGCGGATCCAGACGTGAGTCGTCGTCTCATCAGCGCGCAGCTTGAGGCCTCCGCATACATATTAAATAATCGTTTGGTACAGCTGGCGAACAGACTCTCATCTAGAACCGTGATTGCCACCGGTTAGGAATTAGAATGCTTGTGCTAACATGTAGCGCTTAAATGTCTTTTTATCGCCGTGTGTCTGGCAGAATCTCTGCTTACATTAGGAGTATGCTTTTATTCATTATTGTGAGATTGCTGTTTCTGCCTCTGCAAGCGTACAGACATACACAGGCGCCGCTTCCATATGAGCTCCTTTATAAAGTGTGTGAAATAGCATGTTTCCACTAGCTGCTTTCTGCTAGGTGTCTTGCACCAGAGCAAACTCATTAGCCCATTTTCCAGATGCCCTCCTTCTCGGCAGCCGCGACTGATGGGCCTGGATGTTGGGGTTCAACTGTTCGGTCACTTTCTCAATAGCCGCTGTCACATGTGGCCCCTGCTTTGGACAGGTAAATTGCAAGCTAGGATTGCCTTCCTCTTTCTGTCAGAGCTTTGCCGAGCGTCGCTGTTGACCCGCACCAGGCACACATCTCACACAGGCTGTCAAGGCAGCTACTAGACTCTCACCTGTGAGGAATCATTTGGTTTCCCACTCACAGACGCATCCAGAAGGAAACCGCGAATCACCCTTCACTGCCAGCTTCAGTCTTCGCAGCTCACGCTCATTAAGGTGCGTCTTCCTGTCTGCTTGCAGCTACGCACAACTTGTCAGACCAGCCTGTGTCCTCCAGCACATTCCTCACTAGCAATGCATTCAGCAGGTCCTACTGTACTATGCTGTTGTATTTCCCTGCATTGGTGCAGTATATATTACAAAATAAACTAAAAAATGTCAGTCAGATGATGAAATGGGCTGTTTCTGGATGGGAACCACCCACTAAGAAGGCTACTGTTTGGAATATAAATTGACCAACCGTTTTGACAAAGCTTTTATTCATTTAAAAAAGAGATTTCTCAATATTTAGAGTTTTAGATTTAAACCTTTTGTGAATTTGGCATTTTGAGAGCCTTAACATGCAAATCTTTGCAACAACATGATTATTGTATCAATGCAAACAAGGCTTGACATTTACAGCCATCGACCTGCCAAATGTGGGTAGATTTCAGCTGTGGCGGGTTAGACAGACACTCCCACTAGCCACTTTGGCTGGTTGAAATTAATTTTTAAATTGTAGTTTTCTTAAAAGTAGGGTTTGACAATAAGGTTGGCCCAATTCATGCAAATGTGATCTTAGAATCGAAAAGCAGCACGACTGACAAAAATAATTGTGTTTGCGCGAGTAAAAGAAAGCAGATGGATGATCACTCATGCACACAGGTGATGTGATGTGCGTGACCATTTAAAAAGCGAAGCAACCGTGCCTGGAAACGCAACTGGTACGATTATTTTATTAAATGTAATTGTTTTTTAAAGAAAAGTTTTGTTTAATAAAAAGTGCATGTATACAGCTATATTTAGCTTGTTTTGACATTATTTAAAAGTTGTGGCTAAGAAATTATTTATTTAGTTTTGGTGTGGTCAGAGATACATTTGGTAATTTCTTAAGTTTGAGCCCTGAAAAGTCATGTGAGATAAAAACTAATTGCAATGCGACACCATGAAAGCACAACCCATTTGCTCATGTTCATTGAGCAAGCTTATACACAACACACAAAAAAGTGAAATGAATGAGAAGCCATGTGGACGTAACATACAATTTAAATCAAGTAATTGTAGCATGTCAAAGTCAATTTTTATATAAAATGTATATATAATTTGTATTTTTGGAGTATTTTCTTTGATGAAATTAACACTGGCTTTACATAGCCATTTACAACCCTAGGAATTGTCCCTAGAATTAACTGCCCTGCTCAGGTTTTACCTTATTTGGAAGAGCTGTGAATATTAATGATGAGCTCTGCTCTGATTGTCTGTTTCACAGTTGCTCATTCACAACCTCACAGCCTCTCACAGCAAACAGATATCTTCTGTCAGGTGTCAAGGCAGGAGCTGTGATGTACTCTGAAATACAACTGTGCAAAATAACGTTCTCACCCCAGAATCCGTTCTGGTAGAGCATGAGTGCATGATGCTTTACCTTTATACCAATTTCTGCACAGCCAGTTAGTAAGCGGAAACACAGTATTTCTTTTGCCTGTCATTTAAGATATCGGAAGGAATATCGGGAAAAAAATGAGTCCCAATAACAGTGACACCTGATCATCATACATATCGCGTTACACGTGTCATTAGAATGCAATTAAATTACAGTTGGTTATCAGCACCACCACAAACATGTTATGATTTATTGGTATTTAAAGTTTATTTAAACATAACTTGCCACCAATGACTTAACTCTGTGAAATCCAAGACAGGACATAGACAAAGCAACTGGGATTAAAAGATGTGGTGAGCTCGCTGTGATCATCAATCATCATCAAATGTGATCAAGAATGAGTTTTACAAGTTTAAATTGTTTGTAATGAATTACAGCGACTTTACAGTCTTTACTTTATCACCACAGTCGCATGTCAGTACAATTATAAAAGAAGCCGCTTCAATCCCGGTTTGTGGACGTTAAATCAGGTTTAATTTGTACATTAACATAACAGACTATCAAATAGTCATTAGGGAAAGTTCTTACTGTAAGTAAGTTCTTCCTTCATGTCTGTCACTGTGCTGTTTATCTGTCACACGCAGCCAGAGATCGAGGCAAACTCTGACAGGCACGTGGGAACAGTGGACGGGGAAAACAGGAAACAAAAACAGCTACATTGTGTTCAGAGCGATTCTACTGTAGTGTTCTGAAAGGTATAATAAATAATCTGATTGGTGTTTTGAGCTGAAATTTAACAGACGCATTCTGGGCCTAAAGGCTTATCTTAAATCTTGAAAAGGGGGTAAATTAGGTGCCCTTTAAAACCCACTTAAGATGCATTTTGCACCATCTACCAGAAAACAATTGCTTAAAGGGTCACGAAACCCCCTGTCTCAGCAGGGTGTTTTCACACCTCTGTTTTGAAAAAAGTCAGGAAAGTTGGGCGTGTCCAGCTCTGGGAGTGTGGGAGTGTCGGGGGAGGGAAAGAGGATAAGATTTTGCATAGAAGGGACGCGCTAAGTTTGACAGGAAAAACAAACACACAGAGGCTGATTTGTTACGGCGAATAAGAGAAAAAAATCCTTCGCATTTCTCTGTACCTTATGTACTCGGTAGGTAGCGTCAGAAACCGTGTGTGTATAGACTATCCTGTCACAAAATGCGGCGAAAATCCTGCACGACGGGAATAGTCTGTGTTTACATGTTTACACTCGGAGAGCAGCATTTAAACAAAGGGCACTGCACTGCAAACACTTACCAAATCTGTAGACAGACAATCAAACTGGAGCTGTGTCTTTTTATTAAAAGTAGACGAGCGGCAAATCAGGATTTCACCATTTCCAGATGAGAAAAAGCTCTCGGGTAAAAATGTTCCTTACAAACGCGTTTCTGTCGCGTGTCGCGTGCACTGTAATCCACACGTGAGTCCAGCTGCTCTCCCATAAAGGGAAAATGAAAACAAAACCTTCGTTGCAACACACTAATAACACCTACGACTCTTGTCTTGAAATTCTTGTACTTTCACTTGTTTTGGCAACACAACGTGGCGTCTCTCTGCCGTCTGAACAGTGTAAACTGGTAAACAGTCTCCGGAGCTATCATGCATATTAATGAAGTTTCGCGTCATACACAATAGAGCGCGCTGATTGGTTTGAAGCACGTCTTCTCATGAATTAATACTGCGCACTCAGATACGTCAGAACGCCCTAGAAAAGACAGACAGCCACTCTACTGCTGGATTTACACCTAAGTATCTCATGGCCGTGACGTAGCTTCAAAAATTCGTTTCAAACCGGAAGAACGAATTTGCTCAAAATAACGCAAAAACAACCAATTTTCACTTTTTAGTGCAATATATGTGTCCTAATAGTGTTTATAGCAGCGTGGGACACATATATGACTGTCAACAGCTCAAAAAATGTGTTTTGGTGTTTCGTGACCCTTTAACAGTTTTACATGGACTGTTTTCAATTTGTGTTTGCTTCTTGCAGCTATAATTTCTGTCATTTAGTTAATTAGGCTTAGACTGGTGAATGTTGTTCACTGTTTTGGGTTGACTAGTCTACATTAAAGCTGCGATACAGACTCTCACCCATCGTGAATCTAGTTAAAAAGCCAGTTACAGCACCCCAGGCACACCACCATTTAATTAGGGTGTCTAAAAATGCTTATTGATCCACTATGGTAGGAACACTGAGGCAGAACATTGAAGTATTATCACAGAACTCTTCATTTGCTTTCTGAAGCAGAGAAGAAGAGGAGAGAAAAGGCCTCCGAGACCACATAGGACCAAATCTGTGGATCAGGCAGGATTGTTGTGTTTTGGGCTGGGATCAGTGGTGTGTAGTATGGTATAAGCCACACATGGCAGCAGGAGGCTTGGATCAGGGAAATACAGTTGTGTCTGTGTGCTAAGGACAATCTGGTGTTTATTTCCCAAGGGAATGGTTTACATAGCCATGATTAGACCATTATATCTCTGCTCTTGCTCATCCTTTCAGATGATCATGACAAATGTGTCACACACCAGCTCTTGTTAGTTTTAATTGGCAATTGCACTGCGGTTCACCTTCAGCCAGATGTACCGTCTTTGTCAATGATTGTGCACGATCTCTGGGAGGGTCCGCAGACCACACCGACGGGAAGCTGTTTGTGAATGTAGATAGACAGACACCCTGTCTGACCTTCCCAACTTCTGATGCTATTTACAGGCCTCCCTTTAATGATTCATGTCACTAGAGGTGATGTTTGTGCACAGACAGGACGTCTACCCATAGTTTTTCAGCTTTCTCTCATCCTACGTTCCGTCTATCAGTTTAGAAGCTTTGTCCTATTTGTGTTTGTCTAGAACTTTCCTCCAAGACAACACCTCCCCGTCTCTCTCTCTCTCTCTCTCTCTCTCTCTCTCTCTCTCTCTCTCTCTCTCTCTCTCTCTCTCACACTCTCTGTCCCATATCCTAGCACTCTCTTTTTGTCTCTCTGAATCATTCCACACATAAATAAATCAGCATGAGAGGTTTTAATGGACCTTGTGTTTGTGATTATGCTCTGTGTTGTGTGTCGAGCTGAATTTGTGGTTGCTGAGAGTATTGGGAACATTGTTATGTAAATTGCTGTCCATTGTAAACACTGTGTGCCTTGCTTCGCTTTGGAACATCAGTACAATATACAGCCTCCCAAATGACATATCCCCTTTATTCAGGCTGCATTTATCTTCATGGGGTTTTAATGAATAGTTGAACAGTAATTGATACAACAGTAATGCTGTAGAGTTATTCGGATGGATGGATGGATGGATGGATGGATGGATGGATGGATGGATGGATGGATGGATGGATGGATGGATGGATGCTAAAAATAATGCATTTGAACTGTGACATTGTTTGATTTGTCAAGAGAAGAGACAGACAAGACAGGCATAGGGACAAAGACAATGATAGAAAGACAGACAGATAGACAGACCGATAGAAACAACACATAAACAGAGAGACTGACAGACAGACAGTAATACTTCTGTTGGCAGAATAAAGATAGACATAAACAGACAGAACGATGTATGAATGGATGGATGGGTAGGTAGGTAAGTTGATTGATTGGTAGGTAGGTAGGCAGGTTGATTTGATTGATTGATTGATTGATTTGATTGATTAATATGATTAATATGGATGGCTGGATGGATGGATGGGATGACAGGTAGATAGGTAGGTAGATTGATTGATTGATTGATTGATTGATTGATAGATAGATAGATAGATAGATAGATAGATAGATAGATAGATAGATAGATAGATAGATAGATAGATAGATAGATAGATAGATAGATAGATAGATAGATAGATAGATAGATAGATAGATAGATAGATAGATAGATAGATAGGTAAATCGGTAGATGTGTAGACAGGCAGATGATTGATGGATAGATGGATGCAGACAGATTAACAGATAGGCAGAAGAAATATGGATGAATTGATGGATACACTCATGGATGGATGGCGAGATGGATG
This sequence comes from Danio kyathit, assembly GCA_903798195.1. Lineage (NCBI taxonomy): Eukaryota > Metazoa > Chordata > Actinopteri > Cypriniformes > Danionidae > Danio > Danio kyathit. The sequence continues at coordinate 28,646,245 of LR812532.1, forward strand.
GGTACACTCATGGATGGATGGATATATACTGTAGATGGATTGATGGTTACACTCATGGATGGGTAAACTCATATATGGATGAATAGGTGTATATTCAAGTATGTATTTAGCTTTAGATGTCCAGCAATAGCAAGAAAGGCAGACTAGAGACAGACAGACAGACAGACAGATAGATGGGTAAATAGATAGATGGGTAGACAGGCAGATTATGGATGGATGGATAGATGGATTGATGGTTACACTCATGGATGGGTAAACCCATAGACAGATGAATGGGCGTATATTCAAGTATGTGTTTAGCTATAGATGTCCACGCATAGTGAGAAAGACAGACAATAGATAGACAGACAGACAGATAGATGGATGCAGACAGTTTGACAGATAGGCAGAAGAAACATGTATGGATGGATTGGATGGATGGGTAAATGGAATGGATGGGTACACTCATGGATGGATGGATTGGTACACTCATATATGGATGAATAGATGTATATTCATGTATGTATTTAGCTATAGATGTTCATGCATGGGTGGCTATATAGAAACATAGAAACAGAGACTAACTGGTAGATGGACAGCTGACGGACTGATAGACTGAGACACAGCCTGATTGACAGATCAGTACTCCTGAATTGATGGCACTCTTGAACTGAAGTGAATCTGATATTGTATAATTATTATTTTGATATTATTGAGTGTACTTCTGGCATCGCTGCTGCACCCTGTGTGTCAGTGAATATCTCACTCTCTGTGTGGGTGTGAGGGCTTGAGATGACGACAGTGCATATTTTATAAGAGTCTGTTTTTCTTTTCGGGATATTGATGTATATCTGCTGAATAATGGCGTGATGTGACCCACCGTCAGACAAGTTATTGTTTACTAGATGTTTTTTTAGCCAGTAAAGAGATGAATGCACATGCATTTGACAGAATCAAAGACATGTACAGTGTATGGAACACCATTAAAGGGCACAGTGCTTCTCTTTGAGCTAGATGTTGCCATAGCAGTAGCATGACAGCATCTCTTTTAGTATTCCAACCTTTATGCCTGTTCAGTCCCCCAGGCATTCAAGTATTACAATTTCCTTTTCTTTCCCGCCTTTCAGAGGTCTACGATTCAACCTTCAACGTGTCCCAGGAGAGATGCGTGTGCCACGAAAGGGACTTGGTTCTTTGAAAAGACATGTAAACATGCTGGTCAAGTGCCTCTCAAAACAGATGTTTCTCTTGTCTCTCACTCATGGGAGGCAAAAAAATTTAGTACTTTAAAAAGTTTTTTTCATGCAAAAATGTTGAGGCTATTCAAAACTTTTTAATTATAATCTTTATTGGAATCTTAAAGCAAGCAAGGCTTATGAAAAAATGATAATTTATGCTTATTGCCTAATACATTTGTGTAATACTACAGTTAGTTCTGGCCTTCAAATTGATTGGCTGAATGCCATTCCAAGAGTGCTGATGTTTCATTTGTATCATTTTTTTTCATAGTGTGTTTGTTCCAGAAAACTGAAGGTTACATCACTGGCAGAATGTGGAACTCTCTGAACAATTTGCTGAGTTTAGAAAAGTAGTCGAGGAAGTAGTCGAGGAACTGAAGGTTACATCACTGGCAGAATGTGGAACTCTCTGAATTTACAAAAGTAGTCGAGGAATTATTCACTGCATTTATTTGTTCAAAACTAATTTATTTTATGTATCAACTGTTCAACTGTCATTTAGATCTGATTATGTATTTATTTTCACATCAATGTATATACGGTATATATATATATATATATTTATTTTTTTTTACTTTTGTAAGATGTTAATATTTTAGTCATTTGTTGCTTGATTAACCATATAGAAAAAACTCACGAGCTTTATGTATAATCATCACATATGGGATATACAAATCATTTTTTGTTTTCCGTTAGAAATGTTAATAAAAAGTTATAATTTTGATAATCAGCTACTAGTGGTGTGATGAGATCTCGGGACACTTAGGGCGTACTCACACTATGCTATTCGATCCGTGCCCAGGCCTGTTTCCCAGATCGTTTGAGAAGTGTGAGTGCTCTGAGTCAGGCTCAGGCACGGTTCATTTGGCCGGCCCTGGCCCGGTTGGCAGAGGTGTGCCAGAGCGCACTTCACTTGGGCTTTGGCGCGGTACGCTTGTGTGTGAGTGCAAAACGCACCTGAGCCTGAAACTGAAAGCGAGACGTGACTTTTAAGGGACTGTTTGATATGGATTAATTAATTATATGTACTGTTCAATGAACGCAAACTGTCGTAGTTTATTAAAGACGCAACCTCTCACTGCACGACAGCTGTACCTTCAGCAAACCTCCTAATTCCTGCAGCACGAGGACTTTATGATTGTTTATGACCGTCAAAAGGGGCTGATCTGTTTGGCGAAATATTTGACTGCATGTCACCGCATATCAAACAACTTAAACGATATAACTAAAGAAATCTCCACTGTGCTGAGCGAAAGCGCTTACTGAACAGCGCATCATCGATGACGTAAGCATGCCCAGGCCCGAATGTAATGTGAGTGCGGGCCGTCGGGGGAGACGGGAGGGGGGACAAGCGTGCTTTGGCCCAGTTCAAGGCAACTGTACATAGTGTGAGTACGCCCTAAGGGTGCTTTCACACTAGCACTTTTGTTCCGCACCCAGGTTCGTTTGACGTCAAAGTATGGTACGTTTAGCTAGTGTAACCGTGTCTTCTGAACTCGGTTGTGCACCCGTGAAGCATACCTGAGTCTGCCTGAAAGAGGTGGTCTTGGGTACGGTTCATGCGACCTCTGGTACGGTTCATTTCTGATACTGTATGAATGCAATCGTACCAAATATTGGAAATGAACCGCCAACTGTACAACAAACTTTAGTTTTCATAGCGTTCATTCATGTGACCTTGGTGACAAGCAGGACTGACCCAGGGCAAACAGTGATAATGTCTGCTTGTCTCCACCAAAAACGACTTCTGCAGACATCGCGTTATGTTCTGAACATTTTAATGTTTTTTTTTCAGCAGATGGACTCAAGTGGCTCTCTGTATTTTGGTTTTCGTAACAAAACCAAAAGATTCAGTAAAAGCAGAATGACCATGATATGTGGACATCTCCATTTTGGCGCTTTAATTTCATGGCCGTCACGTAGCAAAAGCTATATACAAAACAGCAGCTTGATGACCGCGTACCGGGGTTCAGAAGGAAAAAAACGGTGTGAACACAAACCAGCCGAGAAATTGGCAAAGGGTGGACAATCGAATTTGGGTTTGGTCCAGGCAATTGAATAGAGGTGTGAACCTACACTGGTCTCACGGTTCGGTTCGGTTACGATTATCATGCCATCGATTCGGTTCAATTCGATATCTCGGTGCATCACGGTACATTGACGATTCTTTCCATACACAGTTTTATATTTTCTCCACAGCACAACAATTCTTGTATTAAAATGTATAAATATATTTATATACTATTTGTAATACAATTTTGTCCTTCAATACAAACAGTCAGATATATAAACTGTGCCTTTAAACAACACGAGCATTTATAGCAGATAAACAAATATAAATATCCCGCTTGCTCTGAGCCTTGTCTACCAAGTTCTTTCTTACACTCCTTTGATTGGTCACGAACAGAAATGGCTGTGATTGGCTCTTGCACGCTGGCGCTCTTCATAGATGCACTCATGGGTCACAGTGAGGAAGAGAGAAATGGAGATTACTTTCATTCTCTTAATCGCCATGAAATAGGGGCTTCTGCTGTAAGTGTCAGTGAAACACTGTCCAGCAAACGCACACGCAGTGAAATTGTGCACAGTTTCTGAGTTTTTAAGTAGTTGGAGCATTGTAAATACTCGCTCTCGCCTCCCTCGCTAAAGTAAGCTACGTAGACATAGCGCATATGCGATAAATGACGTCAGTACATAATAACCGGTTATGATTATTACTGAACCGATACCGAATTGTCCGCGTCTGCATCGCGGTGCACCGAAGAAACAATTAATTTTGACACCGCTACAATTGAACCAAGCGTGAAAGCACCCTAAATCGCGACAAGATTTCTCTGAAAAGTTGTCTCGTGAGCTGTGATGTTATGATGGAGCGTGAGAGTGAGTTTAGCACTGAAGATTAGAGGCAAAATTGGATTTGAACTGCAAATCAAGTGCTTTGCACAAACCTGGCAACCCAGGCTGCCTCTGTGTTGCTCGTCACTCAGTTGTTTGGGTGGGTGTGTCATAACCACTTTTTTCAAAGGAGTTCAAAGGCTGCGTCCAAAAGGAGAGGCAGCTACATCTGCAGCAAACAAATTAACCATGCGATGGAATAGCACTTAGCACTATAGATACGCTTAAAGTCGTAATCGTCGTAAACACAAATGGAATTAAAGCATTGAGTATTCCTATTTCAGTCACATTATTGCAGTGCTGTACAGACATCTAAACGTCATAATCAAACTATCACCGTTGTGTCTGACTTTTTGCCGCATTTTGCAACAGAATAAGCCATACACACACAGCTGTTTGACACTTTTCTCTCCACCTACCGAGTCAATAAAGGACCACAGACACACACATCTCGAGATCTCCTCCGAGTGCTCACACACCAGTCATAATCATCACTGAACACACTTTTATGTTGTACAGAAAAAAAGGAGTTTGATTTCTCATGTGAAATTGTACAGGGGAGAAGCCAGTCAGTAGATTATCCATTATGGCATAATTCATTAAAATAAAAGTCAAATAACATTCGTTACAGATTCATTTAAAAAAGCACCTGAATTCTTTTGCATTTTATGACTTTTTTTTTCAGTTGATTAAAAATCTATTTTCCATTAATAAATTAGCAAACATTCAGCTAATATTTAGAATTATAAACACATTTTTTCTATACATATATTAGCAAACTATTTTGCAGCGTTTGCATGTCCTTTACTGCATAGATTTCATTCAAATAGAAGTAAAATAACATTAATTACAAGTTGATTTATTTTCAGGTGAATAAAATATTATTTTCCATTCATATATTATTTTATTACATTTATTTCTTTAAAATAGTGTAAAAATCTAGTCTCGTCTCGTTCTCTTGAACCCAGTCTTGTGTCTCGTCTCGTCATACCATACCCCTATCTAGTGTTTAATAAAACTACAATTTCTCACTCTTTATGGTAGCCCATTCCAAATAGTGTTAACAGGTGCTTTTGAGTTTAATATTATATTAGTAAACGTTAAAATCAATGTTGACTGATACTAATAAAAATGTAGTATTCATGTGCACCTTATTTTATAATAATATAATGTACCATAATGGCTAAGTTTAAGGTTAGATACACTTTTTGGAAGATTTTTTTTAGATGTTGCAGAATATTGCTATCGTAAACTCTTTTGGGTACAATAATTGTTTAATAAATTAAAAATAAATTATAGCATGTACATCAGTGGTCTCAAACTCAATTCCTAGAGGGCCACAGCTCTCCAGATTTTAGCTCCAACTACCTCCAACTCACATCTGCTTAATAGTCTCTAGTATTCTTGAACACCTTGATTAGTTGGATCAGCTGTTTGATTAGGGTTGGAGCAAAACTGTGCAGAGCTGCGGCCCTCTAGGAATCGAGTTTGAGACCTATGATGTACATATTGAATAAAGCTGTAAAATAGTGTTCTATTCTTTTCTTGTTAGTAATGGTAGTCCTCTGAAAAAGTATTACTGAGAGCCATACATATGAGGTAGGCAGCTGCCAAATAACCATCTATCTTTATTTACTTTGTTCTGAGATTTGAGGTTCCCATTAGATATCAGTCTGTCAGTAAGTCACAAAGCTTGGACCCGAAAACCTGTCATGCCCGAGGGAGATGGGCGATCGTAGACGTGTCAATCAGCTCCCTATCTGTCTGCATTTAAGAATCACTGTTCCTCTCAGTCTGTCTGCCAGTCTCATCACGTGGCTCCGATATGAGCCCCTCTTGGCTTCGTTTTTTTCAAAATCAGACCGACGGAAAAAAGCTCAACTCTTTCGTTTGAGCTGCAAAGGCTTCACGCATTTATCTCTGCGAGCCTGTTGAGTGGCTGGAGAGTGCGGGATGTCAGTCGGGGTTGCGTCACGTCTCAGTCACGCTTAATGTTAAGTGATGTGGCAGAACTAGGTCTGAGCCCATTGCCTCTGACAGCCACTTGACCGATCTCTGCGTCAAATGCCCCATCATTGCAAAGGCACATTCTCGATAGCTCTCGGAAGAACGGCTTGTCATTCACAGCCAGAGACTTCACTATCTGCATCTCCGCCTTTTCTCGATCCGCCAACTCAGCTGGGCAGACCATTAGCAGACGCTAATGAGTGTTTGTCACCGCATCCACTGGCTCTCTGTCCACGGTGAAGAATCGGATCATTGACTCTGGCTCTGATGGACAGATAGCGTGCAGAGAAATCCCTCATCTCAGCTGCTAGAGAAATGAAGTGATCTTTCTCATTTCTCACCCTGTAAAAGGGCATCAATCTGCAGGCCAAACAGCAGCCAGAGGCACCGCTTTATCATTTATTAAACATCTTTCTGTTTAATAAATCAGAACGTCGTGCGCAGGGGTTTTGTGACTAATTGCTGTAATTTGTCTTTTGATTTTGGATTCTTCAAAGGGACTTGTACTTCTCTCTGGCTATAAGCATTCGGCCTGTGTGGCGATGGAGTCACGTGACGCTTGAGGACAGATAAGATGAGCTGGAGGTTACGGAGTTGCTGACATTTCCTTAACACCGCTCACCTCTTTTCCGTTATAATTGGCTGCCCTTGATAAGATCCTGGTGGCAGACTGCGATAATGCCAGCTTCTGAACATCAGTCGATAGAACAAGCTGCTGGAACTGGAATGTGGACATGGCTCTGTCCATCATCAACAGGGCTCCTTCAACACTTGCACACGCATCTTCACTGTACAGCTGAAGATTGGCAAGCAAATGTTTTGGTCAGCTAAAGGGGCAACCTTTAGAACTGCCTGATAACTTGATATTGATAACAAGCATAGAGCTTGTGCTCGACTAAAGGCTAAAGACTCTTCAAATACCAGCATGGATTTTCTGTCTTGAAGGGCAACTCGCTGCTACACTGAAACCTTCTTACATTTGTACTCTACCCCAATTTGCTCTAGAACTATTTTTTGGATTCACCGAAAGTTCACAGAAACATAAATATTCTGTCATTGTTTACTTTTGTTTACCCTTGTGTTGTTTAGAACCTGTTGTTCCAGTCCAGAATGTATTTTAAACTTATTTTTACTTCCAAAATGAAATACAGTACACTACCGGTCAAAAGTTTGGGGTCAGTTTTTTATTTTTATTTCTTTATAAACATGAAATTTAATTTTTTTTTTTTAAAGAAAATTATTCTGTTCATCAAGGTGGCATTTATTAAATGTAAAAAAAAAATATTAAATTGTTAAATATTTATAAAAAATATTAGATAACTGCTTTATTATTGTATTTAGTTTCAAATGAAATTATTACTTCAGTCATTACTGCCTTTATTACTATTACCATAAATAATAATAATTGATGATAATGATAGTTTAAAAAATAAATAATATTAATAATATTAATAATAATAATGGTAATAAAAAAAAAAATTATAGTGATAATAATAATAATAATTATTAAAATTAGAGTGATTTCTGAAGGATCATGTGACTGAAGACTGGAGTAATGAAGCTGAAAATTCACCTTTAAAATCACTGGAATAAAATAAAAAAAATAATAATATTAATAATAATAATAATAATAATAAATGAAATTAAAATAATAATAATGATAATTAATAATAATAATAATAATAGTAATTAATATTAGAGTGATTTCTGAAGGATCGTGTGACTGAAGACTGGAGTAATAAAGCTGAAAATTCACCTTTAAAATCACTGGAATAAAATAAAAATAATAATAATAATAATAATAATAATGATAATGATAATAAAGAAATTAATAATAATAATAATAATAATAATAACAATATTAATGATAATGATAATAAATAATAATAATAATAATTAATATTAGAGTGATTTCTGAAGGATCGTGTGACTGAAGACTGGAGTTATAAAGCTGAAAATTCATCTTTAAAATCACTGAAGTAAATTATTAAATTAAATTATAAACTAATTTTGAACAGTTATTTTATAGTGCAATAACATTTCACAATTTTACCATTTGTACTGTATTTTTGATTAAATAAATGCAGTGAGCAGGATTAGCTTTAAAACATTTAAAAATCCTACTGACCCCAAACTTTTGACTGGTAGTGTAGATTAGATAAAAAAATTAATTAATTAATTTACAAAAAAAAAAAAAAAAAAAAAAAAAAAAATATATATATATATATATATATATATATATATATATATATATATATATATATATATATAATAATTCTATATATATTATATTATATTAATTTTACTGTAATCTTGGAATTAATCTAGATCAAACTGGCTCTTTTGAATTCTGCCGAAGGCATTCAGAATATGTGTGCTACCCAAAAAATTACTAAAAGTAAGTCTTTGAGAAAGGGTTTCTCAAGCCAGGTGACGCATTAGACCTGGGGCTCATCTCCTGTGTCCAAAATGCATCACAAACTGCTTGAGAAACTGTTCTACTATGAAAATTAGTGATGAAATTAATTATGATGTTCAATAAGATGTACTTGTGTTTACTAACTGTTTATTCAGTTAAACATGAATTTTGAACTGTAGGCCTACATAAGTTCGAAACAGCTAATTTTATTTTTTATTTTTTTGATTACCTTAATCCGACTAAAGTCATAACTGAAAATGAACAGAAAAGGAATTAAGATGTGGAGTATGCATATATTAGTGGCATTATTGAAGTAAACACTGCAATCAAACTATTAGATCCACACACGCGGCTGTCAGTAAAGGATCCCACACACACACACACATTGCGAAATGCGGAAGTTTTTTCTTTCAATTCGGCATGCGTTGTTAAATTCCATAACACTCTCATCAGTCCTTACTCCTTATTAGCGTCTAATACCCCAGTTTGTCACATGTCATTGCATGAATGAAATGTTTATGAGTGAAGGTGAAACTGCCGAACTGCAGTTAAAGTCACCCAAAATTACAGGAAACTCCTACATGAAAGCACTTCACGTAAACACCTTAATTATATTATTGTCTGTTAAGGCAAACTACAGATGTCCATGTAAACATAGTCAGTGTCTTTGAAGTAAGTTCACCGGTTTGACTTTCATTCTCTGTCATTCATTTTAAAAGCACCCAGTCCTTTTTATTTGTATATGTTTTACTCGAACACATAAACTCTGCAGGTGCCTGATGGTTGGATGTGGAGCTAACATTAACCAGATGGCGGCGCGTACACATCGCGAGGCTCAGCGTCTCTCCAGTTTCTGCAGTTTTGCAGTGTTTTTCCTGCTCATTCGGGTCTGTTCGTGCAGAACAGTAATGCCTTTACATCGTACACCCGACAGGAGATTTTGGATATTGGTTTGAGTATTTCGGACAGTTTTATCAGCAATCTACGACTCATTCCGGACATCGCTAGAACACCCGAGGCAGAGCGCTCTGCCCAGCCGGGCGGAAGTGCTCGAAGGCGGCGGCGCGACCGTAAACAAAGACGGGGGAAGCGCGGCGGGCTAAGAGCTAAGCTAAAGCTAACACCACACCGGCTGTCCTTACCCAGCATATTTCTCGCCAATGTACGGTCCCTGGTGAACAAAATGGATGAGATTCGACTGCGCATCAACCACAGCAAAAGATTATGGAACTGTAATGTCATGATTTTCACAGAAACATGGCTAAACAGCGGGATACCAGACAACGCTGTATCTTTAACTGAGCATCACACATTCCGAGCAGACAGAACGGCGGATGACTCCGGTAAGACCCGAGGCGGAGGATTATGCATTTATATTAACAAAGCTTGGTGTACAAACTCTGTCATCGTTGGGAGACATTGCTCTGTTAACCTGGAATTTCTGATGGTCAAATGCAGACCCTTTTATCTGCCACGCGAGTTCACCTCAACTATCATTACTGCCGCCTATATTCCTCCCGATGCTGATGCTAAGTCGGCAATGAAAGAACTTCATGCAGCCATCAGCAAACAACAGACTGCTCACCCGGAGGCTGCTTTTATTGTTGCGGGGGATTTTAATCACTCAAACTTAAAGACAGTGCTCCCCAAATTCCATCAAAACATTTTCTGTCACACACGGGGAAACAAAACGTTGGACCATGTATACACAAACATGGCTGAAGCCTACGCTGTGACCCCCCTCCCCCACCTGGGTCAATCAGATCATCTTTCTTTGTTCCTCAGCCCCAAATACTCACCCCTCATCAACCATGTGAAGCCATCAGTGAGGACCATCAAAGTGTGGCCAGCGGGGGTAGACTCCACGCTCCAGGACAGGTTTCAACACACTGACTGGAGTATGTTTGCTTCCCAGGCCACATGTGGCTCTAGCACAGACATTGACAGCTACACTTCCTCTGTTCTGGAATACATCAACACCACCATTGACAGTGTGACAACCCAGAAACAGATCACCACATACCCAAATCAAAAGCCATGGATGAACAAGGAGGTGCGCCTCCTGCTGAAGGCACGCAACACTGCCTTCAGATCAGGGGATGCACAGGCCTACAGCACTTCCAGGGCTAATTTGAAGAGGGGCATCAAAAAGGCCAAGCACTGTTACAAGCTAAAGCTAGAGGAGCACTTTTCCAACTCTGATCCTCAGCGCATGTGGCAGGGCATACAGGCCATCAGCAACTACAAACCCAGCCATTCCACACCCACAGCCACAAACGTCTCCTTCCTGAACGAGCTTAATGACTTTTATGCCCGCTTTGAAAGAGACAATAAAGAACCCTACACCAGGATCACTTCCTCAACTGACCACTCACCCATCACACTCACCTCCTCAGAAGTCCACACCGCACTGAGTCGGATCAATGTGCGTAAGGCTGCTGGACCAGACGGTATTCCTGGGCGCGTCCTCAAAGCATGTGCAGAACAGCTCGCTGGGGTATTCACAGACATTTTCAACCTGTCCCTTAACCTAGCAGCTGTGCCAACATGCTTTAAAACCACCTCTATTGTGCCAGTGCCGAAACACTCCAGCCCAACATGCCTGAATGACTACCGCCCTGTAGCACTCACACCCATCATCATGAAGTGCTTCGAGCGGCTGGTCCTGGCACATCTGAAAGACTCTCTGCCATCCACACTGGACCCACATCAGTTTGCCTACCGTGGCAACAGGAGCACAGAAGATGCAGTCTCCATAGCACTGCACTCTGTACTCACACACCTGGACAATAAAAACACTTATGCACGAATGCTGTTTGTTGACTTCAGCTCAGCATTTAACACTGTCATACCCTCTAAGTTAATGATCAAACTTAGAGACCTGGATATCGACACGTCTCTCTGCAACTGGGTTATGGACTTTCTGACTAACAGACCTCAGAATGTGAGATCAGACCACATCTGCTCCACCACCGTCACACTCAACACTGGTGTACCACAGGGCTGTGTGCTGAGCCCCTTCCTCTACTCCCTTTTTACCATCGACTGTAGGCCTGTGAACAGTTCTAACACCATCATCAAATTTGCAGATGACACCACAGTGATTGGTCTAATCAGCAACGATGATGAGACTGCCTACAGGGAGGAGATACAGCATCTGGCCACCTGGTGCACCGACAATAATCTGCTCCTTAACACCGACAAGACCAAGGAGCTCATTGTGGACTTCAGGAAGGGACGAACAGGCTCACATGATCCCATCCACATCAATGGGATGGCCGTCGAGCCTGTCTCATCCTTTAAGTTCCTGGGGACCCACATCTCAAAGGACTTTTCCTGGACCACCAACACCTCCAGCCTGGTCAAGAAGGCTCACCAGCGCCTATTTTTCTTAAGGCAACTTAAGAAGAACCAGCTGTCATCAGCCGTCTTGGTGAACTTCTACCGCTGCACAATAGAAAGCATCCTGACGAACTGCGTCACAGTCTGGTATGGAAGCTGCTCTGTTGCGGAGCGTAAGGCACTGCAGCGGGTAGTGAAAACTGCCCAACGCATCACAGGGACCACACTGCCAACCATAGAGGACATCCAGAGGAAACACTGTCTGCGCCGAGCACGCAGTATTCTTAAAGATTCCTCTCACCCTGCTCACAGACTGTTTTCTCTCCTGCCTTCTGGCAGGCGCTTCAGGCTCCCCCGGACAAAAACCAGTAGACTAAGGAACAGCTTTTTTCCCAGAGCTGTCTCCCTTTTGAACTCTGCCCCCCACTGACTCTTTGCCCCCCTGATACACCCCCACTATCCTCATAACTCCTCATAATCACTGCACTATTTAACATTTGCACATTTAAAAATTGCACATATTCATTGCACTGATTCATTTATTCTAACTGTACATACCCATGTACATTTGTAATTATGTACACCCACTGTACATATACATTTGTAATTATGTTTATATATCTGCACACTTCTGATTATTAATAGCAACCTGTACATCTATCCATCTATTGTAAATCTCTGTTCATAGCTAATACAACCTGTATATAATGTTCATAGTACATCCATTTGTAAATATCACCATAGTTTTTCTATAACTGCACTTTATAACTTATACCTGTATCCTGCACTTGCTGCTATTGCACTCCTGGTTAGACCTAAACTGCATTTCGTTTCCTTGTACTTGTACATGTGTAATGACAATAAAGTTGAATCTAATCTAATCTAATCTAAAATTCACTCTAGTGAACTGCATGCATGTTAGCATGTCACGTTTGATGTGGTAATTTCACAGTAGGAGTACACACAGGTTCGAAGACTCATTCTCGCCACCTACAGTGCATTTCGGCCAGGTATGCATCCGCGCTAAAATATCAATGTGAAAGTCATCATAGCTTGCGTAGAACTGACCCAGCCCCCAACTCAACTTTGAGAATAGATTAACGGCAATATTTTTTTATCGCCTGATAAGTGTCTTGCGTTAACGCAGCACGTTAACGCCGATAACGGCCCACCACTAATATATATATATATATATATATATATATATATATATATATATATATATATATATATATATATATATATTATACAATACCAATCAGTTGCCATGTTATGCTTGCAAAGACTATTTATTTGTTAATTTTCTTAATTTCATTTCATTTTTTTTACGTTATTCATGGTAATATAGTAACACATGGTAACTCACAGTTTCTCTAGAAATCATTTTAATATGCTGATATGCAGCTTGTTTTTTTTTCCTTTTATTATAAACACTTTTATTAAAACTCATTATAGGTTCTAATTTTTTTTTCATTGCATAGAAGAATTTTATTTAGTTCAATTCATGTTTATTTATACAGCTCTTTTACAATGTAGGTTTTGCCAAAGAAGCTTAGCATAGAAGTTCTAGTAAATTAAAACTGTGTCAGTCCAGTTTTCAGAGTTGAAGTTCAGTTTAGTTCAGTTGTGGTTTAAGAGCAAACCTCCACAAGTCTCAAACTAAGCAAGCCAGTGGTGACTGTGGTGAGGAACAAACTTCACCAATCAACGAAAGTGAAGGAAAAAAAAACCTTGAGAGACACCAGGCTCAGTTGGGCACGGCTATTTCTCATCTCGACAAACCTCTTGTGCAGAGCTGCAGACTAGGTACCAGAAGCTGGAGAACGCTGGACGTTCATTGTGGAGAGCTACAAGCGAGTAGGTCACCGGTGGCTGTTCAGGCTGGCCCACTGGATCAATGCAAAGACTGGTCTGTCACTGGAGTCTTTCAGGAATCAAGCTCTCCGCTCCTCCGTGACAACCACAGCATCTGCTCAAGATACAGAATCATTTTGGTTCCCCAAAGAACCTTCAAGTGAAAAGTTATTAAAATAATCAGTTTTTATAATTGAAAGAAAAATGTTTCCAGTATTACAGAGATGTTTTTGTGTAATAAAAAGGCTTCAAGGTGATTAAAGTTTGGTTAGATGCCAATAAGAAATGTGTAATTTTAAGAGTGAAATTGAAGGCTGAAAAGAGTTGAGCTATTATGATTTTTTTATCAGGATTTTTGATGAATGTACAAAATATAAAAAATTAAAAAATTCTACTATTCTCCTAGTGAAGTTTATTTGTAAACAAATTTTGAGATGATCATGTGCTTATGATTGAACACAGCTGGTCCTGCATTAGGCAATTCATGATTCACCAATCAGACGATTCCTAAGTTACTATAAATACCCTAAGTTCCATATCACAGCAATCTTCATTTTGAAGAATGCCCCCTTCCACAACTACTCCTCCTCCTTTCCTAGATGGGTAGCGCGGTGTCCCAGTGGTTAGCACTGTTGCCTTACAGCAAGAACGTCACTGGTTCTAGTCCTTACTAAGCCAGCTGACGTCTCTGTGCAGAGTGGACATATTTTCCCCGTGCTCACATGGGTTTAATTAAATTAAGTCAAATTAAGTTAATTAAAGTTAATTGACTGATCCAAATCGGCTTCATAGACGTGCTCCTAGTAAGTAGTTATATCTTAAGAGCAATCACTTTCTGTTTATTAGCTACTACAGCAGGGGAGTTCTTGAGATCTACCTGAGCTCAAACTCCCCTCTCACCCTGCAACGGGATGGAGCCCTGGGCTCTCTCCCGGGATAGCATGCCAAACACGCTTTACTGTATAATCAATCATCAGCTAACTGTAAACACTTGAAATTGTAATTTTTTGCAAAAAAAAACATATTTATATCAAACTTTGGTCGAAAAACAGTATATTAATTAGTTTATAATATCTACTTTCTAACTTATGCTAACAAAAGTATTAGAATCCCTCATCTTTGACACATTTAAATCCCAACATCAGTTCTTAATACAAAAATAACTTTTATTCAACACAAGACATAAAACAAATGTAAGCCAAAGTGACAGTTCTGTCATCTCATCTGAAACACTTTTTTTATTTTGAGCACTACTCATATTTTTTTTCATAAAAAATAAAATAATAATAATAAAATCTAGATGTTTTTCTCTGGAGGGTGGCTTACTTCTAAAAATCTGCATCATCCAGTCAGCAACCCAAATCAAAGTCATTCTGTCAAATCAGTTGCAATGGCTGCTGTAACAGATAGATGTTGTTTTCATGTAACAAGATGATAAGCTTTCAGAGCTGACCTTTGCTCATCATTTTTCATCATTAAAAAGATGAAAGAATCGGACTTATTCTGTTCTCTTCCGCAGTGTTTTCCTCTCTTGTCTTCTTTTCAAGCCAAGCCGTTCCATCTTTCCCAGTAATAGCAGCTCTTTTTGTGTTTCTCTCTCCCTGATGCTTTTCAGGCTCAGTTAAGAGGTATTTTTGCATCCGATTTCTTTTGTCTGTGTGTTTTTCGGTTTCATTTCCTTCAGACGTTCCATAGACTTATTTTATTTTTTAAACAGATCTGCCTCGATTTATCATCACTTCCCATCGTTTTCCTGTCGACGACTGCACCTGCCAACGTGTGGGTTTATTTCATTCTCAATCCGAGTTGTTATGGAAAGTCCTGACGGTACATATGTACGTTCTATGAAACATCTTCTGCCAGAAGAACATTACTCACACAAAAAAACATGCCTTGTTGCACAGAATGTGTACATTTGTCTACAGCAAACAGTTTCTGTGGCGTAATGGTGCGAAGAACAGCCATTCGCTCCAATACAATGCGTTTCCATCAAAACATCTCCCCCGCCGCATTTAACCAATCCAGCTTAATGGATCTGCTTTTTTATCACGCGTGTTTTCAGCATGTGAGATTCACTCTGTGAACAAGAGCTAAAAAACCATGACCGCTCTCCTTCTCCTTGCCTGACACACTCACTGATTCTTTAACATGGCATGACCGTACAGCCACATGTATTCTTCTCTGATTCTCAAGTGGTTTTTCAAGTTGAGGCAAATGTGTGTGTGTGTGTTTTTTTTTCTGGGTGAAATTGAGTTTTTTTTTTTCTTTCTGTGCATTCCCATTTGCCACCTGGGATTTATCTGGAATGTTTCAGCATATCTGAAGGTATTGGCCATGTGAGAGTGTGTGAACTGAAAGATGAACAGCACTGGGATGGTCTGAATTGAGCTTCTCTGCTGTGGAGGTCTTGAGATGCGCATCGGTGGGCAGAAGGGCAAGTACTGCAGCAGAAAGTCTATAGACCTGCTTTCCCTGGAGAACTTGCGGGGTCACAAAGTGCTCCTTATCGAATGACATCAGCTGTGTGGTGATTTAATGTGTGGCAGTAGTGGTTTTGTTTTCCATGGCTCCATATTCCTACTGTAGATGTTAAAGCTGCATATGCCGTTTAACTGCATAAATGTGTTTTATATGAGCAGGGTTAAACACTTTGTTCCCCATAGAGCACATGCTGGAAAAAAATCAGGCAAATGTTAGCAAAAATTAGGGATAAAAGCTAAATTGAATGGTTTTTTTCCCCTTAACAATAGAACTACATGGCAGTCATTTTGACCATTGTTAAATTTAGCATTTTTATAAATTTGTTATAATAAAATCCATGAAAGTACCTGGACTTTTTCTGAATCCTGTGTATTTCATTCTAACAGTGTTATTTTATCAAAATCACAAAACACAAAAGATTTCTGAGTATTTCTACCATGAATGGCCATGGTCAAATCGACCACATGCATTTCAGCATCCAGTGGTTTTCCCTGAGCTTCTGTTTCCTAGCAACTTTCTGCTAACAAACACAACTCTATTTCAGACTTTCAAACTACTTTGCGCCCTCACACCTCCGTGGGTGGTAAAGTAACTTATACACATATATAGGCTGTATTGCGGAGATCGGTATCGGCCGATAATCACATTTAATGACTTGATCAGTACTCCGTGATGTGGCCGATCTCATGAACCGATCGCAAGTGTTTGTGTTATTTGGAGATGAGTAAACTATTTGAATGTATTGCATGTATTTAGGCCTTTTTACATACGCTGTAAAAACCCAACAGTCACCTTTATCAAATGAAATGAGTGTAGTTAACTCAAAATTTACTAAAAGTTAATTCTACTCATTTGAAAAGAGTTTTGAACTCAGTGTTGAAGGTAATAAGTTAATAAAATATTACATTACTTCAACTTAAATGGAGTAAGTTCACAGTACTCGTATAGATTAGTTTTAGTTCAGAGGGTTTGTTGCAATCGGTTTCCTCAAGCGGTTTAAGTTGCTTTAACTTATTGGGCTTTACAGTACTCAGTTGGTTTGAGTTCTTTTCATTTATTGGGCTTTGCTGTGCTTAAATCGCTTTGTTTTCTCAAATAGATTAAGTTCACAGTACTCATTAGGATTAGTTTTTGACTTTAAATGGTTTGTTGCAATCGGTTTCCCCAAATTGTTTGAGTTACTTTAACTTTTTGGGTTTTACAGTATAAAAACTAAAGCTGCGTCCCAAATGGCACACTATACACTATGAACTTATACGCTATGTACTTATGCACTAACACTCTCAATAGAATTGTATATGAATGTAGTGATGTCCCAAATAGAACACTAACGGTTATTTACTAACCGCAAATTCAAACCGTTTCCCAGATGATGTTTGACGGTTGTCAAATTAGTGTAACAAATGACCAAACTATCAAATAATACCTGCCACGAGTATAACCACATTCTCCATCAGGAAGCAGCATAATCACTCTTGTAGGAGAATTTTGCTTTCGTAATCCAAAATAAAGTAATCAAACTTAAGCGCCTGATAGCTGCACCCCTTCCGCAACGTGATCAAAACTGCGGCTGTTGAGTGCATGAAGCGTCCAACAGTCCACACTTCTTTTTAACGGTTAAATAAGTGCATCATCTGGAAATTTAAAGTGCACTTAATCTTTTTAGAATAAAAGAGTATTTCAGTGTGAACGCACTACTTACACTATTTATACTACAAAATGGCATAGAATAGTGTACAGTAAAATGTAAGTATGTGATTTGGGACGCACCTTAAAATGTTCTGTGTTTTTGACAATATTGCAAGTTTACTTTACTGATTGCAATAAACTGTAGTTTATAGACCTATTTTCTTTTAGTAAAGAAGTAATGGATTTATAGGTTTACATTTTATCTTCTTATGCATCAAATACGTGCTCCAAACTTTTTCTTGATTGAGACATGTTGAATTCTGCATAATTTGCAATGTTTCCAAATTGCATTGTTAGTCATTTTTCTTACCATTTTTTTTTTATCTGTGCTATCTATTATTTTCTTTAAAGCTACTTTTGACCATGATATGTTCACACCTAAATGGTTATGAGACGTGTTTATGGTATTATATGCAGCATCCTTCACTTATTTTCTTAGTAAGGAGAGATCTCCAGTTAAGTATCATACCTAAAGGGAAATGTGCTTTATACATTATAAAGTTTAAAGCATCAGGATCGGTACTCTGTATCAGCCGATCACCATGACAGTGAATCGGTATTTAGTATCGGCTGCAAAAATCCTGATCGAAGCATCCCTAATTTTAAGGTAATTAAATCTCAATAGACGTTTTGAATGCAAATATGACGGGATAAGCATTCAATTACGTAGTCTTATATGAACCAATCTGGTAGTCTATCAGAATTCATAAAGGATTTCTTGACCCAATTTCAGACATTAGTGTTGTGACTGATTTTTAATTGATCAGTATCAGCTGTATAAAGACTAATCCTTTATGTTACGTCAGCTCAAACAGAGGTGTAAGTAGAGAGTACAGAGTTTTGACAGGAATGCAAGGCTAAACTGTCTGTTATGTGGAGATATGAAAGCAGTCCAACAGCAGTGTGTAATAAATGCAATGCAAGCATTTTGTGAGGTGGAGGCGACAGAGCATTTGTTCAGTACTACACTGTAAAAAATAAATTGTTGCGACAACATAAAAAAATAAGGCAACTTGATGCAGTAAGAACTTTGAGTTGTCTCAACAACTGCTTTTTAGTTCTTCTCATTAACAATATTTTGTTTAGCTAACATAAATTAGTTAGTTCTTCTCATTAACAATATTTTGTTCAGCTAACATAAATTAGTTAGTTCTTCTCATTAACAATATTTTGTTCAGCTAACATAATTTTGTTAGTTCTTCTCAGTAACAATATTTTGTTCAGCTAACATAAATTAGTTAGTTCTTCTCATGAACAATATATTGTTCAGCTAACATAATTTTGTTTATTCATGCAATGTTGATTATTGTATTTTACTAATAAAGATATTCTTGTTTAGTTACTGCTATTGAGTCAATTAAATTTTTTTCTGTTTAGTGGATGATTTATTTTTCAAAGTTGCAAAATAAGTAATTAGTAGTTAGCATATCTTTGTTTTTAATCATTCTACTTACAAATGACAAACACAAACTTACTTCTTCAATTTATTTCCATTGAAAGCAACAGATAAACAAGCTTCAGCTTCAGGAAATTCCACAATCCACAAACATTTGTAAATATTAAAAAAAAAGGCTCCAAATCACAAACTTTGCAGTATGCAGACTTTTCTGCTAATTTGTAGGCACATATGCTAGCTTTAACATTTTAACCTAAAAATGTAATGGTAGCACAGAAATAAACAATTTAAGCATTGCATTTAACACAAACTAAATTTGCTTTGAATGCTTTTATGCACAAATTACAAACAAAAAGGTTGATTTGGACACCAGTTTCCATAAACAGTTAAACCAAAACAAAAGTTAAGTGCTTGAGATTTTTGACAAAATCCAAATAAAATCTAAACCTTTTAATTTTAAAACCTTTAACGGTAACACTTTAAAATAACTACACACTATGAATCATTAGCAAAGCATTAACAAATAGTTAATTCATAATCGGTTAAGCATTAACTTTACATTTATTAGACGTTAGTAAGCACTTAATAAATACAGCTACAAATGCTGTTATAAGCTCATTTATAATGTGCTTAATGACTGTATTTTCAGACTTTGATATTTATTAATTGTTCACTACTAAATTCAGTACTGCATTATTTACAAACCATTTGTATTTAAGAGTAGTTGGTGGCTTTTAGAATCATTCAGAATGAGTTAGTAAACAACTAATAAACTGTTCAAATGAACATTTATATATTTTATTATTCAGGCAAATAGTAATGTTTACTATGTATGTTAATAAATGCTTTATTAACGTAACTTTATCCTGTTTTGTGACCTAATCTAAAGTGAGGACTATTTATGCTTTATAAATTCCTTATAAATGACAATTAAAGGCTTGATATCAAATGAACAATATATGTTTGCAATCTTATCTAAAAAAATTAAAATACTGTAAACTTTAAACATTGTCAAATAACAGGAGTGTCAAAATACAATTAGCAATAAATACAACTGAATAAAATTGGATAAAACTACAATATAATAATTTAACAATATATTATGATACAACATTTCAGTGTTTAGCAAAGTTTTAACTGCACAGTAATTTTATTTTAGATAAGGTTGCAAATATTTATTTTTCATGTAATAGTTTCATTTGTGTGTCTTCAAATGAATAGAAATGCATAAAGTTGTTTGTTTTCTTTTTTCTTGTTTAGAATATAACAGAGCCTTTAATTGTCATTTACAACGGATTTATAAAGCATAAACAGTCCTCACTAGATTAGGTGACAAAACTGGATGAAGTTGACTTAATAAAGCATTTATTAACATATTAATTAACTATTATGCCTAAATAAGATATATGAATGTTAATTTGAATAGTTTATTAATAATGTACTTGCACATTTTGAATGATCTGAAAAAAACACCAACTATTCTTAAATAACTGGTTTGTAAATAATGTAATACTTAAGTAATGAAAAGATGGATCATTAACAAAGTATGAAAATACAATTAATTACAATTAAAGAATACAGCATTTGTAGCTGTATTTATAAAGTGCTTACTATTGTCTATTAATGTAGAGTTAATACTTAACAAATAATGAACTAACTATTTGCTAATGCTTAACAAATGATTCATAGTGTGTAGTTATTATAAAGTGTTACCCATTTAACTGAACACAGTGCCTAAACAGTCGCTCTCATCGATCAGATTTAGTACTCAAATTGTGCATTAGGTCTTTGTAACATCCGACCATTGACACAACACTGTTTACTGTTTTAGTTTAACATCTTGTTTTTAAGAGAAAGCACACGTTGTGTACATCCAGTCCCAAGCTCCATGAAAACATTCTGAATTGTGTCAAAAGTGTACCTGAGTTCTTTGGGATAGGAAAAGTTGAGTGCATAAAGAATGCCAAAGAGGTATGCCACAGCACTTGAGGTATCGGGAATGTCTTCCAAAACAACAACCTCTTCCAGTACGACAGCAATGTTCTGGATCACTGGTGATGCTGCCCGGGTGTCATCGTCCGTAACATAAAGAATGCCAACTGATACGGTCTTTGTTCCATCTTCAGTTTTCTGTGAAAGCACAATAAGAATATTTGAGCAAAGAAAGTCATTAGAGTGCTTTATCTACAAACAAGCAAGATAATATATTGCAAGTAGGGCTGTCATGATTATGAAATTTAGGTGATGATTAATTGTCAAATAAATAATTGCGATTATTGGCAATTACAGAGATTAAATAATTTTAGCAATTAATTGTTTGTTATAGGGCTATGGCAATTAACACACTCTCACACATTTAAATAATTTTCATAAAGTTATTTATTCAGTTAAAAAATATACTGTTATCTTTCAACATTCATCAACATTCTGTAAATAACAAACCATTACAATACAATGATCATGCAAACTAAATTGCAGTTAAGCAAAATGACCACAGTTATGTCAAATAATTGCGATCATAAAACTGCTATGTAATGTCTAGTTTCTCTGTAGGGGACATAGTGTAATAATTTAAATCATTAAGCAAACGTGAATATAGCAATTAAACAGAAAACATGTAAATAACAAGGAGCCCAGATCCACAAATGCATAAATCATCAGGATTCATATGCAACATTTAATGCAGTGATTGGACTTTAAAAACTTAGTGATTGGTATTAAAATACTGCCATAAATTAATAAATGCTAATATGTTGTACTCTGAATACAACAGGTGCCGTTTTGGTTGAAAAGAATAACATCTCTGCACATCTCTAATTATATGTAATAACAGACAAAGCAACAGTCTGACTACCTGCATAAATCAGTGAGCAAGTCTAAACTGGTACTGATATAGAACCTGATATCAATATTTTAAAAATAACAAGATACTTGTGACTCATGAAATTTACAAGATATGTTTATAGGTAAATTTACTTCTTATACCTTAAGGTCAGGGGGATTGTGATTTCTGTTAATGATGCCTAAATTAAACATTTTAACCCAGCTAATCAAGGTTTTCATGATTACTAGAAAGCTCCAAATAGATTGGCGCTCAACTTTTCAAGACACCAGCCATGCAGAAGCAAGCTTGGACACTCATGCTTTAAACCATTTAAAGTCTTTGATACCTACTTTACATTTCTTGAAAAGGTTAGTTTCTTTCTCTCGGAGAAACAAAGGCAGGCCCTCCAAAGCAGCCGTCCTTCTGTGATTTACAATTTCTGTTGTCTGCAAAAACATAAAAAGATACAACCAAAAAGTCACAGTATGAAAACTGAAATATCATCAGCTACATAGATCATAAATATGTAAATAATGAAAATTATTAACTTGCCCTTTCATCAAGTCTTTCCAGTAGCTCTTCCATTTCATGTCCAAACGCTCCTTTTCTGGCTCTGTATAATTTGGTGTGTACTTGGCTTTGGTGTGTACTTGTCAGTGGCTACCATGAAGACTCCTAGAAGGTCTTTGTTGGTGATGCGTAAAAATTCCTCACAGATCTTTTTAGAACAAACCAACCAGATTTACAGTAATCAAACTTTCTGTAAATAGCATTGTGCATACTAATAAGAAAGAAAAAAAAATCTCTTTACCTGTTCTTGGAAAAAGAGTGCAGGCCAGTGAGGCGAATGAAAAATCTTTTTTCAGTACAAATCTCATGAAATTCACATTGTTCACAATTACATGTTGAAAGATCTCGACTGACTTTATCAGTGTTGTGGTGTGATTTAGATAAGTGGGATCGTAAAGCACCTGCAGTTTTAAAAGCACAAACACACTCCGTGTAAAGGCAGGGCCAGTTGGAAATTCTATGATGATGTAGCTGATAGTGCTTCAGAAGGACATCTTCACTTGAAGTGCTGAATTTCAGTTTTTGTCTTGAGGAGATCATCCTGAAAACAGAAATAATCTGTTATAACCTTGTATTATTAAATAAAAACTTTACATTAAATATAATTCTTACAAAAATATATTTGAAAAAGCTACACATTTAAAAGTTTAAAACATTTTTCAAGTTTTTGCCCCCATATTTTAACATGAAACATGTTTGGGAGCAGACAATGATATGGATATCAATATATTATATATATAGAGTCCACAAATAATGTAATATAGTTAGTAATAATATATGTTTTAAATTAAGACTATTTTAAACCTAATAGGAACCATTTATATTAATTTGACAGTATTAAATGACGTTTTAGGCAATATTCTATAAATAGAAAAATAAAGACTACATTTACATATTACTTTATCTAATATAATCTGAATATTATCCATGCTTTATGCATACCTGTCAACATTGGGATGTGAAAATAAGGAATACTCAATACTTATGTTTATTTCAAAGTGTTTCTATGCCTAAATAAAATAAGAGCACAAAACCGATTAACATTTAAGAGCAAGGGCGGCCCCTGGTGGTTCGGCGGTATGGGTTGCATATAGGGAGGATCGGCTCTTCTCAGAAAGATAAAAAATAAGGTAGAAATACGGGAAAATACCTTTACGCGATGACAGCGGGATAGAACTGTAAAATACGGGAGAATCCCGGGAAAAACGGGAGGGTTGACAGGTATGTTTATGTATGCGTCACAAATTTATAAGTACAACTTACGGTCTCTCACTCGCGCCGTGTCACACAGTCACACACACACAGGTGCACACACACACACACACACACAGAGAGAAGCACGTTAAAGCGCCGTGTGTGTGTCAGTCACACACACACACACACACACACAGAAAGAAGCACGATAAATCAGGAAACGTGAAAACTCGCCAGAGAAATGAAAACGTTTCGCCTAAAAACAAACAACGTCTGAATTCCCTAACGTAAATGTGTCAATACTATGGTCTCGGAGGCCGCCCATAAGCAATCTTTTATCAGTGACTAACAGTTGAGCATAATAATGTCATTTTAGTGTTAACATCAAACATTTAAACTTAAACGGCACAGAAAAGCAGTTGCCGTTATATTTTTCTAAGTAACGTCATCAGGAGCGGCACAAGCTTAACTGGCGCTCTAGTCAACCGACGACCGTGCCGACCTCACGGTGCTCATGCCGCCCTCTCGAAAGTGAAGTGCGGGGCTTGGGCATGAAGGATGTCGCGCGGGGTCTCCATGTCTCCCTGGGCGATTGCCTATGCCTAAATCCGCCACTGAATGTCATGAATACACGTAAACATTTATGAGTTTGGACTTAGCTAAAACTATAGGCCACATGAATTACCCACTGCATTTGTAACTTAAGCATACGCAATAATTCATGTCGCTAGTAACAAACCGTCAGGTTGTGAATATAGTAAAATGCATCGCATACATAGAATTAGTGTTAAAAAGTGTTGTTACTCACCTACAGAACCATGGTAATGTTTAGTTCCTCGAAGAGTCCAAAATATGCGTGAAGACAAAATGGAGATAAGGAGCGAATGGTCAAAATGGGGGAGGGTTGGCGCCGTTTTCGATCTTCGCATCACGCATGCGCAATTTATTTAAAAATCAACATACCTGTTCAACACAAAAATGTTTGTTCAAAAAACATTGTTAAACATGTAGACATAACATTTTAGCGAAAATTGTTGACATAACATAAATTTTTATGTAGATCAGTAGTTATTCACAATTCTTAGTTTATATGACAGAAAAAGTACAGTGTGCTGAACAAATGGGGATTTTATTTTTTACAGTGTATAAGTTTCTTACTGCACCTACGCTGAAAAAAATTATTGATTGGATTTACTGCATTTTTTAAGGTAAGTGGTTGCAAACAATTTATACGGGCTGAATTTAAACAAACAAATTAAATTTTGAAATGTTAAATTTAGCCCATATAAAAATCTTAGTATCATATATATTTTATTTTTTTTTCATGAATCATATTTTTTTCAGTGTAAATGCTAAACACTAAACTGAATGCTGTGTTCTCTGAGGTAACTAATGCAATACTGACTACGTTTACATGGACGTCAGTAATTTAATTATTTTCATTAATCTGAATAAGACAGTAATATGATTAAGGTGTTTACATGTGTTGCTTTTTGAATGTTCTCCTCATGATCCCATTTTACATGTTATAGAGCATAGATCAATTAACGTCATTGTGTCACCGTCCTACATGACGGTAATAGTTTGATTAAGGTGTCTACATGTCTGTACTGCACTTCAATATTGCGACTAAAGTCACCATACTCCACATGTCTTAATTCCATTTCTATTTAGTTCGATTATGACTTTCGTCGGAATAAGGTCATCAAAAATCACTGTTTACATGGTAGACCTTTAATCAGAGTATTGTCTTAATTGTATTAAAATCAGAGTATTGGTGTCCACGTAAATGTACTCACTGACATGTGCGCACTTTGGTTGGAGTCATTAACCCCCCGGGGTTGGCAGCCAATATTCTGTGTGTTATTTTATTGACTTTTTTTTTTTACAAATCACGCATAAATGTTTATTTCTCAAAAACACAAACATACTTAAACGTTACTAACATATTATTGTAGCTCAGTTTGTGCTGTATACAGTGATATTAAACTTTAGCTACTTATATGTTTAGAAGCAACTGAAAAAAAGCACAAATGTCAGGACATGTCAGAACTTCTCCAGGCCCCCAAAACAACCTCAGACCCCAATTAAAATTGGTGTGCACCCAATTGTATTATGGTTTCTATAATTATAAATTTAATGGCATCGGTTTGATTGAAGAATTGTGTTTGAATAAAGCAAAATTGAATTGCAATGTTGCCAACATCTTAAGATGGTAGTTGCTGATGCTCATGTTTAGAACTCATGTTTTAATTTTATTATTTTAATAATGAAAAATATATTGCAGTTTAGTTTGTTTATTTTAATTTTTTTAATGGATTGGATATACAGTACACTGGGTTATTTTTTATTACCTTATTGTTTCTAAAAGCACACCTAATGCATGGCCCACACTATGTTTTTTTAATAGTTTGTTTACAATTAGCTTGTCAGATGTTCAAATGTGATTTCTGTGACTAGGTTTCTGTCACCTTGTGTTAATGCACATTTTGAATTGTTGCATGAGATAAAAGTAATGGAAATTAAAAAAAAAAAAAAAAAAAAAACATAATGGTTGTGGACTTGTACAAAAATGATTAATAAGAATAATGGGTGATAGAACATTACACGCAGGTGACTAATCAGCTGTTTTTGCTGATGTCTTTCTGGTTTCTCCATAACTCCCTAAAATCTTGCAGATGTTGTCTTTTTCCATATGTACCATACGGTGCTCAGCGTTGGCTTATATGCCCTTGCTGTGAGGGCATTCATCAGAGATTCTGCGTTTCTTCTTCGGTGCACAGCATTATTATTAGCACTTGCAAGCTGCACTGCTAAGACATTTATAACTTGCCCAATTGTTTCTAACTTACTAACAATTGTTGCTAATTGCAGTTCTGTCTCCATTATGCTTGCCTTGTTTATTTTTGATACTAGTTTACAAGTAGTATAGTCAGCCACTCTACCAACGTGATGGAAACACTCCTAATTCACATTTGGGATTTTCATCTTTTTTGCAAGATTTGAAAAGCTTCAGGTTAGGATGGAAAACCCGACTTATGTCACACTGTTAGAACTCTGTTGTCAATATTTCAGACAGTGCAACAGTCATCAATGCATCAACAACTTTAATCAAAATGAAACAAAAGTCAGTTGAAGTAATACAAAAAATAATGTATTACTCTATGGCCATATTTTAAAGCGGGATATCTTACATGAAACTTGTATCTCCAGAGTCCTTTCTTTTGAAACTGCTTTATTTTCAGCCCTTTGATGATGCAGCAATGATGCACCAATCAAAGTCAGTTTCCCTCCATAAATCAGCACATATCTCTTCTTGCTGTGTTGTCCACTATACTCGGTTGATCATTTTCCCTGAGGTGGTTTAAAGTTGTCACGCCAATTGCATCATCAGGTTTGGTGCTCTTATTGGTTCATGGTTTGACGGTCATTGTAGTTGAAGTCAACTTGTGGTAAAGAGTCTCAAAACTTCTCACACTACCAGAATTTCATCAGAGAAAAAAAACAATAACATTGGAACAGCCATTATAGTCAACTCTAGTTTCTGCTACATTCATTCTTCCATGGTGGGGCGCCACACCAAAATTCATTCCCGCCACGGCTATATTACAGCTTCTCATTCAAAACCTTCAGTTTTTTTTTTGTTTTTTTTTTGCGGGTTATAATTGCACGAAAATGTATTAAAATGTAAGTGAATTATAACAGAGCAAACTTTTCTGTAATTGTAGGCAATGGTCTCAAACTCAAATACTTCAGGACGCATCAATGCCGTTTTGTAGGTCTATTGGAAACATTCATAAATATTCATAGCAAATCTAATAAATGTTGGAGACATACTCGTTACATAAACGCACTAATTTGCACTTTAGCAGTGTTTATTTGAGAGCGCACAAGAAAAGCTGTGCTTGAGCAGCATATATTTGAGGTTATATTTTGAGTTTTGTGCACGAACAGAGGAAATCGAAAAGAGATTCACATCCTCGTATTACATGAATGCGATCTCAACTTGTAATACTGCGCTCACGACATTTGTCATTGAAATAACACCATAGGTAATTGAAAGATATGTGTAAAAGCCCTGCCACAACAGCTGGAAAAAATCCTAGAGGAAACGCTGCAACTGTTAGTCAAATATCAAACCAGCAACTAAAGACAACGAGTTTAGCCTATGTGGTTTGCTTATTTTGTAAAACAATAATAGGAGTTCTTTTAAAGTATTTTCAACATTTTCTGAATTAAATTTTTTAAAATTTGTCTCAGATGAACCAATTGTGGCTAAAATTGTAACCTCACCAACATAATCTTACAGCAAATCGTAACGTTTTGATTTAATTTGTATGTTTATGTACAATCTCATACGTGCAATTTAGTGATTTACTTATCCCCCAATGACAGTAAGGTTTAGGGGTGGGGTTGAGTGCCACACCTCCTTTTTAAAATGATACATTTTCATACGACTGAACTTATACAAATTAGCCATTAAACTGATACTTACGTTTTTTCGTGAAATCATGCTGGGCTCACCCTACTCAATTCTATAGATATCACATTGGTGCACAAAATAAGAGATTCTCAGTATTAAGTGACTCAGATAAGAGAAACCTGACCATCCCTAATATTTACCACTTTTTAGCTAAACGTGTTCAACTGCTTGTTAACACAGATATGCGATCAGCCAATCGCATTGCAACAACTCAATGCTTTTAGTCATGTAGACATGATCAAACATGATGCAATCATGCTTGGTGTGAATGATCATAATGTTTTCTAGCTTTGATGGATGGTAACCAAGAGTCCATGTTGAGTTTAATGGAAAGATTGTATAACCAAGAAATAAATAAATAAAAATGTTCAAATTAAACATAAATAATAGTGAGCATATAGTTATAAACAACCCAACAATCCCAAAATGCACTGGAAATTCTAATAAAATAAGTAATGATGATTATTATAATAGTAATAGCAGCAACAACAATAATAATGCCACAAATGCTACTAAATAATGCTACTAAACAACGTACACTCCGTACACCGTAGAAATCAGGAAGCACCTGATTTCATTTGCCTAGACTGTTGCTCATCTTTTTCTTCCTTCTGTTGTAAGTGATACGTCTTTAAAAAGCATGATGGGAGGGCATGTTCTCAGAAGGGATTTAAACTAAGGCCAATTCTAAATTAAACCGGAAAGTTAATTGAACATGGAATGACCTAATTTCCATATTAACACTTACTGTCAACCCAAATTTCTAATATATACACTTGAAGTGGTAGCATAATTTAGCGCCTCCAAGATTTGACATATTTCAGCACAAGGGTGTTTGTTTTATTAAACTCCCATCATTAAATGCGTAATGCATGTGCCGTCAAATGAGCAAGCAAGCAATCTAATGTCAAGACAGGAAGCAGGTGCTCTAATTAGAAGCTTCAGGTACGTGTTGACATTTGTTACGAGTGCACAATTTGATGGAGCCTCCTGTACCTCCTGACAGGTGCGGCTTCCAAACAAGAAAAAAGTAATTAAGTCAATGAGATTTTCTCCAAGGAACATGCCAACGTACTGCAGAAAACAATCACGTAAACAGCAATGCCTTTCTTCTTCAGGTCCCTGTTTTGCATACTGTGCTACCTTGTGTTGAATATCTGTGCCTCTGTTACTGTTTTGTTTCACATTGATTCACCTTGGAATGTTTTACCACTTTTTGTGTTCGTACTGTAGCTATTTGCATTTTTCACAACTTTAATAGTTACCAAAAAATGTAGTCATTTAGTGATTAGTTCAGTGCCTTTGCTGTTCAACAAAGACTAAATATAAATTGTGATTACGTATGTATTTTTGGTACGCAAGAGTCTCATGTGTATGACTAGATGAAAAGCGTTTACCCTCATTTGTTTAGATTTCATAGCGTCTATGATGGATTTCCGTCAATTGCTGGGTTCCCGTCTGTCCTTTGAGTGCCTAGTTTGATTAGTACTTAAAATAAGGAAAGATTGTTGCGGATTCAGTCTGCTGAGGGGAATGTGATCAAATCCTGGAGGTGAGCAACAGCACATTTCTCTTTCTACTAAAGCCTGATCGGCTTGACCCACGGCGCATGCCTTGCGCGTAGTCGTGCATTTATACTTCTGCACGCTGTTTGTGTTGCTCTGCAATAACACTTCCAAAACGCTAGCTGGCAGTGAGGTTTTATGTTCCTTATACATATTATTTTTTTATAAATAATTTTTTTTTTTCACAAAAACAACATTTACAATGCTATATTTAATTGTCTGTGAATTATTGAACATGTGAAGTGTTTGCATTTTCATTTTCTAATTGTAGCATGTCGGGGTGTTGCATATAAGGTTTTGATTCAGTTGAGGCATAAAAATACCCAATATCAAATATTTTTGCAGATGTATTTTTTTAAAACATGCTAAGTTAACTTGTTTAACAATATATTTTAAAATACAGGAGCTGGCCATATTAAAGTGGTTTATTGTTCTCAGCTATTTGAATAAAAAAATTAAAGAAATGTAGCTTGCAAATATTCAGTCAGATGATTTTTTTTTAAATCCATGTAGATGGTTATATGCTTAGTGGTAATATGATTCATATTTCAGAGGTGAAAAGTAAAGAGCCTACTGTGCTTTGTTTCCATTTAAAACTAATCCAGGCCAAATTAATTTTGTTTTGGTTTGGGTTTAAGAGTTTGGAATGGCTTGCAAACTTTCTGTAATAGTTGCATTAATAGTCATCACATCTGCTAGTCACCTTTGGGGAGTGGGGAAAGGTGCAACTTGAACTTAAGATGCCCCTGATATTTAATCATGCTACATGTTGGTGCACTGCCTACAAGGCTATCAGTGCAGACAGAAACAGTAATGAAAAAAAAATAAAGTGTTTGCTTTTTTTCAATTTATTTAAAGAGTGAAGCTGAAAGGGAAGCACTAATCCGAGGCCTGATCTAAACCTTGTGTACTCATTTGTTGATCTAATATGCACTCTGCTCTTTTATGGACCATACAATGTATGCTTGTGTCTTTGAATCTCGAAATAAATCTATCAAGGACATAGAAGAGTGGAATGTACAAAATTAAATATATTCTTCTTTCAAATACTTTTTTGATCATAGGAACAGGTTCATTTTAGATATTGAATGATGTATCTTTTTCTTATTATTTACGTTTTTTAGTAATAATATTTTAGGATAAATAATAAAATCGCAGTTTATTTATTTATTTATTTATTTATTTAATTATTTATTTATTTATTTATGACATGATGATATAAGACATATGACATAAGAACAGGTTAAGTAGCCTTGTGAAGGTGGCAGGCAAAGTCATTGGTTTTAACCAAACTGGTCCAATGGTAATTTACCTTAGTTTTGTTTTAAAGAGAGCAAATAGAATTTGAATTTTTTTTTTAATAATGGTGGCCATTAGGTCATTAAATGAGTGAAATGGGGAGGGAGATGCACCTAAAAAAAATAATGTATTGTATGTTGTGTTGTAATATTTTGTTAATGTGTACATGGAACTTCGCCTGTATTATGCCACCTTGCTGCAATTTTAGTTTCCATAAACGGGATAATAAAGTTGAGTCTATTTTGGCTAATATTGACTCAACATATACTTAGTAAATATGTGCTACATGATGAATCGTTGTTAGGCAAATGTTGATATGGATTAATCAAAATTTCTATTGACCTTAATTTGCACTGCAGAAGTAATGCCCCATTCACACGGGGCTTCAGTGTCAACGCTTGACAGAGGGCGTGTCTGAAGTTGGGGCTGACGCGATCATCATAGCAGCGTCAGCCAATGAAATTAGTCAGCAATAGGCCAGTGTCTGAGCTTGTGTATTTCCATAGAGCGATCTGATTGGCTGACGCTTCCGTCGGCGCTTGAAAAGTTGAGCAAGTCCCAACTTCTGCAGCGAGCAACGCCTCTGAAGTGGCGCCGACGGATCCACAATGCAACGCCTGACGTCACCCATTCAAAGTGAATGGGAATCGTTGAAGCTGACGGCGAAAGTCTTTTCTGCGATTATGTCAGGACTTCTGATTTGTTTACCTATAGAAAATGACTCGGAATAACAAATGTCAAACTATGGTCAAACTACTTGCTCTGCAAACTAGTGTGTTTATGGCAATACACAAAAATGTAATACGAAAGCACATGTTTGCTACATAAAGCAGCATATAAAGCTGTTTTGTGTGCTAAAAATGAATGGGCCACACCCACTCTAAAATAGCACCAATAGTGTGTTTATTATTCTGACAACAAAGAGTGAGTTTGCTAACCTCTACACTAGGGATGCTCCTATCGACGGGCCGGAGATCAGTATCGGCCGATAATCACATTTCATGACTCGATCAGTATTCACCAATCTGGGCGATCTCATGAACTAATCACAAGTGTTTGTTTACGAGTTTACACACAGAGCAAGTCGCACATGCACTCATCAACAGTGTTACAACACGTGAAGAGGTAAATGATGTGTGCGGCCAAGAGCGATCTCTGTGCTCCCAACACAGCAGCTGTCTGGCACTGTGATCATTCTGCTGCTATCAATATGTAGAGGTGAGCAAAATATTTGAATGTCCTTGCAAATACACTTTTTACTTTAGTATATTTAATAATATAACTTGTTGTAATATACTTGTTGCAATAAACAGTACTTTATAGGCCTATTTTCTTTTAGGAAAGAAAAAGTGTCTTGAATTCTTGAATCTTGAATTCTTCTTCAATCATGTTTCCAAAAGAATTATCTGTTTTATCTATAATTTTCAGTAAAGCTGCTTCAACAATTACATGTCCACACTAAATAGTTCATTCATTCATTCATTCATTTTCTTGTCGGCTTTGTCCCTTGCGGGGTCGCCACAGCGGAATGAACCGCCAACTTATCCAGCACGATTTTACGCAGCGGATGCCCTTCCAGCCGCAACCCATCTCTGGGAACTTCCACACACACATTCACACTCATACACTATGGACAATTTAGCTTACCCAATTCACCTGTACTGCATGTCTTTGGACTGTGGGGGAAACCGGAGCACCCGGAGGAAACCCACGCGAACCCAGGGAGAACATGCAAACTCCACACAGAAACGCCAACTGACCCAGCCCAGCCGAGGTTCGAACCTGCGACCCAGCGACGTTCTTGCTGTGAGGCAACAGCACTACCTACTGCGCCACTGGGTTGCCCTAAATAGTTATAAGAGACATTTTTAAGGGATATATTCAACATCCTTAATTAAGGAGAAATCTCCACTTTATCATACTTTAAGGGAAATTTGTGCTTTATGCAATAGAAAAGTTATATAAAGCTTGAAGCATCCGAATCGTTACTCTGTATCGGCCGATCCTCATGACAAGGAATCAGAGCTCAACATCGGCTGCAAAAATCCTGATCGGAGCATCCATACTCTACACCACTACTGGTCTGATATCAGAGGAAGTTTCTGTCTCTCTCACTGGCAAATGAATCTTTTCAGAATACCTGACAAGTAATGGTGGGATTTGCTTTTTTAAATCCCTGTCATATGGTATACATTAAGGCATATATTCCAGCTGCTACTTTCCATTATTTCTCTCATCCATCCTCCCTGTCAGTCTCTTCTTTTTACATGGCCCTTTACTTTGACACTTTCTCTTTAGTTTAAGGCCTTTGACAGAAAGAGTAAAGACGATTTTGTTCTGCTCTGTTCCTATGCATATGCGATTTTACAGTGCCTGTTGTGGATTACATTGCACAGACTGTAACATTTAGACTAATTGAGGCTTTATTCGAGAAGGTGTTCTGTGTAAAGAGCAAAGGCATTAAAAAACTTATGCAAACATTTAAACAAATACAGACTTCCTGTTGTGGAGGTGATTAATAATCTCTTCTTCCAGAGATTCTTAGTGCTCTACCTGGGTAAAAGTTGTCATAATATTTAGTCAGCCTTTCCAAAAGCCCAAAAACATATTATGAATAAAACACACCAAAAATATTCATGATCATCAGGAATCACAGAATGACATTTGTTTATCTAAGTCACAGCCATATATTGACGTCTGCTGGATGGAAATTGCTGTGGTAATCTGTCAAGCAGACAACAAAAGACATTAAACCGACTTGGCTGACATGGAAGCAGTCTGTGCCCTCTAGTGCTGAACAATTCGAGTTGCCAACAGGATCCAACATGCTATTAATTCTCTCATTTTAAGCATTCTGTAAGTGTATTTACTCTTTAGAGGGGTTTGTTGAATATGTTTGACAGCAGTACTTTCTAGAGACTTAAACCTTGACATGTGTTACAGAAGGTTTTTGTGCCAGATCTGGAAAAAAAAAACATGGTTTACAAGTTTCTTCATACATTTTCATACACTTCTAACACTGAATTTGTGCCATGGAAGTCAACATCGATGCCTCAACCTACTTCACTGTTCCTTCTAATACCTTTCTCTAAAAAACATACCTTAACAGAAATAAAATGGGCAATGGACTTTCTCTGTGTGTGTATGTCAGACATCTCTGTGCAGGAACAAAGAAAAAACCTTGAAGTTCACAAGTTGCACTACATTCTTGACACTAGTGGTATGAAGTTATCTAGAGAAAAAGGTGTTAGTGTTAAAAATAAGTATTTTATTGTGAAATCATTATGAAATGAAATTATTTAGTCATATTAGCCTGGTAGTCATGTTATTTAGTCTGCTAAGAATCTTACATCTGTGTTTCTATTAGATTGTATTAACTTCTTGTATGAAGGGTGCTGGCCAAACTAGAGTTGAAGTCCGATTTTGAACGTAAATGATTGTCAAGTTCATATTATCGACATTTATTTATTTCAAATGCTGATTCAGATAAGACTAACATTTCTGTGTTTATTGTTTGTTTATTTTTTTTATTTTTTTATATAGATTTGGCCATTGTAGAAATCCTTTGCTCTTTATTAGTGTTGGGCAATATACGAAATTTTCAGATCGCCATATCGTCCCCCTTTGAGATCGCCGATACACGATACTATCGCATGGGGACGCAATAGTGTTATGTTTTTCTTTTTTTACTTATTTATTAATCTAATTCATTTGCATTATGTTTTATCTTTGAAAATAATTCAAACCAATGCAAATTGCTTCGGTAAATAGGCGAAATTATTTCAAACAAGACTCCGATGCAACAGTGCGGCATGGGACAAGATTTGATGGTAACTTCTTGTCCATGCCGTTATCGTGGGATTGCCGCAAAATGGATATAATATAAATAAATGAAAGCAATTGAAATGCTATTTCTCTATGCACAGAAGAAACAATGACAAAGTAAGGTCCTTTCAGGCAGGAGGACTTGCCGACCGCAAGTGACAATTTCTGTGCGGTGAAGGCGTTTTCTTCATGTTTGTGTTCAGTTGAGTGTGACGCGGTCGATCAGATCTGTCGGTCAGGTCTGATCATCATCACAAAAGTAGTCATCAAACTGTCACATTTGTATTTATTAAAATCTAACACAATGTTGTGCTTTGGGATATGTGTTTGAGGTTTTCTGATAAGAGAGTAGTTTCATTTTAGACATTTTTTTTTCTGTATAGGCCTACATATGAAACTTTTTACTGAGCTCAGTAAAATGTTTTTGATAAGTTAGTAATCATTTGTTCAATAATTCGTTTAAGCCAAAATGAATGGTAAAATGCAGGTTGTAATTTAATTTAATATATATATAGGCTATTTTAAATAAACAAATAAAATATACATTCATAGCCTATAAATAAATATAGGCCTAACATTTTTAAATTAAATAAATAGCCTATTTTCTAAACAAATAACTTTTTTGTGAAAGCAAGAGAGAATCTTGCAGGAGTGCTGTCTCAAATGACCAATGATTGTGTATTACAGCAACACCTTTTACTCCAGAACATTTGAGCTGGTTTCAGCTCTTAATTCTTTCATTTCTTTTTCGTTTTTAGAAATAGTTTTATTTAACTTGTTTGTTAATTAAATCCCGTTTTGTTATTTAGCCTATTATTTTTATACAACAATGTTGCAAATTAATTTGCTGTGAGATGTGGCTGTGTAGTGCCCTCATGTGCAGCGCGTGCGTCAGCTGCTGCTGAGAGAGAGAGAGTGAGAGAGCGCAAGAGAGTTGGTCAAGTGATGTTGATGCAAACACCTGAAACTGTCAAATTATTTGTGGTTCATTTATTATTAATGATGAAGATTAAAAATAATAATACTATTCATTTTTTTCAATAATGCGAAATAATACATTGATGCGAAACAAGCTAAATATCGTCTTTAAAATCGTCATAAGTCTCAGCTCTCGGCGATATCTTTGCCTATCGTCGATACACGATATCGGCACAACCCTACTCTGTATGTGCTGTTTGAAATAAGCCCAATAAAGTAAAGAAGTTATTATCACTTACCCCTAACGATAAAGGAGTGCAAAATTCCACCTTCAGATTTAAAGTCATTAATAAAAAGCTACATTCTTAACTACTGGCAAGCAGAATAGAGTCAGTGCTCAGAAAATAAACTTTCTGAAATTCAGCCTGAAATAGGAAGAAAATCCTTTTCT
Organism: Danio kyathit; assembly: GCA_903798195.1. Classification (NCBI taxonomy): domain Eukaryota; kingdom Metazoa; phylum Chordata; class Actinopteri; order Cypriniformes; family Danionidae; genus Danio; species Danio kyathit. Next base: position 28,682,674 of record LR812532.1, read on the forward strand.
TTTCTTTTTTTTTTCCTTTTTTTAATCTCAAGACATGATGAGATTGTTTACAGAAGATGCCGTATCGGACACACAAGACTCACACATGAACATTTATTCAAAGGAGAAGAACCCCCAAAATGTCTATATTACAACAGAAACCAAACTGTTAATCATATTCTTGTGGAATCCCCTATTTTTTAATACTTTATTTTTATTTCTCTTTTTTAAGCAAGAAAAAGGAAAATAAATAATACAAACAATAAATAAAATAATAAAAAATACAATAACACATTGGAACTTAAATGAACAGATGACTGGTCACATACTGTATTTCCTTACAAGTCACATTAACAAATAGGTACAGTGCATCCGGAAAGTATTCATAGCGCTTCACTTTTTCCACATTATTTTATGTTACAGCCCTATTCCAGAATGGATTAAATGCACTTATTTCCCTAAAATTCCACACACAATACCCCATAATGACAATGTGAAAAAAGATTCTCTAGGCTCTCTATTGTGAATGAGGTGCAACTTCATTAATATGCATGATATAGCTTTGAAGACTTGATTGGTTCAAACCAAGTATTTCTCATGAATTAATGCTGAAAACTCAAAGACATCACGTTGTACCAGCCGGTACAGACATCTAGTCTCCACACTGGAGTTTACACAAGGATCTCATGGCCGTGACATAGCTTTAAAATTTCTAAGTTATTAGCCTCCCTTTGAATTTCTTTTTCTTTTTCAAATATTTCCCAAATTATGTTTAACAGAGCAAGGACATTGACACAGTATGTCTGATAATATTTTTTCTTCTGGAGAAATCTTATTTGTTTTATTTTGGCTAGAATAAAAGCAATTTGTTACTTTTTAAACACCATTTTAAGGTCAAAATGATTAGCCCCTTTAAGCAATTTTTTCTATAGTCCACAGAACAAACCATCGTTATGCAATAACTTGCCTAATTACCCTAACCTGCCTAGTTAACCTAATTAACCTAGTTAAGCCTTTAAATGTCACTTTAAGTATAAAAGTGTTTTGAAAAATATCTAGTCAAATATTATTTACTGTCTTCATGGCAAAGATAAAATAAATCAGTTATTAGAGATGAGTTAATAAAACTATTATGTTCAGAAATGTGTTGAAAAAATCTTCTCTTCCTTAAACAGAAATTAGGGAAAAAATAAACAGAGGGGCTAATAAGTCAGGGGGGCTAATAATTCTGACTTCAACTGTATATTACTGTCAACATCTCAAAAAATGTGTTTTGGTGTTTCGTGACCCTTTAACACAAGGTTTATAACTGATGCAACAATCTTTACATCACGACCAATCATAATCATGACCAACATCCATTTTCAGTGAATGTAATGCATTTTGAGAATTTATCTTTCTCTATAGAGGCGTTTCATTTCAAACAGCTCGGTCTACTCCTCTATAATAATTAAGCTCTGTTAATTAAGTTGTTGTGATTAATTAAAGTTAATAGGGGGAAGACTGCAGAAAGATGAGCACCTCTGGTGAGTAAGCAAACAGCATGACAATTTATCAGTAAACTCTTAACTCTTTACCCTCCCCACTCATTTGTTCATTAACGAAGCATTAACATCATCATCTGCCACTGCTGATTCAACATTGTAAAAGAAAAAACATGTTTTTCCTCTCCGCCGATGAACTCATGCACATCTGCATTCACAAGACTGTGACATCTGGCATTGGTTTTGAATGCAGACACATTAAGGATAAATGCAGGGTATGACTAGTGCGTTCAGATTCAGAGGCTTTCATACATTTTTAAGACTGAATTTGTGCCACGGAAGTCAACTTCGATGCCCCAACCTACTTCACCACTCCTTCCAATATTCTGCTTTTCTCTAAAACACATCCCTTTACAGAAGTAAAATGGGTTGCAAATGCTGTTTCATGTCAGGGCAATGGACTTTCTCTGTGTGCGTATGTCAGACATCTCTGTGCAGGAACAAAGGCACATCCCCTGGGCAAGCTAGAGGGAAAAAAGCAGTAAACCCAAGCACCTTTAACAGACCCCAACCTCCCTGATTCAACTCAGAGTGAAGCCTGAAAGCAAGATGCAAGTGTTGAAAAAGCCCAGAGAGACCTGAAAGAGACAGCACAGGGACAAGCTGAAAATCAGAGCTGTGGCAGAGGGAAAGCTTTTAAATATCAGAGCTTCAGATGAAAAAAAAGGTGGCTGTGAGAACTTGAATATAAAAATACAATAGCATCATTTTGTGTTTTACATACGATATCTTTTTGACTGAAATATTTTGAAATTATACTTTTACTCATTCAGCTTTTGTTACTGTGTGATGTTGTTTGAGAATGAAAAGACTCTGCAGAGTTACTAAGCACAAAAGAGTTCTTAAATAGGTTTTATTGACTAGCTTAATTCTTGCATTCTGAGGGCTCTGTTTGGTTTATATTTTACCAGCATACAGTATCTGTCCTGTATTTGATCCATTTAAGGATTTTGCTTAACTTAAAATTGATTATGAATGAAGCTGGAAACCAGTGTAAAGACCATGGGCTTTGTTGGTACTATTGGTATAGCACTGTGAAGAATAGCACTGAAAATATAGGGAGACAGCTATTTTTGCACCTGACCGTACTGAATATGCATTTGTCGGTGTTTCCCAGTCAGATGCAAATGTTATGTTAGGAGAGTATTTAAATGAATCATGCAATGCGGTTTACTAATATATATATATATACACAGTTGAAGTCAGAATTATTAGCCCCCTGAATTATTCGCCCCCATTTATTTTTTTCCCCAATTTCTGTTTACCGGAGAGACGATTTCAACACATTTCTAATCATAATAGTTTTAATAACTCATTTCTAATTACTGATTTATTTTATCTTTGTCATGATGAAGTAAATAATATTTGACTAGATATTTTTCAAGACACTCTATACAGCTTAAAGTGACATTTAAAGGCTTAATTAGGTTAACTAGGCAGGTTTAGGTAATTAGGCAAGTTATTGTATAACAATGGTTTGTTCTGTAGACAGTTGAAAAAAAAAATTTGCTTAAAGGGGGTAATAATTTTGACATTTAAATGGGTTTTAAAAAATTTAAAACTGCTTTTATTCTAGGCAAAATAAAGCAAATAACACTTTTTTTCAAATAAGAAAAAAAATATTATCAGCCATACTGTGAAAATTTCTCTGCTCTGTTCAACATAATTTGGGAAATATTAAAAAAAAAGAAAAATAAATTGAAAGGGGGGCTAATAATTCTGACTTCAACTGTATATATTATATGCGTTCCTCAAATTGTGGTTATAAAAAAAGTATGTTCTAAATGGTCGCAGTTGTTCAGTTGTACAGAGAATCCATGGAGTCCATTTTTTTTCCCCACACATATGCAATGGGAATGCCAAAAAAAACACATTGTTCGAACATATTTTTTAGCAAATATATGATTTTATATCATTCAAGAATTAAAAGACAACAACTTGGAACAAATAACTAGGGTGAGTCACGTAATACTAGCGTGATCTAATTTTCAGACGCCGTGTGATTTGTTCTCCTTGTTCCTAAATGTTCAAAAACACAAACAGTTGTCATTGGACTAGGCATTGGCTGGTATAAGATTCTGACGTTATGATAACCTTGGATAAAAATATCACAGTTTTACGGTATTGTGATTACTGCTCTAAAATATATATTATTTTTAAATGTCTGAGTAAAAAACAAGAACTTTTCCCCTTCTGAACACACTACATTTTAATATGGGAATCTTTTAAGATATTTTGGAGCAGTAAACATGTCAGGCTAAATAATTCAAATGAATCGTTGACTTCTGCTGTTTTCATTAGGTTCAAAAACACAGATTTCTTTACAATTTAAAACTGCATCTTTGGATATATTTTCTGCTGGAGATACTGTTGTCATAAAAAACAAACAAAAAAAACTTAAAAAAAAAAAAAAAAAAAATCGTACATGTACCATAGGAACGGTATAAAAGAAAATGTTGGCGGTTTTAAAACCTTGACTTTTCTAAACCGCGGCATACCTTGAAATCTGTTATCGTCCCATGCCTACACTGGACTATGTCACAGTAATACAGTTATACATATATATATTGTTCCTTGCCTGGTCATATAGATCACCTGCACCTTATAAGCATCAGCTCTGCTTAGTTGCCACAACATTCGCTTGTGCTGTGCTTATTGCATTGCTTGATACTGTATGTAAATTATATATTACGTCTTTGTTATTTAATTTGTGCATTATTGATAAATCATCAGCAAAATTTTCCATTTCCATCCGTGCTCTTTTGTAATTGTGTTCTTGCACACATTTGCTATGTTTGGTACAGTTAATCTGGCCCTATATGCGAGATTATTGGAGAGGCCAATGAAAAGCTCATTGCAGTAATCTATGGTAGTGGTAATGAATACATGAAAAAGCTTTTCTAGATCTTGCTTGGGCACAAAGGATCTAATTTGCACTTTGCACTGTGCTTTTTAAAATGATAATAGTCTGATTTATTAATGGGTTTGGTTTGGCTTCTGAAGCTAAATTTAGAATTAAGGGTCAAACTAATATTTCTAATGTCTTCTTGTTTTGTTGATGGTGCTGCTAGTAGTCCAAGTTTTAGAAGGTCAGTATATAGGCTAAAATAAGCATGTAATCATACTGAAATATGATACATGGCATAGATTCAACAAGGTACTAGAAATGTTCCTCAAAGATTTTGATCCATATTGACATGATAGCATCACGCAGTTGCTGCAATTTTGTTGGCTGCACATCCATGATTCGAATCTCCACCACATCCCAAAGGTGCTCTATTGGATTGAGCTCTGGTGACAGTGAGGCCATTTGAGAACAGTGAACTCATTTTCATGTTCAAGAAACCACTCTGAGATGATTCATGCTTTATGACATGGTGCGTTATCCTGCTGGAAGTAGCCATCAGAACATGGGTACACTGTGGTCATAAAGGGATAGACATGGTCAGCAACAATACTCAGGTTGGCTGTGGTGTTGACACGATGCTCAATTGGAACTAATGGGCCCAAAGTGTGCCAAGAAAATATACACGACACCATTACACCACCATCACCAGCCTGAACCGTTAATACAAGGCAGGATGGATCCATGATTTCATGTTGTTGTCGCCAAATTCTGACCCTACCATCCGAATGTTGCAGCAGAAATCGAGGCTTATCAGACCAGGCAACGTTTTTCCAATCTTCTATTGTGCAATTTTGGTGAGCCTGAAATGTAGCCTCAGTTTCCTGGTCTTAGCTGACAGGAGTAGCACCCGCTGTGGTCTTCTGCTGCTGTAGCCCATCTGCCTCAAGGTTGGACGTGTGTTCAGAGATGCTCTTCTGCATACCTTGGTTGTAACGAGTGGTTAATTAAGTTACTGTTGTTTTTCTATCAGCTTGAACCAGTCTGGCTATTCTCCTCTGACCTCTGGCATCAACAAGGCATTTGCGCCCACAGAACTGCCACTCACTGGATATTTTCTCTTTTTCGAACCATTCTCTGTAAGCCCAAGAGGTGGTTGTGCATGAAAATCCCAGTAGATCAGCAGTTTCTGAAATACTCAGACCAGCCCGTCTCGCACCAACAACCATGCCACGGTTAAAGTTGCTTAAATCACCCTTTTCCCCATTCTGATGCTCGATTTGAACTGCAGAAGATCGTCTTGACCATATCTACATGCTTAAATGCATTGTTTTGCTACCATGTGATTGGCTGATTAAATTTTTTTTTATTAAGGAGCAGTTGCACAGGTGTACCTAATAAAGTGGCTGGCGAGTGTAAAACAAATCGTACCAATTCATGAATTGTACAGCACATTTAACACGCACTCAATAAATGGCTTTAATATAACAAACTTCACAAAGAATTAAAGTCACTTTTTAATTAAGTCTTGTCCAATAACGATGTTCAAATTGAACGAATTTATCTCTTTATGAACCCTTTTGAAAAGCACTGGCACATGTAAAAAAAAAAAAAGGTTGTTTCAGACCTTACCATAACAATTCCAGATCAAACGCCAGACAGTTAAAGCAAATGACATGCTGTTAATTTAGTCAAATGAAGTTCACTCTCGCTCGGATACGGTCTTTAGGCAACATGGACTATTACATCAAAGATGTAGATGAGCTCTCCTCTACCTGTAATTACATAATTCATGCAGAATTATTTGAAGACACTATAAATCAAGCGTTGAAGCAGTGCTGAGCTCTGATTGGCTTAGCTCTTAACCGCAGTCTAGCCATACAGAAACTAGTTTGTTAAATCATTTATATGTATTTAAATGTAATTGTAAGGCAATACGATGTGTATGTATACTTTTATGAGCATTTACTGAGCTGAAATAACCCATGAAGTCAAATGGTTTTAATGACTAGTCTGCCTTTTTGGAGCGTAAGGGAATCACAATGGGAATCAGCGACGAGACCTGACTTCCACAGTGAGCCAGAGAGAATGATGAGTCTGTTTGAGCGGCTGATATGAAATTCAAAGCAGCTTATCATGATGGCTGACCCCTGTGTTTAAGCATTAGCTGAAGTGCTGCTCCTTTCATGTCATTCTCGCAGTGTCACACTGCTACTGCTGAGGGTTTGCTCAGTCACATTTCACTCTCTCAGGATCCCTGGGGATGTGAGCTGCATTTTATGGAAATTACCATAATGTACGTCAGCGTGTGCGTGAGTTTATCAAGTTTTTCTTCTAGTTTAGTAAATTCACGTGTAATGTAGTGATAAAGACATGTTTAAAGAAATAGTTTGCTACTCACCCTATGAGGCCCTAGTAGTCACGTATATCCATAGTAGGAAAAAAATACTATAGGGTACAGATTTTTAGCATTCATGATTGAGCTAGACACAACTAGACACAACTAGAGCCATGCCACATTGTGTCTATGACAACAACTTGAGGTATTCCACATTCTATGTGTGTTTCAATATGCATTCTATAGTCCCTGATTTATCAGAGGTTGCCACAGCATAATTAACTGCCAATTACTCTTGCATATGTTTAATGTGATGACTTTAGTTTAGTCACATTAACAGCAACAGCAGTAAAACATGTAGAATAAAGAAATAGATAATATAAACTGCTTAAAATAAAAGGGTATGCAAAGTGTCTAAATGTATTGTTATATAAATCATCCAATTAATACTGAATAAGCAAACAGCAAGCTTATGAAGTTACACAATAACTTTCATTAACACAGAATTTATCTGATTTCGGGGTCAGTGGTCAGACATTTACGCTTGCATAATCCCCACCTAAAATTGAGAAAGAATCTGACTGGCGTAATGTTGCAGCACAGAGTGAGGTGTTTGATCTTCAAAATAAAGACCTAGTATTATGTCACTTTTAATCTGCCTGACATGTTTATATTAATGACATATACTTTGTTTAAAACCCTCTTCACTATCTTTTAATGTGCATTATCCAAGTACAGTGATGATATTAAGAAATCTTTCTTAAGCATCAACTTAGCATACAGTATTAGACTGATTTCTGAATGCTCATGTGATCGTGAAAATTGAAGTAATAATGCTGAATATTTAGTTTAGCCATCACAGAAATAAACTGTGTTCTAAAACGTATGCAATTGAAAACAGTTTTTGCCTTTTTTTTTCTTTTGTCTTTCAAAGACATTAAGGGCCCTATCATACACCCCTGGCGCAATAAGACGCAAGACGTGTTTGGCGCGATTTGTTGCTTTTTTCAGACCAGCACAATCCTAATTTTCACGTTTTGCGCTACATTGTTTAATTAGCAAATCCTTTTGTGTCACTTTGTGGACTTATGGATGTGCCGGTCTATAAAGGAGGTGTGTTAAGGCGCATTGTTGGCGCATTGCTTTTTTGAGGAACTGAAATAGACTGCGCCACTAACCAACTGAAAGCTGGTCTAAAGTCCAGCGCATTAGTTATGTACCTATGCATGTCCAAACGCTTACACATTGCTTAATACACACATACCTCAATGCCTTCTTCATGTCAGGGGGGCTTTTTTTAGTTTATTCATGACAATTGGCATTTGTATAATGTAATTATTATTAGCAGTATTATTTAGTATATGTATATTTATTTGTTCTAATTAAAACAAGTTTAGATTTGTCGACCTGTCGGGTTTTGGAGATGTATGCATCACCATATGAGGCGTAAGAATAGAACTTGTGTTTGGATATAACTCAGTTTTTTTTATCACACTTCGATATTATTGTTCATTTATTTGTTTGCTGGAAATTAGAACTGAATTTAGAAATAGTTTTGAAACAAATCTGTGCGCTTAACAAACAAAATTACATATGTAGGCTAATGGATGTCTTTAGTGAAGTGCGTACAACACCGTTTCCTTATTCACAGAAGTAAAGAGTAAAAGTAAAGGGTCCGAATGGAGGAGGCTCGTTCTTTATGCTCGCACTGCAGATGGTTTGTTTAACTCTTTTCTCGCCAGTGAAGTGTTCAGTTTTTCTACTTACAAAGTGCGCCATGTAAATAGCAAATGCGCCATGGTGTGACACAACTGACTCTTAAAGGAAATGGGAGACTAGACTCTGATTGGTTTAATGCTAATTATGCTCAAAATACACCCAGAACTGATTAAGAGAATAAGCACAACCCTGTTAGACCATGCGCAGGGGTGCAGAGTGTATTTCTCCACCCTTAAAATAGCAAAAGTGGATTCGGACACACCCTTAATGCTTTTGCGCCATGCGCTTTATCATTAAAATAGAGCCCTAAGTCTTACAACATACAAGCTTTTCAACGGGAATCATTACACGCTTTGTTTCTCACTGTTGAACCCTGATGCTGAATTATTTATCTTCAGTCTTATTTTCTCTCTCTTTGTTTTTCTGGTCAGTTGCTAATCACTTAATCTGCATATGTCGAACATGCATTTTTAACCATGCAGATGTCCCAATCTTCCAACTGAGCTGACACTGCATTTGGATCAGAAGACTCACTTCAGCAAGCGCTACAATAAAATCATATCCTCCTCCTCAAGTGTCAAACACGGATGTGGAAGTGCTCTATCACTGACACACATAAAGTAAAGCTATTTCAACTTCAATAAGTCTCTGATCAAAGTTAAAATCCAGTTCGCTCAACCGTAATGCAGCCCTATAGAACAGAAATGGCTTTTGTTTTGTCGGGATTGCATGACAGCGCATGGGCTTCTGTATCTCACTATATTCACTCACTGCTTTCCCAGCCATGAATAATACATTTCTCAGCAGTCATTTTTCATGTTGTAACGCGGTGGTCTTAGCACATGAATGCATCTCTCAATGATAATTATGTGACTTTATTGACGGCTGCTTAAACTCTTCAGGTGTTGAGGCTCAGAAGGTGCTGCTCCAGCAGTGCTGTCAGACCCTATTTCTTTCTAAAATGGCACAACAGAAACCCTTCCAGAGCTCAAAGTCCTGACACACACCATCCTAAATTGTGCATTTGGGGGATGAATGTGTAGCAGCGAGGGAAATGTCACTGCCACTGAGCTGGAACCCAAAACTAATTATTCCCTTAATCCGGCCAGAAGAGAGACAGAGAAAATAAATAATTTGTGTAAACACACAGATGTCGGATCACAGCACTAGTCGCATTGTTAGAAAAGACCTTGTTGCTGTCATGTTTGTAAGCGTCTGGCTGGAAAGTGTCTGGGCCGTTTGACCCACGACAAGAGTTAATTTGAATCCACCTTGCCAGTAATGCAAACCACATTATAACAAGCTTTTTTTCCTTTTACGTTTCTGTTTAATGCAGAAAGCCGCTTATGGACAGCTCACAGGAGCCAGAGAAACTGAGCCAAGATTAAACAACATCTGTTTTAACTTAACAGGTCCACTTTTGCTTTTGTAAAACGATATTCAGATGGGTACAAAAACATTTTCACTATGTGTTTCTCTCATTTTTCTTTCTGGTTTGCTCTTAAACACCACTGAAGGCTGGCAAAGGGCTGCAGTTGAAAAAGTAGATTTAGTTCTAACGCAGCGCGCTCCGTTATATCTCATATCCTCGGTTTAGACAGCTGGTGACTCAAATGTCTGTTTGAGATGTGTATTATTGGTGTGCGCTGCTGGGCTTTTTTGATATTATAAACGTTTGAGAGGTTGTGCTATTTTGTGAATATAGTCACGGCTGAAGGGCATAGGTTTGATGTACATGCAAACCTTTTAGTCATGATTTTATTAACAAAATCGAACAACCTTGAGTGCCTTTTCGCTTTGATGAAACGGTTAGTGCGTAATATAATCATATTAACACCATATTTTTTCAATAATATATAAGTTTTAAAAGTTTTTTCTTATTTTATTAGGTGTTTTCTTTGCGTTAGAAATGTAACCTGCCAGTGTGTTTGTGTGAGTAACTGTTTTTGAATGTTATTACAGATTGTTGTAGTTGTGCTAAGCAATTAAACGTTAAATTTAAATCATAGTAGTGAATGTTAACCATTCAGACATTTGCATCAGTGCACACACGTAGAGCTGTCCTTTTAAACTTTCAGACCCAATAGTAGAAGCAACGTTTTAAAAAGTTTTTTGTTTGCAAAATTGAACAAAAACAAACAACAAAAAAAAGTCTTCTAAGAAGTTATTCAAAATAAAATGTAATGGCTGCAATCGCTGTAGCTAATTTCCCACACATAGCACCAAAAACAGCACTCATAGGAATTTGTACAAATTAGTTGTTAATTCGCCAATATGTTAAATAGCATTCAACATATTGAATGCTATTTGCATTGCATTTGCATTGAGCTCGAATGTTCTGTTATTTTATTTTTGGAGGTGATTGTCTGATGTTTTTGAGCAGAAAGTATTTCTGAGAAGTATTTCAGTCCAATCAGTTTGATGACAGACTGATCACAACCCATTTTTATGAAAACAAGAAGTGCATGGAAACAACACATTGTAACACTGCTGCTTTTGTTGCTGCTTAGTATTTTTGTGGAAATGATGTCTATGTTATTTTTTATTTTTTTTTGCATTTTTTGATGAAAAAAAGTTTGCTGACCTCATACAGTAACTTGTACACACAGTTAGGCAAAAGAGTTGTTTAATGAAGCAAGGAAATTTTCACAGTATTTCCTGTAATGTTTTTTTTTTCTTCTGGAAAGTTTATTTTAGTTTGGCTTGAATAAAAGTCATTTTTTTAATTAAAAATAAATAAATAAGGTCAATATTTTTTTTTGTTTGGCAACAGAAAAAAACACTGTTATCCAATGACTTGTATTAACTTAACTTGCCTAGTCTAGTTACCATAATAACCTAGTTAAAGGTGCAGTATGTAAGTTTGATACCTAGTGTTTAAACTAGATGTTGCACACCTGGTTCAAAACACATGCAAGCGCAGGTTGCTAGATTGAGGACACTAACAGCAGTGCGCCTGACTGTTGAGCCTAAAGGCTGATTTAAACCGTGTTCTAAATAAAAGCAATGGCATGCGAAAGAAGACATTTTTTTCCGTATTCAAAGAAGTTTTTGTTCTAACCAACACCTGAATTTATATATTAGAAACAGCTTCTATTTCTTGCAGTTGAACAGGATAAACTGACAGTGATTACCTCAGGTACACCTCATGTGCTTTATTCAGTGTTAAATGCTAATAATGTGAGTTTGAATGAACTTGAAATTTACATGACATTTATTGCCATACTACTGAAAGCAGCAGCAGATAATGTACCTTAAATCTTGAAAATAAAATAAACACGAGTGAAGTACACCTCCTAGCCTACAGTGTATATGAAAAAAGTATATGCTGAAGACTATATATAGCTTACATTTCTGTGAAAATAAATAAATCAATAAAATGTAATTTTGCAAATGTAAATTTGTCCAAATGTAAATGAATCCCTTTTCACAAATCAGCCACCAGAGAAAACACATGAAGTGTCCAGGCATAGACAGGCCATCAATTCATTGTGCACTTAAAATGTGTCAAGCTGCATTAGTGTCACGCTTAAAATAGCCTTTAATTAAAATTTCAAAAAGTTGCTTTTACCCTCTCAGAAAAACAAGAGTACAAATGCTGTGACTGCGGTGGTAGATGTTCAATAGGTTCTAATTAATAGAAGTCTTAAACCCTGCTTCAAGGGAGCCACTGTCCAGCAGAATGTATTTCCAAAACACCTGCCTGTCTACTTTCAACTGATCCCGAAAAGCTTGATTAGCTGCTTCAGGTATGTTCTATCATGGTCAGAGCTGAAATCTGCATAGTGGGACCTCAGGAGCGGGGTTGAAGACCTTTGCCATAAAGAATCCATATTTGATCTAACATTTACTGTAGTTTTTTTGTGTGTGTAAGCATACTGTCCTTTTGTGAATGTTGACATATGTCTAATGTAATATCTGACATTGCGAACTGTCAAATCACTGTGCATCATTACGAGACGAGGACTGTCTAAACAGCTCTTAATTAGACATTTAATGTGATATTTTGATTTGATCTACGCTGCATAATTTAGCACAAAGCAATTGTTAAACTGCCAAGGACTGTGTTTATCAACACAAAATAAAAAGAAATATGTTCTAAAATACAAACGCGTCTGCATCTCTCTCATTTAAAAGCAAAGCGCAGGTTGCTTTTTCACTTTATAAGCAAGACTGAACCCTCTCTGGAGAGATTTTTCAAACCCGGAGAAGGTGGGCGAGCATTAGAATGAAGTCTTTGGGGAGACGCCACAAATGCAAACCTCATTATGCCAAACCATCACGATTTCAATCAGCTTCTTGGATCACCTTGAAAAGACAAGTTAAGCCGGCTAACAACAAATGATTGTTGCTTTAAACTCAAGTGTCATATGCCAAGCAGAAAACACCTCCGTTTGATCCCACAGATCACTTTTACAGGGTTCAGGCCGTGTAGATTGTAGACAGCCAGTCCTCAAGGAGATTTCTTCAAAAACCGCTAGATATCAGGTGTTCCAGATTTAGACATCAAACATGCAGAGAGCCCTTCTGTGAGACGGTACGATGGCTATCAAGCGATAAACGTTACTTTCTCATGGAGTAAACACTTCACTGAGAGTGCTCACGAGTCTCAAGGGCCTTATTGAATGTGATTCTCATTCATACATCTATGGATTACCCATGTCTTAATGAAGGTTGGAGGAAGTACGATCACTTGAGTAATTACACTTTCAACACTTTCGATTTTTACTATTGAATGCAGTGAAACGAGTGCTTAATGTTTGAGCTTTTCATTTGATTTAAGTGATTTGTCGTCGAGTACTTGAGGGTTCAGGGTCGGAAATCAGTTTCTGGCTGCTGATTAGTCAATAAGTGTTCTGGTCGAGGTAAACACACAAGTGCAGCACATTCAGTGTGTTCATACACATTATGTATATTTGTTTGAAAATGTCATTCTTTTGCAAATATTTCCAAAATGCTGTTAAATGGAGAAAACATTTTTCAACATGTTTTAACCTACAGTATTTAGAGATTTAAAGGTGCTGTATGTTCGTTTTTGACTCTTCTAAAGCAAACAAAAATACCACTAATATGTTTGCAGATATTTAAGAAACATGATAAGCAAACATAAATGTTTATCTGAAAAACAATGCTGAAGTCAGATATTCTGCTTTGAAAGTGCGCATTACATGCTGGAATGTCTTTGTTTTGGTCATTTAACCCGCCCAATGCCAGTTTAGCCAATTGTGTTTCAGCATTCCGGTTGGTTTTGTGGAAAATGGCGTATTTCATTCATTCAGCCAGGAAGGCTCTCAAATTAAAAGGACTTCAAGTTGGGAATCGAACTTGGGTCACAGTGAGCACTAGGTATGCAATGGTTCTTTATAAAAAAAAAAACTTATCGTCCCCGTTTTTCTCACACGGTTTAGTGCACCCTGTGATTCGCGGTTCAGAATATGCATTATTAATATTGGTTTTTTAATAAAAACAACTACAACAAAGCAGTTCGCCTTTTTTCGCTTCTGATTACCTTTCCCATCCATTGCACGTGCAAAAACCTGTCCAATCACCTCTTAATATGTAAATCTGTTGTTGGCATCACGTTTTCTCACGTGTCAGTGTGTGCGTGTGGAGTTTCTGTGGGTTTCAGCATGGCAAGTGAAGGAGATACAGCGCAAATGCGCAGGTGAGGCCAAAAAAAGTGTTTCAACAGACACTCAATATAAATTCAGACAGACACGAAAACATAACAAATGCCATTTTTGTTGTTGTTGCAAAGATCAGTGGTCACTAACAGGCAGATCGAGGATCCATGTTTAGACCCAGAAGCGTCCCATACAACTCTGTTACTTCAGACCTGCTCTTTCTGGGTGTTCTTCCGCATTGGGTGTGCACCCGAGCACTCCCGCTATTCACTCCGTTTACCCGCTGTCTGCTAAGAACAGTTTTTTTCTTGACTGACTGTTGCAGCTGAATTAAGAGAGAAGAGCCAGACACTCTCTTTTTGCTTAAGTTTCATTCACTACGATAGTGCTAAGTGAAACGGAGCTCTCTGAAATCATAAAAAAAGTCATATAGAAATCATGAATAAAAATGCGTTGTTGCCTTGGTAATGCAAACATAATGTAAACAGATGTAATTAATACTATAAAAGTGCTCAATTATTAAGTTGTGTTGACATAATTATTATCTGCATAATTGGTTGAGTCTGTTGAGTCAAATTTAAGCTTAATTTCTTAAAATTTATTTGAACATACAATTTTCAAAATGCCCTACTTTTATTTAATTAATGCGAGAACATGCAAATCTACAGTCATATGTGTGAAGCTGTTGATTTGTCAGTTGTTTGTTACCCAATAAATATGTTTATTGTTCTTTGAATTGTTCTGTTGGCATTTATTTTCTAAGCATAGCACGTACCGTACCGTACCTAAACCGTGACCCTAAAATATATATATATATATATATATATATATATATATATATATATATATACACCTTATGAAGTCTATTTTTTAATTTCTAAGTAAGCTATTCTTTTATAAAAAACTAAATTATACAGGTCATACAGGTCAGGAAGAATAGATGTAGTTGTCAATGTATGTGTATGTAAACCTTCCATGAATTTCTTCATGACCCTCAGCTTCCTGTTAAAGTTGTCCCAGTTGCCAGTAATTGTCCGTCTAGCGGTTAAGACCTTGTAGATCATAAAATAAATTTCTCAGAGTTTTCTTGGCCTTCTGAGGGAGCTTTGGGCAGTGAGCCATGGACAGCTTTATTGAGAAAGTTTTGTGACCACACAGTGGCATGTGCATTTGTGTGTGTGTGTGTGTGTGTGTGTGTGTGTGTGTGTGTGTGTGTGTGTGTGTGTGTGTGTGTGTGTGTGTGTGTGTGTGTGTGTGTGTGTGTGTGTGTGTGTGTGTGTGTGTGTGTGTGTGTGCGCGCGCATGACAGAGCTGTAGATGATAAAAAAGCAGGCCTGTGGGGGACACGTTCCCCATCCATCCCCTGTGACTTTCAGACAGCCTTTTTTTTCTAATTGCTCCCTCTCTCAGAAGTTTTACAAAGGTGACTTAGCGACCCAAAGGACATTTAAACCTAAAGAGATGAAACAGTCCCCCGGGAAGTCACTTCCTCTCAAAGTGGGTTTGTAGGGTCAGGACAATTTACTATAGTGAGTACATAATATAACACATTCACATTGAGGATGATAACAATTAAAGTATTTTTTTAACAATCATTCTCAATTTTTCAAACGAAAACAACAATAATAATAATAATAATAATGGAACAAAAAAAAACAATATCGCTTGAAAAAAATATATGTAGATATATGGATTTAAGTGGACGTTTCCAAAAAAGCGTCGAACTGCTGTTAATTGACTCTCTCAGGCCATGTTGATTTCCTAAAATACAAGTCATTACGTTTCCATCCACCTATTTTTAGTGCATTTTGGATATGCACATAAAAATCGTTTGATGAAAACGCCAAGATGCGCATACATTTTAAAAATGTATAACTGAGTAGGATAAACGTTTTATTTGATACATTTCAGTATGCGCATTAAAAAAGTGTTGTGATTTTGTTAAAAGAGACCATGTGATGATAAAAATGTGTGTGAATGGACAAACCAGCAGGCTGAGCATACTGTAAAACATCTAAAATGTTGTTTTATTCATTCTAAAACGCCTTAACCATTTCAGTATTAGTGTTAATGTATTATTAATTACCTCTAGAATCAAGAGCGTCTGGGCTTCGCGTCTCACGCCTTCAAACGCCACCGCGCATTTATTGCGTGTCGGCATTGTCTTCTGAGGCGCAAGTCATTTATTAAATAATGAAAAGATTGACACAGCTTCTCCTACCACAGCACATTCTGTTTTTACTGTTGATGTTTGGCACAAGTTAATCAGGATGTGACGATTTTGTTCTCTTTGACTCGTTGGATGGAAACGCTGCTTTATTCTCATATCTTTTATGCGATATTTCAGTTTTCCAGTTTCATAACGTTAATTCGCATTTTTACATGGAAACATAGCTGTTGACTACTGCCACTTAATTAACTTAATCCCATCTAAAATTGTACAGTCACTTGGTATGTGCATAACTTGTAATTTTCAAAAACTTAGATGTCAGAATAGCTATTCAGACTCAAAGTAATAATATCCTACTGTAGACTGTAACAAGCGAGTGTTGTGCAATCATCTTCAACCATTAAACATGGCCACATCAAATCTTAATTGCATGCTGTTCCACATAACACATTCATTCATTCATTCATTCATATAAATGCAGCTTAGTCCCTTATTTGTCAGGGGTCGCCACAGCGAAATTAACCGGCAACTATTCCAGCATATGTTTTGCGCAGCGGATGCCACTTCCAGCCGCAACCCAGTACTGGAAAACACCCTTACACTCTCACATTCACACATGCACTCATACAATTCACTTACGCCAGATGCCTCCCCCGGAGGAGAACACGAGGAGAACATGCAAACTCCATACAGAAATGCCAGCTGGGACTTGAATCAGCGACCTTCTTGCTGTGAGGCGACAGTGCTAACCACTGAGCCACGGTGCCTCCCATTTCACATAAAAAAAATTTTGAATTCCATTATAAAAAATAAATAAACCTCATATTAGGTCATGAGTTTGTTCAATTGGTTTTATTTTTTGAATTTGCTGAATCATCAGTCTTATTTGCCTCTCTATCCTTGCAAGATAAATGGCCTCTTCAGCTTTGGCAGAGGAAGCATTTGGTCCAGCAAGCATTCTGTGCTGTAATCTTTGAGTTATTGAGTAATCTTTCAAGTGATCTTAAGAATGCATTTTTTTTTTTTTTGGTTTGCCAGTGAAAGAGCCTTTAATCAGTTCCAGTTCCTGACCAAACAAACTTCAGATCCTCAGCTTGAGTACAAGACTTGTGTATTTTCATCAGAAAGTGAAATATGGACTCAGATTCAGTCTAATGAGGCATTGCTTTATCTATTGAAATCTTAAATACTTATATAATGTGATGCTTTGATAGCAGTGTTTACATTGAATAGGGCTTTTGTAAGGTTCTTCAAGCCTACTGATTTTGGGTGTTTGAGTGGTGCAGAATGAAAATGGAGCAGTTAGAAAATTTGTGCATGTGTGTGTTTTTATTTTTTGTTTGTTTTTATTTTTTTAGTAGGAGTAGTGTTTTGGGACGAATGGAAAGAAGTCTGTTATAACATGTTTAACAGTCATCATAATCTTAAATCCTTAAAAGTTTTTAATATTTTTATTTTAAAAGACGTATGAACATTTATATGCATTTATGAATGTATTATATCATCTTTGCATCTAATTATATATATATTTTCAAACGCATTACCGCTTATGCGAGGTGTTTCTAATGCAGCGTCTATGGGGCTGAGAGTACATTTGAGGTTATTCTCTCCTCTGGCTACCATCATCAATCTCACACATTTTTTTTTTTTTTCCTTTTTCTGAAAGTCTTGATAACACTATTGAGGAGTTTTTCTTTTATTATTTCAGCAAACAGGATTGTAAACAAATTGTTTGTTGTACTTTCCGATTCACTGCGCTCTAAGTTTACCAACTATGACGACTTCCGCTACTGAGAAACCCGAAAATGTAAATAGGGTCTATAAAATTGAGATGACAGTTTGGTATCAGTAAGATTACTGTTTTTTTATCAAGTACATGCAGCCTTGATGTAAATAATATACGTATTTTGTTACTTAAATGTCGCATAACCTTTAGAGAACAGTGAACATGCAACAATTTTGTTAAATTATTGAAATGCTATCTTTTAGGCCGGGGCTACTTAATAAACATGAAAATGACATTTAACAAAAAAAACTGATGGTATATTAAAAATGCTTTCAGTAACATTTAAAAATCGTACTCATCCCCAACTTTTAAATGATGGTGTACAAAGTTTGAGAGTAAAGTTTCTTTAGCCATTGATTGGAGAGTGATTGAGGAGCGGAAAATGGAAAATCCGGTGTGGATTTGGAACGAAGACTTCTTTCAACAGGGAGGGAAATTGCCTGTCTCTTCAGTCCACTCACACCACTGCCACTGATACAGATGATTAAACAACTGTTTTTACTTGAAACCTTGGACCTCTGCAGTCTGTTTGGATGAATGAGAGGAAGACTGCTGAAAAGAAGACATCTGAGAGATGGACTTTGAACAGTGTCCTCCAGCACCCTGCAAAAGATCAACTGCACACTCTTCCTTTAGCATTGAGGAATGATTTCTGCTGTTTCCTGCTGATTCCCATTTGATTAGTTTTTTAGTCAATATAGTGCAAATTAAAAACTCAGACTTTAATGAAATGGCAGACCTTCAATGTTTAAAGTTAGCTCTGTGTGTAGTTCCAGTTCCCACTGTTTAATACGTGGGTTTATTATAGCTGATATTACCTGGGTTCACTATTTTATCTTTGAGTGTTTTGCAAAAGTGTAAAGAGGTGAAAAAAATAGAAATTAATTATCAACAACAAAGGCGCACATGGATCCATGTTGGCGCTGTATGTTGCCATAGAGACTATTCATTTCAGAGTCCGAGTACGTGCACAGCTAAGAACAGAAGCTCAGTTGTTGACGTATAATTATGCTAATTTAGACATGACATGACGTTATTTAAATGTTAAAAGATACCTTAAACCCTTGAGAGGTAATTTATCTTGAGATGGGGAAGCAAAGCATGAAGTCACACAGGTCATTTGTTTTCTGTTCTAAATAAATGTGCTTTTTAGATGTTTTGACCAAAGGCCTCTTTTGATATCCCCCCGGAGAAGCTAAAAAGTCATTATCACTGCTGTTTTTCATTTACTCTCTATTATGATACCCAGACCGACCACTAAACACGATGACATTTTCTCAATAGTTTGTGGAAATGATCTCCTCCATGACTGCCGCCTACTCCGTGCAGGAGCCACATGGTTTCTCACACGCACTTTAAGCCCAGTAGTCACACTTCAGATACGAGAACTTTCTGAACTCTATTTCTCGGTTTATAGCCTTCATTCTTTTGGTGGGCGATACTGAAGTTTATCAGACCTCTGGCAGCAAGATAGGTTTTATGAAAGCGGTGGCCTGTTTTCTATGAAGTGATGATGCGCTAAAGCACATTGGCACCTCTGCGGTGGTAATCGTACACAATTTAGTTTTCAGAAGAAGGTTGATTTCCAATTTACCATAAAAAAATATGTTTTATGTGTTAAGCCGAGAGGACTTCTCTCCTCTATTAACTCGAACTTCTCAATTCATCAAGTTCCAGTCCTCGGCTCAGACTTTTAATGCTTATATCATACATAAAAATACCAGTAGATACATTTAACCCTTATTGTGTTCTATACATAATCTAGTATACTAAACGAAATACTTCATAAAACTGAAGTTATTTGTGACACAAACTGTGAATGTGCTCAGTTTCGCAGATTCATACATGTTCCGCTTTACTTTATTAATATCTTTTATTTATACTTATGCGTTGTCAAATATAAGTCCATAAATCTTTCAATATCTCTCTCTCTTTCAGAGGGACTCCGGAATATTGCCATGGACTCCAACTCTTTAACGATGCCCATTTCAGATCCTAATGCTTGGGCTACTGCCATGAATAACCTCGGAATGGCCCCCATGAGCATGACTGGCCAACCTATCATGTCAGGTAAGCTATGAGTTATATGAGCTATAAGAACTTTTGTTGTTGTTTTTCTAAGCCTCAAACCAGTTCAACATCTAGTTCAGAGTTGTAGCCTTGTGCTTAGGGCTACTGAACTTTTGGGTATGTTGGGTAAATATTTACTTGAATCTATTTAAAAAAAAATTTCTTTATCATTTTAAATCTTTATGTTTTTCTACTGTTCTTCAAATCACTAGGTTTCCCCCATATGTCAGTCATGATCTTTTTAAACATGTATAATATAATACATTTCACCTTGAACTTTTTTTATATATTAGAATGTTAATGTGCAACTGGGGTGGTGGTTCCCATTTTTAAGAAGGAGGACCGAAGGGTGTGCTCCAACTATAGGGGGATCACACTCCTCAGCCTCCCTGGGGAAGTCTGTGCAAGGGTACTGGAGAGAAGGATCCAGCCAATGGTTGAACCTAGGATCCAGGAGGAACAATGCGGTTTTCGTTCAAGCAATGGTACACTGGACCAGCTTTATACCCTCACCAGGGTGCTCGAGGGTTCATGGGAGTATGCCCAACCAGTCCACATGTGTTTTGTGGACTTGGAGAAGGCATTTGACTGTGTTCCGCGTGGCATTCTGTGGAAGGTGCTCTGGGAGTATGGGATCAGAGGCAGAGGATTAAGGGCAGTCTTGTCCCTGTAGGTAGGAGTTTGGTTTGCATTGCCAGCAATAAGTCAGACTTGTTTCCTGTGCATGTTGGACTCCAGCAGGGCTGCCCTTTGTCACCAATTCTGTTCATAATTTCAAAGCGCAGCCTTGGGCTGGAGGGGGTCTGGTGCGGGGACCACAGGATTTCATCTTTGTTATTCGCAGACGATGTTGTTCTGTTGGCTTCATCGAACATGGACCTTCAGCATGCACTTGGGCAGTTTGTTGCCAAGTGTGATGCGGCTGGGATGAGAATCAGCACCTCCAAGTCCGAGGCCATGGTACTCCTCCGGAAAAAAGGTGGTTTGCCATCTCCAGGTTGGAGGAAAGTCCTGACCCCAGGTGGAAGAGTTCAAGTATCTTGGGTATTTGTTCACGAGTGAGGGAATAATGGAGCGTGAATTTGACAGGTAGATTGGTGCAGCGGCAGCAGTAATGCGGTCAATGGACCAGTCTGTTGTGGTAAAAAAGGAGCCGAAAGGCAAAGCTCTTGATTTACCGGTCAATCTACATTCCTACTCTCACCTATGGTCATGAGCTTTGGGTCTCTGGTCTTGGAATCAAGTGGACAAAATTAGTTTTCTTCGCAGGGTGGCAGGGCGCACCCTTATAGATAGGGTGAGGAGCTCTGTCACCCGGGAAGGAGCTTGGAGTAGAGCCACTGCTCCTCCACATCGAGAGAAGTCAGCTGAGGTGGCTCGGGTATCTGTTTCGGACGCCTACCTAGGGAGGTGTTCCAGGCATATCCCACCGGGAGGAGGCCTCGGGGAAGACCCAGGACAAGCTGGAGGGACTATGTCTCTCGGCTGGCCTGGGAACGCCTCGAGATCCCCCTGGAGGAGCTGGAGGAAGTGTCTGGGCAGAGGGAAGTCTGGGGTTCTCTCCTAAGACTGCTGCCCCCGCAACCCAGCCCCCGGAAAAGCGGATGAATATGAATAAATAAATGAATGAATGAAGAATGTTCATGAAACGTTATTTTATAATTGTATAGCATTTTCCCAAAGATCATTTGAATCTTTAAAGTAGCCATTTGCCATTACATGCTATATCATTTTAATATTGGTTTGAAAAGCATTTATTTTTATTTTATATTCATTTATTTTATTATTATTATTTTCAGTAATAATGTCTTAAGCTTTATTTTATTAAACAACAAACATTTGATTAAAGGTTTTATTTTTAGTTTACAATACTGACTTACACAGCCATGGAAACTGCAGAAATGATTTGATTCCGTTAACACTTTGACCACTTTGTTTCATGAGTTTCATATCTGTTCATTTCCATAATCATCATATAAAAGCAGATCTATAATCCAGCGCATAGTATATGTGCCAACCAGACAAAACTCTTCCTTTCTTAAGTGACGTCTTATTACACAAAATAAGCAGTATTGACCAGACTTCTAGTTAAAGGTTTAAAATGATGTATATTTGCTAGCCTGCCTCCCACTGCTGCAGTATTAACCAGAGAGCGAGCCTGATGCATCCTGTGGGCCAGAAGCAGAGCGCTCGACTGAGTCAGCAAGAGTGTGAAAGTACCAGTGTGAAAACTTCAAACACATTCCCACAGTGCCGTCAGAGTGGCCAATTAGTTTCAGGGCTTTTTCATCTCATTGGATAGTCGGCAGCACAATGCAAAGGAATGGCTGTGTGATGCTGCGTTCTGCCAGCTGGATGGAGACGCCGAACATCTCAGCTGGTGTGCATGAGTCACTTAAACCTACACATCCACAGCGCTCATTTCACAATTCATTTCTCTTTTGCAGTGCATTGTTTATTAGTTGCACTGCAAAAGGTGAGGAGTCCAACAATACCATTGAAGCGTCTGTTTAATTTCAGAGATATTCCAATGAAAGATTGATGGATATATATTCCGGCGAAATGAAAACACTGGAGGGTCATCAGACAGGCAGAAAACATCTCGTTTTTGTTCTTTCCCCATTATAATTTAAAATGATGGGCTGTGTTTATCAGTAAACACATCAGTTGCTGTTTATACAGGCACATTTTTTTTCTCCTCTGGTTTTTCATATCAATTCTCTGTAGAGTTTCGTAAATCACCTCCTTCATCTTATTTAAAGTCAGATTTGGTCAGATATATATGTGCTGGTGTATCCTGCTATAGGCGCATGTTTCAAATGAAGTGGGCCGCAGGGATGCTCCAGCCTCCTACACTATTTCCCTATCAAATTTCATTTGCGGTGTTTATGTCGAACGTCTCGTGCGCCCATTTGGGAGATCGTCGCCCAAGAGCAAATTATGGAGTTTGCCTAGCGGTTTATAGACTGGCATTGGAAGGAGAGAAATGCTGATGGCGGTTTTATGTCAGAAAGACTATGGAGCCTTGATCTGTGAGCCATGCAATGAGCTGGAATGAAACGGCTTTTAGTGCTGTTAATGTGTCCTGGCTCCCAGGAGCTCGTTCTGCCAGTACTGTGGGTCTTTTATTCTAATCAGTCCGGCCGCGGGGAATTCTGGGAGCCTTTTTGCCTCCTCTCCCCATCCTGCCTGGCGGAGACTCGAAGAATACAGATGAAGGCCTTGAATCAGGGCGTCACAGCGGGTCATTTCTGACACATATGCATAGAGATATTTCTCAACTGCTCTCGCTCAGTTTTGGTTGCTTTGATTTCTGTCATTGATTCCTAGGGCTGCTTAGTAGGAAATCATATGTGGTACGCAGCCTTTAGATTTTTGCTGATCTCTCGTTTCCTTGCTTAGGTGAGAAGCCATGTCTGTATGATGTTATTATGACCTGCTATGTTCAGTGGGCATTGGCTCAGGTTGTATTTTGATTGGAGGTAGAGAGAAGAGACAGTACTGTCTGCCTCGAGTTTTACCTCATTAATCAAACAGAGGGAGCAGCTGTTGCCTCCAACATCTTAACAGTATCCTAAACTAAAACCCTCCACAAACTACACCCCATTCCTGTACATTGCTGCCTCAGCAAGTTGTGCTCATACTCATACTCATACATTTGTGAAAATGACACTTGAGTACTTCATTCAGCCAAGCCTCTAATCAATCCCTCCTCCATTACACACAGCTGATGCTGTAATCAGAGAGAAAGTGTGTCTCCTTTAAAAATCCATAGCGCTAATATATGGGCTACATACTGTACACACCATAGTCAATGAGTACGTCTTGACTCATTAGTGTTACCAGATCTTCTCAGTAAATTAGAACAAGCCCATATTAAACTTAAAGGGCACCTATGGTGAAAAATCTACTTTTCAAGCTGTTTGGATAGACATATGTAGGTATAGTGTATAGACCGTCATATTGGGGTGATATAAACACACCCAGTCATTTTTTTTTTTCAATTTAACAACATAAAAATGGTGGACCAATTGGAGCGGTTTTCAGACCAACCGCAACTTGACGCTGGACTGTGGTTTCTCACAAACGTTACGTAAGACCTTCTTCTTTTATGTCCGTCTGTTGTCTGAGGCAGCCATGGGGGAAGACTGAGGCCTGCTGACAGGCACATGGGAATGGTGGGCGAGGAGGACTAGTCTTAAAGGCCCAGTACACAAAAACAGCAAAAAGCTGTTGAGGGCTATAAAATACAAACTGGTGAAAGCTATAATAATTAATCTGATGGGTGTTTTGAGCTGAAACTTTACAGACACATTCTGGGGACACAAAAAACTTATATTAAATCTGGAAAAAGGGGTAACCTAGGTGCCCTTTAAAACGAAAACAATACAAATAATGAAAAAGAAGCATGTAGCTCTTAAGCACAGTACTGTGCAAAAGCATTGCTTAAAATAAGTGGACTTGGCAACATTTCATGAGCTTGCTCTGTAGGTGCGTCCCAAATCCCATTCTTATGCACTATTTGACGCCATTTTATAGTAAAAATAGTGTAAGTAGTGCGTTCACACTGAAAACTCTCAAAAGAATAAGTGCACTTTAAATACCCGGATGATGCACTTGTTCAACTGGTAAAATGAAGTGTGTAATGATGGACACTTCACACACTCAACGGCCGCTGTTTTGCTCACGTAGCAGAAGGGGTGGAGTTTTCGGGTGCTCATGTTGGATTACTTTATTTATTTTGGATTGTGAAAGCAGTAATCTCCTACGAGAGCGATTATAGCGCCTCCCGATGGTGAATGCGGTAATACTCATGGCAGGTGTTATTTGGTAGTTTGGTCATTTATTTCACTAATTTGGCAACTGACAAACGTCATCTGGGAAACGATTTGAATTTCCGTTTAGAAAAAAACATTTGGGTGTTCCATTTGGGACGACACTACATACATATACTATGCTGTTGAGTGTGTAAGTGCATAAGTACATAGTACATAGTGTATAGTATGCCAAGTGACGCAGCATGTGAATCATATGTAAATATGTTACTCACTATGATTTGGCTGTGATTGCCGACATCTGTGTTTTTGAACAGATTGTTTGATTGAACAATTCAATTACCCATTTATGAAAGGAGTACATTGCTTTCTTCCTGAATTTTTCAAAAAGTTTTGAGCAAATGTTAACATCACTCATTAACTTGTTGCTTTTTTCTAGGTCAATATGTCTAGGAACATGCATAATATTATTGCGCCTACTGCCTAAAAATGTTTAAGTCTGAATAAAACTAAACACCACTTAAGGATCAGGTTACACTAGCAGCGACTTTGTAGCTGCCTGTATCTCTGGGTGATGATCTGCTGCAAACACAGGTCTGTGTAGGTCTATTTAGGCATGAAACACTTTGAAATAAATATAAAAAACGGCGGGATTCCCTTTCCTTTTCATTACAGGTGCAGTCACCCCTCCTATGCAATCCTCAACTGATTCTGTACACGCAATTTGAAGCGGAGCGAAAGTCTGGGTTTTGTTTTGTGTGTGTTTAAACAGACATATACACATAATAATAATAATAATAACAACATCTAAAGATATCGATCTTGGTGGGTTTTTTTTTTTTCAAACATAGCTAATTCGTCTTAAATGAGCATAAACAGTTTGAATCAACAATCGAATGCTTTCATTATAACGTTAGATGTGTGCCTTTTTAAAGTGACACTTCTGTTATTTAATGTAATCAAACAAAAAATCCAAATAAATGAGATTCATTCGTTGCTCAGAATGTGTAAGTTATACAGTGAAGAAATGAGATTGAGATTTGATAACTTGATTCTATTTCTTTATAATAGCAATTAATTTTAATAAGCTAAACTGTTGCTAATTTGCTATTGCTAATTTATATGCTGCTAATGTACACTATTTATTTATTTTTTTTGTAAATAATAGATAAAACATATTTCTGACCATTTAACAGTTTATTTAGAATGAAACAGCTCCATATGAACATATTTAGTAATTTGGGGATTTTTTTGTGGGGGGGCAGGGGGTTATTATGGTGGGCGTATCCCTTATTTTCACATCCCAACGTTGACAGGTATGTGAATGAGGCTTAATAATATTTGACACAAAACATCAGGCTATATGATGTATGCATCAAATAAGTCAAATTGCATTAACAAATGGCCTAGTAAGCAATTTTGGTGGATAAATATCACCTCATAATCGAAAGTTCATTTGTGCCACTGAAACTGATTGTACAAGCACACAAAAACAAACACTAAGCACAATATCTTATTGTAATAATCAGCAATTGTTTTGCTTAATTGTTTGGATTATTTATTTTAGTTTTTGGTCTGTATCGCACAGCCCTAGTGAATATTCAGTGTATCACTGAGGCCCTTGTAACTACAGTGTATTCTGGACAAGTACACTGTACTGTGTGTTTTTACTTGGCTTCGGTCTGGCTTGCACTTCACTGTGATTAATTATTCACAATCTCTGACCTGCTGTTCTTGAGCGGAGGAATAGCAGCTTCAATCTACTCATGCCAGCTCATGGCACCATTTCCAGCTACATGGAAAAGGAACTCGGCATTGAAGATGATCGTTCTCCAAAATGGCTTGGCCGTTGTATACGTTTTTAAGGTGGTATTATACCATACTTGGGTACGGCATGAATCTCTGTCGCTGCTGTTCACTATCTGTTTACAGTAATGTAGTATGCAAACTCTCATTCCTTAGCCTAGCTCTCACTTCCCTAGCATTTGTATACAAATGTCTTTGCAAACATCTTCATCCATGTCTGCTGCTACTCCAAGAGTTTATTGCTTAGCATCTCTCTCTCTCACTCTCTCTCTCTCTCTCTCTGCCCCCTATAGCAGTTTTCTCAGCTACTGTTGTTGAGCAGATCTCGCCTCATGTGGACCTCTGGGCTGATTCAAGTGCGGCTGCTCTTGACTCTTCATTCATCTGTATAAATAAGACTTCTCTGAATGCATCAAAGAGATACGTGTTATTGCTCTTTGGGGGGGTCCACAGGCTTTAACCGCAGCATATTTTTATTCCGCTCTGTATTTCCACCCTCTTTAGGCAGGGAGTGCGGTTCTGCTCTGTGATACATTATACTCGCGTAGCTCCACAGGATTCATGGGGAGCTCGTATTATGATCAATATCATCAGGAAAGGCAGCTAATTGGTACAGACTCCAGCTGAGCTCTGGCTCTTTTATGACCATGATTTAAAGGCACATTTACATTTTTTACACTACAGAGCAGTCACGGCTTTTTACAAAGTCATAGCTATCCATCTATAGGCCTATCTATCTATCTGTCCATCTTTCTATCTACCTATCTATCTATCCATGTATCCATCTATCTATCTATCTATCTATCTATCTATCTGTCTGTCTGTCTGTCTGTCTCTCAGTAGCAAAGTGGAACAGCTAGCCTAGCACTCGCTAACAACATGTTACATTATGCTAGCAACTGGTTAAAAATCTGTCAATACCAAAGTGTAACAGTTAGCCTAGCACATGCTAACAACATTACATTATACTAGCAACTTAAAAAATCTGTCTGTCTGTTACTAGCAAAGTTGAACAGCTAGCCTAGCACATGCTAACAACGTTACATTATGCTAGCAACTTAAAAATGTGTCTAGCTGTCTGACTGTCTGTCTTTTTCTAGCAAAGTGCAACAGCTAGCATAGCACATGCTAACAACATGTTACATTATGCTAGAAACTGATTAAAAATCTGTCTGTCTGTCACTACCAGTGTAAGAGCTAGCCTAGCACATGCTAACAACATGTTACATTATGCTAGCAACTGGTTAAAAATCTGTCTGTCAATATCAAAGTGTAAGAGCTAGCCTAGCACATGCTAACAACATGTTACATTATGCTAGCAACTGGTTAAAAATCTGTCTGTCAATATCAAAGTGTAACGGTTAGCCTAGCACATGCTAACAACATTACATTATGCTAGCAACTGGTTAAAAATCTGTCTGTCTTTTTGTCTGTCAATACCAAAATGTAACAGTTAGCCTAGCACATGCTAACAACATGTTACATTACGCTAGCTACTGGTTAAAAATCTGTCTGTCAAACCAAAGTGTAAAGCCTGTTTCACACCGCAAGCGTAAGCAGCGCGTGAGCAGAGCGTGTTTTTTCGGCGTCCAGATTAGAGCTTTCAGATTAGAGCTTTCATACCGCACGCAGAAGCAGCGCGAGGCGTGCGCGTCGCTGAAGCAGCAGTGCCGTGATAGTTTCGGTGCTGGGTCTATTTCTGCTCACGCTCAATTAAAGTGACAGTGCATTGACAATGACAAAAACACATTGAATGCCAGTAAAAAGTAGCAATTTGACCCAATAAATGAGTCAATAATATCAACTGATTTATATATAGTCAATCAAATGAACCTTAACGATTAAAAACTGCAACAAATATTTATTTAGCAAACAAAATGCAAAAAATTTTAGTATCAGTTTTGCTTAAGTTGCACACTAGTGTTGCAGGAGAGGGGGAATAGAAGTGGCCGCTTTAAGACTGCTATTTACGGGAGTTGTAGTCCATAGCGAAGGGTATTGTGGGTAGTGCAGTTCGACACGCATGCTGGATGATGTAAGCTCGCTGTGTGCTGTGCAGTTGAAGCAGCGGAAGAAAGTTTTATTCGGCTTTGTTCTGTTCACTCAAGTTATTCCACCCGGGAGCTGTTTGCACTGTGACAACACGAAATAAATAAAAGAAGGGCATGCATTGATTACTTCTGTCCGTCTCATCCTTTGCACAAGCATGAATTAACGAGCCTTTACTCTGCCGCTGGACATCGCTGAAGCCGAGAAAGTAACGCTAGTTTGATCATGTATAAATATCATTGTAACTATATTGTATAAATCAACTTCCGGTTATGGAGTAGTAGTGAGAAGACGCGAGATAACGACCCTCCCATAATTTTGAATATAAATCCTTTTAACTCGCTTAAATCTTTGATACACTCTTGGCTATTGAACACGTAAAGGTTTAACAACCGGAATAGCACCGAAAAAGAAGAACAGAACACAAGAAAAGGTGTATAACGAGGCCCAAGAAATGTCGCCGGATTCTGATAACGCAGATGAGGTAAAAGAGACTGAGGAGGAGGATGACAGCGAACCCACGAAAATAACCGAGACGAACCCCAGCAACGCAGATGTGCTACAAGCCATAAGAGAAATGGACAAACGAGTTGCAAATAAAATTGACGGCGTTATGTCAGCAATCAAAGAGATAAATGAACGCGTAAAGGAGGCAGAGGAACGCATTTCTGGAGCGGAAGATGAAATCGTTCAACTTAATGCACGTGCAAATTCCGTCGAATCACAAGTTAAGAAATTGATGGACAAGGTTGATGACATGGAAAACAGAAACAGACGGAACAACCTGAGGCTAGTGGGTTTGCCGGAACGAGAAGAGGGAGGAGATGCGTGTGCGTTTTTGGAGGACTGGATTCCAAAAATACTGGAAATGGACTCGAATACAACGCTTGTCATAGAGCGAGCACATAGAGTCGGCCCACAACGAAATATGGAAGTTCAGAACACAAGACGGATTACACCACCAAGAACACTAATAATAAAGTTCCTAAACTTTAAGCAAAAGGAGCAGGTGTTAAGAATGGCCAGGTCCAAGGGGGTGATTACATACAAGGAACACATACTCCGGTTTCATCTAGATGTTTCGGCTGAAGTTCACAGGTAACAAAGAGCGTATGATGGAGTGAGACAGAAGCTGCGAGAGAAAGGAATCGGTAAACATAGGATCATATATCCTGCCCGTCTACTTCTTACTCATCAGGAGAAATCAAGGGTGTTTGACACACCGGAGGCAGTCGAACGCTTCATAGAAGAATTAAAAGCAGAGTAAACATGGGCTCATTCCAGGTGGATAATAAATGCCAGATGTAAAATAATTCCGATCATCCGCGGAAGGTTATCCTCGTTTTGCTGTAAAGACTCTGTAGTGACTAGAAGAACTTGTAAAATAATAACTAACGATAGTCAGGTGTTGTTTTCTGCAAATGTGGAAAAGTGTGTTGATAGTTTATATAATATGCGAGAATAATGTTACAAATAGGGTTGTTTGTGACAACTATAGACAAAAGTACCTGATAGTTCCTCACGGGTGTGTGGACCAATCAGCGCCATATACGGAGAATAAGGGGTGGGGGGATACACGCAGTAGTATGGATGCTACTGGGGAAATCGGGTTGAATGTTGAAAGTTCTTTTGTAATAGAAGTGTTGTTCAAGACTGTTTATATTTTCTTTATTTTTTGCTTCTCAGTATTTAAGGTTGTTGAGGTTGTAAAAGGTAAAATACCCATGAATAAGAAATGTAACAAATCATGGGGGAGACAGGTAATGTGAAATTTGTAACTTGGAATTGTAGAGGATTGGGTAATATTAAAAAAATAAAGCAGGTAATGGATAGGATCAAATATTTACAGGCACACATAGTATTTCTTCAAGAAACGCACATGATAAAAAGTGAAACAATTAAGATTCATAGGAGATGGCAGGGGCAAGTGTTTGAGGCTTGTCACACTTCTAATGCAAGAGGAGTAATAACTTTAATTCATAAATCAATTCCAATTCATGTTCAGAAAGTAATTAAGGATACACTAGGAAGATATATTGTTTTACAATGTACACTTTTTTCAGAAAAGATAAATTTAATTAACATTTATGGTCCAAATGATGACAATCCTAAATTTTTTAATGATTTGTTTTTGTTAGTTGCTACTCTGCCTGGATACTATCTTATTGCAGGGGATATGAATTGTGTACTAGATCCTGTTAAAGATCGTTCAACAGGAATTGATAAAACACATACTAAAGCTAGGAAAGTGATACAGGAATTTATGAAAGATCTAAATTTACTAGATGCTTGGAGGGATCTTAATCCTGCAACAATATCATATTCCTGTTATTCAGGTATGTATCATACATATTCACGTATTGATTACTACCTAATTTCAGCACAATTGCTTAATAATATAATAGATTGTAGTTATCATAGTATAGTCATATCTGACCATGCAGCAGTATCTTTATCATACAAAACAAAAAAATTAATAAAAAATCCTAATAAATGGCGTTTTCAGATAGGGTGGCTACACGATTCAGAGTTTGTAGAATATGTTGGCAAACAAATTGATTTGTATTTTGAAATTAATAAGTCTGAAACATCTGCTTGCATTAGATGGGAAGCATTCAAAGCTTTTATTAGAGGACAAATAATTGGGTTTTGCAGCTCCAAAGCTAGGAAATCTAGGCAAGAAATGAAAAAATTAGAAGATCAAATTAAAAAACTAGAAACTAAAACTTTTCATAAAACCACAGATACAGCAGAAGCAAAAGAGAAAATTTTTCTACTCAGGGCTCGATATAATGACGTGTCAGCAGGTAGGGCAGCTTCAAAAGTTTTAAGGTTGAAACAAAAAGTCTATGAATATGGAGATAAAACAGGACGGTTATTAGCTTGGCAAATTCGACAACAAGAAACAGAACGTACAATTACAACAATTGAGAGTTTAACTGGAAATATAGTTGACCCAGAGGAGATCAATGAAACATTTAGAACTTATTATGAAAAGCTGTATAGTTCAGAGTGCTCACTAAATGTAGATATCCAGGTACAATTTTTAGATAATCTAAATATACCTCAGATATCCATTATAGAAAAGAAAAAACTAGAGGAAGACTTTACATTACAAGAAATTAGAGAAGCAATTGACTCTATGAAATCAGGAAAAGCTGCAGGCCCAGATGGGCTTCCTATAGAAATTTATAAGATGTTTAAAGAAAAGTTGCTAACTCCTTTTATGGAAATGATAATAGAGGCATATCATCAAGAGCTTTTGCCTACATCAATGAGAGGAGCTTTAATTATATTATTACCGAAACCAGGGAAAACAAACACAAAATGTGAAAATATGCGCCCAATTAGTTTATTAAATTCAGACACAAAAATATTAAGTAAAATTTTAGCTAAAAGGTTAGAAGGTACATTACCAAATTTAATAGGAGAGGATCAAAATGGTTTTATAAAGCGTAGGCAAGGATTTCACAATGTTCGAAGAGTCCTAAATATACTTCATGAACAGAGGGGAGAACAAGATACTGCTCTATTATCATTGGATGCCGAAAAGGCCTTTGATCGGGTTGAATGGTCCTATTTGTTTGATGTGATGGATAGATTTGGGTTTGGTGAAAAATACTGTAGGTGGGTTAGACTTTTGTATAATAGTTCTACGGCAGAAGTGTTAACAAACAATATTGTTTCAAAACCGTTTAGTGTATCAAGAGGATGTAGACAGGGTTCTCCTCTTTCTCCTTTACTTTTTGCCATCTCCATTGAGCCTTTTGCGATAGCAATAAAAAATCATGTGGAATTAACAGGAATTAAGATAGGAATGATAGAACATAAAATTGCATTGTTTGCTGATGACGTCATTCTGTTTCTAAAGCAGCTTAATACATCAATACCTGCTTTACTAGATCTCATCAGTACATTTGGAAAAATATCTGGTTACAAAATCAATAATTCTAAAAGTTCTATTCTATATTTAAATGAGAGTGACAGACAAAAACCTAATAAGTGTGCTGCAACCTTTAATATTGTTGATTGTTTTACATATTTGGGTATAAAAATTGTACCAAAACTAGAGGATGTTGTGCAAGAAAATTATGATCCACTTCTTGAAATTGTTAGTAGCTCAATAGAAAGATGGATGCCCTTATCCATATCTTTAATTGGTCGAATAAATATTTTAAAAATGAATATTTTGCCCAAATTTTTATATTTATTCCAGAATATTCCTCTGCCTCCCCCCAAAAATTTATTTCAAAGACTTAAAAAAAATTTCACTAAATTCATTTGGAATAACAGACGTTCCAGACTCCGTCTAACACTCCTGTATTTGCCATACGATAGAGGTGGTCTACAATGTCCTAATTTGCATTGGTATTATTGGGCTGTGCAACTTAGAACAATTATGTTTTATTTTTTATCTCAGGACTGCCCATCTTGGGTGGAGATGGAATCAATTGGCATTAAATCTGATCTACCTTTAAATTTGTGTTTATATTCAGCAGAATTTAAAGATCTTAAAAAAAGTGTTTCTAATCCCATAGTAATAAATATGATTTCCATATGGTTTGACATGAAAAAATATTTAAGTGCCTGCTATCCCTTATCTTGTTTCAGTCCAATTTGGGGCAATAAAAAATTTAAACCAGGTACGTTAGATGCAGGATTCAAGATATGGGCAGAGAAGGGAATTAGAAAGATAGCAGACTTATATGTTAACAATATTCTAATGTCATTTGAGGAAATTGTTAGTACATACAGTATTCCTGCAAAACATTTCTTTAAGTATTTACAAATAAGAGATTTTATCCTCAAATCACAAAATAACTCTCTAGATATGCCATCATTGTCTATTTTGGAAAAAGTAATAACAAAAGATTGTTTTAGTGAAGGTTTAATTTCTGCATTATACAAGATGCTGGTGTCAGGATCAAAGGAATCTTCAAATTGTAAATTGGAAGCTTGGAGATTAGATCTTAAGGAGGATATTTCTACAGAGGACTGGATGAAGACATGCGAGGAAGCTCAATCACTAACAATGAACACACGTCTGAAACTGTTACAATACAAGTGGTTGATGAGGATTTATATAACTCCAGTTTTATTGCATAAATATAATGAAAATATTCCAGATACTTGCTTGAGATGCAGGGACCTTAAAGGAACGTTGTATCACTGTATATGGGAATGTAAAGGTATACAGAAATTTTGGAAAGGTGTGAAAGAAATTATAGAAAAGATTCTTGAGGTTAATATACCAATGTCTCCTTTAATTTTTTTATTTCATTTATATCCCAAGGAGATCAAAATGAAAAAGACGGAGCATATATTTATGAATATATGTATTCTGCAAGCGAAACGACTTATCTCTTTAAATTGGAAAAGTATATGTGCACCAAATATAGGATGTTGGCTGACAGAGATGGTAACAAACATGTCAATGGAAAAAATAACTTATATATTAAGAAATAATTACACACATTTTGACAGAGTTTGGGGAGCTTTTATGTTATTTTTAAAAGGTGGTGGATTTGGAAATGTTTTACTAGATGATTAGTAAAAGAGGTGATATTTTATTTTGATGTAAAATACTGAGAAGCCTTTTGTTTTGTTTGTTGGTTTATGTTATATCTGAAACATTGAAATGTGTATGTACATGTTAAAATCTAATAAAAAGAAATTAAGGGAAAAAAAAAAACTATATTGTATAAATATTATTATAACTAGACCTACAACATCCTGACATTCAAAAACAAAATGACATGTCACAGGCGATTGTCTTCTGAGTGCACCACACATGAATGACACTCCTCATAGAGCGTGAGAAGCATACAGTGCTGTAGGATCTTTATAATTTGTAAAATAAAGACTTGCAGGTTAAGGAAACAGCATAGGAGGAAGTTGCCGCGGGTCTTGGTGCAGATGAAAAGTAAAAAATTGTATTTATATATATATATATATATATATATATATAGAGAGAGAGAGAGAGAGAGATGGGTAACTAGATAGAATAGACAGAAATAGATTGATCTGTGCAGCATCTGCCGAAGAACTGCGCGCTGCAGACGCAGCTGGTGTGAAAGGAAAACGCCTGCGTGCTGCTTCTGCTCTCCATACGCGCTGCGCACGCGTTGCTCACGCACTGCTTTTGCTTGCGGTGTGAAACAGGCGTAACAGTCAGCCTAACACATGCTAACAACATTACATTATGCTAGCAACTGGTTAAAAATCTGTCTGTCTGTCAATATCAAAGTGTAACAGTTAGCCTAGCACATGCTAACAACGTTACATTATGCTAACAACTGGTTAAAAATCTGTCTGTCTGTCTGTCTGTCTGTCAATACCAAAATGTAACAGCTAGGCTAGCACATGCTAACAACGTTACATTATGCTAGCAACTGGCTAAAGATTTGTCTGTCTGTTTGTCACTACCAAAGTATAACAGCTAGCCTAGCACATGCTAACAATGTGACATTATTCTAGAAACTGGTTAAAAATCTGTCTGTCTGTCAGTAGCAAAGTGGAACAGCTAGCCTAGCACATGCTAATAACATGTTACATAATGCAAGCAACTGATTAAAAGTCTGACTATCTATCTATCTGTCTGTCTGTCTGTCTGTCTGTCTGTCTGTCTGTCTGTCTGTCTGTCTGTCTGCCTATCCATCTATTTATCTGCCTGCCGTTTGTCTTTCTGTCACTAGCAAAGTGTAACTGGTCTAGCACATGCTACATTAAGCTACAACATGTTAAATCATGCTAGCAACTGGTTAGAATTATATCTGTCTGTCTGTTTATCTAGCTCGCCATCTATAATTTTGTTAAAAGGAAAATTAATTTTTTTTTTTTCTTGTTATTATGTTGTGTTACAGGGCCATATTGATAATCAGCTGCTTGCTTCCTGCTCAATGCATATGCATATGGCGTTTGCAACATGTTCCAGCTGTATGGTTTTTAAGTCAGGGAACCCATGTTTTAGACATTGCTCACTGATCTTGACCTGTCAAATTATGGGCTGTTTGATATGCAACCTGCAGCTCCTGTTTCAGAGTTGTCAGTCAGTAAGCACCAGCCTGCAGTAGTCATGGGGGAATCAATGTCCTTTGCAGCTGATATGAGAGGGCTATTTTTCAATGTCTGAACTGAAGGCATCTGAAATGATTTACTGTCAGAGTATTTAGATTTAGCAGATAGCTGCATTTCAGTCCCTAATGTAGTGATAACCAAAAGTACTTGATATAGCTGGATGTTTACAGCCAATACTGCAACCAATTTTCATGTTTATTTGTTGTCTAGTTTGTAGCTCATTCTCACTCCTTCTCATCAAGACCCTCGTTTTCCATCTTTACAGTTTCTTTTCTTTATGCAACATACACTTACCGGCCACTTTATTAGGTACACCTGTCCAACTGCTCGTTTAATCAGCCAATCACATGGCAGCAACTCAGTGCATTTAGGCATGTGGACATGGTCAAGACGATCTGCTGCGGTTCAAACCGAGCATCAGAATGGGGAAGAAAGGTGATTTAAGTGACTTTGAACGTGACATGGTTGTTGGTGCCAGACGGGCTGGTCTGAGTATTTCAGAAACTGCTTATCTACTGGGATTTTCATGCACAACTATCTCTAGGGTTTACAGAGAATGGTTCGAAAAAGAGAAAATATCCAGTGAGCAGCAGTTCTGTGGGTGCAAATGCCTTGTTAATGCCAGAGGTCAGAGGAGAATGGCCAGACTGGTTCCAGCTGATAGAAAGGCAAAAGTACCTTGAGGCGGATGGACTGCAACAGCAGAAGACCACACCGGGTGCCACTACTGTCAGCTAAAAACAGGTAACTGAGGCTACAATTCGCACAGGCTCAGCAAAATTGGACAATAAAAGATTGAAAAAGTTTTGCCTGGTCTGATGAGTTTTTGTTTTTTTTAGCTGCGACATTCGGTTTGAGGGGATCAGAATTTGGCCTCAACAACATAAAATGCATGGGTCCATCCTGCTTTTTATCAACGGTTCAGGCTGGTGGTGGTGGTGTAATGGTGTTGTGGATATTTTCTTGACACACTTTGGGCCAGTTGAGCAATCGTGTCAATGCCACAGCCTACCTGAGCATTGTTGCTGACCATGTTCATCCCTTTATGACCGCAGTGTACCCATCGTCTGATGGCTACCTTCAGCAGGATAACGTGCAATGTCATAAAGCGCAAATCATCTCAGACTGGTTACTTGAACAAGACAATGAGTTCACTGTACTCAAATGGCCTCCACTGTCACCATAACTCAATCCAATAGAGCACCTTTTGGATGTAGTAGAACGGGAGATTCACATCATGAATGTGCAGCTGACAAATCTGCAGCAACTGTGTGATGCTATCATGTCAATATGGATCAAAATCTCAGGATTATTTCCAGTACCTTGTTGAATCTTTGACACAAAAAATTAAGGCAGTTCTGAAGGCAAAAGGGGGTCCAACCCGGTACTAGTAAGGTGTACCTAATAAGGTGTGCTGTGAGTGTATATGATGCCATACCTTAATTTGGCATTGAGTTTATTACACTACTTGATGCTGGGCAAGTGGGCATTGACTTATTACCAAATATTACTCTCAATCTAGTGAACTTGTGGCACAGACGTATTGTTTTGAACAAGTGAAGCTGCAATGTTCACATCTGGTGTTTTTGAAAACAACTGTGGCTGTTAGATTTTTTTTCAATATCAGAGAAGTAAGGGAAATGATGGTCATTCAGGCCAAATTCACTTTTATTTATGCAGATCTTTGCACTCTTCTGGCTCTCTGCTCTAGGTTTAGCGGTATAAAGTGATTTCCCCCTCCAGAATCCCTGCCAGTGTCGGGGTGAATTGCAGTGTGAAACAGCAGATCTTCTGTTGCAGATTTCCCACAAAGACATGCTGGCTCATTCCGGAGGGAGATGGTTTGCATGCCTCATTTGAGAATAGCCAACATGCCCCATGGGGTCTAGCTGTGTCATTCTTCAGCGTTGCTGCTGAGGGGGACATTTGTGGAAGAAGGCAGAGAGCGCGGCGGACCCCTCCTCTACAGCAGGCAACGGTCGCCAGCAGCTCTCTGCTGCTAAATGCCAGGCTGATTTTTCTGACTCTCATGCTCCTTTGATTGATGGCTGCCTTTTAATGTAGCTGCCCAAAGCAAATCAAGGTTTTAGATGTATTGCATATTATTAGTTGAATATCCAACATGCATTCCAGTCAGCATCAATATTTAAAGCGTTCAGAGTAATCCCCCAATAAATAATTGAAAAGCTGGTCTTGCGTTTTGCCATGAATTTTATGTGGTTGTTTTTTTTCTATTTCTCTTGCATAATTTGAGATGTTGATCTCTGTTGGATGTTTAGTAGAATTTCATTCCGCAAATAGATCTGCAAAAGTCATGATAAACTTGTGCCGTTTGGCTTCTGTGGAGCACAATACTGCATACAATGAAAATCATTCCAACAAACAGCATTGAACGCAAATATGTATGGACCAAAGTTTGTTTTGCTTCCAGTTTTCTTGATTGTTGATTTGATTTGAACAAAAATCTGTTCTGTTTCTTTTTGATAAGTTCCCAGTATATTTCAACTCTCAGTTTGTTCATTGTTTTGTTTTATGTGTCTGTTGTTGTTGTTGTTGTTTTTTTATATTCTGTGTGTAGTTTCTGCTCTGCATTTCCTGTTTGTTAGTCTTTAGTTGTGTAAAGTAACAAATGACAAATACTCAAATTACTGTAAATGAGTAGTTTTTCTCAGGAATTGTAATTTACTAAGTTGTTTAAAAAGGTGTACTTTTATCTTCACTTGAGTACATTTTTAGGGCAGTATCTGTACTTTTACTTCACTATTTTCGTTCAAATTGCATCACTAGTTTATTTTTTCTGGTCTATGGTGATTGGCTGAGAAGAAAAATCTGTCCTGTGATTCCCGTCTAATCAAATCGCACATAGAAACTAAATCGCATCCTTTTGAACAACCTCAGGACATGGGCGCTTTATAAAGGCAGCAAACCATTTTGAAGCATTAAAAGTGTCCAAGAAGATGTCCAAAATCTTTATATGCAATGACCCAGAGACTGTTTAGACTGCCCAAATGGCCTTAAACAATCACTAAATGCGCTACAGAATGTTACGTTTTCACACACACACAAATTGCAACACATAAGCTGTTCACAGCGTAATACTCACTACTCTTAGTAGTATTTTAAAAAGGGCTACTTTTTACTCATAGTTTGAGTATTATTTACTACCGATATTTTTACTCGCACTATATTTTTGGCCAAATTATGGTACTTTTACTTGAGTATGATTTTTCAGTACTCTTTTCACCACTGTTGGTCTTTAATATTTAAGACCATTTTACCTTTTTGCATGTTTGAATAAACAGTACCCTAAATCAAAACCATTAAAAAAAAATCCAGGACATCACCAGCTCCATTCCAAATCAACTGCTTGCTTCCTGCTAAATGCAGATGGTGTTTGCAACATGTTCCAGCTGTATGGTTTTTAAGTCAGGGAACCCATGTTTTAGACATTGCTTACTGATCTTGACCTGTCAAATTATGGGCTGTTTGATATGCAACCATTTGAGCCAACCACCATCATTTCAGCCAACCACCACCTCCATGTTGCATGGAATGAGCATCAGAGGCTATAGCGCGGACAGCATGCTTTAGCAAAGCATGCAAAGAAAGCTTCACTAAGTTCTGTGTGAATCTGCTCCAGCTATTTACAGTAGTGTCCTGCTTCATCTTAGTGTGAGGATCCCCCATTTCTGCCTCCAGCTACAGGGCCCCAGACTCTATTCTTATTCCTCTGACCCATCAGCTCCACCTTGGACCTCCAGGCCTGTGATTTTCCCCTGGCTCTTCAACTC
This sequence comes from Danio kyathit, assembly GCA_903798195.1. Taxonomy (NCBI): domain Eukaryota; kingdom Metazoa; phylum Chordata; class Actinopteri; order Cypriniformes; family Danionidae; genus Danio; species Danio kyathit. Next base: position 28,722,247 of record LR812532.1, read on the forward strand.
CCTGTCTGCACTTTGGGCTTCACCTCCAGTGGTTCAGTCTCTGTGCTGGCATTGTAAGCCAAATCTGTAACACAACTCTTCCCTCTCTTAACCCCGCTGTGGGCCTCAGTCTTAGCCACTTTTTGGATTTTCCTTCTCCTGTTCCCCCTTACCAGGTCAAGATCAGACCAAGACCAGACTGCCTGAGAAATGTCTTGATAAAATATAATAGGACTTTATACTGTACTAAAAACACAAGAGTTGAAATAATGTTTTATGTCTTATAGGGGACAATTATACATTTAGATATACAACAACTACCCCTGTTTATGTGTACTGTTTAATTGAATAATGCTGTATTATAATGAACTAGAACCTAAAGTTCATTGACGAACTATGATGTTGGCTTGAGAAAGCCAACGTGACTGGGTTGGGACTCAAAGGCAGTTGACAAGTAGCACAGAGGTTGATAAGCACTAGGCAGTGCTTAAAATGTTTATGGCATTGCTCTGTGGTTGCTAAGCAGTTGCTAAATGGCAACGCTCGTGTACATGTTCGATCAAATGCTAATACTTAGTAGGCAATTCTAGCATATGTGATTGCACTTAGATAATCATTAGTAGGATGTAGCTAATAGTTATTAGCACTTGGCTTATCATTGTTACCATGCATATTACACAGGAAGTCCCATTTGCTAGCATGAATGAAACAAGCCAATACCCAGGTCCCTACGATGTTCTAATGTAGAGATATTGCTGTTTTCAAATTGTTGCTAGGTTAGCCTGTTTTATTGCTATGGGAACAATTGACAGCTTAGTGATGATACATCAAAGCTTCTTGCCAATATGAGTGATATAAATCAACCCCAATGTCTCTGTGACAGTCTCTATAAGTCAAAAACTGGACTTGGACATTAAATAAAAATGGCTTGCATATTTTACTGAAAATATAATGCTTAAGTGTGAAAGGGATACATGCATATCTTGCCAAATCAGTAAAAAAATATGGAGTTTAAGTCAAAAATGTCTTGCCATATTTTGAGAAAAATGATGCTTAAACATTATTTATTGGAAAACTATAAGTCTGATAAACCTGAAAATATAAAGCAACAAACTTAAATGCAGAATACAGCTTTTGGCCAAATTTGGGGCTTGTATAATTTTTTTATATGCCTGGATTATTCAAATGTATTATTTAACCTTTTTTTTTTTCAAAAAAAAAAAAAAAGTCTGATTGGCATGAGGAGATATAGCATACATCTTAAATGCAGAAGACACATTTTGACCAAATTTGGGCCTTGTAGCTTGAACAGCCTAGGAGGAGATAGGTGTGTTTTTGAGGACAGCCAACATAATGAGTGTATTGACACACTACACAAAACCCCATTCCTATGATTTGTCTCCCTTTAGCTGGTCTTATCCATTTAAAAGGTACTGTATGTCTCCTAAGTTAAAAGAGTACTTGGTGCCAAAGTCTCTAAAGTTGTTAGTTTTCTTCTGGTGTAGTTGTTAACAGAGCCGAGACAAGAAAACATGTGTGTATTCCCCACGTCTATTATTCCTCAGGCTTGAGAAAATCCTTCCTGGGCTTTGCTCTAAGAACAAATGTAAATAATCTCAGTTAAGCATTTCTGCCCTAGGATATTCCCTTGCCTTTCCTCTATCTAAACACTGTTCTGATGTATTGAGGATCCAGCGGTGGGAAATTGTGTTTTTGATCAATCTACTTTTGATTAAACTGGGTCAGTTTCTAAACAAACGTATCGTTTTATTTATCTGGAGAGAACGTTTGTTTGTGAGGATCATCCGTCTTATAGGTGCCTCCAATAAATATCTTTTCCAGCTCTAATTTTTTAACAGGCTGCTTTTCCTGGAGAACGGGCCTGTAATTTCTCAGCCTGCTTAATGTGCTGCGTGCCAGCCGAGAGCAGGTTCCATAATTCATCAGTCCGATGCCTATTACCTCAGTGCCAGAGCACGAGCCGACCTGCACCTGCTGCCGTGAGGCACATTAAAGACCTTAACAGAGGGCCACGTCCACAGCGCCCATGCAGAAGCGTCATACATTTCTCTTAACTGTTAAGAGAGATGGGCTATTGGCCTGATTCTGTCACATTTGTTTTCATTGTTCTTTTTTTATGTATTTTATTTTAAGTTTGTCACAGTCGTGTTTTGCTGTGTTGTCATACTGTATGATTCATTTTTCTCCTCGTGTGATCTTGCCATGTGGTTCCTCTTTAACTTCTCTCTTAGTAAATAGAGATCCGCTCATTTTTAGAGCAAGATTAATTGAGTCCTAGGACAACTCAATTAATTTAAAATGTTATTTCTATTTTTATTTTGGTCACTAATGATTATGAAAAACATTTATTGAGATAAAATGATTATTGCACAATTTTCCACCCCTTTTCCAGTTGTGTTTTTGCCTGATTTATTCCTCCACAAAGCACAATTGTCATGGAAATCAGTCTAATCATGTGACGTGACATTTGCTTGTTTTATTATAGTCTATTAGATTTATTTTTCTAAGCACATGAAAGAACTTTTGTTCTGTGCTTGCACTCAGCCTCAGAGACAGAACATTACACACACACACACACACACACACACACACACACACACACACACACACACACACACACACACATGTAAAGTCACCTTTTAGCTAAATGGTTGAATACATGCAAAAAAAAAAGTCAAAACCCAGCGCTTAGTGATTATCTACATAAACACTTACTTGTTATGTGATAAATAAACATACAGAGGTAAGAATTAAAATGCATGTGGAACAGTAAATCAGATCAGTGTGGCTCTTAAAGTAACAGTGTGTTATATTCCTGCTGCCGACTGCTTATCAATATTAATCAAATAACAAAAAGCAAGGACAAAATCACTCACTGCTCTTGACTGAATGTCTTTTGTAGATTAAATAAGAAACAAATTAAGTTTAATTCCTACAGTGAAAATGCTTGAAGCACTGTTTGTTTCATTTTGTATATTTTTATTTTATTCCTTTTTAAAATTATTATTTTCAATAAAGTTTGTGTTTTATTTTTAGTTACCCACTCTGCGGTGATATTGAGAATTGTGAAATTTCATGTTTTCTAAAATGTAGAAGTGTAATAACAACCTTGTTTACAGAAAAAACTAATATTTTTATTGTTATTTTGTAAATAAATCAATCAAAAACATTTTGGTCTTATTGTCCACTCTTAATCATTTGAAATAATTGTGATTACATTGATGACCAAATGAATTAGTTTAACAGATGAGTTAACATCCTTGTGGATGTTTACCTCCTTGTGGAATTGTAAATACAAAATTTACAATAGTCTAAAAAGTATGACTTGTACTGTATGAGCGCTATAAAACATCACATAATGTCAACTTGCAATTACATATACATGTGTACACAAAGCTTAAATCCATAATCAAATGTATTCTCATTACATACACTATACAGGTTAGGTATACATTACAAATACAGGTAAATGATAAGTTTGCAAGTTGTCTTCTCAAATCTTCTCTGTCTATCCTAAAATTGACTGGGGTGCTGTGGATTGTTTTGAAGTTGCCTAATTATAAATTTTGGACCATAATAAATGGTCAATTGAACCATGTTCACTTGCTTTGTTTTTTTGTTTTTTTTCTTTCCCAAACCCTTAATTTATCATACACATATTGCAGGGCCTCAGAAGCTTTATAAAATAAAATGTAGGTGGCTCTATGATGACCGATTGGCCTTGCGTTCTTTTGAAACTCACCCTCAAACTATATATCTTTCTCCTGCATGCATACCTTTGGTCATAATTATTGGGTTTGCAGCGAATGTGGTATACTGTACGGATATGTGACCAAACAGCTTTATTTCTGTCTCTTCCATAGAGAGTACATAGCTCCAACAGTACTGATTTTCACCTTGACATGATCTTCTACTGCACTCATGGATCTATATTCTTTTTTTTTTTCCAGAGCAAGGGCTTCTTCCTTCCTGACTCTTCATGTAGGGCAAAGTTGTAGAGTCTCTTTTGGATGGTCGGCTTCTGTACTTTGACACTGACTGAGGCAAGTCTTGTAGGACTTAGAGGACGTCCTGGCCTAGATAGATTGCAGGGGTTTACAATTTGTAGATGGTATTTCAGACAGCAGAATGATTGACTACAAAAGGCTTTGAAATGGCAGCCTAGACTGCATCAACAATCTTTGGCAGAGAGCTATTTTGATTTCAGCGCGATGCATCCGCACAGCTCAAGTTTCTCTCTGATAGTGCTTTAATCTGGTTTGTTTCTCCTGATTCTAATTTTAGACTTTACAGAGATAAAAGTAGCAGTGTAAATTGTCCATATGTAGACGTCATCTCTCTTGATTTGAGTTCTGATGGGAGAATTTTATGCACTTTTGTCTTCATTTATCATCGCCGCTAATGGGATTTTACAGTTTATGGTTCCATTTTGTAGAAAATAAATGCTGTTTTTTTATGATAAAATTTTTGCGTGTCACTTTTGTACAAGGGACTATAATCTTCTCTGTATCGAACCAATTTAAGCATATGTCATGTCTCAGACAACTCGTAATTACATTTTTTTTCAAAGTATCAAGAGCTTAAGGTTTGGCTGGTTAGCATTGCTCATTAGCCCCTGATTGTAAATAAAATATCTTAAGAGGCAGCTCGCCAAATTCTAACCTTACCATCCAAACCATCCAAATGTCGCAGCAGAAATCGAGACTCATTAGACCAGGCAACGTTTTTTCAATCTTCGATTGTCCAATTTTAGTAAGCCTGTGTGAATTGTAGCCTCAGTTTCCTGTTCTTAGCTGACAAGAGTGGCACCCGATGTGGTCTTCTGCTGCTGTAGCCCATCCGCCTCAAGGTTGGAATTGTTGTGCGCAGAGTTGGGTGTAACGCGTTCCACAGTAACTAATTAGTAAGCTGATTACTTTTTACATGAAGTGATTAGTAATATAATCAGATTACAATTTGCAAGTAGTAATCAGTAATTTGTGATTGATGACTTTTTAAAAAGTAAATTACCCAACACTGGTTATGCATTTAGAGATGCTCTTCTGCATACCTCAATTGTAACAAGTGGTTATTTGAGTTAGCGTTGCCTTTTCATCAGTTCGAACAAGTCTAATACTAATAATAGTACCTAATAAAGTGGCCAGTGAGTGTAGACATTAATTGTAAACATTCAAACAGTATTATTTACAGTTTAAGTAACTTTTTCTATTGCAGAAAATTTCTAAAAGTTATATTTTATACCTAATTTTCATTTATTTTATCATTTGTATTTTTCATTGATTGTTTTATATGCAAATAAAACAGATTAATATCAAATACAGAGCATTAACATAAAGACAGAACAGTACAAAATAAATAAAAACAATAAATAACATATACATTGATTAAATAAACCAAACCAAAATGCATATAAATGTTTTTAAATATTCTAAATGTATTTACTCTCACCTGATTACTTAATACATCCTTGCTGAATAGAATAATTAATTTCACGCATAAAGTGCTTCATTATTTAGAGCTATTATTTCTCTTTTTTTCTAAAGAACAGCATTTATTTGAAACATCATAAATGTATTTTTGTTTGATGAACTCTTGCTGAATAGAATAATTAATTTCATGCATAAAGAACTCCATTATTTAGAGATTTTATTGGAATATGCACAGACACACACCTAATGTTTTGCTTATTATTCCTCAGATTAGAAGGTTCTCTTCTGCACCGTCATTATGAAGGAATCATAGGCTGAAAATGATGCAAGTCTTTCACAGCAACGTGTTTAACTCCATCTGCTGTACTTCTGTATCCTCATTTAATCTCCATTGCGTGGTCACACTACATATGCAGATTCACAAAGATTTGCCTCTGGTTGTTTTCCGTTAGGGATCGAAAGGTGCAGCTTTCAAAGTTTTTCATAGTCTGCCGTGTTCCTTCGACTGCCATTAATATTTCCCTTTCAAAAGCATATCCTTTGATTTTTCCTCAGATTTTTATGCCATTTGATTATCATGGCTGTTCATTTACACACGCACACATTTTCTTAACAATGTAATTGCAATTAATGCATTTGCTTGTTAATTATGTTTTCATAAAATAGCAGTTATTGATCATCCTAGAGTCCTGAGTATTTTGAAAACAGCACACAAGTTGTAACTGCTAATTGCTGTAAGAAATCCAACTAACTTTACATAATTAACACTATTTATATAGAGCTAGTTAAATATGACCACTGCTTAGCAGATATTCTAATGAGAATGTTTGTTTACTGCTCTTTTACAGATATTGTTTTTTTTTTCATCAGACTCTTGATGATTTAAGTCATCTCTTGTAATATCTGAAAGCAGACAACAGTTGTAATAATAACACTTCCTCGTTTCTATATTAGTCTTTAATTAATCTGTGACATTTCTGTAAATATATAACTTGCTTTTTCTAAAGTAAGCCATAGTTATGAATTTAAAATAATAATAATAATTTGGTATGGCAGGGGGGCGTCAGGGTGGCGCAGTGGGTAGCATGATTGCCTCACAGCAAGAAGGTTGCTTGTTCGAGCCCCGTCTGGGTCAGTTGGCATTTCTGTGTGGAATTTGCATGTCCTCCCCGTGGGTTTCTTCCGGGTGCTCCGGTTTCCTTCACAGAATTGTATTGAATAAACTAAATTGGCCCTAGTGTATGTGTGTGAATGCAAGAGTGTATGGGTGTTTCCCAGTGTTGGGTTGCGGCTGGAAGGGCATCCGCTGCGTAAAACATATGCTGGAGAAGTTGGCGGTTTATTTTGACTGGGTGACTGCTGAAAAGTTTACATGCAGGATAAACCAACCCAAGTAATTGTGAATTGCAGAATTTTTGCCAAACTGGTATTACATTGCTATTGGCATGTTTTGCATCAGTTTACAAATGTGTTCAATTTTCTCAGATCCATAAAAGCTCACAGGTTTGAAGTCTTGAAGACAAATCATGCACTATGGTAAAAGTGTTTTGATGTGATTACATACAGTAGTATTCAGAGGTGGAAAGAGTAATAAAATCTTGTACTCAAGTAAAAGTACTGTTACTTACAAAATTTTTTACTTAAGTAAAAGTAAAGTTACATGTCTATAAATCTACTCAAGTAAAAGTAAAAAATAACTCATTAAAAATGTACTCATGAGTAAAAAGTAAAGAGTAACTATTTCTCAAAAGGGACAAGATGATATAAATCTCCAAATAGTTGTTTTTATTTAAGTAACTTAAAAAATTAAAGACCTATAACAAAAAAGTATATAATTATTTAAAATATTTTACAGATTATCCTATTTAACAATTTATCCAAATTCACAAATTCTAATGCAACATCTGCTGTGTTAGCTAAATGGGCTATATGCACACAGACTTTTAATTTTTAGCCAGGCAGCCCAAATGCTCCTGATGAGTTGTGTTTCCATTTCAAAATTGTCACCTTTAAGATCTGTTTTCTTTAAAAATCAGCGATCTTCACTGCCTGTTAGATATATGATATGAAGTGGCTCTCAGATCGGACAAGAAGCACTGCATTAATGTCCATTTCTCCCCGCCATGTCTTTAAAATATAACAGTTTGTTTTACCCCAGTATTTTGGTTGTTGCTAGATCAGATACAATTGCGGCCGGAAGTTAACGAGAATTGTTTATATTATTTATTAAACTTCACATTTGTTGTATTTTATTAACGTCTACCCCCAACCCAACCATCACAGTAACGTAAAAACAGTAGTTGTATTGAGTATTATTTATGCTATTTATTAAATTACCCAATAAATTGTATTTTTTAAAGCCTACCCCCACCCCCACCCTAAACCCAACCATCACAGTACTGTAAAAATATTAATTATTGTTATACATTCATTCATTTTCTTTTCGGGTTAGTCCCTTTATTAATCCGGGGTCGCCACAGCGGAATGAAGCGCCAACTTATCCAGCACATGTTTTACGCAGCGAATGCCCTTCTAGCAGCAACCCATCCCTGGGAAACTAATACACACTCATACACTACGGACAATTGTTAGCGTACCCAATTCACCTGTACCGCATGTCTTTGGACATGTGGGGGAAACCGGAGCACCTGGAGGAAACCCACGCCAACACGGGGAGAACATGCAAACTCCACACAGAAATGCCAACTGACACAGCCGAGGCTCGAACCAGCGACCTTCTTGCTGTGAGGTGACAGCACTACCTACTGCGCCACCGCGTCACCTATTGTTATACAGTGTCATAAAAAATGCTGCTATATTGATGTGCATAGCACACATCCAGCCGGCCGCGTATCCGATCTAGACTTTACCTCAGTATTTTCAATGGAATTTCTGCGCTAGCCTGTTGCTACTGACGGCGCTAGTGGTTACACCATCTTTCATCTAATTTTAAACTTGAACAACTAAATGAATGCTTAAGTCTATTTAACTGAATGTATTGTAACTACATTACAACATTGATGCTGTAAAAACAACCTTGTGAAAATCAAAATAGTCACATTAATCTTTCACCGGAAGTTTATCGTTGGCTTTAAAACTCTAACGGTGCGTAGAGCCCATTGTGCATAAACAATTTGCTCCAAGTCCCTGTTAATATCTAATCTTTGTGCTAACGAACATTAGCAATGTTACGAACACAGTTGGGTAAGTTACTTCCAAAATGTAATACAATATATATTCAAAGTTACTGTCATTTCTTTTTTGTAATTAGTTACATTACAATATTAATATCTCAGAAATGTATTACGCTACTTTTGTATTACTTTTAGGTTACTTTAACCAAAATAACCACAGAAGTATGACTCTTATGAATTAAAGTATGAATTTTCAATAGTATGTCTATGTTATCAGGGCCGGCGCGTCCATTGAGGCGACCTAGGCGGCCGCCTAGAGCAGCATAATAATGAGGGCGGCAAACGCGCCCCGCCGCCCAACCCAACATACTGACTTTCATCCGCAACATCAACACAACACTGGCATAATAGGGGTCTGTCATAATAGTGAGGGCGGCAAACGCGCCCCGCCGCCCTATCTAACGTAGAGGTGTAATCGGGCCATAAAAATTAGGCCCGATGGGGTCCGAGCCCGACAGAATTCAACCCGAGCCCGACATTTTGATTGACAGCTTTATAAAGCCCGAACCCGTTAATAACCCGACATTATTCAAATGTGCACATGCACTCAGCTCTTTTGCCTTTTTTCAAGAATGAGTCATTTATATGTTTTAACATAATTTATTCATAACAAACATAGGGTATAGGTCACTTGGAAGTCGGAACAAAGAAATAAAATAAGTCCTCTGTAACATCGTAACATCTCAGCACTCTAAATAGACCTAGGTACATACACCTAGCCTTTAAATTGGCCAGCACACCAACGAAAAGAAGTCTTTCTTAACAAATTTAATTAAAATAAATTCTAAATTATGACTGGTATTTGGCAATAACGAAATTAAGATAAAGGCTCTGCGGCATTTCTTTTGCCACTTCTCTTCACAATCTGGCATTAAGGCGACGGGGAAGCTGAATAACGAACGAATAATGCCAACATTAGCCTGTATACTCTGTCTACATTATGATTTTATGGTTTAATAATATTTATTTACAATTTAAAAACCCTTTACTCACCAAGATTAGGCTATGTGCTTTTGTGCAGGTATTGAATTCACTGTAAATGGCTTTAGCGCAGTCCTGCGCTCAGGATGCTGCGTACCGAACCTTTTACTGCAGCTGCTAGGCTGAGATGCAGAGTTCTGATCTGGCTAATTTTGCAAGTTTTGGGTTGGATTGTTTGTTCATCTTCTACCTGCCAAGAACATCCGTTTAATTTTCCATGACAGCAGTTTCAATGTAGCGAGTGACCTCGTCATCTTCCCTGTCAGCTTGCTGTACATACATTGCGGTTTAGCGCTCTACCGTAATATGCAGTGTATGAGTGACCGCCAAAATACCTTGGCGGCTAGAATAACCTTTCCTTCTGGACTGGCGGCTGACCTGACCACAGTCAAAAACTCGCTCTTTTTCACTTCTCTGTCATCATTTGTTTCACCTTTGCAGGGATGGATTTTAATGTTGTAACAAATGATTTGATTACTTTCTCGTGCTAATCGAAATGCATCACATGACTATTAATTTACTGCGCCAGCTAAGCCTCAGCACTCCCGCTGGGTCCCGCTGGGTCCCGTCGGGTTCGGGCAAAGATCTTCAGCTCTAATCCAACGTACTGACTTTCATCCGCAACATCAACACATACACCCCCCCCCCCCCCCCTCACTTTCGTTTGAGGGGCGGCGTGATAGTCCTTTGCCTAGAGCGGCAGTTCGGCTTGCTCCGGCCCTGTATGTTATCAAATACATTTTGCTATTAATTGTAATTATTCTGAGAGATTTTTGTTTGCAAAAGGAGTCTGACAACAGCCAGTGCTCCACACAGAGATCTGATCATTTGACATACTGTATTTTATTTTAAATATATATTCATAGCGCTTCACTTTTTCCACATTTTTTTGTTACAGCCTTGAGCCTTATTCCAAAATGGATTAAATTATTTATTTCCTTAAAATTCTACACACAATACCCCATAATGACAATGTGAAAAAAAGAGTTTTTTAAATTGTTGCAAATTTATTAAGAATAAAAAACCTGTAAAATCACATGTACAAGCTACTTGTGAAATCACATACTACAAGCTGGTGTAAAGGAGAGCTAAGTCCATCTGTTGTGAGCACATGCACCATCATTGATGGGATGGCCTTAGTAAGAGCAATAGAAAAACCTGTAAATGCATCAACTTTTGGAAATTATGCTGATATTTTTATGCAGATAGTGACTGGTTATCTACATGGGAACATTACTAGAGTTGATTTAGTGTTTTGTTCAGTACCAACAGAACTCCATAAAAGGTGAAACAAGAGCAAAACGTAGCACTACCTTAAGAAAGATTGGCACCTTTGTCAGTAGGGATATAAAGATACCTGCTGACTGGAAGTATTCACAGCCTTTGGCGTGAAGCTCTAAATTGAGCTCAGGTACATTCTGTTTCCACTGATCATTCTTGAGATGATTCAGCAGCTTCATTGGAGTTCACCTGATAATATCCACTGATTTTTATATAGTCGATCAAATGAACTTAAACTATTAAAAATCCAACAAACATTTGTTTTGGCCCAAACTACAAAAACAAGCAAATTTAAAATCGTTTTAGTATTGGTTTTGCTTAAGTTGCACACTAGTTCGATCATGTAAACATGTCATTATAACTATATTGTATAAATATTATTACAAAGGCCTACATCATGCTGACAATAAAAACTAAATGACATGATATAACAGGTGATTGTCCTCTGAGTGCACCTGAAAAGACATAAATGACACTTCTCATAAAGCTTAAGCTGATGCACTCGGTAGGCAAACGCCTGCGAGTTGCTTATACGCTATGCGCTGCGCACGCGCTGCTTCAGCTTTTTTTCTGCGATGGGAAAAAAAGTCTCCCCGCACTCACCCCGGTCAGAATCATATTATGTGCGCGCTGCTTTATTTCCGCATAGTAATGATCTTTATATCGCGGATCAAGTGCAGTGAAGTGTAAAATTAATAATGAGTCATATACAGTAGCTTACCTTGTCATTGCTGGAGTTGACAGGCATTATGCTGATAAACCTCCTAAACTCCGGCGATAAATCCAACTCCAGCAAAAGTAAATAGACAAGTTTACCGCAGATTTTTCTCACGCTGCTGCTGCAGTGACGTGGCTTCCGGGCGCGAATCCCTTATTCTTTTTCCGTTGCATTTCTTTATATATTTATTTTTTACTCAGTAACGGATATGATTTAAAATGTAGCGAAGTACAATACTTTAGGCAAATCATACTTAAGTAAAAGTAAAATTACAGATTTTAAACACTACTCTAAAAAGTACAAATTCTCAAAAAAACTACTTAATTACAGTAACGTGAGTAAATGTAATTCGTTACTTTCCACCTCTGGTAGTATTGCACAAGGAACTGTGCAATAATGAGTCTTAATGTGACAAGTGGGACAGGGCCCCAAGCCAAATAGAGCAAATGTTAAAGAGCAACACCTGCACCACATACACACACACCATCTCGTACTATGCAGCAGCTATATGGAAGAATAGAAGATAAAGTGAAGACATTGGAAAATAAGAGAGGACCAGGCTTGGGACATTTTGTTTTGCTTTTGTTTTTGCAGAAATTGTCCGTGAGTGACTTGTTTTCAAGATGTTAGCTAGTTTCCGCCACCTCCTTCCCTATTGACCTTATTCTGCGAATAGGAAGTGCGCTCGTTTTTGCAATTGTTTTAGAACTTCCGATTCAGTTTCCTATGGAGGAAATGACTAGGAATATTAAATGGCAGAAAACGGTCAAACTACTTCCTCTACAAACAAGTGTTTGCGTGACTCTAAAGACAAAGCAGAATAATATAATAAGAAAGTATTAGTTTGCAACATCAAGCAGCAGAACGAGCTGTTTGAAACAGCAGAACAAGTTTTTGTCTAAAAATGAATGGAAGTGAATGGGACCGGAAGTTTCACACCAAAAAGATTTGAATGGCTGCATCTGCTCGTACATAAAGAATAAGGTCAACACTTTGAAACTTGCTGCACTATCAAAGGTTACAAAAGAGATCACTGTGATATACAGCACTTTTTATAAGGTACATTTTTATTGTGCATTAAGGGTCAATATTGGTACCTTATAAAATCACATCTAGTCACAAAGATGAGTTATTTGAAACACTCAACTGTTGATATAAATTGAATTTAGAGTGGAAGTATATCAGTAAATCTCTGTTTTTAAACAGGGTAATTTAAAAAAAAAATTTAATAATAATTTTTTAGCTATTTTTTATTTGAGCTTTTTTCACCTTTTGTTGGGATAGGATAGTACAGGACATGGCACAAGTGCACAGACACAACAGTGAACATACACACAACACACACTGTGAATACACACCCTGTGAACATACCCATTGCTGCAGTGTCCGGGGAGCAGTTGCAGGATCGGTGCCTTACTCAAGGGACTCACCTCAGCCATGGTATTGAGGGTGGTTATTCTCTCACCATCTACAATCACTGCCGGTGCTGGGACTTGAACCTGCAACCTTCTGATCACAGGCCCAATTCTCAAACCATTAGGCCACAGCTTCCCCAGTGTCCATGTTAATAACAGAATGTTTACCATGAATGGTACAGTTATCGTACTTTTATTTCTGAGTGTGTATTGGTGCCAAAACCCAGGAACAATTACCCATTTTCCATCAAGGCAGTTTGAGTGCTGGTTTGGAGCGTTCCAAGTTTAATTAGTTCAAAAGCAATGGCTCTGAACCAGGAAAAGTGCTTCTTAAGTGGCAACAAAACTTTGCTGGGCTAGAAGTAAGAACCACTTGCATCAGAGGCTGAGACCATTTTTACTGTGCGCCACATTTAAAATAGCAGCAGAACATACTGTACTGCTGAAGACATTATCATTTTTTAATATTTAAATGAAAGTATGCTGTTCAAACAACTTATTCTGCCTTTTATTCTCTGTCCATACAAATTATGGTGCACTGCATGAACATGCTTTTCATTCATTCATTCATTTTCTTTTCGGCTTAGTCCCTTTATTAATCTGGGGTCGCCACAGCGGAATGAACTGCCAACTTATCCAGCACATATTTTACTCAGCAGACTCCCTTCCAGCCACAACCCATCACTGGGAAACATCCATACACACTCATTCACACTCATACACTACGGACAATTTAGCTTACCCAAATCACCTGCGCCGCATGTGTTTGGACTCTGGGGGAAACCGGAGCACCCGGAGGAAACCCACATGAACGTACATGCTTTTATCTTTCATAAACTTTCTCTATACAATCTAGGGTTTGCTGCATGGACACATTGAATTGGCTGGTGTAGGATTATAAAGTTATTGTTGATACCTTGTTTGTATTTGCACAATTGCCAGATTTATCTCTGCAGTGGTTCTCTAAATTGTGAAAAAGCTAAGCAGTTCTTAAATGTTCACCAGACAAACCAGCTTGAACCGGCAATAGCACTGGCCCTAAACCAGCACCTAGTCCATACTTGTGGAAAAGGCATAAATGAGGGACTAAACACTCGCCCTCTACTGACAAGTAAAAGGAACGAGCAGATTCTGCCACCAAGGATGCTTGAGGCTGGTGCTGGAAGATCTTCATAGTATGAGTGGATTGACTCTTTAGGATTTGCTGCTGTCTGATGTGATAGAAAGCAGGCAGTGCTAAAGAAAGGGGCTCAATCCTGCAGAGGTGCAAGACAACAGTAAAAGCCATCCATTGATAAAAAAACAGCGCTACAGCCTAAAGACTGGTTCATACTTCTGCGTCAAGCGATCATCATGACCCACTGCCTTGTGCATAGCCATTAATTTATACTTCTGCGTTCTGTTTGTGTTGCTCTGCAACAACACTTCCACAGCGCTAGCTGGCAGTAGGTTATGTTATGTTCCTCTGTATTGAGTTTCTTCGCGGGTGTTTTGTTTTTTTCTGAACACTACCTTAATGTACAAGTAGCTAAAATTGTCTCATTCAGAGGGGGAACCGGCAGACGTGCAACAACTTTAATCATACGGTAAACACAAAACAACAGTTTCCATTGTCACGACACTTGTAAACACTCGCTCCATCATGCTCGTGGCTGGATTGCTTGTATGCAAAATCTTGTGGCGTCGCATGTTGTTAGGACATTGTGTAAGGGTGCATGTCCAACAAAGTGTTTTTTGCGCTGCAGAAACATGAGGGCTGTTCTAAAAACCCTTACCAATAAGTGCATCTGCAACTGTTGGAGCTTTTAAAAAATGCAGAGTGCTCAGCACTGAGCTTAAAAAGCTCATCAGCACCTATCTACACTGCTAGTGTTTTTAAAAAGCAGTGCTTTCATTGACAACAACAGAAAAAGAACAGCACTCCTGTTTCTGCAGTTCAAAAACGCTTCAGGGGACATGCACCCTGAGAGACGAGTGGATCTCACCATTTTCAAGAAGCCAAGGTCTGTTCCCGTCCAACATACGGAGGCTCAAGCAAAGTGAGGGAACAGGAGGCTCATTGCTTAGCCATTGTCTCCATCCACAGGTGCTGCTGCCTTTGTGACACATTTGAGCTCAGTCTTGAGGGTACCGTCTGGTCTGCAAGGGGCAATGAGGGATTATGTGATGAGTGAAGTGGGAACGAAAGTAATGAGAGCGGAACAAGGCCAGTGGAACAAATATGCTCAATACGCTGCTTTCCAATCCCACTGAGAAACTTCAGAAGAGTAAAAGTATCAGTGAAGATATAACAGAAGATGAGAGAGGAAGTCTGAGACATTTACTGTTATACGTTTACTTTGCCCCCTAATCATAATATGTGTAGATGTAATTGGCATAAAGGAACAAAAGTTAACAGTGTTTTACTGCCTCTAGTGTTTGTCTCAGCAAATTTTATGGGATTTTGCAGAAAAATTAGTAGAAACCTATTTTTCTGTTGAGACTGTAGGTGCAATATTAAATCGTTATTAAAAGGTACTGATTAAGATTTACAGTCCTAGAATACACAGCAAAAGTAATGGCATTCATACAACAGTGAGCCATCTTATCTCCTGCCTCCATTGAGCTGCTGTGAGACAGAAATATCAATACTAACACACTCATTAAGGCTGATGATATGGCAGTCAGCTCTTCTCTCTGTACATGCTGCAGGTCCTGTCTCACTTGTGTTAATAAATCTCCAAGAGAGGCTGTGATCTGGACCTGTCGCCTGCTGAAGGGCTCTCACTTCTCACACACATCTGCCAGTTTATCCTCACACTCCATCCTGACCCTCCCTGTGAAACAGCTTCTTGTCTAGCAGATCTTATGAAAGAAGTTCTTATAAAGTTTTTAGCTTACCTGTTTTATGTCCTCTGATGAATTCCATTAACAAAGAATTCATCTCTGTCATGTAATATTGCTGACCTGAGGAGTTAAGAAAGAATTTTATAGGTAAGATCAATGCATTTCGCGCTAAATTAATCAGATCATCTGCGTTTTTATTTCATATTTTATACAATTTTCTTTTATTTCTTTTATTAATTTTTTTTTTTTTGACTAAATAGTTGATATAAACATCTAGTAAAAAGTTTGCACAACTTGGGCAGATTTTTAATGGACTTCCAGGAAAGTTTATTAGTGGAATGCCAGGAAATAAAGACATGTTTGCTAAGTACACTGTAAAATATATATTTTTATTAACAATTTCCATACTTTAACGTACTCTTAAGTTTTTACGATTGCATTATAGAACCTTGATCTCAGCTCTGTCGACTTTTGATGTTGAAAATTCACCTCTAAGTTTAACAAAGTGATTGTATTGAGTCCTGCATGCGGGGGTGAACCACTAAAATTTAATGTAATGGTCGAATAATTATTCGTGTGTATTTTGCGGTTCGGGTGGGTTGGTAATAAACAGGCACAGGTGGAATGTAGGTCCTGTAGTCAATGTGCAGCATTGTAGGCAATTATGCGGCAACTGATGGACAGCGAGCACTTGACTCTTTTCTCTCATCACAACTTGAATAAAGATTTAAGCTCATCATGGTGTTCATCATGGCTCTTCCCTGCATTACACCTAAGCTTTGATGGTAGCTTACCTTCTAATGTGTTGCAGAGTGTCACAATCACCAGCGATCTAACCCATGCAGATTGCTGGAGAACTACAAATCTGCCACCAAATGAACTACAAATTCCATAATACCTGTACTCTCACACCTGTTCCGGTTCACCTTTGATTGCAAACACACAGCTGAAGCTGTTCAGGACTAATCAAATGGGCCATAAAGACAGCACACACACACATTGTTGCGTCTTTGCGTCATTGTTGAGTCTTGTTTATCTCTCTGTGAACTTTACAACAAGTTTTCCTTGCCTTGCCTTACCTTACCTTGCCGTGTTAAGACCTGTGCTTTGTTGTTTTGTTTATTTACATTTTCTGCTGCCTGCCTTTTGACCTTCTGCCAGTTGTATGACCACGACTCTGGATTTGCCTGTATACATCTGTTAGCCCCTGTGTTGACCGTTGCTTGCCTGACTATTCTTGTTAATAAACCTGCATTTGGATCCACACCTCTAATGTCAGCGTCCCCTTTACATTACACAGAGTTTCAAAAGAGACACCCAAGACTGATCAAATATTTTTAGCTAGTAGCAAGTGACATTGCTTGTGTATTTTGCTATATCTGAAAAAAAAAAAAATTCTCAGCGTAATCTAGTTCTGTTCTTGCAATTCCAATGAGAGAGACTTCTGTGTTTGATTTAAAATTTGCAACGAAGTCTGCTGAAACTATTATTGGTTGATGACATTAAGTATTTTACGTATTTCTTTTATATGTCATTTATGAAATGTGTTAATGTATTAAAATAGTTGTTCATATGATATTAACAATAGTTATTTTTTATCTGTTAAATTATTGCGATAATATGCAATTCCCATATATATATATATATATATATATATATATATATATATATATATATATATATATATATATATATATATATATATATATATATATATATATATATATATATATATATATATATATATATATATATATACATACACAATGCCGGCAAAGTAGAACACGGAAGCAGCTTGAAGCGGAAAGCACAAACATGTCTGTGGTCTGGCAGTATTATAAAGTTGATAATGACATCATTGCCATAGCAAACTGTGAGATATGTAAACTTGGGATTGCCTGCCGAGTATTTTAAGTTGAGGTGCTATTTGTTTTTACTGTATATTAGATTTTTTTTAGATTTACTGTTGCACTGTCAACTGATCACCACCTGGTGGTGAGTTGGATCCGCTGGCAAGGGGGTAAGCTGGACAGACCTGGCAGGCCCAAGCGTATTGTGAGGGTCCTCTGGGAACGTCTGGCTGAACCCCAAGTCAGAGGAATTTTCAACTCTCACCTCCGGAAGAGCTTTGACCAGATCCCGAGGGAGGCTGGAGACATGGAGACTGAGTGGTCCATGTTCTCCGACTCCATTGTTAACGCGGCCGTGAGGAGCTGTGGCCGTAAGGTCTGTGGTGCCTGTCGGGGCGGCAATCCACGAACCCGGTGGTGGACACCGGAAGTAAGGGATGCTGTCAACCTGAAGAAGGAGTCCTACAGGTCTTGGTTGGCTTGCGGGACTCCCGAGGCAGCTGATGGGTATCGGCAGGCCAAGCGTGCTGCAGCCCGGGCGGTTGCGGAAGCAAAAACTCGGGCCTGGGAAGAGTTCGGGGAGACCATGGAGGAAGACTATCGGTCGGCCCCAAAGAGATTCTGGCAAACTGTCCGGCGCCTCAGGAGGGGAAAACAGCTCCACATCGAAACTGTTTACAGCGTAAGTGGGGAGCTGTTGACCTCGACTGGGGATGTGGTCGGACGGTGGAAGGAATACTTTGAGGATCTCCTTAACCTGACCGACATGTCTTTCATCGAGGAAGCAGAGACTGGGGATGCAGGGGTGGATTCACCCATCACCCAAGCTGAAGTCACTGAGGTAGTTTGCAAGCTCCGCAGTGGTAAAGCAGCGGGGGTGGATGAGATTCACCCTGTGTATCTTAGGTCTCTGGATGTTGTGGGGCTGTCTTGGTTGACACGTCTCTACAACATCGCATGGAGGTCGGGGACAGTACCTCTGGACTGGGCAACTGGGGGGGTGGTTCCCATTTTTAAGAAGGGGGACCGGAGGGTGTGCTCCAACTATAGGGGGATCACACTCCTCAGCCTCCCGGGGAAAGTCTATGCCAGAGTACTGGAGAGGAGGATCCGGCCAATGGTTGAACCTAGGATCCAGGAGGAACAATGCGGCTTCCGTCCGGGCCGTGGTACACTGGACCAACTCTATACCCTCACCAGGGTGCTCGAGGGTTCATGGGAGTATGCCCAACCAGTCCACATGTGTTTTGTGGACTTGGAGAAGGCGTTCGACCGTGTCCCTCGTGGCATTCTGTGGAGGGTGCTCGGGGAGTATGGGGTCAGAGGCGCTCTGTTAAGGGCCGTCTCGTCCCTGTATGAACAGAGTAGGAGTCTGGTTCGCATTGCCGGCAATAAGTCAGACTTGTTTCCAGTGCATGTTGGACTCCGGCAGGGCTGTCCCTTGTCTCCAATTCTGTTCATAATTTTATGGATAGAATTTCAAGGCGCAGCCTGGGGCTGGAGGGGGTCCGGTTGGGGGACCACAGAATCTCATCTCTGTTATTCGCAGATGATGTTGTTCTGTTGGCTTCATCAAACATGGACCTTCAGCATGCACTGGGGCGGTTTGCTGCCGAGTGTGACGCGGCTGGGATGAGAATCAGCACCTCCAAGTCCGAGGCCATGGTGCTCCACCGGAAAAAGGTGGTTTGCCATCTTCAGGTTGGAGGAGAGTCCTTACCCCAGGTGGAGGAGTTCAAGTATCTCGGGGTTTTGTTCACGAGTGAGGGAAGGATGGAACGTGAGATTGACAGGCGGATTGGTGCAGCGGCAGCAGTAATGCGGTCGATGTACCGGTCCGTCGTGGTGAAGAAGGAGCTAAGCCGAAAGGCAAAGCTTTCGATTTACCGGTCAATCTACGTTCCTACTCTCACCTATGGTCATGAGCTTTGGGTCATGACCGAAAGGACAAGATCTCGGATACAAGCGGCTGAAATGAGTTTTCTTCGAAGGGTGGCAGGGCGCACTCTAATAGATAGGGTGAGGAGCTCTGTCACTCGAGAGGAGCTCGGAGTAGAGCCGCTGCTCCTCCACATCGAGAGAAGTCAGTTGAGGTGGCTCGGGCATCTGTTTCGGATGCCTCCTGGACGCCTTCCTAGGGAGGTGTTCCAGGCATGTCCCACCGGGAGGCGGCCTCGGGGAAGACCCAGGACACGCTGGAGGGACTATGTCTCTCGGCTGGCCTGGGAACGCCTCGGGATCCCCCCGGAGGAGCTGGAGGAAGTGTCTGGGGAGAGGGAAGTCTGGGGTTCTCTCCTAAGACTGCTACCCCTGCGACCCGGCCCCGGAAAAGCGGCAGAAAATGAATGAATGAATGTTGCACTGAAGTCCAAAAGTGAAGACATGATGTTGTTTATTGCTTGATTGTTCAAGCTACCTCAAAGAAGTTCTCTGTTTGTTAACAGAGTTGTTAAATGTTAAAATAAGGTGAATGAAAAATAAGAAATGACCTGGATCTGTTTCTTCGCTTTTCTTTATTCTATTTTTTTATGTATAATAGAAGTATCAGGTTTCAATATTGGCAGATACTCAAAATCAAATGACTCGGACTCGAGGGCAAAAAAACCTGATCGGGACATCCCTAATATTGGTGCTGCTGTCGGGTGAGAGGTTGGGTGTTCTTTAATTTATTGCAGGTGTGGGTTTACCAAAAAGGACCCATGCAGGCCTCTGATATAGTGTAAAAGAAAGAATATATAGAGAAATAAGCCTGTATATTAACAGAAAATGTACTGGCAGTTTATTACAAGGCATTTGTAGCATAATGTACAGACTAACCCAGACAATATATCACTTTAAACTATTAAAATGTTAATAAAAGTCATTTTAGAACTTTTCCAGGTTAAATGTAGTTGGAAAAAAGATCAAGATCCCATAATACATAAATAGGGGTATTTAAAAATAAAAATAAAAACATGAATCACAAAATACATAAAGCTGCTAATTAACAGTTTTTTTTAATAAGCTTTTTCCGTGCCAAACCGTTTTTACATAATTGATTTAAAAGCTGCATTAAAGGCATTTTTAAATGGTAAAAAAAATGTTTGTTTTGTCTTTTCATAGGAATGTAAGATTAAAAAAAAAGCCTAAAATGTGTTTTTTTGCTGAAAAGTATTATGCATTTATTTATAGTGTGATTTACACATCAGATCTTTACTTTTAGACATGTTTGCTTTTTTGCATCATCTTCTCTCATTATGCTTTCCAAGATGGCATACTACAAAGACGTTTTATTTATTTATTTATTTTATTTCAATACAGCATAGACAGAATGTAGACTGTAAATCCACCCTGAAATGGGTTATTCCTTTCTTTCCTTGTAGTGTGGTGCATTTTCTCACTCAACTTTTTGGCTACTCCTACACCACCACCCCCATGCCAAAGACTTGTTTATATTGCATGGCTGCAAATAGGGAAATTTTTTGAAGCATGCTAGTGGAGTGCTCTTAGTAAGGTTAGACAGACTTATAAACTCTCCACAGGTGCAGGAGAGACCGCAGAGAGTGAGGGCTTCGTCATTTCCATTTCAAAGAGCTCCATGCTGTCATGCAGCTGTAGTCTAAACCAATACCTGTAAATGAAAGCCAGTGTTCACTTCTTTTTTTGCCCACAGATGGACCACTCGCGCATAGTAACAAGCCAAGGCAAACAGCTGGGGGAATGAGTCAGTAAAAACCTATTCATTCGGAAAGCCTTTTAAATATGTATTAGACTTATTTGTTTATTTATTGTGGAGAGAGAATGTTTAGCTCTCATAGCTTTAATTTGTGCGCAGCGTAATGGTACCAACACACAGGCTAAAGTGGCTTTTATTTACTCAGTCCTTTGTGATGTCCTCTTTGTGTTTCTACAGATTTTGACCCCAGCCTTGGTATGATGACTGGCATTGCTCCAATGAACCCCATGATGCCCGGCCTTGGGATTGTGCCCCCGCCAGTTTCGCAAGACATGCCTATAGTGAAGGAAATCATCCACTGCAAGAGCTGCACACTCTTTCCACCAAACCCCAGTGAGCATCTCTCTCTTTTTATCTCTGCTGTGTGCCAAAGCTAGTGAGCTGACTAGTGAGGCAGTATTTTTAGGTGACCCGTGATACCTTGTTTTGGCAGACCACAAAGACAGGATCTCCCACATTGAGAAGGCAATTTCAGAATGTACTGCAAGTTTAATTATGTTGATTATTAATAACTTAGATTTTAATACAATGCTGAAAATTACCAATTAACATGTATTTTGAGTCATTGTGAGTTATCTAGTGCATGGGGGAATTTTAATGCTTATTTGAATTTTGTATTATTGAATTACTGAATGTGCTCTACTAATATCAAATCTCAAAAGTATATTTTGAAAAGCTGCCTACTGAAATAATAATGAAATAAAACATCCTCTAACTGCACCCAAGTACACATACTTTGAAAAAGTGCACATTGTAATAATTTCAAATTAAAAGTTTAACTTTAAAGTACACTTTACATTTTTATATGTTGCTGTATTTTAAATCAGTACACTTTGTGTTTTTTGGATGTGCATTAAATTGCAAACTTTGTCATAATGAAATTTGTTTCCACTTTAAATTGGATGGCCTAAACTACTATGTAAAATGTAATGTGTGTATTTATATAGCGCATTTATTGTGTATGGCCATACATCCAAAGTGCTTCACAATCATAGGTCTCTCCACACCACCACCAGTGTGTAGCATCCATTTGGATGGTGCGACTGCAGCCACAGGACAATGTTGCCAGTGTGCTCACCACACACCAGCTATAGGTGGAGTAGAGAGACAGTGATAGAGCCTATTCGGTGGATGGGGATGATTGGGAGGCCATGATAAGTAAGGGTCAATAGAGGGAATTTGTCCAGGACATCGGGGTTACACCCCTACTTTTTACGAGAAGTGCCATGGGATTTTTAATGACCACAGAGAGTCAGGACCTCGGTTTAATGGCTTATCCGAAAGATGGCGCCCACTGACAGTGTAGTGTCCCCTTCACTTTTTTTCCTGGGACATTAGGACTCACACAGACCACAGGTTGAGCACCCCCTGCTGGCCTCACTAACACCACTTCCAACAGGCTCAGCCCTGATTAGCTTCAGTGAGTAACCTGTCTTGGGCTGCAGGGTGATATGGCTGTGGCCCATATGTAGTTGCATCAAAAAATGAATGCAATGTACTAGAGGTTTAACAGTACATGGTGCTATGCTATCAGGGTTTCAGGGTTTCTGCTGGGTCTTAAAAAGTCTTAAAATGTCTTAAATCCCAAAAACTAAATTTTAGGTCTTAAATTTACTGAAATATGGTATTGTAGGTCTAAAATCTTTTTTAAAACATGCCTTAATTTTCCTTTGTTCATGTATAGCTACTCAATCTGGCCAAAACTCATACAATCACCAACAATTCATCTCAATAAAACTTTAAACTTTTTATTTAAAAAGGTTATTTTCAACTCTATTTATCATAATAGTTTAATTATTGTCCTGACAATAACATTTGTTTAAAAGTTGTCCTCGTATTTACTGCTGAGGACACCGACTTGGACAAAGTGGAGACCCATGTACACAATTAAAGAAATATGTTTGTCCACCAGTCATAGGTTTTACACTGATGTATAAGTTACAATTTTGAATTTAAAACAATTTAATAGTTACAAAACTAAAAGGAACAAATTATTGCTTTGAAAACTGGAAAGGAATATTTGAACCTTTCGGTTTACACTGATGCCCTGTTTTTCTTGACTTTATTGGTGATAATGGTCAGTAATGTTGGACCATTATTACCCTTTTAGCATAAGTATAGGTCAGAAACTAGCCAGACAGTAATGTGTGAATTGTGGAGCAAGCTAAATCTAAAAATCTTAATCTATTTTTTAGTAAGTGTGCTTTTTTTTTTTTGCTTTTATTCTTGCCATAATAAAGAATATATTTGTAGAGCAGCCCATGTTCAGTTGTCATTAATATTTTAATAAACTTTAATAGGTAAAACTGTCCGAGATATGAACAAAAGCCAGTGATGCATCACATTTGATTTAAAAAAATATTGAATGGTTATAAAGAACCTTATAATCATTAAGATAATTTATAAAAACAATATAAATAATTAGTTAAAAAATTGTGAATGATATTAATGGCATGACGTAGTTCCAGAAACTTTCTACTTCTCTATTTATCTGTCTAATTTTACGGTCAGTTACTTTTGACCGCCCCCTGTCATTTTAAAGAATATCACAACGGCGAACGCGGCAAGTATAAAAGCCTCGTCCGTGTCGCTTGGTGCGCACGCAGTCAGCGGAGGCGCGCGATGCGGCGCCAGGCGAAAGTATAAATCCAGCTTAACGCCTCAGTATATTGATGGGAACTATATGGATGTTTTCACACCTGCCTTATTTAGTTCGGTTGAATCGCATTAGAGTTCGTTTTCCCTCTTTGTGCGGTTCGTTTGGGCAGGTGTGAATGTAGCAATCACATTTGAGTTTGCACCAAAAGCAGACCAAAAAAGCGTAGTATCCTGGAGCGGTTCATTTCTGGTGAGAACATGATCCGAACTAGAACAGACACAACCGCAAAAAGTACTGCGCCTTTTTGGACTAATCCAGCTGCCGTAGTCTGTATGCTTATGGGATGCCGAGGAAAAATATTTTTTGACAGCGCTTTACCAACAATATTAAACAGAGAGAGAGAGGGGAAAACATTACCTGATGGATCGCTGCTAATATTTCCGGAAGATGACCATGTCGAAGTTTAGCAAAATTATTTCATGCCTCCTCCTGAAGTGACTTGCGATGCGCCTTCACCGTATGCAACGCATTAAAACATTGTTTTCCGGCTGCAGCCGCACTTCATTCTCGAAATGTATAGTTTGTCTACAGTGATGTATTCAAACTATATAGTATACTATGACCTGGGATACAATCAGCCAGCGCAGTCGTCCCTCCATAGTAAAAAGTGACATTTTGTGTCTGCCGGTTTGTTTACTTGCAGGAAAATGCCAATGGAACTCCCGCTTGTTAATTTTGACCAAGCAGTTAAAAAGCAGTTTAGAAAATACGTTCAATAACATCTGGCCAATGAGTGATGTGGATTTTGTCACATGTCTGCATTTTGGTTCTTTACAACTGGTTCAGACCAAAGCAATCAGTGTGGTGTAAAAACGGCAGAAAACGCCACACCAAATTAACTGAACCACAGATGTGAAAGCACCCTATACTGCTCAGTGAGCGCCATCTTTTGGTTGAGTCATTAAACCGATGTCCTGACTCTCTGTGTTCGATAAAAATTCCAGGATGTCCTTTGAAAAGAGTAGGGGTTTAACCCCGGCATCCTGGCCAAATTTGCCCACTGGCCTGTGTCCATCATGGCCTTCTAACCATCCTAATCATAACTGGCTTTATCACTCTGTCTCCTCTCCACCAATCAGCTGGTGTGTGGTATGCTGTCTGCCACAAAATGGCTGCTGTCACGTCATCCAGGTGAGGAGAATACTGTATCATAAAAAAATGCAGTGCTGCAAAAGATGCAAAAAAACAGACGGACCAACAAAGCCCATTGGCCAACCATTTGCTTGGTGTGTCCTAGCCCTCAGAAGGCAACTGCTTTCATAGGCCAAATACAGCTCGCTAGGTTTAAGGAAAACGGCCTAATATCTCACTCCATTTAACATGTATGCAATGATAAGCAGTATTTGTAACCCTCATGCATTTTAAATGACATTATTGACTGGAGCAATGTGATCTGAAATGCTGACCTGATGAAAAGCGGCGAGCAGCCAGTATCTGCCTAAATATTATAATTCTGTAGAGATTTTGATCTCCACAGCCCAGTCACCTTGATGAGATGCAGATCCGATTTTAAAAGCCAGCTGCCACTCAAAGGCTTCAGACTGACGCCTGATGGAAGGCCTGTGTTTTTATTTGAAAGAGGAGCTGTCATATTTACCCTTATATCCCAGCAGCTGAATAAGCTCATCTGAATTCGGCTGCCATCAGAGAGAGAGAGAGAGAGAGAGAGGTCAGATAGAAGAATGAAACAGGAGGGGCGGCTGTCCAGGGGGATTGGGGTGCAACTCTGACTGTAATTGGACAGTTGACCTCTAAGGAGACTGAGGTATTCTGGCATGTAAAATATGCCACACAGCAAGAGGAGGGTCAGAGGAGACAATGATTACCTGAGAGAGTTTGTGTCCTTCAAGCAGCTGAGTTTTCTGCCTGCTGGTCACGCGCCGCATGCACATCTGTAATCACAGGTTTGATGCGCTCATAACGCTATGGTCAGCCTCACCTGAAACGTGTCCTATAACCTGCCTGACTAAAAGAGAGTGACGGGCTGATACACCTCCTCTGCCAGCTCTGATAGTCAAATATATGATGTGAGACGTTGATTGATGCCAAAGCTGAGGTATGAGAGGAGCATTTAAGAACACAACATAGCAGCTAAAGCCACGGCCACACTAGAGTTTGAGTATGCAGAATTCTGTCATACGCCCTGTGAAAAGGTCAAGATAAAACATGATGATTACACATTGAGTATGTTTACTTGGACACCAATTATCCGATTTTAATGCGATTAAGACAATACTCTGATTAAAGCCGCCTTTCCACTGCACACGACATTCGGACACGACCGTCGTAATACGCCCCCTTGTGGCAGTCTCACAGAACTTTCAGTTTTGTCGTGCCCCATGGGAGAGAATCTGGATTCTCGTGGTGTCCGAAATAAAGAGTGCAAAAGCAAGAGCCTTTATTCTCCGTGCGTTTAACAAGGTTGAATGAATGAATACTAGAAACTCATAGACCGCTAAAACTTTTGGAGGGAATGTGGAGACAACATTAAAATATAATATTTTTATTACTCATTTATGGAAAGAAATGTTTTTTTTTATATATATAAACTTTTTTTCTGATTCCAAAAATAATGAAAAAAACTACTATTTCTTATCTCGGTCGCACAAACCTGCTTGAACAACACTGGAATACATTACATCCGGTCGGCTGGTCGCATACGGTTTAGTCGCAGGAATTCAAATATTTTAACAGATCCGCAGCTCAAATCAGATCCGAATTTTCCGCATACGGAGATGATCGGAACTCAGCTCTCGGACTACTCTCCATTGGAAATGAATGACTTCCGGTCTGTTGCTTGTCGTTTGTCATGTGCGGTGGAAAGATGGCCTAACATGTAAACAGTGATTTTAATAACCTTAATATGCCTAAAGTCATAACTGAACTAAACAGAAATTGAATTAAGGGAGTATGCTGATTTTAGTCACATTATTGAAATGCAGGACAGACATGTTAACACCTTAATCAAACTATTACCGTCATGTAAGACTTTTGCCTTATTTTGCGACAAGGAAGTCTGTACACTCACATCTGTTTCACACTATTCTCTGTACCTACAGTACTGAGTCATTGAAGGCACACAGACACACAAATGCTGTTTTTTTTCCATTCTGTATGCGGTATCAAATTCCATTAAAACGACACTTTTCCAGCAGTTTAT
Organism: Danio kyathit; assembly: GCA_903798195.1. Lineage (NCBI taxonomy): Eukaryota > Metazoa > Chordata > Actinopteri > Cypriniformes > Danionidae > Danio > Danio kyathit. The sequence goes on from LR812532.1 coordinate 28,749,475, forward strand.
ACTCGCATCCAATATCTCATTTGTCACAGGGGGCATGCATGAAATGTTCCTGAATGAAAGTGAAAGTGCCAAACTGTAGTTAAAGTCGAAACATTAAAAATGAAACACCTGAAATTAAATGAAACTCCTGAGGAAATGTGGATATTGTGGTGACGCAATGACGTTAATCGAATTATGTGCTATAACATGTAAAACAGGATCATGAAAGGAACATTCAAAAACCAACTCATGTAAACACCTTAATCATATTATTGTCTTATTCAAATTTAGTGAAATAATTCAATTACTGATGTCCATGTAAATGTAGTCATTGATAAAGCAAGCAATTGCTGCATATTAAAATTTTCTCTACAGAGAGGTCTTGTTTTGATTATCTATTGATCTCACGCAATCACATGATGTGATTTCACCGGTCAAAGTTCATCAAGCTTGAACTTTAGAACGCAGCAACATGCGAAACCTGTCACATGAGCTTGTGTTTCAAGTCTGCTGCATTCACATTTCTATGACCCAAAAAGTGTAGTGTAGAAGATTTATTTAATGAAAGCAGTGAGAGCAGCTTATCATCAAAAAGCCATAGCCACATGTGCTTGTGTATTATTTTAATGTATTTTAAGTTAATCAGGTTTCAACATTTTTTAAAGTTATACGTATTTTAACTTGATGTTAAGTTTAATGTAATTTGAAATGTCTTGTAAAGTTAAGTTGATTCAACTTTAAAATTTAAGGCAACAAAACTGTGCAGTGGGTAAATTTACTGTGCAGTGGGTAAATTATTGCACATAATTTTGTGAAATGTGAAATAAACACATACTTACAGTATACTTAAAGGTGCAGTATGTAAGTTTGACACCCAGTGGTTGAACTAGGTATTGTATGCCTAGTTCAAAACACATGCAAGCGCAGGTTGCCAGATTGACAACATCAACAGGAGTGTGTCTGAAGGAATTATTAAAAGGACTTTTCATATTAAAAGGAAATATTCCATATTATTTTTTTGCAGCTCATCAATAGAGAACTGTCAATGATTACCTCAGATACACCTCATGTAATTTATTCTGTGTTAAATGCTAATATTGTCAGTTTGAATACTTTTTTTATGTCTGTTACTGTCCACTGGAGGTCACAATGAATCAAATGTGCGATTTTCCACAAAGGCAACCCGGGGTGGTGAAATATAATGGGCTAAACTGGCACTGGGCGGGTTAAAGGGACCAAAACAAAGACAGATGTTCCGGCACAGAAAGCACATTTTCAAAGCAGAATATCTGAATTTAGCATTGTTTTTCAGATAAACAAGAATGTTCACTGATCAAGTTTCTTAAATATCTGCAAACATATCATTAGAAAAGTCAAAACTTAGTTCACCTAAATGGAAATATACTCACAATTTACTTTCTTCTGTTGAACACAAAACAGGATATGTTTAAAGAAAGCTGAAAACCTGTGTCTGTTAACTTCCATTGTAGTTGTTTTTATTTTTCCCACTATAGAAGTAAATCGTTACATGTTTCAGCTTTCCTCTAAATATCTTTTCATAAAGGTTTTTAACAAGTAAAGCTGCACAAATCATGACAGAATTTTAATTTTTGGGTGAACTATGCACTTAACAAAACAAATACATTATATAAGGTCAATTACAGTGGATAAGATTAGGTGAGGGGCTAAGTATTATAAGGATATCACAAAATTATAACCCAGTTTATGTAAAAACTAAAATAATGTACATAGTTTGTGAAAAGGGACTGTAAGAGTGAGTGGTACCAAAATATCTTCATGAAGTTTGCAAAAGAACAAAGCCTGAAGGCCAAATTGAGCCTGAGTTATAAAATATAGTTAACTGCCTACAGAGGTAGCATTTTAAAATATAATAGTGATTTAAGGCATAACTGTGCTCAATCATGGGTATGTTAATTATGCTGTTTCCTAAGAGAACTTGTTTTGGCCAAATTCTAAGGCTGTCTTGCATGTTTCATTTGCGGTACAGGCAGTCTAGGCTCGTGAACAAATGTGTGCCTGTGGCCACATTTTTTGCAGAAATGGTATGCTGCTGCTTCCATGATTCATGGCAGTTTCAAAGTAAAATGTGTAGTATTTTAGAAAGATTTCTGAAGGAGTATGCAATGCTGGAGACTGGAGTAATGATGCTTAAAAATTCGACTTTCAATTGCAATGTATATTCACAAAATATATTGGCAAAAAAAACAGTAATGATGATTGTTTTTATTGTAACTGCTGAAAAAGGGCTGTTTTATATTTTTTGAAAAAGTAATTGTAGAACATGCAAATGTATTTTTATTATTCATTTATATTATTTTTAATAATTTATAATACTAATGCAAAAAGCAACCACGTAAAAATGCATAATGTGGAGCCCTAATTTGGTAACTATTCCCACGGATCAGTAGCCATTCCTAGTGTTGACTAGACTTGAAAATACAGATTTGAAAAAATTTACTCAGCACACTGTTCATATTTCTGCGCCATATTTTCAAGCCACAGAGCGCCATCTGAATAGTTACATTTTAAATAACACGCGAATGTGCGTGTCCAGTGTGTGTTAGTGATGCACGGGTCGTCTCATAACCCGCGTACCCCATCTTGGTTAAAGAAATCGTCACTTTATTTGTGGGGTGGGTTGGGGCAGGTCATTTTTTTTAAAATGCATTTATATTGCGTGCAACTCTCTATATCCTATTAATATTTGGGAATATCTATTTTCATATTAGTCTACAGTATTTTAAACTGAAACTGACTCTCGCAAAAAAAATGCTTTTGTCCTTAACGGTGAAAACTGTTTAATATAGGCTATTTTATCATAAATTTTTCAAAACTGTGAATATTTCACTTTTATTTTAATCTATATTACCATTTTATTTAACAAAGCAGTTTGTGTTCCGGCCGTGGAAGCATATTAGACCTTGTCTTGATGCACATCACTTCAAATGTTATTCGTATTTTTTGGTTTATATTTGTAGATAACTAACCAAAAAAAATACATTACAATTACGATACCTTACGATTACAAAATTATACCAAACTAAATTCCAAAACAACTGAAAATAAGGATTTAATTAATGCTCCGCTGTTATTGTTGTATCACAAACCTCTGTCATATATTTGCTAAATTATTTATACAAGTCTTTATTTAAAAGATTATGCCTTGAGCATCTGATTTTTCCTTAGTTTTGGGGTGCTTTAATTTTTCGAGTTTTCATATGTAAAACTGGCCACAAAAATTCATACCATTTGGCATGTTAAATTCTTTTGAACACTTTTAGGTGCTGCTTGTCAATCAGACAATGCTTCAATGTTCATTCTTGCTGTCAATTGCAGGAAAAAGCATTGATGAAAGGTTTATGGTAAACTTCTGTGAGTTTGAGAGTTTAACTGCAGGCGTGCGCTGCGTGGCATGCGAAGGGCAGTCAGATTTGTCTGGGGAGTCAGATTTTGATACAGCACTGTTCAGGATTTGTTTACATACAGAAATGTGTGAAGTACCACAAACAATGTATCAAAACTGCACTGATTTCCTGAAATCCATAGCAGCTCTTTTGATAAGGAGGAGAACTCTCTCTGCAGTATTGGATGCACAAAATGTATAGCCTATTCCTCTGTCTTTTTCCATTTTGAAGAAGAGAGAAGAGAACAACGCTCTTGAATTGACTCTCAAATGTTTTGTTTTTTTCGGATTGGATTAATTAATGCAGTTGAATTTTCAGATATGAAAAAAAAACTGCATACAAAAATGTCGGTGTGCAAAGACCTTAACCTTCTTTAAGACCTCATTTGATTTACAAACTTGAATATGTCAAACTTGAAATGATTTTTAGTATAACATTATATTGAAAACATAATACATTATAAAACAAAACAAAAAACACCTGACGATAAATACATTATTGCCATCATTCAAATTAAAAGTCGCCTTTAGCTGTGTTGTTTTGTGAGCTTGTAAGAGTTCATGTTCTGATGTCTAAACAGAAAAGCATTGTTGCTAATTTTCAAGAATACTTTTGTTTGTAAATTGTTTTAAAGATTCAGTTTTCTCTTTCAAATGGTTCCTCTCGAGCTGCAAAAAAATGTTTTGAAACAGCATTTGATCGTCTGTAAAGGAATCTGATTTTCTGTAGCAATGCGACCCTGTCATCGTTCACCCAGATCGATACTTCAATTGACAACAGAAGCAGCTAACTGTATATTGATCCTAGAATCGCAGAACAACAACATGAAAAGTGCGGTTCATATTCCCTCCCTGTGTTTGTAGTGCCGATTAGAAATGAATGAAAGCTGGTCATTCCTGCCATACCTTCTAAGCTTAGCGATCAAGCAGTGCAGAGGTTATTATTCCAAGATCGCAGAGAGAAATAACAGGAAAAGGGATGCAGAACAAAAGCCCACTTGTTTCTGGGCTGTAGATGGGGGGCTTCAGATTTTGGCATTGTAGTTTTTTTTTAATGATGAGCAGCAGAGAGGAACTTGAAAGAGATGGCCATCGCAGTGAATGCTGTCTGATGAAATTTGGCCACATCCATAAACATGACAGTCTCCTCTCATCTCATTCAGTCAGAACAGGATATCACGCACATATCTCGCATTGTAGCGACTCGCTGGTTTTTTCCACACCAGTCTGTGCAGAAGTGGATTTAATAATTGGTGACAGATGTGCCCTCCTGACTACGGCACACAGTAATGCGGAGCAGTCATTCATGGTTATTCTCACCTCAGTTACCAAAAAATGCGTAACCCAAAAGGTCCACCATGGCTCATGTTATTTAACATGAAATTTTACAGTCTCGAGCATCTCTTAGTTATTGCAGGAATTCTTTATTTTCTTGCTTCTCTTTTTAAGACTGGCCCGTTTTTATCGCCTATATGCTCTTTCTTTAGCGTTTTTGTCAAACTAGTCCACCCTTTTCTGTCTGACTGCTCTTGTGCCCTTCAAAGCAAATATGATGGGATATATCAGCATTTCTACCATATGTCATTTATCTGAGCTTTTTAAAGGGCAGCGGTGTTCACTTTGATTGGTGCTGTATTAAAAGCACACAGGCTTATTGCTGTCAGCCTCACCCCTTGTTATTTATTAGATTTGACCGATGGGGATATTTGAAACCTCCTTGTTTTATTCAACTCATGGCGGATCAGCTAAGAGCTGAGCTTAAATCTTTCCTTGCCTGACTTTCTAACGAGGACACAAAAACAGGTAGTTCCTTTTTCCAATTACGCAGCTTTTGTAGTGCATTTCATCTCACAGTCACACAAGATGATACTTGTGGTATTCAGTGGACCTAAAAAGAGTTTGGATATTACAGTCGTAGTTAAAATGTCTGAATGTGATTTGCACTGGATAACAAAATACCAAACCATGCGGCATTTAACATATATATTTACTTATTTTGTTTTGTTTTATTTTTATTACTGTTATTATTATTCATGCAGGGGGCAACCCAGTGGCGCAGTGGGTAGTGCTGTTGCCTCACAGCAAGAACGTCGCTGGGTCGCAGGTTCGAACCTCGGCTAGGCTGGGTCAGTTGGCGTTTCTGTGTGGAGTTTGCATGTTCTCCCTGGGTTCGCGTGGGTTTCCTCCGGGTGCTCCGGTTTCCCCCACAGTCCAAAGACATGCAGTACAGGTGAATTGGGTAAGCTAAATTGTCCATAGTGTATGAGTGTGAATGTGTGTGTGGAAGTTCCCAGAGATGGGTTGCGGCTGGAAGGGCATCCGCTGCGTAAAATCGTGCTGGATAAGTTGGCGGTTCATTCCGCTGTGGCGACCCCGCAAGGGACAAAGCCGACAAGAAAATGAATGAATGAATTATTCATGCAAGGACACTTTTAATTTAATAAAACATGACAGTAAAGTTTCACAAAATTTTAAAAAGATTCTTTGTTTTTAACGTTGATAACAAGATAAATTTCTTGACCATAAAATTTCTATATTAAAATAATTTCTGAAGTGCAATATAATACTAGGGTCAGCACGGTGGCGCAGTGGGTAGCGCTGTTGCCTAGGTCGCTGGTTTGAGCCCCGTCAGTTGGTATTTCTGTGGAGTTTGCATGTTCTCCTCGTGTTCGCGTGTTCCCCCAGTTCAAATTACATGCACTATAGAATTGGGTAAGCTAAATTGTCTGTAGTGTATGAGTGTATGTCCTGGTCCCCCAGGTTGGTGGTTGAGCGTTGGGCTAACGACCCACCTCAAAAAAAAACTATGTTACAAAACACCAACATGGTGCGGCTAAGTAATGTGACACTGGAAACTGGAATAATGACAACTGAAAATCTTTACCATAATTATTAAACTTAGTAATTAGAATTAAAAGTTGAAAAATGTTACATTACAGTTATACTGTTTTAATGTTATTAATCAAATAAATGCTTCCTCGTTATGAAAAATAAACTTCTTTCAACAACATTTTTTAAATTCTTTCAAATTCAATTAAACTCATGTATTTGTATAGCGCTTTTTATAATAATTATTTTATTAAAGAGCTTTACAAATGGCCTTTTCCACTGAGTGGTACGGTACGGGTCTGTACGGGTCACCTTTATCAGGCTTGCATTTCCACTGCCAACAGGGTTCCAATGGTGTACGACAGAAAGTTTCAGTCGATGTCATTCTCGCTCGAGGAAATGTCAAAGTAAAGCTGTACGGGTCGTTCACATATCAAATGAGAATATATACACATAAATATTTGTGTATGATGTTTATTACTAACCTTTCTATGAACATGATTTGATTATAACTGCAGATCAATGATAATAGCCTACTGTAACGTCTGCGATTATATAAAATAAATAAATAAATGCAACATATATGAACACATACAGACCCTTACAGTCCCCAATATGTTACCAATTATAGAAAAACTACACACAGCATACATTTAGTCCTTATTTGGCTTCAAAAACAACACACAACATATAGCCCACAGTAACCTCTCATCTGTATCTTTAATCTTTACCAGCACATGTAACCTCTGTTAGAAAGTAATTCCGTCATTCCGAGTTCATAATAGTTAAAAAAGTGATGATAATAGTTAAACATGGCAGTTTGTTCATGGTTTAGGTTGCAGAAAGAATCATTTGCTCCTTTGTTTTTTCAGGCTTCTCCTTTGTTTTTTCGCACGTCACTCTCTCATTTGTCCGTTTCTGAAAGGATCGGATGTCAGAAGCACTTTAAAAATCACGCTCACGTTATTATCATCAGCTCAAGAAGTTTGTTATTTCAAATATAGACACACACACAAGCTCTCTCGAGAAAGGGAAACTACTCACGCTTTAGACAGCCTTGTGAACAACTACAGTGCACAGGGTAGATTCTGCTCTACTTCTTGGCTTGGTTCATCAAGATGATGACAAGGTATTTTTAAGCTCAGGTGGACCACAGCTCACTAATATATGTATATATTATTACGGTGTAGTGTCTCGGCTGTATATTTTAAAATGGCGCTTCGTTTGTTTTTATTCTCCTGGCTTATGCACGAGCCAGTGACGAATCTCTGTAAACCAATAGCGATCAGCTGCGCGTCTTGCTCCACCTTTTGGTACCTTTTTGTTGTGCAAGGTACCTTTTCGAAAGGGTACCCAAAAAGTGGTACGGTATGATTCCTTTTTGGTACCTTTTGACAGTGGAAACGGCCATAAAACCGTACTTTACCGTACCATGCCACTCAGTGGAAACGGGCCTAAAAGGTGCACATTATTGCATTACAATCAGATTAAGTTAAAGTTACAATCAAACATAAGGTATTATATACATAGTGTGGCGAGACGAGGGATAAAACATGAGCAGACAGCGAGGAATGGTTTAACAGCCCGGAGGGTGATTTATTTACAGTGCCAGAATTTGAGGTGAGGAGAGGGAAGCCGTGCAGGTAGGAGTCCAGGTGGCTGGGTATTGTGCAAAAATTCCTCTGGGCTGGTGAAGTGCTGGATCTTTGGTAAGAGCCCGAGTTACCAATCTAGCCACTGCTATCTGTTGAGAACAGAGAGAGAGAAACATTAGAGTGTCTTCCTTGGAGTGATCAACCTCCACCTGTGTCTCCTCTTTCTCTGTTTATATGCTCTCTTCCTCATGAGCTGCAGGTGGCGATCAGTGCTGATGAGCTGACAGGTGTTGGCAGTTTGGACTTGTGGCGACGCTGCATTGGAACACTCGCCACATTCCCCCCCCCTTTGCATCGTCCTAGTCCGGGTAGTCATCCTGTTATGAAAGAAGGGAGCGGTTAGGGGTGTGTGGGAGGGAGAATGTTTTGACAGACCTGTCCATCCAGACCACATCCTTGAGAGGCCGTCGGCATTCCCATGCGCGGCCCCGGCTCGATGTTGGACTTTAAAGTGGAAGTCCTGGAGCGCTAGGAACCACCTGGTGACACGGGCATTGGTATTCTTCGCCGAGGCCATCCATTGAAGGGGCGCATGGTCTGTCACCAGGGTGAAGGACCTTCCTAGGAGGTAGTATTTCAGCTCCAGGACTGCCCACTTTATCGCCAGGGCCTCTTTCTCGACAGCCGCATACTTGGTTTCCGCCGCGGTGAGCTTCCGACTCACGTAGACGACTGGGTGCTCCTCTCCCTCCTGCAGTTGTGACAACACCGCACCCAATCCAGAATCGGAAGCATCGGTCTGGAGGACGAAGGGGCAGCTGAAGTCAGGGGCATGAAGGATGGGTGAGGAGGCCAGGGCCTTTTTAAGGGTCTGGAATGCATGTTCGGCCACAGGGTTCCAGGCGACTCTTTCTGGCTGCCCCTTCTTTGTCAGGTCTGTCAAAGGGCTGGCTACAGAAGAGAAGTTGGGGATGAAACATCGGTAATAGCCTGCTAACCCCAAAAAGGCACGTACCTGGGACTTATTGGTTGGCCGGGGGGCCTTCTGTAGAACCTCTACTTTGGCTTGCTGTGGCTGGATTAGCCCCCGACCAATGTGATACCCAAGGTACTTTGCCTCCGCGAGCCCGAGATGACATTTCTTGGGGTTAGCTGTGAGCCCAGCCCGTCGTAGTTCTAGGAGCACCCTCCGCAGACGGGTAAGATGTTCCTCCCAACACATCGAGTGGACTACTACATCATCAAGGTAGGCAGCAGCATAATTTTGATGGGGTCGAAGCAATATATCCCTCATTCGTTGGAACGTTGCTGGTGCCCCATGCAGCCCAAAGGGAAGGACCCGGTAATGCCAGTGGCCGCTAGGAGTGGTGAAGGCAGTTTTCTCTTTCGCTCCTGGGGCTAGGGGTACTTGCCAGTAACCCTTGGTCAAGTCGAGGGTGGATATGAACCTGGCACTACCGAGTCTGTCCAGAAGTTCGTCCACCCGAGGCATTGGGTACCCGTCGAAACTGGATGTTTCATTTAGCTTCCGGAAGTCATTACAAAAGCGGAGGGTGCCATCGGGTTTTGGGACCATGACAATGGGGCTGGACCATGGGCTTCGAGATGGCTCGATGACCCCCAACTTCAGCATCTTCTGTACCTCTTCCTCTATTGCCAGCCGGCGAGCTTCTGGTACCCTGTAGGGCCGCTGCCGCACAATGACTCCGGGTGTTGTTCTGATCTCGTGCTGAATGACATTGGTGTGCCCGGGATGCTCACTGAACACATCCTTAAACTGACTGACCAGGGTCTCAAGCTCCGTCTTCTGGGTGGCTGAGAGCTGTTCGCCTAGGTGTACCGTAGGATGTGGGCTTTCTGCAAAGGTTACCAGCTGGCTGGTAGGGGAAACCCAGCGCTTCAGTAAGTTGATATGGTAACTCTGCTCCTCTCGACGTCGTCCCGGCTGACGGACACGATAGTTGACCGGCCCGACCTTCTCGACGACCACATAGGGCCCTTTCCAGGAAGCCAGAAACTTGGAAGTTGCTGTGGGAACCAGCACCATGACCTGGTCCCCGGGTTGAAACTCTCGGGCCTGGGCAGGCCGGTCGTAGAGACGTCGTTGGGCGTGCTGGGCTTCAGTGAGATGTTGTCGTACCAGGGGCATTACCCGTTCAATCCGCTGCCTCATGTCCCGTACGTGCTCGATGAGAGAGCGCTGGGGTGCAGGCTCCTGTTCCCAAGCTTGTCGTGCCACATCCAGGAGGCCCCGGGGTTGTCGACCGAACAGCAGCTCAAAGGGAGTGAACCCAGTAGAGGCTTGGGGCACCTCACGGATGCCGAACAGCACATACGGGATCATGAGGTCCCAGTCACGCCCATCCTCTGCCACGACCCTGCGGAGCATCCGTTTTAGGGTTTGGTTAAACCGCTCAACAAGCCCATCCGTTTGTGGGTGGTAAACGGATGTCCGCAGCTGTTTCACCTTCAGGAGGTGGCAAAGGTCTGCCATCAGCCGGGACATGAATGGGGTACCCTGGTCAGTCAGGATCTCTGAGGGGATGCCCACCCGACTACAAAGCAGGAAGAGTTCCTTGGCAATGGCGTTGGAGGTGGCCTTACGTAGGGGTATTGCCTCTGGGTATCGGGTGGCATAGTCCAGGATGACCAGGATGTGTTCGTGGCCTCGGGCAGATTTTGGCAGGGGCCCTATCAGGTCCAGACCAATGCGGTCGAAGGGTACCTCAATGATGGGTAATGGGATCAGCGGACTGGGGGGAGGACGCTGGGGAGCAGTTTTCTGGCAAATCGGGCATGCCTGGCAGTACCTCTTGACCTCACCATTTAGCCCAGGCCAGTGGAACCGGTCCCTGATGCGTTGTATCGTGTTGGCTGCTCCTAAGTGACCGGCCATTGGATGAGTGTGGGCGAGCTCCAGGATGGTGGATGTTTTACTTTTCGGTACCACCAGTAATGTCCTTCTCTCCCCCCCGGTCGCTCTCGGTGGCCAGGAGAGCTGGTTGGCGGTCCCGTTGAGTCCGAGCCCGGGGACGGCGGCGTGCCTGGGAAGGGGGTGCTGATGGCAAAGATAACAACTCCTCAAACCCTGGCCAATCCCGGCCGAGCAAGAGGGGAACGGGGAGATCAGCTACAATGCCCACTTCCAGAGGCCATGCGCCGTTGCCGGCTGCAATCGTTACCCGCTGTGCTGGGACAAATCGTGTGTCGCCGTGCACGCAGGTTATGGGGATTGTGGCTTTAGATCCCAGTCGGGGCTTGATCAAACCTGGTTGTACCAGCGTCACGGAGCTCCCAGTATCCAATACAGCCATGATAGTCTTCCCCTCCAGTTTTACTCTGCGTGACGGAGCACCTGATGGCAGGGTTCGGTGAACTATGCAGCCAGCCAACCAGGCACGGGCAGTGGGATTCACTGGTTCAGTGGGCATGGGCTCATCCACCGGACTCGGAACCGCCGGTCTGCTGACTGGCCTTGAGGTACCCTCCACCGGCCGCCACGGTGAATTCACCCTCCGGGGGGGGGGCGGCTGCTCTCTCGTTGATGTCCCGGGTCAGCGTGGCTTCTGCCAACTCCACCGCCTCCACCAAAGCTGCCAGACTTCCGGGGTTTCTCATGCTTACAGGCCCGCGAAGTCGTCTAGGGAGAGCGCGCAGCAACCTCTCAATAACGACTTTCTCTGCAACCTGGGTGGCAGTTGGGGATCCCCCGAGAAGCCATAAGCGAGCAAGCTTGCTGAGCTGAGCTGCCTGCGCACGTACTGGGGCACCATCCTCATAAGCCCAGGTAGCAAACTGTTGTGCTGCTCTCACCGGCGATAACCCCACTCGGGCCAGAATCTCTCCTTTTAGCACAGTATAATCTTCATTTTGGGGGGAATCTAACGAGAAGTATGCTCGCTGTGACTCCCCGGTTAAGAAGGGGGCCAGAATTTGAGCCCATTCTGATTTGGGCCACTCTTCTCTCTTTGCAACGACTTCAAACGTATGTAGATACGCATCGATGTCGTCCAGGTCACCGAGCTTTGTCAAATGGCGGTAAGCCGAGGCACGTGGCTCCGGAAGCGGGAGGTGTTCGGCCATCTGAAACAGGCGCTCTTCCATTTTCTGCTGTCTGACAGCGAGCTGTTCGGTGAACAACTGTTGACGTGTGGTTATTTCAGAGAGGCGGCGGACAATATCCTCCATTTTGTCTCACAGAGTGGTGTATTCCTTCACACTTTTCAGGATCCCGAGTGATGAGAGAGAGCAGCCGCTCGCCTAAAAAAACAAACAAAAAAAAAAAAAAATCTATGTTACCAGTTGTGGGGGGTTTTATCCACTCAATCTGCCCGCATTCTCCACCAGTTGTGGCGAGACGAGGGATAAAACATGAGCAGACAGCGAGGAATGGTTTAACAGCCCGGAGGGTGATTTATTTACAGTGCCAGAATTTGAGGTGAGGAGAGGGAAGCCGTGCAGGTAGGAGTCCAGGTGGCTGGGTATTGTGCAAAAATTCCTCTGGGCTGGTGAAGTGCTGGATCTTTGGTAAGAGCCCGAGTTACCAATCTAGCCACTGCTATCTGTTGAGAACAGAGAGAGAGAAACATTAGAGTGTCTTCCTTGGAGTGATCAACCTCCACCTGTGTCTCCTCTTTCTCTGTTTATATGCTCTCTTCCTCATGAGCTGCAGGTGGCGATCAGTGCTGATGAGCTGACAGGTGTTGGCAGTTTGGACTTGTGGCGACGCTGCATTGGAACACTCGCCACATTAGTTAACTTGCAATTTTATTGCATATATAGGTTATGTCTGTGTGTACATGTTTATTGAAGTGAATGTGTTGTCTTGAAGTCCTTGGTGGTTGGGATCATCTCTTTGAATGAGTTGGCCTTGAAGTCCTCTATGGTTGGGATCATCTCTTGATATGTGTTGTCCTTGAGGTCCATGATGGTTGGCATCACCTTTTCACGGGTCTTGGATCACATTAATGGTACTGCACAATCTCTAGAGGCCTTGGGATGAGTGTGCCCAGGTGGAAATAGAGAACAAAGAAAACAAATAGCGCAGCCGCTTTTCGTAATGTTTGTGAACAAGAGATGTTAAATATTAATGTAAAAATGTAAATGCAAATAATGCATGAAAATAGCATTTATATAACCAAACATAGAAACAAATATGTAAACCACCTGAGTATTTCTAACTAAGTGTCTGGTGCATTAAGACAGGTGTGTGTCCTATAGATGGTTGTCAAGCTCACTCACCTGCATGAAGCACACTCGTGCATCATACTGTTATGTGATGCATTGTGTGTACGCTTTACTAAAAAGATAGCTCTTTAATCTAGTTTTGAGCTCAGAGAGTGTGTCTGAGCCTCTGACATTATCAAGAAGGCTATTCCAAAGTTTATGGGACATAAATAAGAAGGCTCGACCTCCTTTAGTGGACTTTGCTATTCTGAGTGCTACCAGAAGCCCTGAGTTTTAAGATCTTAAAAAGCAGGTTGGATTGTAGCAAGACAGGAGGTTGGTTAGATAAACAGGAGCTAGATTATTTAAAGCTTTATAGGTAAGAAGCAAAATTTTATAACCAATAAAGAACTTAACAGGCAACCAATGTAAGGAGGATAACTATTACATGATAATTGGATTTTAAAATGTGTTAATGATTTGTTTAGATTGAAATTGAAAAGGTGACACTGTTGAAATTGAAATGGTGTTTAGCTTGAAACTGTAATGGTGTTATTTTGTCTTTTTGAATATAGCTAAAACATATTAAAGACAGGCTAACAGCATGATAAATATGTTAGAAAACACATTAGAAACATGTGAAATTATTACACGTTAGAAACATCTCTGTCTGTCTCTGTTTGTTTTCTTCTGATAAATTGCAATTCTCCTAAACATGTTTCAAAGTTCATTCTTCTTCAAACTGAAAGCCTTCAAACTTTTAAATCTACTTTAAACTAACTGGTCAGGTTTTCACAATTCAATATTAACGTTGTCACTTACAACCCTCTTTGGTCTGAGTGACCTTTATTACCACTTCCAATCTATTTCTAAATCTATTTAAAAACATGCATGCACACAGGAAATGCATTGTATAAAAAATGAATTTACATCAATACATAATAGTTAACGTGATTTAATATAAAGTGGGACAGAGTTTTCTTTACATTGATATTATTTAAGCAGGTAAACCAACTAAATGTTTCTTTTATCGATGGTGGCTGGTAATGGTAAAAGCTCTGTTGTAAAGATCTGAATCTGTCCTGTAATTCCAACACAGTTTCCCACCTTCCCAATCCATCAGTCTTATTCTTCAGCACTGCACAGACTCAGCTTGACTTAACTCTGTCTCTACATCACCACCACAACCTCATTCTAGTCAACTGCGCTTAATAAATGGCCATCGACCGGCTTTCATTCACTGTCGTTTGAAAGGACCGGCTTTCTGAAGGACACCGACTTCTTAGAGAGAGAGGCCAAGCATGGCAAATATCATCTGTTTTCTCTGGAAACCCACAGACCGCATGAAAGGATAGCTGTGATTCGGTGCCCAGTTGTAGATGGACCTTCCGCCATCAGGTCAGGCTGCATATGCTTCTTTTTTAATGCCTTCTAAACCTTCGGTAAACTCTGGCTCTGAGCCTGAGACTGACCTTTATATCAGGCAGAGCTCTCTTCTTCCAAGAGCCGCGAGGGTTGTGAATCTGTGTTTCTGCTTCTGGAAGCCACAGTTTGCCAAGGGCCTTTCCAGTCTGGCCCGTTTCCTCACTTCAACCCACTCTCAACACATATCACCCACACCTCGCTCCACCATAGCAGCCTGCGCCTGCAGAGGCCTTTAACCTCAGTGCTACACGTTGCTGCTGCTTAAAATAAGCTCTGGCTGGCTCTCAAAGCCATGGAGATTGTTGGCACTTTCGTTCATTTGAGTTAGTGTCTTATTTGGGGACTGTTTATGTATAGTATTTAAATTTTTTATATGTAGAATTCATTTGAATCATTTTAAGTAATTATTTTATTTTTGTTGTTTATTCTTTTTCTGTTATTTGTAAAGGCAGCATTTCTCATTTTTGTTAGCATGTTTTGTCGTGTATGCATTTTTTTATTATTATTATTATTATTATTATTATTATTATTTTAGCTTTATTTGGGTTAATAAAAAGGGTAACATGCTTTTTCAGTGACCTGGGAAATTAGATCTGCATTAGACATTAATACATTATTACAAATATTTGTATTTAATTTGTTACCCTGGTCTTATGTTGCAAATGTATATTTGTGGTAGTACCCAAAAATAGATTGTATTACATTAAGTCAAAATTATTGATTACTGGTTTTTATGCCCAATATGCTTAGAATATTAAGTAAATATCATGTTTCATGAAGATATTTAGTAAATTGTTTTTCTGTAATTCTGTCAAAACTATTTATTTTGGATTACTAATGTGCATTGATTAAAAAAATAGAACTTGAACAACTTGTTGAGTTTCACAACCCTCAGATTCTAGACTTTAGTTGTTAATTCCTTCTGCTTAGTCCCTTATTAATCAGGGGTTGCCACAGTGGAATAAATCGCCAACTTATTCAGCATATGTTTTACACAGCTGATGCCCTTCCAGCAGCAACCCAGTACTGGGAAACATCCATACACACTCATTCAAACACATACACTATGGACAATATAGTTTATTTAGGTCACCATACCACATGTCTTTGGACTGTGGGGGAAACTAGAGCACCCAGAGGAAATCCATACCAACACAGGGAAAACACGCACACAGAAATGACAACTGGTCCAGCCGGGACTCGAACCAGCGAGCTTCTTGCTGTGAGGCGACAGTGTTAACCACTGAGCCACCATGTCGCCCTCAAATAGTTGTACCTTGGTCAAATAGTGTCCTATACTAACAAACCATACATCAATGGAAAGCTTATTTATATACCTGTATAAATACCAATTTCCAAAATCTTTTGGTTAAATCGTATGCTTATACTGTATTGTGTGCAATATTGGGTATGTGTCATTTTTGTTTTATGTAGTTTGTTTATTTTTTTATTACTGAAAACATATTAGTGTTTTGAGTGTGCCTTATAAATAAGTTGACTTGACTTTGTTAGTTACTGAACCTAGTGAGCACTTTTGGGAATTAGAGGTGGCACAGCTAAATGTTGTGATTAATTTGACCAGCTTTTTTGGCCACCAATGTCAATTTTGATCAATACACATTACTGGATTTTAATTTAGTTATAGTTTGTCATTAACATTGTTAAGCAGTGTGTTTGCATCAAATCTGAACAGTGTTTTGGCATCATAGACATGCAAATGCTTGAATTAAATCTGGAGAGCATTTTTAGAAAATATAGATTTGTTCATACAAGATATATTTTACAGTAATATTGGTAAGCTTGAATTTGGACAATCAAAATCATTTAAATTAAACCCAAATAGTATTTTTATCCGTTGTTTACTTGAATAATTGAATATTGTCATCAAACGTAACTTTTTTGCGCATAATTTACTCATGTGTGGGTATTTTAGGTATTGTCAGTTTTTTTTTAATTACTCAAATAGTTCTTTATTATAATAGGCGTTCAAATCACATTTTATTTCAGCTTAAACCTACACAAATTAATATGCCATCCAAGATCTGCGAGTCAGACCTTGACAGCATTTCTAGATTTCATTGGCATGTGCAAATTCTTGTAGCATTTTTTAAACTGTCTGTGGTATTTTGCTTCCCAAAAAGCCTGTTTTACATGTTCATCTGCGTTGAGATGTATAAAAAAAACTTGCACAGAAGTTACTCTTAAACATGCAGCTTTTCTGTTGGTCAGTATACACAGAATGGCCTTACATGTGGCTCTCAATTGTGAAAATTCCTATTGAAATGACTGGATTTTGCCCAAAACAGTAAATGTGACCGCAACTTTATGAACATATTCAAACCAAACATTCTTGGATGTCTTGAATTAAATTTAGTCAATATTGTTGGCCACCATGAGCATGTTCAGGTGCCAAATTTCAGCATAAAATATTTTTATAATCCCTTTCCATTGTTTGATCAGCATTTGCAAACACAAATATTCAAACTTGCTTATTATCCTCAAAAGTATGCAGCATGTGTTTAGTTTTATAACATTCTTGATGCTCAAACTGCTATTTTGATGGTTAAAAGATTTTGGTTTCTGTTCAATATTGACTCTGACTTTCATTGTCTAAGCACAACCCACAATACAACCACTGCAAACTTAGTGCAAGAAAACCTTTGTAATAAATAAACAAACTGAATTTGAATGAAAAGCAAGAAATGGAAGCACACCGCTCATACAGTATATTGCTCTCCTGTGGCTGAATACCTGTTTAAGGTGCTTATGATCGCTACAGGCTTCCCACAGAGACACTGTCCTGCTTTCCTCTTTCAAGAGGGACAATACACAGCAGGTAGACGGCTGTCAAGCTGAATGAAGAGTGGCTTTTGAGAAGTCAACTCATCTTATCTGCAGCCTCACTCCTGACACCCCACTCCAGCAAACAAAAGACCCAGTCTCCTTCTTTTGCCATCTCACACTCAACACTTCCAAGTCATGCTTCCTGTGCAGTGAAGTGTTTGGAGGTCTGGGACTAAAATCGTGCTTTTTGGAATGTACAATATACACTTCACACTTCACTATAGAACTTTCAATGCAACTAGGAATTTTTTTTTTTGGGATTATGCAAACAGGTTCGTCTTTAGTAGTAGAACTTGGCGATATGACAAAAATCTCCTATCACCTTATAATATTGTACCATTTCTCTAAATTAAATGAATTAAAAGTATAAACTTTAAAATGTAAAAAAGAAATTGTCCTTTAGATGTGGTCAATATATATATATATTGACCACATCTAAAGGACAATTTCTTTTTTACATTTTAAAGTTTATACTCAGAAATGTACTCATTCATATGTCATCATATTTCTCACTTTATTTAGAACTTTAGGGCAAGTGTTTGATTAAAAATGTAGAGGTATTAAATAAATATAAATAAAATATAAAACACTTTTCAAAACAACTGGTTACAGGTCCAACATAAAAATGCTAAATTAAAAAAATGTAAACATACTTTGTGACTTTCTCACATTGCTGTTATTCATGTTTCTATCTGCATCTTTGTATTAGCATGAAATATTGCGCTCATATAAATTAGGAAAAAGTGTTACCATAAATCATGTATTTTACGACATCATGAAATAAGCAACAGGGCATAATATGAAACAATAAACGTATTATTTTGTTTATACCTGCGATTCTCAATCCTGGTCTTTGCGGCATATTTTGTATGTTTCGCTTACCACTTTAGAGGTTTGTTCCATTTGATATTAAGTGCCCTGCGAAGTGGACATCACAGGATTTTCTGCCATGATTCCAATTTGAAAGCGTGTTCAATTCAAAGGGTAACATTTGCACATGTTGTGACTTGTATACTAATCACATGATTACGGTTAAGTAACACTTCACACATCTATAATAATTGCAAACTTCAATATCAGTCTATTTCTGGTGTGCAGGGGCTAGAGAGCAGTGAACACTATGTAGGGAACATCGCCTATTTGTGGTGTCACAAAATACATTGTTTACGGTAATACATTTTAAGTCACTTCAGTGCTTCCCACAGGTTTGAAATATACTTAAGGTGGTAGCTGGATTGAAACACTATTTACCCACATCACATAAATAGTTAACTGTATGTGACAAACAAAACATCATTTTATTTTTAACAATAATTGTATTTATTATGACACTGTTTCAATGGGTTAAAGTAAATAAAGACTGTTGAAATAAAGAAATCCACAATTTTTTGTTACTTTTATGCTATTCAGGAGCCATGTGCAGGTAAAAGCTGCTTTGCTCTCTCTTTCACGTTCAAAGCAAACTTGAATGCCAAAGCATTTTAGATATGTATATAAAATAGCATATGTAATATACTGACATCATCAAATTAATAAAATAATCAGCAAATAAGAAATAAATGACAGAAAAAAGAATAAAAACAGCTGTCTCTAAAAAATATCACAATTACAAGATAAAACAACGTGTAGATTATTTAAATAAGGCAAATGCGTTGATTAACCACTAATTGCGTACATATATTTTGCAGCCAGTTTAGACCAGTTATTTCATACTCTCCGAGTATATAGTAAAGTTTTTCTAAATCGTTTAGATTAAATAATATATTATTTACTTTTTCTCTCTGTCTTGAAGCTGTGTGCGCTGTCAGTTGTGAAGCAAGCTGCAAGTAGTCTTTAATAAAAAACTTATTTAAAAACGCATACGAGCTTTGGAAAGTGAAAGCAAAAGTTGAATCCTGGACAATTTGGGAGATTTAGAAATCCAGGCCGGATATATTTTGTGCCAAAAATGCAAGTCTCTGTGGGTCTGCAGTGCACGTGACTGTCTGTGTGAGTGTTGACAGGTCTCGCGCACAGAACGAAACGGGTAAACAAGAGAGAAGATTTTTCACTACTTAATCAATCACGGATGTTTGGTTATATTAGCCGAATAGAAAATAGTGTAAAAGGATGTTAATAATAGTAAAAAAAGAAAATGTGTCACTAAATATACTTGGGCGGCTGGGCGGCCCACCTAAGTAAAGTCTATGTGTGGGAAGCACTGAATATTCCAAAACATTTTCATTCAATGTTCCTCGCTGGTGGAATGATCTTCATGACTAATATCATTCAAACGTCAATTAAATACCCATTTCTTTTGCGATCACCTGAACCCCTGTGAACAAAACCAGGACCCCCTAATCTCTTCTCCCACCACACTACATGAAAACCCTCAAAACATTATACAATTCTGAGTGTGCTTCACACAGGTGAGTGGGTTTGACAAACCACCTGTAGCAAACGCACACATTCAATTCAGTTCAATTCAAAATTGCTTTATTGGCATAACTGTAAATGATACAACATTGCCAAAGCTTGAAATAGGAGGACAGATGTAAAACTACAATAAAATATCATAATAAAAGAATAGAAACAAAATATCATAATAACTTAAACTTAAATGAACAATCTAAGAAATAAAAACATGTGAACATTTTAAACCACAGTTTTTAACATATAAACACACACAGACAAAGGGTCAGTGTGGTAGACAGTAGGGAAGCATACAGTAATGAACACACTCATCTTTCATCTCTCTGACACTTTAACTAACCTTTGCACCAGACTCTATTGTGGAAAAAGGTTCTGGTCTGCAAAATATTTTCTAAGTTTTCTAAAAAAAATAAATAAATAAAAAAAAGAATTCAAAGTTTTCAAAAAATAACAAAGTCTGAAATCTCTGAAGTTTTTAGGCAAAGCAGTTTATTGTTACAGCATCAGTAACAACAGAGATTGGTCATTCGAGTGTCTGATGAGTGTAGACCAGCACATAGTTTAAATACACTTCTTTGTCTTAACACTCCACCCAAATTTACACATTAGCACACCTCCATTAACTTCTCCACTAATAGGATGTCCACTCTCCCAGGTGCTCCCCACCCATGGCCAGTTGAGTAATTTCTTTACCACCAATATAATCTCAGGTTTTTTTAGGAATCCTACCCATGACCAGTTAAGGTCTTTCCTTCCTACTTCAAATGTGGAAATTCAGCAAAAACAATGCTCAACAATATATTTTGTTCACTGTACATTGAGCTGGCAACTGTAAATTCAGCTGAAGTTCACATGGGTAGTTTTACATGGGTAGACAAACCACCTGTAGAAACACTCTTCTCCCTCCCTTAACCCCCCCCCCCCCCCCCCCCCCCCCCCCCCCCCCCCCTCCTTACTCTAGCACTTAAATCTCTGAACGATAACAGTTCCTTTTATAATTAGCACTTCTTGTGTGCATTGCCTCTTCTTGTTGAATTGCTGAATACCTCCTCAATTGTAAGTTGCTTTGGAAAAAAACATCTGCTAAATGAC
Organism: Danio kyathit; assembly: GCA_903798195.1. Taxonomy (NCBI): domain Eukaryota; kingdom Metazoa; phylum Chordata; class Actinopteri; order Cypriniformes; family Danionidae; genus Danio; species Danio kyathit. The sequence goes on from LR812532.1 coordinate 28,770,241, forward strand.
TAACTGTAAATGGAACATGATGATCTCAACACAGTTCCGTCTTGGAGCTCTCTTCAGAGCTGGTTACCTACAGTATATCAGTTGTGTTAAAGAAAAGACATGCAAAATAGACATTGCAGGAGGCTCCAAGGACCAGGATTAAGAACCACAGGCTTATACAATATATATCATCATATTGCACAGCCCTAGTTGGCAGCGCTGGCCATTTTCCTCACCTATACACATTCAAAACCCATGTTCTTCCTGCAGTACGGTTGTCATCTCCACCATCTATGTGTTTTTGAGCGCATGCCTGCGTGCGAGGCAGAGATACACCTGCGGCTGTCTTCATTTTAGCTGATTAGCGTTAAGCTTGTTGACGACTGTCTCTCGGTTGAGCGCTCGCAGTGCTGGAGGTACACAGTGCCCTCCTGAATTTATGTCCCAGACCCTCCTGTGTCATCTTAACTCACTCTTCAACAAAGCGCCTTTGACGGCACAGGATATATAGCCACGGAGCCGTGGGAAGAGCATTGGTTTGTGAAATAATAGGGTTTGATTTCATTGCTTTGTAGCTTCCACTTTGAGGCGTTGTAGTTACTGGAGAAACTCTCCAAAGCTATCTCAGACATCTCAGATCTGGTGCAGCGTTGTGTGTAATTTCATATCGCCGTCTTGGGTGACAATGGAAACAAATCAGCCACCGGCTTGCATCGTGAGACTCATGAAATTATATACTTTGCTTTCTCCCCACAGTATGCATATGAAAACAAAAAGTGGGTGTATTTGATTTGGAAAAGTTCAGAGGTATTGCTCTCTTTCTTCTGGTGCTCCTCTGTTTCTTTTAAAGCAAACATCTACTGAGTTTTTATTACTTGCTCAAAGTTTCGACTTTCAAGAGACTGCTGATGTCAAACCAGAATGTTTCATGTGCATTTGACAAAGTAAACATTTGCTCACCTGGGCCAGCGAGTAGTATTTAATGGAGCGATGAGTAAGAAGTGTCGGAAGATGAAAACCAAACTACTTGGCCCTTAGAGATTCTCTGTGATTGCACTTAAACTAGAAACCCGAAGTCTCTTGTTCTGTAGTCATAATGAGGAAAATAAACTTTGTGTGTGTTTTTATTCAGCCGTCAGGTTGTTAGGCTACACATTAAACTTGTTCTGGGTGAATACTGAATACCTACTGGATGATCTTTTTTTTTTAGGGTGCATGCGTTTTAAGTTTTTAGCAGGGTTTTGAACTGCCAAACTATAGTGGCTGGATATACAAAACTCTTTCTCCACAATTGTTCACAAAACATATTTAAGAAAACCAAGGTATTTTGCAGAGATGTTTCACCACCAATACATTGGTAAACCATGGTAAAGCTGCTGTGTGTAGTTTTTTGGACTCTTTTAAAGCATAGTAAAAATAAAAATAAATTCCAAAATAGACTTACTACAAAATATGTGTTCCTCTGACCAAACAAAAAAATCCTACAGCCAGTTATGCTCCTTTAAAATGTGTATTCTGTGTAAGAGTTTTTAAAAAAATGTGTGATCCCGCTCACTGCCAATTTACCCAATAAACAACCTGGTTTTGGAAACATGGGTGGATCAATTATGGACATACAAACTTTGGATTATTTTAACCTAGCATTCCTGATTGTTACACAACTGCTATTTACCCATTTGCCTTTTTTGGATGAATCCAGCATACATTTGGTTCAGAAAATGGATTTTATTTCAAATATGTACGTTAGAACTAGTCTACACAGCATTTAAAACACTTTAAATGTAACATTTGAAAGTGGTTATTAAGTATATTTTAAGTGTATTTAACCGTTTTTGTTCGGTCATGGGCGTCACGGTGGCACAATGGGTAGCACAATCGCCTCACAGCAAGATGGTCGCTGGTTTGAGCCCCTGCTGGGTTAGTTGGCATTTCTGTGTGGAGTTAACATGTTCTTTCAGTGTTCACGTGGGGTTCCTCTGGGTGCTCCGGTTTCCCCCACAGTCCAAAGACATGCGGTATAGGTGAATTGAATAAGCTAAATTGGCCGCAGTGTATGTGTGTGAATGCAAGAGTGCATGGGTGTTTTCCAGTGTTGGGTTGCGGCTGGAAGGGCATCTGCTGCATAAAACATATGCTGGATAAGTTGCCGGTTCATTCCGCTGTGGCGACCCCTGAAGAATAAAGAGACTAAGCCGAAAAGAAAATGAATGAATTTCCGGTCATGGCTACCTAAAACCACCACCACATGTTTTTGACAGGTAAAAGATGTCATAACATGCACCTTTATAACTACATATAAACAACAACAACAAAAGTTCTGAGAAAATATTTTAACCTCAAGTATTGTATATTGCGAATAAATATCAGTTTTTATAATGCCAGGCAAAAAGTGCTTCCCTGATGTGAACAGCCATTGTTGACATGACATCTCATCTCATCTCTGTATGCTGCGTTATTTGAAACAAAATTATTTACAGCATATTAGAGACTCTATAGATTGAAGAAAAAAAAATAGAGGAGCTGAGAACTAAATAGGATGAAAATTGAAAACATCCATGCTGGGTTTGAAGTAACACTGCTGTGCTGTTTCATCATAGGGAAAAGAGAGATGTATTGTTTCAACTGTAACTGAGATTGACCCAGAGACTAACCCAGCTGCCACATATTTAAAAAGCTGTATGACCAAAAAAATACAAATATTGAAGATTTGTTTTGTGAAATGGGGACAGCTGTAAGCCTATTGTCAGCTGTGCTTGTTGTCGTCAATCTGGCAACTCAGATGAGCCTTTATTTTGAATTTAGACTGCAGTAAAGGCTAGATAATTTTCAAAACTTGAAAAACAGTTAAAAAAAATTTCTTGAAAAATATTTCATCAGCTAAACAATCAGTACGTTTTTTTTAAGATAAAACATTACAGACGTTCAAACATGCTCTACATCTATTCTTCACAATTACTTTTGTGTATTGGTCACATACTGTACTGTACCTCTCAGTCCACTCTAAGCAGCTTCTGTATGTGCTGTAATGCTGTGCCATGCATATTCAAATCCACTGTCAGTCTTTCCTCTGCAAATCCTTTCTATGCAAATAAGGCTCTTCATAGAATGAATCAGATTCGCAAACATTGGCTGCCACAATTAGCGATATGCTTTAAAGCAGAGACAACACATTCAAACTGGGTGTTATTTCAGATTAATGTACATGTATGTTTCCAGGTGGCCGTGATAATCGCAAATAATCATTTTTGAGTTTTGGAATGAGTCAATTTATGTGTCAATTTATCAGATCATGATATTCAGCAGACTAATTTTGTTGCCATAATTGCACCGGTACCCGATTTGCATAATTCCTTCAGTGAATCAGGTGCTATAACGAGGCATGCAAATAAACGATGCTGTAAGCGGATGTGGATCTTTAGCGAATCCCCCATGAGTGTTAGTGCAGACTTTCAGACTTCAGCTATGATCAAACAGACGCGTTATTTTATGCAGGGTAAACATGTTCAAAGACATATTTCTTTACACATGAAAATACCACAGCACGTCTCTCAAAAATCCGAATCCACGCTCCATATGCTCAAATGTTTTCCTGCATATGCTGTATCCTCCAGCGTCACCAACAAGACAATGGAGTGTTATATTGGTTTCCACTGACAGCAGCTGACATAAACCTAAAGCTCATCATGAGCCGCCACAATAAACAGGAGTTAGTGTAATGCTGGTGATGATGGATGGCGAGTGTTAAGGGGCAGCTGTGGGGTCCGAAGAGACTTGTTTATTTATAGTGACTGGCTCACAGCCAAACATGCCTGAACGGCTTTGCGTCTGACTCCTTTTGGACCCCCAGTCAGGCATGCGGTCCCCTCTGAGTCCCAGCAGGTGCTTCCTTCAACTGCATTCCCACAGCTTGTTAAGACAGTCTCTCCAGGCCCGATGGAAAGCGCGGATTATCACGAATTCGTCTTCGCGGCATCTCTGAGTAATCAGCTAGCACCAGAGGAAGGCCAGATTTGGATGGCGAGATTTGCACTTGTAATCCAGTCATGTAACATGTGCTGAGTTGCATTGATTATTCCTTCTCATTCTGGTTTTCTCAATGCATCTTATTCATGGTTGAATTGGTTTATCAAGAAGAGATTAGCTTTGTGAACCCGGGGTTCCAGCACTGTGTGCTGCAAATTAAACCGAGAAAGCCGTGGTTTGTACTATACGGTTGAATTTCACCATTCTCTTTTCTTCTTTTTTCAGACCCCCTAGTTCTTGTCAAGACAAGATCCGAAACAGTAGGGATTAAGTCAAAGGAAGGTTATATTACTTTTATTTTTATCCACAATCTTACTTTGTAAGATGTCACTCCCTGGAGTATCTAACATCATGTCACACATAGGACATGCATTAGGGCTTTCTTCTAACGGTAATACACCTAAAACACAGATTGCCGTAAAACTTGTCAATACCAGGGAAGCGTTTTCTCTCATTAGAAAGAGTTAAAACAAAATAATTTATCGATTTGACGCACATCATAATATCAGCCATATATGTAAGGCACAAATATTGTCCTTCAATTTGGTCACGTCCAGCAGCCGTCACCCTTGAACCAATCTCAGCTCCACCTGTCTGTTCCTATGCTTCGTTTGCTCCAACTTTCTTTTGCAATCTGAAGCGCGTCAAACGCACAAAACACCCAATTCGGGCCACAAGATGTCTATATCTCATCTTTGCTAACACTTCACATGTAAATTACTCGCACTTCATCTGCGTCTGCTTACTGCACAAGCTGAAAACTCCCCCGCCCCCCATTTCATGTAATGTTTGGATTGTGAGGGCACAGGTGAGATGTAATTTTTCGAGAGACACTCAAATACATCACGTGCGCTGCATATGCAACATCTATAAGTCATGTAAAAAAATGTATTGCAAACTGAAATTATTATCATTTAATTATATGGTTTGGAGTTTGATGTTTTATGAGATTATTGTACAACAGTTGGCAATTCTGTGTGGAGTTTGCATGTTCTCCCTGTGTTCATGTGGGTTTCCTTCGGGTGCTCCGGTTTCCCCCACAGTCCATGCGGTATAGGAGAATTGCGGTATAGGCGAATTGAATAAGCTAAATTGGCTGTAGTGTATGTGTGTGATTGAAAGAGTGTATGTTTCCCAGTGTTGGGTTGCAGCTGGAAGGGCATCCGCTACGTAGACGGGGTGTCCGCGGGGCCTTAAAAAGTATAAAAAAAATTGATCAAACAATTTAAAGAAATGTAAGGTCCTTAAAAACTATTAAAAAGTCTTAAAGCTATTTTACAAGGTATTAAATTTAGTTTCAGTATAATAAAGTTTGTCTGAATTTAATCTTTAAATATTGGGGTGCTGTGATATTTATGAAATCAAATAATCCTGCTAGTTTTTACATCACCCTGCTTTGTTTACTGCAGTAACCAGGGAAACACTGTTATTCCTGCTGTTGTGAAGGCGCCACCTGCTGGATTTTCATTTATATTCAGTATATAAATACAGTTTTGGTTCAGGATTCGTTTCTTGCAATCAGTATTTAGTAAATATACTGCAAGTTCAAATGTCGGCAATGTTACTGGTTGAAACCTGAAGTGGTGTTGAGGTCTTAAATTGTATGCAAAGAGTCTTAAAAAAGGGCTTAAAAGGTACTGAATTTCAATCTCTGATTTCTGTATACACCCTGGTAGAACATATGGTGGATAAACTGGTGGTTCATTCCGCTGTGGCAACCCCTGATTAATAAAGGGACTAAGCTGAAAAGAAAATGAATGAATGAATGACTATTAAAACTCAACAACCTTTTGAGTAATATACAGTGGGTGACAGTTCAATATGACCGTTACTGCCACGTGTGACGCCATGGCGGGATTAAGGGATTAAGAAAACTTTTTAGGTGTAATAGCAGTTTGCGACTATGATGCCAGGGGGCAAAGGGACAAAATGTGAACGAACAGAAATATACAGTAGCTGTAAAAACCCTGCTACTTGTAAATGAAGATTAAATAACAAAAAGTATTGTAATTCCTTTTTTAATAATTAAAATCTCTTTAACAAGCTTTATTATCATTGCACACTTAAGTACAATGAGGATTAATTTTGAAAATAAAACAAAATAAAGGACAACTAAAATAAAAGTAAATAAATAAAGCAGTGCTTTAGCCTAAATATAGAGAGATGTACAGTGTTTATTTTAAAGTGAAAAGACTAAGATTAATTAAAACTAAAGAAATAAAAGACAACTAAAATGAAAATAAAGAAATAAATAAAGCAAGCAGTGTTTTAGCCTACATATAGAGAGATGTACAGTGTTTATTTTAAAGTGATAGGACTAAGATTATTTTAAAACTAAAGAAATAAAAGACAACTAAAATGAAAATAAATAAATAAATAAAGCAGTGTTTTAGCCTACATACTGTTTAGAGAGATGTACAGTGTTTGTTATTTTAAAGTGATAGGACTAAGAGAGCCAATAAATAAGCTTTTTCATTTACGTTTTTGTTTACATTTTCTTTGTTAATTATATTTTACTTTTTCATTATATGTCTTAATTATTGTACATAAAAAATAAATGAATAATTAAATAGGCCTAAATAATTATTTATTTAAAGAGATAACCAGCGAAAACGGAGAAACGGTCCAGCACGTGTCTAAAGGGCTCTTAAGTTTAATGCTATTTCATCAAAAGCATAAAAATAAATTGACTTCCCTAAAGTAGATCACTTAAATTATAATAAAAATAATTTGACGTATATATTGACACAAAAAACACAAGCCAATAAAACAATCACATTTTTTGACAATGAGCAGTTGAAAGCCATCAATACAGTAAGCAGCAGGAACAAGTATACTTTATAGAAATGTTCTGTCAGTGCGTTATTTGAGCAGACTTTGCTTATTAAGTGAGCATGTGCAATTCATGCACAGATAAGTGTACAGGTTCATGAACAGAATATTAACAAAGCGGAATACCAAGCTATTTTGAAATTTGGCCACAGCACGCACGCTCCACTGCTCCTGCGCTTTGGTCGATGCAGCAACAAATTGATCATTTTGCAGCCAAAAATTCTGAGAATCGCAAATTTTAGGGCATCTTACTAGAATTACGTTAATTTCAGCTGACTTCAAAAACCTTGAAACTACCCTGTCTGTAGTAATATGATGGATGGGTTGATTTTTACAGTACTATATGGAATAAAAATAGAAAATGATCCAGAGGAACAAAGCACAGTGAACTCCAAAAACTTTGACCACAGGTATGCTTGTGATTCTAATGTTTTGTTTTTTTTAAACCTAAGTGTAAAGCTATTTTAATGCCAGATTAAAATAAAGCACAAAGTCAAACATACAGTACCTCTCTCATTTTTCACTTTGCATATGGATTATTTGAAGCACAACATTATTATTCCAAAGGATCTGTTTCAGGTTTTTTTAATGGAATTTCCCTTAACAAGAAGTGCAACTCATAATCTGTGCCCTATAATTTTGTCACCTTGGAATTATAAGGTTCTATCTGCGTTCTGAATGATTTTGAGATATTGAGCTTCAAAGTTTTTTTTATTCCATAGCAAACAGTATGTGTGTAACATTTATTTTTTAAATAAAAAGTCTTAAAATGTAAACAAATTATAAAAAAAACATCCCATAATGTAAATAAGTTGTCATTTAATAAGAATGTCAATAACTCAATTTTGACAAAAATGTCGATTTGTCACAAGCAAAAAAGGTAGTTGCTATGGATATCAAATAAAAAAAAGTGCAAAAATGCAATGTTGTCAGTGTGATCAATGTAATTTAGCACATTAGCTCTTTTAATGATCGTCCATATGAAGCTCAGTCTTTTAGATTGGAATTGGATAATGAATCATTTTAATGTCAAGGTCGTAAAAAAAATCAGCTATTGATTTAGCATGTTTCATCTTTTTCATACATGGCATTCCGGTCAATAATGAGCTACAGACTTAATGCGGTGAAAAATAGAGATCAATATGTAGATAAAACAAAATGTCAGTGTATGTATTCTGGTAGTTTATTCTTCTTTTGTTCTTGTCTTCAAAGACCTGCCTCCTCCTGCCACCAGAGAGAGACCGCCGGGCTGTAAGACGGTGTTTGTGGGAGGTTTGCCAGAGAACGCCACAGAGCAGCTCATCGTAGAAGTGTTTGAACAGTGCGGAGGTATCATCGCCATCCGGAAGAGCAAGAAGAACTTCTGTCACATCCGTTTTGCAGAGGAGCACACAGTTGATAAGGCCCTCTTCCTGTCAGGTACACATTCCAGAGAATTATCTTATGCCTCTCACAGTTGCTCGATTTAAAACGTCTACATGCTGTTCTGTAAATGTTTAAAAAGCAGCATAAAACATAAATGCAAATCATATTCGTTCTTATGTAAATATTAATAAATCATTTTGTTAAAGGCAAATTTTTATTCCATTATTTTTTGGTAATGTTTTCCTCTGCGTGTCATTTAAACATTAAAATAGTTTATTTTGAATGAATTATAGCTGTTTTGTAAAATATACGCTTTATTGTGCATCATGCCCCTAAAAATTGTATGTCATAATAATACTTGAAGCTTACTCATCACTTGCATACCACACTTTTTTTGTTTACGTTGTAATTTTATGAATTAATTTATACAGATAATATATATTTTATTATTAAGCTTTTGTTATTAATACAATAGCCATTCTCTATAATTTAGTAAATGCTAAATAATGTATCAATTCATTAAAATTATAAAAAATTTTATATTTAAATTTAGAATGTGAAAGCGGTCATGCATACATTCATTCATTCATTCATTTTCTTGTCGGCTTTGTCCCTTGCGGGGTCGCCACAGCGGAATGAACCGCCAACTTATCCAGCACGATTTTTACGCAGTGGATGCCCTTCCAGCCGCAACCCATCTCTGGGAACTTCCACACACACATTCACACTCATACACTATGGACAATTTAGCTTACCCAATTCACCTGTACCGCATGTCTTTGGACTGTGGGGGAAACCGGAGCACCCGGAGGAAACCCACGCGAACCCAGGGAGAACATGCAAACTCCACACAGAAACGCCAACTGACCCAGCCCAGCCGAGGTTCGAACCTGCGACCCAGCGACGTTCTTGCTGTGAGGCAACAGCACTACTTACTGCGCCACTGGGTTGCCCGGTCATGCATACAGTATGAGTGAAATATTTGAAATTTTATTACAAATATACTAGTTTAAGGTATTTTGTATTAATATACAGTACAAAAGTCTGTTCTTCCGTTATGAGCTCACTGGTCACTTTATTAGGTACACCTGTCCAACTGCTCGTTAACGCAATTTTCTAATCAGCCAATCACATGGCAGCAACTCGGTGCATTTAGGCATGTAGACATGGTCAAGACTATCTAATGCAGTTTAAACTGAGCATCAGAATGGGGAAGCAAGGTGATTTAAGTGACTTTGAACGTAGCGTGGTTGTTGCTGCCAGACAGGCTTGTCTGAGTATTTCAGAAACTGCTGATCTACTGGGATTTTTATGCACAACCATCTCTGGAGTTTACAGAGAATGGTCTGAAAAACAGAAAATATCCAGTGAGCGGCAGTTCTGTGGATGCAAAGAGGTCAGAGGAGAATGGCCAGACTGGTTCGTGCTGATAAAAAGGCAACAGTAACTCAAATAACAATTCGTTACAACCAAGGTGCAGAAGAGCATCTCTGAACACACAACAGGTCAAACCTTGAGGCAGATGGGCTACAGCAGCAGAAGACCACACCGGGTGCCCCTCCTGTTGGCTAAGAAGAGGAAACTGAGCCTACAGTTTGCACAGGCTCACCAAAATTGGACAGTAGAAGATTGGAAAAACATTGCCTGGTCTGATGAGTCTCGATTTCTGATGCAACATTCGGATGGTAGGGTCAGAACATGAAAACATGGATCCATCCTCCCTTGTACCAATGATTCAGGCTGGTGGTGGTGGTGTAATGGTGTGGGGGATATTATCTTGGCACACTTTGGGCCCATTAGTACCAATTGAGCATCGTGTCAACGCCACAGCCTACCTGAGTATTGTTGCTGACCATGTCCATCCCTTTATGACCACAGTGTACCCATCTTCTGATGGCTACTTCCAGCAGGGTAACGCACCACGTCATAAAGTGTGAATCATCTTAGATCTCAGACTGGTTTCTTGAACATGACGATGAGTTCATGGTACTTAAATGGCCTCCACAGTCTCCAGAGCTCAATCCAATAGAGCACTTTTGGGATGTTTTGGAACGGGAGAATCACATCATGGATGTGCAGCCGACAAATCTGCAGCAACTGTGTGATGCTGTCATGTCAATTTGGACCAAATTCTCTAAAGAATATTTCCAGTACCTTGTTGAATCTATGCCACAAAGGATTAAGGCAGTTCTGCAGGCAAAAGGTCCAACCCGGTTCTAGTAAGGTGTACCTAATAAAGTGGCCAGTGAGTGTATATTCCACCCCTGAAATTTCATGTCATAAAATTCCAGAACAAAGGCTAAATGACTTATGGACCACACTGTGTGACGTAGAATAATAATAATAATTTCACTTAACCTTTTATCTTATGTAAATGAAGGCCATGTGTCCCTCCTGACTTGATAGATTGATGCCGAATTAATTAAGGGGGCGGAGCTTCCACACATCACTCAGAACACTTCAGATCTGTAGACACAGACCATCAAGAGTCCCTGACAAAAGAGGTCAACAAGAAGACAACCGCTGACACCTAGTAATACATTTCTGCCTTCGAATGCTGTAAATCAATCGCGAGCCATCCCAGAATGCACCTCAGCACTGTTCACGTGACCTGCCAGGAGACTGCTCGTCTTATCCCAAGTCACATCTTAAATCAGTCTTTGTATGCAAATATTAGGATGTCCATCTCTGCCCCAGAAAGCAAATTTAAAGTGCCGAGCGCTTCAATAATACCCTTTCCATTATTCATACTTCTCTGAGTGTTGCTCTCTCAGTGACGAGGGGCGAGATTGAAGCGCTGCCCCATATATTATGTGGCCCCGTGACGGAGCTCTGCAGGCCTTTCCATAAATAATGGTGCTCATTTCTAACGTGAACACATTGCGTAAAATATTTAACAGCGTCAGGGGGCTGTAAAGCTGTGATAGAGAGGCGGAAGTAAACCGTGAAGCTCTTTCTCTCATTTCTGTTGACACGGCCGTCTGTGAATATACATTCTCCTTAAAAACACTTTTCAGGCCTCTCTATAATGTACTTGGAGCATCATGTGATTTATAATTCACCGGAGCCTCTTTCACATACCGCTTGGCCATTTGTCAAGATATTTTTTTTTTCAAGCAATTTTCTGTTTTATGCTGAAATATATAAACCTTAATACAAAACCGCTTCCTTTTTTTCAGCCCTATCAGAAGCCAGATTATTCTCATACATCATGGCTTGTCTGTGCTGCGAGGGCTTTTGTTTCGATTTCTCCAGACCAAGTGCAGCATTTGGGACCTTTTAACATTTCACATAAAATAAACAAATAGGAAGGGTTTGGCCTCAAATCTGTCAGAAAACACATGTTAGAGGAAATGAATAAACCGAGTGTGTGGGTTCACTTTGTCACAGGTTACCTCATGAATCAGTGTTCAAAACATTCTTGTGTTTAAGACAAAAAACAATTCTGCTGTCCTTCTTTCCCTGCCCGTTCCTTTTATCTATTTAACTTCTTGAACTCTTTTGTATGTTTGCTTTTATTATTCCCCCTCCTCTTATGTTTTTCCATCCCATTTCTATTTTCCTCTGTCAATTTTGTTTACCTCTTTTTTTACTTGTTCTTTTTGTTTCATGTTCTTGCTTCATCCACCATCTTCCTCTTTCCTTTCTTTTCTTCTGGCCTTTTTTTCTACTCCCCTCCCCCTCTTTCCACCTCTTCTTTACCCTTCTTCTTCCTCCTTGCTTTTATGTTTCCTATCACTTTCTTTTTCTGTCTTTGGCCTTTCATTTACTGCCCTTGTTTTTTCTTTTCTCAATTTCCACTTCCTCCTCTTCACTTATTGCCTTTGCTTTTTTCCTCATACCTTTCCTAACATTTCTCCTTTCCTGTCTTTTTGGTTTCCTTCACTCCCTATTGTATTTCCTCCTTTCTTTTTCTCTTTCCTTTTTTAATTTTATTTCCCTGTTTGTGTGTGTGTGTGTGTGTGTGTGTGTGTGTGTGTGTGTGTGTGTGTGTGTGTGTGTGTGTGTGTGTGTGTGTGTGTGTGTGTGTGTGTGTGTGTGTGTGTGTGTGTGTGTGTGTGCACGCTATTTCACTATGCTCCTCATTTGTTTCCACTTCCCCTTCCTTCCCTTTGCTCTGTTTCGTTTTCCACTAAATATCCTTTCTTTTCCACTCCCTTTTCCCTTATTCTACCTTTACTTTATTCTATTTGTCAAATTCAACTTTCTTTTCCTTTCCATTGCTTCCTTTCTGTTTTTTCTGTCTTTTCCTTCCCCTTTCCTTTACTTGTCTTTTTTCTGCCTCCTTTTTTATTACTTGTTCTTCCTCTCAATCTTTCTTCTTATATATTTCCTTTGCTGTTTCCTGCTCTTCTTCCTCATTTTTTATTATTTTCCTCTGCTCTATTTCTTTTTTTCAATTTCCACTTCCTCTTTCTCCTTACATATTGTCTTTGCCTTTTTTCCACTCCTCTTCCTCATTTCTTTCCTTTCTTTTCTCCTTTCCTGTCTTTTTGGTTTCCTTTACTCCCCATCCCGGTCTTTCCCCTCTTCTTTCTTTTCCTCTTTCCTTTTTTTAATCTTATTTTCCTGTTTTTGTTTTGTGTGTGCGTCTTGTGTGTGTCTTCCCCTTCCTTCTTTTTCTTTCCTCGGTTTCCTTTTCCACTTCCCATTTCCTTTCTTTTTTCCTTTTCCATGTTCTACCTTTACTTTATTCTTTTTCTCTGTCTAATTTAACTTTCCTTTCCTTTCTATTAACCTCTTTTTCCTTTCTTCCTTTTGCTTCCCCTTTCCTTTTCTCACCTTATTTTCGGCCTCTTTCTTTTTACATATTTCTTTTGCTGTTTCCTGCTCCTCTTCCTCATTTTTTATTCTTTTCCTCTGCTCTATTTATTTTTTTCATTTCCTCTTTCTCCTTATTTATTGCCTTTGCTTTTTTCCACTTCTCTTCCTCGTTCCTTTCCTTACTTTCCTCCTTCCCTGTCTTTTTGGTTTGCTTTACTCCCCATCCCCTGTCTTTCCCCTTCTCTTTTCCTTTTCTCTTTTCTTTGTTTTTTATCTTATTTTCATGTTTGTGTGTGTGCTATTTCACTATGCTCCTCGTTTGTTTTCACTTTCCCTTTCTTCTTTTTCTTTCCTCTGTTTTTTTCCACTTGCCATTTCCTTTCTTTTTCCCTTTTCCTTATTCTACCTTCATTATTTTTCTGTCTAATTCAACTTTCGTTCCCTTTCTATTAATTTCTTTTCCTTTCTGTCTTTTCCTGCACTTTCCTTTACTCACCTTATTTTTGGCTTCCTTTTTCATTACTTGTTCTTCCTCTCCCTCTTTCTTCATACATATTTCCTTTGCTGTTTCCTGCTCCTCTTCCTCATTTTTTATCGTTTTCCTCTCCTCTATTTATTTTCCTCTATTTCAATTTCTTTTCTTTTCCCTTCCCTTTTTCCTTGTTCTGCCTTTATTTTATTATTTTTGCCTCTCTAATTCAACTTTCTTTTCATTTCTATTCCTTTCCTTTCTGTCTTTTCCTGCCTTTCATTTACTCACCTCTTTTTTCGGCCTCCTTTTTCATTACTTGTTCTTCCTCTCCCTCCTTCTCCTTACTTATTTCCTTTGCTGTTTCCTGCTCCTTTTCCTCCTTTTTCATTATTTTCCTTTGCTCTATTTATTTTCCTCTTCCCATTTTCTTTTCCCCTCCCCCTTTCCTTTATTCTACATTTATTTGATTTGCCCGATCAAATTCAACATTCTTTTCCTTCACTTTGTCATTGTCCTTTTCTATTTCTACTTGATTTCCCTCTCCTCCTCCCCAGGTTATAGGATCAGGCTGGGATCAAGTACAGATAAGAAGGACACAGGCCGGCTGCATGTAGATTTTGCTCAGGCTAGAGATGACCTGTACGAGTGGGAATGCAGACAGCGCATGCTGGCCCGGGAAGAGAGGCACCGTCGCAGAATAGAAGAGGACCGTTTACGGCCCCCCTCACCACCCCCCATTGTTCATTACTCTGAGCACGAATGTAGCCAGTTAGGAGAAAAACTCAAAGGTAGGACAAATGAAATGCCCCATGTTTTTGTCTGTCACTATTTTTTTATTATTATTATTATTATTATTATTATTGTTTTCCTGATTCATCTGAAAAGCTATGAACAGTCATGATTCCCTCATGAATAGATGTGTCTGTAAGCTATTTGTCTCTTTGAGTTTGATGATCTATGAGGTTTGATAGAGACCATCTGTTTCGTGACTGTTTATCCTGATTTTTCTTTCCATCTGGGAAAGAAAATGCTTTAAAAGATATTTTGCAGATGAAATCGTTGAAAATACATGTGTACTCTTCAGGTTCCCTTAGACTTTTCCATATGTGACGGTTTATATGCAGTTCTGCTCACTTTGCGGTGGTTACAGATAACAGATGAAAGGAAGAAAGGACAGGATGATATTACACACTGCCTTTAGGGAAGCTTTTGTGCTGTTTGCTGTGTAAAATCTCAGCAGCACTCTCATAGTGGATAGATTTGTCTGTGTACAATCAATATTTGACGGTTATCTTTGACAATTATTATTTGAGATCTTTTAGTCTGAGTCTGAATCAGATAAATGAGCAACACAATCAGTTTAGTGATCAAGAGGGATTTCATATTCATCACTCTTGGATGAATCTTAAAAGGGTTGACAGATTATACACATAAATTATTTGACAGCATTTTTTACAGTAATTGTTGTATTTAGTTTGGGCACCTATATAAATCAAAGACCACCTAGAATTCTCTGTAGGACATGTGTTGGTGTGCATTCTAGGATTACAGTAGCATGAACCAAATAATTGTTGTGTTTTCCTTTTTTACAGCAGTTTTTTAGCTGTACAGACCGCAATATCTTTGCAACACACTGCTTACAAAGTTAACGCCAAACAGCTGAACAAATCTGTGCCAAACTGTTCTTTTTGTTGATTCCTCTTCTTTTTTTTAATTTGTGGATTTTAAATAAACACAACAACCCTAAAGAATAATAGCTTGCTAGATGAGACTCCCTGTGGCATTCATTACAGTGATTTTCAGCTTTCTCTGCTTCTCATCTCATTCCCGGCTGAAAGTATCAAGCCAAAGCTTTTTAGTTTTGGAGCAACTGCCTGCACACAAACACATACTAACCTGTCTTCACAATTCAGGAATTCACAAACAACATCTTCTACCTAAATTATGTTGTTAAAGAAAGTATCCACGAGTTTTGTTTGACCATATTTGCTTGTCCGAGATGTTGCATCTTGCTTGCACATCCTTCCTCATTCTGTTGTCCTCTCCTAAATGTCCTCTACTTGTTTTTTTTTTTTGTTTTTTTGGGCCCAATAAACATGTCCTGCTAATAAGTTTTGACACCAGAAGGTCCCACATGAGAAGTGTTCCTCTCCAGCATTGTACTCAGCTCTCTTTCCACCATCTGTTTCTTCCCCACCATTTTTTTTCTTTTCTCCACTTAGACGACTCCAAATTTCCCGAGGCGGTGCGTGTCCTGCTGACCTGGGTGGAACGAGGGGAGGTAAACCGCAGGAACGCCAACAACTTCTATTCAATGATTCAGTCCTCCAACAGCCACATTCGCAGACTGATGAACGAAAAGGCCGCCCATGAGAAGGAGATGGAGGAAGCCAAGGAAAAGTTCAAGAACGCCCTTTCTGGAATTTTAGTACAATGTAAGTGTTTATTAACAGATGTTGCTTCTGTCTTAAAGAAATAGAAAGCTGTTGACCTACATGCAGGTGGCATTGATGGCCAACATGAGCCTCGTTTAGATGTTCTTCTACACACAAATGGACAAACGTACCAAATTTGGTTTGAGGGTTAAAACTGGTTAAGAAGTTTGGGCTGAGTTCCATCTGTATCAGGAGTGGAAAAGAATTTGATTCAAGATCACAGCTCATCACAGATTGCCTGTCCTGTAATAGGATCCAATTGACCCATAGCAGGTGACTGTAGTTTTTGTTTTCTCTAAGGCATTGCACAAATTTCACATTTGAAAGCAAATTCTTTTTTTTTTTCCAACTACTAAGGATGTTTTTACTTTTCAAAAGACAATTTAAATTAGGAAGAGTTCCACTATATGTGTAAGAAATTAATTTATAAATATATATTTAAATTTTTGACATAAGTCATGCTCACCAATATTGCATTTTATTTGACAACAATTATTTGACTGTTATTATGAGTTTTATTATTATTTAGAATTTATTATTATTTAAAGCGGAAATCTATTGATAATTCAGGTAGAACTAGGGGTGCACTGAATTTTTGACTGTCGAAAATTATTGGCTGAAAATAGCATTTTTGTATTTGGCCGAATGAGAAAATCTGTTGTAAATATGAGTTGAAAAAGGTTGTTGCACCGCACTGCCCAACAGTTTTGAGCATTTCACTCTCACACCAGCTGTAGTCACTGCATCAAGTGAAGTGGCTTTCGCAGTGTATGTGGAAAGCACTTCACTATGAAACCCATTCATTTCAATGCTCCATGCGAAGACCATTTGTTGCTGGCTCGACTAAAGCACAAACCATCTCCAAGTTCAAAATAGTTCATATTATATTCATCTATTAGGGGTGTCAAAATTAATTGTTTCTTTGATGCACCGCGATGCAGACATGGACAATTTGGTATCAGTTCGTTAATAGATCATCACCGGTTAATACGTACTGACGTCATTTATCTCATATGCACTATGTCGCAGTAGATTACTGTTCGAACGAGGTGAGGGCGAGTAATTAAAATGTGCCTCCAACTACTTTAAAAGCAGGCAACTGTGCACAATTCACTGCATGTGCATTTGCTGGACAGTCTTTCACTGACAGTGAAGTACAGCAGAACCAGGAGACACTGATTCACTGTGAGGGAGAAAATGAAAGCTCTCTCTCTCTCTCTCTTTCTCACTTTGGACCTTTGAGGACTAGTTTGTAGGGTAACTTTTCCTCTCCTCTATCACTATTAAAGCGATATCTGGGGATCCTGTATGTGTGAGTGTGTCTGTAGAGCGAGTTTTCTCCACGGCGTCTACCGTGGATCAGTGTGCGCTTTATTACTCAGATGTAGACTGTTACCGCACATTATTCAGTGCCTGCTTCGTCCACTCATCGGTGAACAGCGCTGACAATTTTAGCGCCAATCGCAGCCCTTTTTGTTGAGCGTGTGAACACAATGGCTAATCATAAGGATGTAAGAACATGCTCAACAATGCTCAAAAAGCAAACGGAGTAATATTTACATTAGTTTATTTGCTATTAATGCTCATGTTGTCTTCTGTAATTGTATTTGAGTTTTATTTGAAACATTCAAATAAAACATTCTTTGAGCAGGTAAAAGGTACAGTTCATATATCTGACTGCTTGTATTAAAGGACAAGATTGTATTATAAATATGAATATATTTTAAAAATTTTACTTCAAGAATTGTTGTGTTGTGACGAAAAAATATATAATTGTGTATGGAAAGCATCGTCAATGCACCATGATGTACCGAGATGTCAAATTAAACCGAATCGATGACATGATAATCGTAACCGAACCGAACCATGAGACCAGTGTAGGTTTACACCTCTATTATCTATACATGAACTCACTGAAAAAGCAAAGTCTGCTCAAGTAATGCACTGACATTTCTATGTAGTATACTTGTCCTTGCTGCTTTCAATAACAGTACTGTGCTGTCATGACAACGCTGGTAAAATGACACCTCTCGAATAATTTACCGTCAGTAAAATGTAGTTGTATGAGGGTTGCTGCTTCGAGTCCCGGCTAGGCCAGTTGACATTTCTGTGCGGAGTTTGCATGTTCTCCCCGTGTTCACATGGGTTTCCTCTGGGTGCTCCGGTTTCCCCTACAGTCTAAAGCAAGTATGCCCAAACTTTTTCTTATGAAGGGCCAAAAGCCAAACTTGATTGAGGGCTGTGGGCCGAAGATAAGTATATCAAGCTGTATAACAAATTGCCATGGATACTTTCCTTATTCATTTCAAAATAAATAAAACAAAATACTTAATTAACATTAACTAATGCATTATATATATTTTGTTACATTTTGTAATGAACCTAATATAATGAAAACATAAGAATTCCATTTATAACACAATGGAGTTTAAAGGGTCACGAAACACCAAAACACATTTTTTGAGCTGTTGACAGTCATATATGTGTCCCATGCTGCTATAAACACTATTAGGACACATATATTGCACTAAAGAGTGAAAATAGGTTGTTTTTGCGTTATTTTGAGCAAATTCGTTCTTCCGGTTTGAAACGAATTTTTGAAGCTGCGTCACGGCCATGAGATACTTGGGTGTAAATCCAGCTGGAGAGTGGCTGTCTGTCTTTTCTAGGACGTTCTGGCGTATCTGAGTGTGCAGTATTAATTCATGAGAAAGACGTGCTTCAAACCAATCAGCGCGCTCTATTGTGTATGACGTGAAACTTCATTAATATGCATGATAGCTCCGGAGACTGTTTACCAGTTTACACTGTTCAGACGGCAGAGAGACGCCACGTTGTGTTGCCAAAACAAGTGAAAGTACAAGAATTTCAAGACAAAATTCGTAGGTGTTATTAGTGTGTTGCAACGAAGGTTTTGTTTTCATTTTCCCTTTATGAGAGAGCAGCTGGACTCACGTGTGGATTACAGTGCACGCGACACGCGACAGAAATGCGTTTTTAAGGAACATTTTTACCCGAGAGCTTTTTCTCATCTGGAAATGGTGAAATCCGGATTTGCCGCTCGTCTACTTTTAATAAAAAGACACAGCTCCAGTTTGATTGTCTGTCTACAGATTTGGTAAGTGTTTGCAGTGGACTGCCCTTTGTTTAAATGCTGCTCTCCGAGTGTAAACATGTAAACACAAACTATTCCCGTCGTGCAGGATTTTCGCTGCAATTTGTGACAGGATAGTCTATACACACGGCTTTCTGACGCTACCTACCGAGTACATACGTTACAGAGAAATGCGGAGGATTTTTTTCTCTTATTCGCCGTATCAAATCAGCCTCTGTGTGTTTGTTTTTCCTGTCAAACTTAGCGCGTGCCCAAATGTTAACTCCCTTCTATGCAAAATCTTATCCTTTTTCCCTCCCCCGACACTCCCACACTCCCAGAGCTGGACACGCCCAACTTTCCTGACTTTTTTCAAAACAGAGGTGTGAAAACACCCTGCTGAGACAGGGGGTTTCGTGGCCCTTTAATGCTGAATACACTAGTCAAGCTGCACCTGCATTTGTCTTGATTTGCTCATTGAGGCCTTCTGAATTGTGGTCTGTCCATTGAGCAACAGTATGTTCATTTCAAAAATAAAATCAGCTTCATTTACAACATTTAATTGAAGAATTTAATTCAAGTTTGTCTTTTTTAGCTCAAAAATTAAACTAACAAACGAAAGGTTAAATTAAATTAGAAATGACTGTATTAAAGACATTAACCCCAACCCTAAATTCTCCCTCTCTTCTCAGATGGGATGGCGGGCCAAATCAAAGGTTACCATGGGCCAACTTTGGCCCACGGGCCCTAGTTTGGACATCTCTGGTCTAAAGACACGCCGTATAGGTCAATTGAATATACTAAATTGGTCGTAGTGTGTGTGTATGGGAGTTTCCCAGTACTGGGTTGTGGCTGGAAGGGAATCCACTGTGTAAAACATATGCCGCAATAGTTGGCGGTTCATTCCGCTGTGGCGACCTCTGAATTAGAGACTAAGCTAAAGGAAAATTAATGAATGAATTAAAATGTAGTTATTTTACTGGCTTGTGTTTTTATCAGTATAATCTAAGTTAATGAGCTCATTTAAAAAAATATTTGTAAAAGATTTTTAATAAAACAATACATAATTATTACAAAGTGTTTTAAGTTTCAGCTTTCAGACAGTGTATCCAGAATTCGGTTTCAGCCCAGAACTGTCATATCTGTGCATCCCTAGTTAGAACCTGTATATTTAGCTATAAATCATATGTGTCACTCTACAATAACACCTGGTAAACAATATGCACTATGCAATAACACTGTGCAATTCTTAATGGATCATTAAATCTGTGGTGCTGCTTACATCAGGGCTAAAATCTGCTTTTGAGAACCTAGAAATGCAGTTGCCTGTTGTGTGACGTCACTGCAGTTTCATCTATACTATCAGACACAAAAGGAAGCATTGAGTAAGTGGGTGCTGTCAGCTACTGCATGATTACACTTCACTTTCTGCCATCTTGATAGCAGTCCCCAACACAGCAGCGCTTTGTACTTGATTGATCCAATGGCCAGAGAAATGGAACTACCACTCACACATATATAGTTTCCTTGATGCATGAAAAGACACAGTTTTCACTGTGCGTTTGATTCAAGCATACAGCATGTGGACATTCAAAGTCAAGTGATTTCATATTTCAGAATTCTGTAGAGATTTTCCATTTCATTAATATGTAACTGGAGTACAAAATATGAAAAGATTACGGACTCATTGAAAGGTCACAGCACTTGCCTTGAAAATTAGAAATGTTCACAAGAAAAAGTTAGCATATGTGAATATCATGCATATGCATCTGTTCATGAAAGTTTAATTAAATTAGGCAGCGTGCTGTACTTAACTGAAGTACAAGCGGGAGGTATTCTGATATATTCATTTCGAAATGTACACTTTTTTTAATGATGTAGCGAAGGATGATTTAGTGTCTCTACGAAAATCTGCTCAATTTTTAACCTCAAAAAAGTGCAAGTGCATTTTATACCCTGCCATCGGCTACTTTTACACTGCAGCTTTTCTGTGACTGGGTTATATAGTGTACAAGCTTTGATCTGAGATCAGTGTGGACTGAAGGTAAGTTCTCCTGAGGCCTCTACCACTTTGAGCTGAATGCAGAAGAAGGTAGAGTATGTGAACTAACTGCATTCGTGCACAGCTACAGATCTGCCATCTGTAACGTATGTGTTGAAGATCAACAAGTCTGTGGTTTCATTTAGCTACTTAGTCTCTGGACAGCACACCTGACGACCCTTCATAGATTTAAAGTAAGTAACCCCAAACGGTCACTAGATTGTCGTGTCTAAGTGTTTGACTGATTGCTGAAATAACACTGACTTTAGTTTGCAGAGAATAGTGTACACTTGAGTCGATGACGCACATACTCATAGGATTTAACTAGAATATCTGTGAAACCTGTACGTGTGAATAAGGTATTTCTAGTTACTTATAATACAATAGGACTTTTTTCCCAAAATGTTAGGGAATTAACACCATGTCCGTTAGGCAGATTAGTGCAACATTTTGACACATTAAATAGTTGTTTTTTCTTATTTTTTTGTCATGTAAATCATCATCATTTTTGAGCACCTTTTAGTATTTTTATTTTATTTTTTGTTTTTACTCTATTTTTATTCTATATTTTAAATTTTTTTTGCCAATGATATATAACAATGACATTCTCAGATACATGTGTTTTCTAGTGTTGAAGTCACAAAGTCACTAATGTAAGTTTAAATATCATTTTGTGACTATTGATATTTTATCTCAGATCTTAAAATCAAATTTAAGCAAACATAAACTGATAACTGTGGACATTTTACTTGATAGAGATTGTATCGAACACTCAAGATATATATATTTTTAAGTGTTAGCAGGTTAGCACTGTCACCTCACAGCAAGAAGGTCTAAATACATGCACTATAGGTGAATTGAGTACACTAAATTGGCTGTAGTGTATGAGTGTGTGTTTGAATGAGTGTGTATGGATGTTTCCCAGTGCTTGGTTGCAGCTGGAAGGGCATCCGCTGCGTAAAACAAATGCTTCATAAGTTGGTGGTTCATTCCACTGTGGCAACCTCTGATAAATAAAGGGACTTAGCCGAAGGAAAATGAATGAATGAATGAATGGTTTACTATTTATGAATTTCATTATATGCTCATCTGTTTGGTTTGAGAGTGCTTTGTGCTTACCCACGCTCTCTTCTGATTGGCTGTGATATTTGATTGATTTTTTTTCTGCATCTCATAAATGTGTCCCGTCTGGTTTGGACACAAATTTCTCATCACTGGAATCTTATTGCATCACATCTTGTTAGGACGCAATACAAGAAGGAAGTAATTTCAGTCTGCAAGGATGCATTAAATTGATCAAAAGTTCAAACATTTCAGTTTTATTTATTCCGTTCTATTTATTCATTGCAAAAGATCATGAAATAAATAATCGTGTAAACAAATCATGGTTTCCATGAAAATATGAAAGGCCCAAAAATGAAAATTCTGTCATTATTTACTCACCAACTGCTTTTTTCTTTTCATAAATTATTTATGAGTTTCTTTCTTCTGTTAAACTGTAAAGAAGATATTTTGAAAAATGTTAAAAACCTGTAACCGTTTGCTTCCATAGTATTTGTTTTTCCCTACTATTTTTCTTCAAAATATAATCTTTATTGTTTAACAGAAGAAAGAAAGGTACAAAGATTTTAATCGCTTGAGGGTGAGTAAATAGTGAATAATATTTTCATTTTTGGGTGAAGTATCACTTTAATAAGCACAACCAATAATATAAGTAATGCATCTGGTCTAGCAGATCTGCACATAAGAATGACAGTATTTCTGAAGAATCATGTGACACTGAAGACTGGAGTAATGATGTTAAATTCAGCTTTGACTTCAAAGGAATATGTGATCCTGGATCAGAAGACCTGTCATAAGGTTTAATTTCATAAAATTAATATTTATACATCATCTAGAAACTGAATAAATAAGCATTTCATTGATGAATTGTTTGTTAGAATAGAAAATATTTAGGTGAGATAAAATTAACTGTCGAATATTAAAAATTGAATATAAGGGCTAATTATTAAGAAAATCACATTTAATGTTGTCTGTAATAAGTATTTAGTAATCCACATTACTTGTCGATAATTAAGGTTTGATGTATTTATAGTAGGACATTTACAAAAATGTTTTCATGGAACATGATCTTCATTTATTCATTCATTTTCTTTTCGGCTTAGTCCCTTTATTAATCAGGGGTCGCCACAGCGAAATGAACCGCCAACTTATCCAGCACATCTTTTACCCACGCAAACACAGGGAGAACATGCAAACTCCACACAGAAATGCCCCCCAATCTTTACTTAATATTCTAATAATTTTTGGCAAAAAAGAAAATACTCATAAAATGTATATTTGGCTATTTTTGTGCTTTAGGGTCACACACACACACACACACACACACACATTTATATAGTGATCATTTCAAATTATCATACAGGTTTCAAATTATTATACAGGTTTCAAGGAAAGCGTTGCTTCTTCTTTTCTTTTATTAATGGATTAGATTGATGATCATGGTCCAGTCGTGGTTCCCTGAGACACATGTGAAGAACAGGAGCAGTAGTTTTTTGTTATCAGGTTCTCTATCAGTGATGTCATACAGTAACAGTAACTTGACCTAAACTGAATGACATGGTAAGTCTCTCCATCCCTCTCTCTCTCTCTTAGGACATTACTTGATATTCCTTTTCTTTCACTACACAACAAAATATCACTGATGTTTGTGTATCAGTGTACAGTTTCTTATACTTTAGCTGCACCCATCCTGATCCGTGCATAGAGATGGAAGTTTCCACAGACACTGATCAGCAGACACATACATATTTACGAATATGTCTCTTTTCTATTGGCGGGCTGAAATCCAATGGTTGTTTTATTGTTTTCGAGAGACTAAACACCACATCCCCAGAGATACAGACCTCATCTGCCAGAATATGTTTTTTTTTTTTTTTTTTATTGTTTGTTTTCTCATCTTTATATATTTCCTTCTGAAAGCTGTCAGGTTATTCTAATGGATTTGGAAATGTCTGCTTGAGGAAAAAGTGACAATGCTGATTTGTTACCAAGCATGTCTCTCACAGTTATCTTCTATCAGGCAAACTACCTACACATGTTTCACAAAAAAATTGAAAAAATAAGGTCATGTCGCCTTTAAAAGGACCTTCTAGTATCTTTCCCTGGTATTTAACACTGTCCAGCCTTTTATCTGCTAGCAACAGACAGCAACCTTTGATATACAGTTCTGTCAAAAAAAAGAAAAAAAAAAAACCTTGAATAAGTATCTGGCACTATAGTCATGTCTGGTTTGTCGCAATGGCAAACACGTGCAGCAGAACAGTCGCTCACACAGAGGAGAAAAAGCATTGTGACAGTCGAGCATCTGTCTTATCTGAACGCAGACAGAACACACAGCAATATAAATAATGAAATGCAGTATACTGCTAAAAGCTCGCTGGCGTTGCAGCCCTGCTGGAGGAAAGAGCAGCAGGTTGTCGCAGTGGCAGGTGGGATATGATGACATGGGAATTCTGGGTAAGACTATTTCGGCTTAAGTCGGTGGATCCCGGCTGAGAGAGCAGACAGGTGCTGTCAGAAAATTAAATCTGTATTAACTCCATCTAATGGATGGTTTGTTGTAGAAGTGTTAACACGTCTGTAAAAGACTTTGCAAGAATATAATTATGCAAATATGGGAAATGGAAAGTAAATAATCAATGGACAATATTATAAATGTATATTATTAACTCAATTACAAACTACCTGATTTAAACAAAGTTAGGTTCACCCTCATATAACCAACTGAGATGCTGCCAAATTGCATCCTTATCTGAAAGACACTCACTAGTATCAAATAAATTTCAGTTTGATTCAGTTAGATTTAGATTTTTTTTCTGTGCTCACAATACTACAATAATTTGAAATAAAAATAAGGTTAAAAAGAGTACTATTACTATTAACGATTATTAAACAATTGTTATTAAACTAATATTCTTAAAATCTGTTTAATTCCAGCTGTTTTTTTTGTATTTGAAAATGTAAATTTTAAATGTTTCTTGCATTAAATCAATCAATCAATCAGACTTTTTTAATATACTGTAGCACCTTATTACAACCAGGAGGCTGCCCAAAGAGCTTTACAGTATTAAAGACAAAATTAAACATTAAAACGCATAAGATGGTAAGAACACAAGTGTCAATAAAACAGCATTTTGTACTAACGAATATCAAAAGCAAGTCTAAATAAATAGGCTTTAAGTTTAGTTTTGACTGCCGCTCTACCAAATGGTTGACCTTGTTTTAAATAATGACTGTTAAAGTCATTTAATGAATGAGTGTTTTAAATAATGGTTTACACACACAGCATTGTCGGTTTACAAACAAAAATCAAACATAATCCTGTTACACTACTACACCTGATTTTGGTTTTATTGTTAAAAAAAAAAAAAAAAAAAAGGAAAAATGTTAGATGAGAATTTGAAATATTTTATGGCATACTTCAAAAAATAAAGATGATTTAGTATTCAAAAATTTTTGAATATTTTTAAAAATAAATTGGTCTTACACTTCGTATTTTCAGATTTTTCATAGTAGATGTATTAATTACGGTACTTTTACCATAAACCAACATATCAACCATTTGGTAGAGGCTGATATTTGAGAAATTATGGAATCTGTTGAAAAAAAATGCATTGAGTGTGTTAACTAGCAACATTAAGAGTTAACAAATGCAATCCAAACATTTTTTTTTCTTGGTGGGGCAGTTAAAGGGTAAAACAGTGCCACGTTTGTAATGATGGGAGGGGACCTGCCATTGAAAATGAACAATCACCCCATTGTTTATACCTGGATCTGGGGACCTCCAGCAACAACTGGCCTGCTGATCGTAGGGCTCTGTTCAGTTTGTGAATCTTTAAAATCTCACATAAATACAAAGGTGCAAGACCATTAACTGCATTAAAAGCAAACAACTGTAGTTTAAAATCAATTCAGAATTTAACAGGGAGCCAGTGAAGAGAGTAAACTATTTGTCAGCATGCGTGCAGCAGCATTGTGCATCAGTTGTAACAGATGAAGTAAGGTTTGGTTAATTCCAACATGAAGTGCATTGCTATAGTCCAGATGAAAGCTGATAAAAGCATGAATGGCTTTCTCTAGATCACGCTGGCTCAGAAGTGGCTTGATTTTAGCAAGAAGGCGAAGCTGGAAAAAGCTTGCCTTGTTCACTGAATTAACCTGTTTATCAAATTTTAAGCTACTGTACAAATTCACTCCCAAAATTTTTATTAAAATGTGAGGAAAAGCTAAGATGATTTGAGGGTAACTCATTAAGCAGGTTTGAGCTGCCAAACACAGTACATTCTGTTTTGTCTTCGTTCAGAGAAAGGAAGTTCCGTGACAGCCAAAGTTTGATGTCAACTAAACATCCGTGCAGAGATTCTAGTGTACCTGAAGAGTCTGAAGCAACAGGGAGACAGATTTGCACATCGTCTGCATACAGATGAAAGGAGACATTATAATTTATTATGATTGACCCTAACGGCAGCATGTATGATGAAAATAATACAGGGTGCAAAATTGAACCTTGTGGAACACCAGAAGTCAACGGAACAATGACTTTTAATAAATCATTCTAATATACTTATGCGCAAAAACTGAAAAATATATAAGTTTACTGTTATTTTTTGATGAATGTAATGTGCCTGAATTTAAAAGCAAATCTGATAACACATGTAGAATGTAAACATTTTAATTTGCTTCAGACTTTTCTTTAGAAATTAAAAATTCAATTGAATCCAGGAAAATTGCTAAGAAAGGCCAAATACACATTCAACATTAGTATGCAAACGCATAAGTGAAGGTTAGACCAATGCAATGCCAGCTTGCCACTTGCATTAGAAAATATGCTAATACCGTTTAGATCATGGCTTCTGTTCCAAGTGAATACATTCCTTTAAAAAATAGTTCTCCTTTTCATATCTCAGTATACAATGAATATTTAAATGCTTGTGCCAATAAAACTAACATGCTGAGCAAGATTCTTTTCAGACTATTGCTCTGCAGACAAAACAAACAGAGCAAAAATGACTGTAAAGAAGATAGCAATGCTAAGAAGCAACACGTACAGTACTTGTGTTGCATAATGAACTTTGGAAAATTTGGAAGTGATGCATGAAATTAGCTTATACACCTAGAGGCGTTCACATTTACCTACCCAAACAAAGTACAAGTCTGCTTTGGCCTAAAAATCAGATACAAATTATCTATTACGCAATTTTTGTAAACATGCAAATCCCGTACTATTGTTTCCCTCGCACTCACAGATTGTCATGACAGTGTTGCTAACAGCATATTACACACCTGCACATGTACACACGCTCATACACATGCTCTCCGTCCTGGCTTTGCCATCGATCTCTTCTATCAAATTAAAGGCTGCTGAAGTCACTATCGATCCAGCCTCTCTCACTCTTTGCTGCAGACAGATGTGTTTGGCAGCCTTCCTTACTCCCCAGGGTTTATTAAGCTCCTCTCAGTGAGAGTGGGAGAGAGAAATGAGATCTCTGAGTGAATCTGCATAGGTCACGTTATACCCTCAGTAATGATGTCATGCATCCATCAAGCCGTTGACACCATATGTTTTTGCCTCTCAGTCCTACTGTTAGATCACTTAGACTGATGGATGCTTTGATGTCATTTTCCAGACACTGGGATGTTTCTGTGTTAATACACTGACACATTTTTGGAGCTGTGATGCATTGCAAATGTAGTACCTGTTTAAAGGGGTCCTATTATGCTCTTTTACAAAAGTTTTGATTTTGTTTGGGAGTGTACTGGAAAATGCTCTCATGCTTTGGGTTTCAAAAAACACATTATTTTTCACATCACTTACATTATTACAATACCTTACTCCCCAACTTGGAATGACCAGCTTGATTAATGCTTGATTTGATGAAGCCCTGCCTTCCGAAAAACCTAAAAGTGCTGTGATTGGCTAGCTGTCCCAGTGTGTTGTGATTGGCGAACAGCTTAAGCCTGATTTATACTTTCATCTGGCACTGCAGCACGAGCTTCTGTTGACTGCTCATGCACAGCTGTGAGTTCTGAAGGCTTTTATATTTGATGAGCTTGCTATTGTACCATTATTTGTTTCCACAGTGGGCAACTCAGAGTAACTGTCATGATGAAATATATACAATTAATTGGCTGTAGATAAATTTGGATAACACTCATACATGTTTTTTTTTTTTTTTTTTGCTTTGAGCACAGTTGTGTAAATAAAAATATAGGCTATATTTGATATATCCAACCTAGCTTAATAGAAAACGTTATATACAATATAATTAAAACATATTTAATCTTTAGACAACATGTGCACAAAATATATGCTTGGTTTTTTCTCAAAGCTTAAAAAACAACTAAAAGTTTACATTACATTAGGCCCTGTTCCTGGAGATCTACCTTCCTAGGGTGCGTTTCCGAAAACCATAGTTAGCCAACTAAGGTCGCAAGTTGCGTCATTACAATCATAGTTTGTTGATTTGGCATTTCCCAAATCCATCGTTCCAACAAATATCAGCAAAATGCGCCGCAAACTTGGTACGCTTGCAACTACACCTCTAGAGCTGTAGTTAAAAGCATGGTTGCTGGTTGTGTTCTATTCCCAGTTATCCCCCCTACGCCCTATTCCTTTTGAACCTTCTAACATTTAAACTTTGAATGATTAAAAAACATTAAAGTCATCTCTCTTAGGTGTAATTTGCTTTCAAAGTATTTTTTACGGTTCACTTTTAGCGATCATCATATTGACAATTGCGTTCTTTTAACAGTGCACTTTGAAAACATTTACAGTAGGCCATTTTAAATGCAGCTGTTGCTCATGACAAAAGCTGTAGATGACCTGTTATTTAAAAGCTAAATTTACATTACGTCTCCAAAGCTTGTGAAAACAAAAATATATGGCATACGTTAATGCTTTAAATTTATAGGCTTTTTATTAAGAAATGTATCTGTACTGTAGGCCTACACTATATGACATGGGCCTGTTGGTTAGAAGATTTCTGCAGTGGTTTGAATGTGTCAAATTATAAAAGTAGACTTTTACAATAGATAAAATAAAAAATAAATAAACAAGCTTATTATTATACCATTGAAGATTTATTTAATTTATATATGATATTAGAATACGTGTTAGCTAAGTTGTTTTATGTTTTAGAATAGAATACGGCATATTCTCAATAATATGTGTAAAGGAAACACAGGCCCTATATGTGCCATTTACATATATTTCGATAATATGGAAAGCAAGTGCAGGTTTTTACCAAAACTAATATTGAAATTTTTTTTAAATGCGTGTGCATGTAAAACAATATAATTTGCACAAAAAAGTATGTTTTTTTTTTTTTTAAAGAAGTTGTTACTCCACCAAGTTTAGAGCATTATTATGGGCGTTTTATGTTATAACTAACATGGTTCAAACGACGGATCTGTGATTTTGGGAAACACTCATCACTACATCGTTCTTTTCCCAAACGATGCATCGTGATGCATCTATGATAGTTCAGCCAGGAGTTATGTCATTGTTTGAGAAACACACCCCTGCAGAGTTCAACAACCTTGATCAAACACACCTGTCTTTAATTAACCAGTGCTTCTTATGTTTAGTTTAGCTGTGTTTGATCGAAATTGAAGCTGAACTCTGCAGGAATGTAGACCTCCAGGAACAGGTTGAGAGCCCCCCTGCATTAGGCAGTTGTTTTTTTATTCCAAGTCATGCATCTTCGGATGCGGACAGATGCACAAAGTTACAAAAAAAAAAAAAAGTGCTCACTGCCAGCTGAAATGAGGTCATGAACACCCAAACTGACTTTTCTGAGTCACATTCACTGCATTCATCTAATCAAAATTTTGGATGCAGCGAGTATAAATCAGCCGTTAGAGAGGGTGTTTCAGTAGTGCAACACACCTTTCCAAATCAGCAAGTTCTGCAGAAGACTGCACACTCCCCTCCAGGAGCCTCTGATCAGGGTGGGAGCACTGGCTTGTGGTGCCTTTGCAGAGAGGCTATAGGTCACTTTCCAAAACCTTTTCATTCAATGTTCCTCACTGGTGGAATGATCTTCCCATTTCCACTCATACTGCGGATACACTGGTATCCTTCAAATGACAACTAAAAATCCATCTCTTCCGAGAACACATGAACCCTGGTGAATAATACCAAAACCACTTAAAAAAAGCACTTTCTCTCGCTCTCTCTCAAAAAAAACTTATCAAAAAAAAATTACTTGTATGTATTGCCTCTTCTTGTTGAATCGCTGAATACCCCCTCAATTGTAAGTATCTTTGCACAAAAGCATCTGCTAAATGTAAAATGTAATGTAGAATGTGTCAAAGATTAAAGTTTGTTTCCAATAAAACAACATTTGATTTAGGTTGCAGAGATTTGAATACAAATATGTACTAGCTAAACAACATTTATGGTTTGTAAAATATACACTGATGTCTACGGAGACAGTAATGAAAATCATTTTATACATAATCTGATGATGTTAATCATGATTCATACACACTGTTTAGGAAACTAGAACATTTACTCTATTCTAAACAGTCACATACTTTCTGTATTTTTTGAGAGGTGGATGAGTTTACGTGTTGTAAATCCAGCTGCTCTAATATCTCTCCTGCAGTGCAGACTATCATGGCATCACCCATCAGCCATCATGGATCAACTAATATGATCATTATTAAGATGTTTAAACAATGAAATCTGTATTCTTACACATATTTGACTATATACTCATTTTGAGCAAAGAATATTGGTCAGAAGGATTCCACAAAACAATTGCACGCACAGCAAGACATATTACATTAGTAATATTTTTGTTTTTTGCCCTATCCAACACACTAACCATTCAAATTTCCATTGGCAGGTTTTGTGACACCCCTCCCCTCCCACCAAAACAAAAAAATGCTTGTAGTACAAACACAAAGTTTGTTAGAGTTCTTGTCATTTTTGTTAAAAAAAAAAGCATACTCTCAACAGAATGATTTTTGTTGCTTGTTCAGACTACTTAAAATTAGCCTAATCAACCCAATTCTTGGGTTTCTTTTGGGACTTATGATACTTTAATATTTGAATAATTGGGACTTAAATATTTTATGTTCAATCTACTTAAATTTGTTAAAACAACTAATTTAACCTAATAAATTTGTGTTGGGACAACATGAATGAATTGTGTGGAACCCAGCCATTTTTACAGTGTACTAACATGGATAACGGTGAAGCACTATATTCTTTTTATGTTTATTTAGAATTAAATGGAATACACTCTGGGGTAGGTGAGATTAGTAGGTAGCAATGCTACATTTAAAATCTGTGAGGTTAAACTTTGGTGAACCATAGTGTAATGTTTATAATGGAGAGTTTCATTCTTCCCTCAACAAATGATAGCCTGGACTAGGCTTAAGACGATATCCGTTTTCAAGGTATACTGTGGTTTGGAAAAGTCAAGGTTTTAAAACCACCAAATGTTTGTGTAATACTTTTCCTAAGGTATGTGTAAGATTTTTTTATTTAATTATTTTTTTTTTTTTTTTTTTTTTTAGGACGACAGTATCTCCAGCAGAAAGGAATATCCAAAGATGTTTTAAATTGTAAAGAAATCAGTGTTTTTGAAACAAATGAAGACAGCAGAAGTCAATGATTCATTTTTATTATTCAGCCTGACATGTTTTCTGTTCCAAAATATTATAAATCTTTCAAAAAAGAAAATATATAGTTTTCAAGGAGGAAAAACGCTTTTGTTTTTTACCCAGACATTTAAAAATAATATATTTTACATAGAGCAGTAATTACAATACCGTGAATCCGTGATATTTTTATCCAAGGTTATCATACCATCTGAATCTTATATCGGCCCATGCCTAGCCTAGACACGATGCTACCTTAGATTTACACCACAGTAATGTATTTCAGAAGGAGAATAATCAGAATTATGCTGCCTACTTTTGTGTTCACCCTTCATATCATTAGCAAGTCTGTGTTCCCTTAAAATGCTGTTTAGGTTGGCAGCTTGCTAATTTTTTTGGAACAGGGTTTATGCCAGAAATGTCATAGCGACGCATTTTATTAACAGCTGTGATACTAAGCATCTGTTCCCCTTTCGTCCCGTGTCTTCCTCCTGTCGTACATTCTCGCTGGAAATTACTGCCTTGTGTCTCCAGCATCCAAAGCACTCACGCCCCCGAAAATAGTTGATTGACTGCTGTGTCTCTTAATTCTGAACAGCTGACTATTTCTGGAAGGTTTGCATTAATGAGTTTACACAAGTGAGACATCCTCTTTAATCTATACACACTGAAGTAATGAGCTCAGCCTGTCGTAAGATGAAACATTCATCTCATTAGAGCTTCCACTCAGTGTACTGTTCAAATTTAGGAGATCCTTTGACTTTCTGGCCAGCGGAGTCGATGAAGGTGAGAGGTGTGTTGTGGTAAATGAGAAAGAGGAAACATGAGATGGAAGAACAGTTGTTCTCGGGTAAAGCTGGGGAATTCACAATTCTACAGTGTTCTCTTCCCTAAAAACATGATTTGCTCACCTTCATATCATTCAGTATTCATATGATTTTTTTGGTAGGACTTTCTATGAACCCTATGCTCATAATGAATTACAGCTCTGTTTGGTTATTTATAATCAAGCATAAGAATTCTATAAACATATCTATAAAGACACGATAAGATTTATACTGTATTATAATGACAGTTATAGCTACAATTAAAAGCATGTTATTAATGTTTATTAGTGATGCATTTCATTTTTCTATATTCAACTTCACAACACATTATATAATGATTTATGCGTATTAATTAGTTGGTCATGATTGTATTTATAAAGAAGCAGTCTTTCTTGTTAAAGCGGTATGTTATAGTTACAAAAACTTTTTAGTAAGTTAACAAACTTTGTTCTGTAAAATGAGTGAATGGTTTTATATTGTTGATAAGCGTCCTGTTGCTTTATACATATTTATTCATTCATTCATTCATTTTTTTTATGACTTAGTCTCTTTATTAATCTGGGTTCGCCACAGCGGAATGAACCGTCAACTTATCCAGCATGTTTTGCGTAGCAGATGCCCTTCCAGCTGCAACCCAACACTGGGAAATATACATATTTATTGTGAGTCATAATTAGGGCCAGAAGGAATCTGCTGACATTTTTTGCTATTTCTGCAGAGAATTTTGTAAAAAGATGTAAAAAAGAATAATTTTGGGAGCATCACAACTAAAAACTTACTATATGACATAAAAAGAATACCTTTTTAACTTTTATTTAATGTTTACAATGCGCATCCAATTAAATCCACTTTTTGGTAAACAAAGCAAGTCTCTCATATAATATATACTAAAAGACAGAACATATTACTTTACAAACTATATTGTAAATAAATCATATGAACATTTTCATATTAGTCAGTATTATTACTGAAATTAATATAAGTGTACACATATTTACGCAAGTAAATAAATAGACCCAATGATGGGCTGAAAATCTGCAGATTTCTGCGTGCACAGATTCCGTATAGGCCTAATCATAATACAGTTACTAAACTGTATAAATCAGAGATGCCCAAAAGAGGGTGCCTAAGTTGGCTCATGGCAACCTTTGATTTGCCCCTCCATCCCATCTGAAAAGAGAGGGAGAATGATGGGGAGGTGATTGGGGCGAATGCCTTTGACAGTGATCATCATTTTGAATTGAACGTAACCTTTTGTTTCTTTGCTTTATTGCTGAGCTACAAAAAAGCCAATTAAAATAAACGATTCAATTAAATACTGTAAATGATTCAGACTTTTAAAATGTAACTAGTCAGCAAACTGCACAAGACATTTGCGAGCAAATCAATGTTACCTTGACTAGTGTAATCAGCACTGAATTTGTGTTATAAATAGGATTGTTTACGTTTTGCCATAATAAGTTCATTATAAAATGTAAAAAATGATACTGCATTAGTCAATACGATTTAAAGCAACGTTTTCTAGTTATTTTTAAATATTACTAAATAAATTAGAAGATTACCCATGGCAAATTTAATATATACAATTTGGTATATATTCGGCCCATAGCCCTCAATCAAATGTGATTTTTGGCCCTTTATAGGAAAAAGTTTGGGCACCCCCGGTATTAATGCATCATTGATTGCTTTAATCCTTTAACAGGCATCGTAACCACCTGTTTGCCCTTTTATCCTTAAGTTATCATTATCATAGGTTATCATATTATTTATCAGAGTTGTGTCAGTATATTATTCAATCCAACAAAGTAGTGCACCTTAAAGGGTTACGTAAAGTGAAAACAGGATGTAATTTTCCACATGCAAATGTTAAGTAATCACGCATCATGATTATTCATATTTTACATATTTTAACGTGTGTTCCTATTAAAATTACATTACCTTATGTTTGAATAGACACAGAAATGTAAAATAGACATATTTTAAGAGTGATATTATATTATGATAATAGTAAAAATACCAAGGAGACATATTTACAGCATGAAAATGTTTAATATTGATGTTAAGTATACAAACATTGAGACATTTACATAATAATATAAGTAGACATTTACACAATCCTTATGAATGTTCATTTGAATCATGGTGTTATGAACTTTTGAAAATTTAAATGCATCACTAAAGCTATAATTAAAATACTATACAATACGATTAATAACACCATTACAAATGTAACTATAACTATTATTATAATAGAGTATAGATTTTATCAGTATAGGTTGTGTCTTTATAGATACATTTCTTGAATTGTTATAATTAATTATGAACATGGGCTTCTTAGAAAGTATTACCAATTTTCTTTCTTCCAAACACCACAAAGGAAGATATTAGGTAGAATGTTCCAACAGTTCAGAGAGAAATAGTTCGCCTTAAATTGAAAATGGTGTAATTTTCTAATCTTCATGTTGTTCCAAACTTGGAAAATTATCTTCTGTAGAAAACAAAAGAAGAAATTTGGGCCCCCAATGTTGGTCAAACATTGCACAGCAGTAATTACATGCTGTAATTCAGGATTGGAACTACATGAGGGTTAATTTTTGAGTGGACGACCTCTTTACCATGATTTTTCAGAAGAGAGCAAAATGTGATCTAATGCAGATCTCATCCAGCTACAGTACACCACTCACCCCAGCTCAGTGTTTGTGCTGTTTAGAGGGGGGGTAGGGGGGAAAGAACATCACTTCCTTCCAACCTGACACAGATTTTTTCACTCCTCTGCACCTTCCCAATCGCCCCTCTCTCTCTTTCTTTCTTTGGACGCCCATTCTGGCCCCTGCATCCCCTGCCACAGTTGAGCAGATTGTGTCTGTATTCCACGCTTCTTCCAAACAAAAGGCATGGGACCATTTCTCCAAAGCCCAGCGCAAGAACCTGGACATGTGGCGAAAGCAAGCAGAGGTTGGTGTTTTCATTTCTTTAAGTGAATGTGTTCATGCTTCACATCTTTTGAAATTAATTATGTAGAATGTTTCTGTTAGAGATTAGTCTTTTCCATTTCCTCTGTCCATTTCCCTTTCCCTGCAAGCTTCCCATGTGTACTTGAAGTATTTTGAAGTCCACATACTTTATTTTTAGTCAAATGTTAATGGTATGATAGTCTAAATGCTCAGCTCTCTCTGCTAGTAAAATCTGTTCCGAGTCTGCCTGAGATTTCAGCGGTTCACAACTGGCAGGTAACAGTTTGTTTGTTTTTTTTTCCCTGGTAGAAACAATAGAAATATGAATATCTCGATAATCTTGGTGCTGCAAAGAATAAGAAGGAATAAAAGGAAAATAATTATTTAAACAAAAAGCTTAAAATGGTCGTCATGAGCCAATTCATTAGTAACAATCCACACTTTTTCTTATTTCCTGTTTTCTGTGGTCATTAGGTAAGTCTGATTAATAGTGCATAAGGGCCCAATCTGGTGTATAATTAACGGCTTAATTTCTATTGGTGGCAACATAAAAACACTATTTAACATGGATCAGAAGGTTGATTTTGTTTATATCTTATATGACTGAAAGCTTTCCTCAGCAAGTGGTGTGAGCAATAAATAATTCAAGGACTGGACTGTACATGTGTCTTTAAAGCAATTTGGAAGTAATACAAAAATAATAATAATAAAGTCTAAATGAAATTATCGGTAACACTTTATTTTGATGGTCCATTTGAGCATTAGTAGACTGTCTGCTCAATATCTGTTGTTACTGCTCCTTCAACAGACATTTAACTGACTATAAGAAGCTTTGCAAGTACATGTCAACTTACACTAACCCTATCCCCAACCTAATATTCTACCTATAATCTAATGAGAATTAGTTGGCATGTAGATGCAATGCAACTTAAATTCAACAAATGGACCCTCAAAATAAAGTGTGACCAATTAGAATTATAGAAATCATCACAGACTAAAATGCCTGTCATCCTAATAGCAGATTCCAAATTATTACCATTAGAAAAGAGGCCCTAAGATAAGCTAGTTGGTAGTCTTGACCTTCAGTGTGTGTTGGAGCAGGGAAAAAATCACACAATAAAAAAAAATGTATATGCGTCTCTGACTTCTGCTATAGAAAAGTGAAGTTAAGATGTTGCATGTATGTCTGCTATAGGGTTGTGCCAATGAGCAAACTTAAAGTAAAATTAAAAGAGAGCGAACACTTGAATATACAGTTGAAGTCAGAATTATTCGCCCCCCTGTTTATTTTTTTCCCCAATTTCTGTTTAACAGAGAGAAGATTTTTTTTTAACACATTTCTAAACATAATAGTTTTAATAACTTATCTTTATTAACTGATTTATTTTATCTTTGCCATGATGACAGTACATAATATTTGACTAGATCTTTTTCAAGACCCTTCTATACAGCTTAAAGTGACATTTAAAGGCTTAACTAGGTTAATTAGGTGAACTAGGCAGGTTAGAGTAATTAGGCAAGTTATTGTGTAATGATGGTTTGTTCTGTAGACTATCGAAAAATATATAGCTTAAAGGGGCTAATAGTTTTGACCTTAAAATTGTTTTTTTAAAAAATTAAAAACTGCTTTTATTCTAGCTGAAATAAAACAAATAAGACTTTCTCCAGAAGAAAAAAATATTATCAGACATACTGTGAAAATGTCCTTGCTCTGTTAAACATCATTTGGGAAATATTTAAAAAAGAAAAAAAATTCAAAGGGGGGGCTAATAATTCAACTGTATATTAGTTACATAAGAACTTCTTAAATTACAGAAATCCTGTGAAATGTTTTATTTGAAGTTTAATTTGAACTTTATTTAATTCCCATTGGTTTACATAGTGCTCAGCATATAGACCATTTCAATGTGGTAATGTCATTCGCCCATGAACATTTCCTGCTTGTTGTCAAACTATATCATAAATGTAACGAGGCAATTCAATCATAACTTAATGTTAAAACAGCTATCATAACATTATTTATCAATATGGGGCTCTTTTTGGATTCTCGGAAGCTATAGAAATGAAAAATGTAAAACAGGAAATGCGTTGGGAGAGTTGGAAGCACCAAAAACTAGTACACCCAGAGGTATATCTTATAGAAAAATATTAAATAAAATTTTTAAAAAAGAGGAAAAATCAAGAGAAGGAAAATTTTTGTTGAAATTTTGTAGGTTGTAATTTATTTTTGCAATATTTTACTTGAATTTAATTGTATTATCTTTTAATTTCTAAATATGTTTGGTCACTAAAATATTATTTTAATAAATATATCTGTTTAATAAATTTGTTTTGTTTAAGTGCACCAAAATACATTGCCTATATTCACTGAGAAATGGATAAAAATATTCATTTACAAAATGGGGTGTACTCAGTTATGCTGAGCACTGTAGAGATGGCAGAATTTATGATCAGCTCTGCAGCCAGCTATCAGGGTTCAATCGTAGTGTTTTGGCTTTACTAATTAGTTGTAAACTCCCGTTTAGATTTGGTTTTACTCCTGATTGTAATGACCACTTTTCCAAATCCAGTTGTTCTTTAAATCCAAGCCCCATTCTAGTTACGTTTTCACAATGTAAAGTTTTCAAGTTCTCTTGAAGTCATTGGAACAGCTTTAAGACGCAGGTACTGTAAA
Source organism: Danio kyathit (assembly GCA_903798195.1). NCBI lineage: Eukaryota > Metazoa > Chordata > Actinopteri > Cypriniformes > Danionidae > Danio > Danio kyathit. The sequence continues at coordinate 28,808,375 of LR812532.1, forward strand.
TACAGAAAGAGGCCACTCACTTTTTAAGGTAGGTGTTTAAAATATTAGTAACACTGTATGTCCCAAAATCCTTAATAATTTAATTTAGTATGAATTAGTTAATTTCTGATATGCATATTTTTGTTCCACATGATCAGAGTCATCAGAAATGGACGTTTCAATCAGAGATACTCCATCTATTTCCAGCCCATTTTGAAGCATATCAAGACAATTTGCAGTTTCTGCCTGTTAAGGCTTTGTTAACTTCATGAACTTAGCGAGTGCTTGATTGACTGCCTTATTCTGAAATAATAATTGACATTTTATTTGATTTGTCTTCAAATGAAAGAGTTACATTTAGAGTTCTCTTAGCACTTACCCTGTTCTTCATCTGTGAAAGGAGCTTATTAAGGCTGCGGTAATTGCGTCCTTATTGAGTTCCTCTCATTTCGCCCCTTTCATTTCCCCCATCAAATGACAAGAAAGGGTGGGCAACAACCCTAATAAGCCTTGATCATTTTTTAGAAGCTGATGTCTGACCTCCAGTTTTCATGCAACTGAAGTTGAATATGGTTAGTCTCAGATATGAGCCTCTCCTTACTCGTGAGCTGGCATTGTGCTTGAAACTTCACCGTGGCTGTGACAGGAAGCTCTTGATGCTGTCACAGCGGGGTGAAGCCTCATTTGAGAAGAGAGAGCCAGTTTAGCAGTCCTTTCTTACCTTTTACATTATGTATTGAGAAAAAGCGACCTCAAAACTCTTGAAATCCCTCTAGTATGACAATGCAGGGCTTCATGGATATGCCACGCTTTCACAAGCCTTTGTCATTTTTGAAATGTTTATGTTCTAAGGGAGCCCATTAGTGCCATTTTAACACTCTTCACTGTAGAAGTAGTGAATGTGGTTAGTTATATCTGGAGCAGGTGACAGTAAGTGATGGGTAATTGATGACACACCATTAAACTATGTTTACTCTGCTTCTCTCAACCTTGGAGCTGTTTGGACCCTCTCTTGTAAATTTGACGGTAAGATGGTGGTTTCGAACGAGTTGTTGACCCAGAGCTACGCTCAGGCTTAGTGGAATTTAGAGGATTTTCGTCCTCATTTCCTTGAGCTTCCCTCCAAGTTTACCCAGCCACTTCTTGCGTAAACAAAGCATCGGTAAGTGTTGTTTTTGACACCGAAATGTCCAGTCAATGCAGCGGGTTCTCCTCGCTTCAGGCTGATTGTTATTCCAAGCAGTTAGCTATTTGCAGTTGCCTAGACGACCTGAATTCAATCACAGCCCATTTATGCTGCAGGCAGCGAGACTTCCTGTGTTAAAGATTGGAGGAAAGTGTAAAGCGGGAAAGCTAGTTGACTTCCTGCAGTAACCCCATATCATCTATCCCTCTACTGATTGGGCAGATGGGCCTGTTTGCTTTTGCGCTACCTGCTCGACCTCTGTAATTCTCAAAGAGATTGTGTGTTGCTGTGCTAGACAGATGGTAATGTTTATGCCAGGCCTTTTGTTTGTTGTCAGGGAGTAAGTCTCTCTCCCTGTGGCGGTCATGTTGTGTCTTTGCACAGCCCTATTCCTTTGCTGTGCGCATGCCTCATTAACCAGAGAGCTCCCCCATCAGGTGTGCCAACACGGCACTGCCCATGCCCAGACATCTGCTTTAGTTGCCCCTGCCCGACCCTGCCGCTTTGTGGTGGCTGGGCAATCACTTCCAGCCCCACTGGCTGCCATTAGAAGTCTCTGTGCAATGTTTAAATGCGTCTATAGTCAATGTCAGCCAACATCAGGTGCATCGATACTCTAACACCTGCTTTTATAGCACTTTATGAATATGATCTCTTTTTTTTACAACCTAATCGAATGGCTTATTACATTTCCAGCTCATATATTTCATGTGCTAAAAAGTGTGAGAGATCAACCTGCAGTGCTTGGGATTAAAGACTCTTTTCCTCTCATTCACAGGAGATCAGAAACATCCACAACGAAGAGCTGATGGGAATTCGGAGGGAGGAGGAAATGGAGATGTCGGATGATGACATGGAGGATGTTCCAGAAAGCAAGGATTTGGATGACTCAGGTATGCATCCTTCAACATTGACAGCCAGTAAGCAGAGGCTGGGAATTCTTGTCAAGGCAGTGCAAGCGGCATTCACTTATTGTCTTAAAAATGGTTTCGGAGCACTCACAGCATACAGATTGTACCTGCAGGTGATTTGTCAGTTTTACGAGGAACCTTTTCTCAGATCACACAGTGCTGATACATTTCCAGATAAGAGCAATAACCAGCTAATTTACATAGTATAAATGAGCAGAAAAAAAAAGGAATCCAGCCTCATGGAAGGCTCTAACTGTTTAATGACCCTTGACATATATCTGGATTCAGACAGTGTAACTGGCACTTTTCTCCAAATATTCACCCAGAAACTAATGAAGCTCATGTAATTTTTCTTCACTTTGAGATCTTGACGGTTTTTTTTTTTTTTTTTATCTTTTTGTGTCAGAAAACAGCTTAGGCATAAATATCAATTACTCTATGCCAGTGGTTCTCAACTCCAGTGCTGTAGATTCACTGCTCTGTACATTTAGTATGTTTTTTGCTTATCTGATGCACATGATTTCATTCATGTGCCAAAGCCTATAGAAGGCTTGTAACCTTTATTCAAAAAAGCAGAATGTTTAAAGCAGAGATGCTCAAAGTAGGGCCTGCGGGCCAAAGTTGGCCCATTGTAACCATTGATTTGGCCCACCACCCCATCTGAGAATGATAGAGAGGGTTAGGGCGAATGGCTTCAACAGAGATCGTCGTTTCTAATTTGAAGTAACCTTTTTTGTTTGTTTGTTTGCTTCATTACTGAGCTACAAAAAAGCAAACTGAAATTAAATGTTTTAATTAAATGTAAAGGAATCAGACTTTTTAAAATGTAAACACTGTCACTCGACGGATAAAGGACTACGCAGGAGACATCAGTGAACAAATCAAGGCAAAAACTAGTGTAACTCCATTCTGTTATAAATTAGATTTTGTTTAGTTTTTTTACTGTAATAAGATTATTATAAAATGTAAAAAAATATATATATACTTGATATAGTAAAGCAATGTTTTATATTATTGTATAAATTAGGAAATTACGCATTTAGCTTCGGCCCACTAGCCTTAATAAAGTTAGGTTTTTTGCCCTTCATAAGAAAAAGTTGGTGCGCTCCTGGTTTAAGGCTACTGCTCCAGCTTTGCCCCAGTGTTCAGTTAAAGGGTTAGTTCACCAAAAAATAAAAAAGACGTTCTTAATTAAAATTTAATTGTCTTTGAAATACAACTTAAGATATTTTAGGTGAAATCTGAGAGCTTCATCATCCTCCATAGACATCAACAGTCCTGGCTCATTCAAAGTCCAGAAAGGTACTAAAAAAACATCCTCAAAAATCACCATATGCCCACAGTGATTAATCAGAATATTATTAAGCTGCAAAAATAATTTTGTGCACACATAAAACAATATAATATAAACTAAACTAAAAATAAAGTTTTTATTCAACAGTTCTTCTTTTCAGTGTCACTATATTGCCCATGTTCATGAGCACAGTGCAGTAAAGTATACGGATGCCCATGTGCAACTTTCTTTGTTTGAAACAAAGCTCAGGCGCATGGTAGAAAATATGTCGGATGTGCGACCAATTGGACAAATAAATGTGCGCCCTATACTAGGGCTGCACAATATTGGAAAAAACTGACATTGCGATACTTTTTTCCTGCGATACATATTGCGATATTGAGTATATATTAACCAGATGACTGGAATAGCTCTATTTGGGAAAAGAAATCATAGTTTTAGAATGATCTGCATCTGCATTATGCATCTGCATAAAATACAATAAATCAATCACAAGTATTGATGATAAATGTAGTAAAGCAATAATGCAAGTGAAATAAACTGTTTTACACAAATTGATTAATCAAATGTCATGTATAACACAATTACAATTTATATTTTTTATAGTTACAAACAGTATAATTGCTTGTACCTGAATGATTTACCTGGCTTGAAATGTTCAGTCACAAGCCCTAAATACACTTGCAAATGACAAACATTTCATTAACTTTACAATTCAGTTTTCAGTTGTGGCTCCTGGTCAATTAAAATTTCTATTCAATATATTGTGCAGCCCGACCCTATACCATACCTGTCAACCCTCCCATTTTTGCTGGGATTCTCCTGTATTTTATCAATCTATCTCACTATTATCACATTTAATAGTTTTCTCTGATTTCTCCTGTATTTTTAATCATTCTATGAAAAGTGATAGTAGCATCAAAATGCATCAACCGTCGCCCTTCATATGCAACCTCTGAATCAGTCAATTCATGTATTGGTGCTGACTGACGGACGCGCTGCATAGTGATAAAGACACTGTTCCCAGATCCGCTTCTGTACACACGATTTGAAAAGAAGCGAAAGTGGACACTTTGGGATTTGGGTGTGTTTTTAAATAGACAAATACACTTAATTATAGACTATATAAACAAGTCTGTCCTAGCGTGTTTTATTTCAAACACAAATAATTTTGTCTTAAATAAGTGCTGATGCGAATGCTTTCATTATAGATCTGTGGATTGGACCTCTTTATCAAACAAAACAGTGTATCAAAATGAGAGATTCCCTGCTCTTTACTAAATAAATGTAATAACTTTAGTCGATATTTACATACAGAGAATAAAAAATGAATGAGTTTTTAATTTCTTGCATAATTAATTTCTGTATAGGCCAATGATTTATTTTATTTTATTTTACCTTTTATTTTATTTTCAATTAAAGTGAATCTTATATTTTTACATCCCAGTGTTGTCAGGTATGCACAATACTGAAACTATACCGGAGAAGAAACTGTTGTTGTTTTTGTTTAATGTGCTGAAAAAGTATTCTCATACCTTGATAAAATACTAATTGAAATACATGAACACATGAAAGCATATGGTGTGTTTTAAGGATGGGATTAGGGACTGTTGCTGTCTATGAAGATTGCGGGAACTCTCAGATCTTAATTTGTGAAAACAAACATAGGTCTCAAGGGTTTGGAATAACAATTAAAAGTTTTAGGTCAGCTAACCTTTTAAGGAGACATCATGTTTTTAAGGATGTCAATGAAGGAGAAAGCAGTGACTGAGTGTCACACAACAAAGTCACTGTACATCAAGGTAATTTGATTATGATCCCACTCATTATCCAAGTTTGCTGTTAAGCTTTCTTCAATGGTAGAGACATGAACTTTTCCATCTCCCAAATTCAGATCATAGCTGCATCCCTGAAGCTTCAGAGGTTACTTTCGATGGATACATTCAATAAATGTATTCTTTATAGCCTAGACCAGGTGCCCAAACTCAGTCCTGGAGGACCGGTGTCCTGCATAGTTTAGCTCCAACTTCCTTCAACACACCTGCCTGGCAGTTTCTATTACATCTAAAAAGAGCTTGATTCACTGCTTCAGGTGTGTCTAAAGCCTAGTTCACACTACAGGATTTTAAGCCCGTTTTGAGCCCGATTTGGAAGTTAACGAGCTCGCCGACAGATCGGGCTGTGATCGGGAAAAAATCTGGGGGTGCTCGGCACTCTGCAGTCTTTATGTGTGATCTACTGAACAACGCATCAAAGAGGCTCGCTGACACGTCGCCAACACCTCGCAGACGAAAATCCAATATCTAGCATGCTAAATATTTCAGTCAGTCGGCCGACACGACCCCACATGCGGTCAGATGTAGTGATGAGCTACAGCCAATGAGAGAGCATATCAGCATGAGCTGAATGGCTGTTGTGCTCAGGAGCTCAACAGAAAGGTCTGTGATTGGCCAGAATGGGCATTGATCCACTCGCTTCATTCTGCATTAACACGGACACGAGAGTAGGCTATATTAACAGTGAAGGTAGAATTCTGTAACTATTAGAATTACCATACTGGTCATGTTCTCATATAATGCGTCATATTGTCACGTCATATTTACATCCAAAACTTCTATTGAGATAATAAAAATAAGCTTTGAATGTCTGTCATCATATTTTAGGACACCATTACCCTAAAAAGAATATCTTTTTGGGAATACAGCCTATAAATATGTAGTTAAGATACTAGAACACCCAAAAAGGTCTGGGCCTCGCTTTCATTTTCACTTTAAAACAGGAGCTATTTCGGCCTACAGAATATGCTGTTTTGAAAGATAGATGTGAAGTACATTTATGTTTTTGCTATCAGAAAGTTATGTTTATGTTAGCAGGAAGTTGCTAGGCAAAAAAGGGACACATATTTAAAGTCATAGCAAAAAGTAGCAGACATACTGTACATGCAGTCATTTTGACCAATATGTCAATTAAAGGGAAAAATGCTCAGTTCTTTACTGTTTTGTAATTCAATAATAATAATAATAATTCCTTACATTTATATAGCGCTTTTCTAGACACTCAAATTGCTTTACAGATTGGGGGGAATCTCCTCATCCACCACCAGTGTATAGCATTCACCTGGATGACGCAACAGCAGATTGCGCCAGACCGCACACCACACACCAGCTGATTGGTGGAGAGGAGACAGAGTGATGAAGCCAATTATGATATGGGGATGGTTAGGAGGCCATGATGGACAGAGGACAGTGGGCAAATTTGGGCAGGATGCCGGGGTTAAACCCCTACTCTTTTTCGAATGACATCCTAGGATTTTTTATGACCACAGAGAGTCAGGACCTAGGTTTAACGTCTCATCTGAAAGACGGATGTCTTTTTTATTTAAAAAAAAATAACAATGGTAGAAAGAAATACACAGATATTTAGGAAACGTCAGGGTATTTAGATATGTCAGTTTTATTTCAAAGAGTTGTCAAATTACAAAAATTAAAAACTCTCTGACTACCTTGGTAGTTTCAAGTGTTAAAGCCACATCTATCCACTTGGACCTTGCAGATGAGCGATGGATCCTCTACGCTCCTCTCCTCAACAGTGATCAGCTCACTGATGATGTTTTTTAAACGCTCCCTTGAAAGCTTGAAACGCTGTCAGTGATGTCATCAGCACACAAGCAGCCAATAGTGTTCAGCCCCTCCCTCAAAATTTCATTGGCTGTAGTTTGGTAGCTGTTGGGGAACAACTCGTTGTTAGATCATGTAGTGTGTGACCCCCCTCTAGTGCAGTGTGAACACCACAGCGATTAAAAGACACAAAATAAAGTTATGTAGTGTGAACGGCTCAGCGATCTGCCGATGTTTAAAGTCATGTAGTGTGAACTAGGCTTAATTGGGCTTGGAACTAAAATATGCAGGACTCCGACCCTTCAGGACTAAGTTTGGGCACCCCTGGCCTAGACTATTCAGAGATTCAAACTTGTTCCAAGCACATGGCTCAGTGTGTTGAGTCATATATTACAACCACTAGGCCACAGCTCCAACCCCAGCATTTTATTTTGAAGAATTCCCTTTTCTCGTGTGAGCAAATTAAATCAAATCTATCTGTCAGCAGCCGATTCAGTCATGGAGGAAAAGTGTAATTTTTGTATTAGTACTTCTATAACCCCCTGCGGTTTCCTAAATGTGGCAGTACTGATCTGTGCGTGAGTCTGCCAGCTGCTCTTCCAGCTCATTTCAGGTCTTGCTTGCTGCAAAAACCTGCTATAAGAAAAGCTGTACCGTAACAGCTAAGGGCAGAAAATCATAGGAGAGCATGAAATGATCGCTATGGGATATCAGTGTCTTTTTTTTTTTTTTTGGCATCTTGAGACCACTTAGTTCACACACGATCTCTCACACTTTCTCTTTACAATACATTTGACACAAGTCCTCTTCTTTATATACATTATGTGGCACTCAACTCATAAAATTAGAATATTAATATCAGATTCTCTAGTGTAGCAGAGGCCCTCATTAGTATGCAGATGTATGCAAATATAATCATACATTTACCAGGTTTGAATCGCACGTCTTCTCATCTGCGACCTTAGTTATTAGAAAACAATGATAACAATCACTGTCAGTGGGTTGTCAGATATTTGAAAGGATGTCACCAGATAGGAAAGGCCAGGAGATTCACACGGTTAATGAAGGAGGTAATTCAACACCCTCCTCGTTTATGAAAACAAATATTTCATACCTGCCAATAAGATGAGCAACCTGCATAAAGAGGAGGCGTGTCTTCTGATAACCCCTGTGCATTTTGTAACTGAATCAGAAACGCCTCCATCGTCACTGCAACCCAACATGTTTGCTTTTATTTTCCCCCGGAGTTAATCAATGGTAACGGCCAAGTGTCCTCTGACAATAACTACAGTGCAGTGTGCAAACGGGAGCTGCTTTCTTTACTGTCAGCACCCCTGGGCAGCACAGGTCGATAGAGCTGCCTGCCATGTTGCAGAAGGTGAACCGGACGCTTTCTGGGGGCAGCGGCTTGATGAGACGGATCAATAAAAACTGCTTGCTTTCCTCCCTCTCTGTCCATGTCTCCATATCTCTTGTTCTCTCCCTCTCTGTTTCTTTCCCCTCTAAATCACACCAAACCTGCTTGCAGACAAAGCACTGAATTGATAACATGGGAGATACGTTCATAAAGGATGCGTGCTTGTGTCCCGTGTGAATTGCCATTCCATTGTGCTTAGTCTAGCGCAACCGAATGGTCATTCTGCAAACTTCAGGGCCATCAAGATGAACTGACTATAACATCACACAGCGTGATGATGTGTTCATGCAGCAAAACGTATATATGCAAACCGACATAGACCAAATGCAAGAATGTGAGTGACTCCAAAATCTCCATCCTAACCTCAGTGTATTTAGTAATACATCTGTGGAATTCCATGCGCAAATAAGGACAGATTTCTTGTATCAGTCGTTTTGGGGAAAGTTACTTTTGAAAGTAATTCATTACAATATTGTGTATTAAATATTGTGTATTAAAAAAGTAACTAACTGCGTTACTTAGTTACTTTTTATGATAAGTAATGTGTTATATTACTTTAGAGTTACTTTTGCGTTGCTTTTCCCTTTCAGATTTGATCTTTTTCCGAACTTGCAGGTGTTTTTCACCTCTTTTTAAAGATTAAAAAAACCACCTTTATCACATACACTTTACTTTAAAAATTTTAGGATAATGTTATATTTTGAAAGCTTTCTAAACCCAGAGTAGGCTATAAACATAAAATAATTTATATTAAGGCAAAAGCAGATTTTAAACCTTTAAAATGTTTAAAAACAAAATGAACAGTAAGATGATAAAAAAAAACATGCCCAAATCAAATAAATCTTTGAGCATTATACATTAAGTAAATTTCTTCACGTGGCCTTAACAAATGTGTAAATCATTTCCCAAAAGAGAAAAAACCTTACTATATTACAAAACAGTAGTCGCTTCTACAGTAGACAGTGGCTGCATCTCCTCAACAATAAAAGCAATAACCTTTTTTTTTTTAGTTTAGTTGAATTAATTGTTTTACTTGGAGAACATGAACTGATGTCAATCATTTGTTTTTAGGATACAGGTATTCTTTTTTTATGTTTCTTGCAGTTGACAAGAGTTTTACTTGCACATAATCTACACTTAACGACAGTCCACTTCTTTGCTTCGTTGAGTTCAAAATATCAAAAACCCATTGCAAAAATGTAAGTCTCTAGCCTGCCATTGTTTCTGTTTTTTACTGTCTGGAGTGATGACAAGTAATCGCTTGTTTTTTTAACTAAGTCGGCGTGAAACGGTTGAGTCTTCAGTACGCTAAGTACTTTATTATTTTTTAACTTGCCGAATACCCCGCTCTGACTCTAAATGAACCAATATCCTGAGTTATTCAATTACTAGAATAGTACACTAACTCATCTGCTGTGAAAAAAGAGACCTGATGATGATGAGTGTGAACCGACTGTCTGTTCCCTCACAGCACGATCTCTCATTGAGTGTGTGATTTAACCTGGCTAAGGTCATTTTTATTCCGCAGTATATTTTTTAAAAAGCCAATTAAGCAAAATAAAAAGTAACTTGCATTACATTTTTCTAAAAGTAAATCAAATAATATTACTTTTTTTTTTTTTTAAGTATGTTACTTTACTTGTTACTTTGGAAAAGTAATATTATTACATAACGCGCGTTACCCCCAACAATAGTCGTGGAGCACTGCTCACGTTAAAGTCATTTTCAAAAAAGTCAAAATGGTGAATGTGTGGGACCATCTTAAAGTCTGTTTAAGGAACGCGCTCACCCTTATATTACAATAACCGGATTCTGACACATCGAAATTCACCAAAGTTTGATAAATATGATCAGAGTTTCCTAATGTCAAAACATAAAATTTAAAAAAAGCTCACAAATATTGTAAATTACATACAATTTTGACTATAACAAACTGCTTCCCCGTTCTCTTATGTAAGGCAGCTTTTACAGTCTACATTTTATAAAATGCTAAAGACTTGATTTGATTATTGAATGAAATACGCAACTTTTTTGACCAATAATATCATTCTTCTTTACCATCTGGGATCACTTGTTGCAACAAATTCTAAGATTGACTTCTTTATGAAGGATCTACTAATCTTTAGTGCTTCATTTTGACCAAAATGAGGGATCTTTAAAGGGAGAATTTTTGTGACACCTTAAATCTCCCTAGTTAGGCATCTTGCCAATTTTCAGAACACAGAGCTGAGACAGGTGATGATGTGTTTTTTGTAAATTACATACAATTTTGACTATAACAAACTGCTTCCCAGTACTTTTTTCATTATTTGACTACTCTGCCACCTGCCTGATATGCTGAATATATCCCACAAGCTGAAAAATTGTCATGTTTTTTGCCTGTTTGCTCATGTAAAACAGATTTGACAATATACATTTTATGTATTCACTAATGGACAAAAAAAGACTTGATTTGACTATTGAATGAAATTCGCTACTTTTTGGCTAATAATATCACTCTTCTTTACCATATTGAATCACTTGTTGCAACAAATTCTAAGATTGACTTCTTTATGAAGGATCTACTAATCTTTAGTGCTTTAATTTGGCCAAAATGAGGGATCTTTAAAGGGAGAATTTTTGTGACACCTTAAACCTCCCTAGTTAGGCATCTTGCCATGTTTCAGAACACAGAGCTGAGACAGGTGATGATGTGTTTCCTTGCTGACTTCAGACTCTGTTTATTTAGTAGCTCAATCTGGCTTTCCTTATCTTCCCCACACGTCACTCAGAAGCTCATTCTCTCGCTCTTCAGAGATGCATAACCAAAGCTCCTTCATCAGCCTGGCGATCGGGCGCCCAGCTGTTCCTCCCTCTCCTTACCCAATCTTCAGGGACACGCTTCTCGGCATAATCCCGTTATCTTCTCCCGCTAGATACAGAGCAGAGGTGACGTCTCTGATCATCGAGCTGTTAAGGAAAAGCTGAATGACAGAACGTCTCGGTGTGAAGAACCCTTTTGCGTCAGTTTTAATTACAGCCATTTGATAACAATGCCCATGGTACATTAAGTCAAGAATTAAGTAATACACTTTCTCTCCATTTAATCCTCGCTAATTAGCCTCTGAAAGCCAAAGGAACGCAGCAGTGGTACTGAGGGTCCTTTCATCTCAGTCCATCAGCCGAATTCTCTAAGCGGCTTTTGAGGAACACTGTTTTCCTCTGCCATTCTCCATCTTTCATTTTTACTCTTTTGAGGGCGTACCGCCGCCACATCGTGACTTATTACTCTGCGCACGGCGCCTAATACGCGCCTTTACTTTTTCTGCTCTGTTATTGTTTTTTACTCGCCCATGTGTCTCTGTCTGCTTATTTCCCTTTTCCTGTCGCCAATGCAATTGTCATTTTTCATATCTCTCCAACTGTCTGCCCTTGCAGGGCCGCTGGCTCAGGTAGAGGCTCTGAAAGAGGAGAACGACAGTCTGCGGTGTCAGCTGGATGCCTACAGGAACGAGGTGGAGCTTTTGAAACAGGAGCAGGGTAAAGCGCAGCCCCAGCGCAGCGAGGAGGATGCCACCCGCCAGCAGCAGCTCAGCTTCCTGCAGCAGGCTCTGCAGGGCATGCAGAAGGTATGCAAACAAAAAAAATATGAACTTAAAGAGTGTTTTGCCTTGTGTACATTCAAAAATATTTAAACTTGTTAATTTGTTTTATTATTTTGATATTTTTTTGTTGAAATGAAATGCAAATCCACACTCCTTTTTGGAAAGAATTATATTCAGTTTTATTAATAATGATTTGCCCATCCAAAAAATTATATTTATTTTGATTGGTTTTATTATTATTATTATTATTATTATTATTATTATTATTATTATTATTATTATTATTATTATTATTATTATTATTATTATTATTATTTAAGTTTGCTATAATTTTCTGAAAATATTCATGGCCCCCATACTATATATTAAAAGAAACAGAGAATGAAGCCTATGGGCTTAAACTAATATAGCTTTATGCGTTGTTTTACTTTATTTTAAAAACCAACAGAAGTACTAAACTTGAAAATACTAGAAAGACTACATCAAGATAGGATTCAAAAAGATGATCAAAACTAGTTCTGGGCGATAAAATCGGTATCAATATTTATAGACCGAACACTATTGTCAATAATGATTTTAAAAAAAAAGTTTGGTATGAAGCGCTATAATTTTAAAATGTGGCTTTGGAAGGAATGCCAATAAGCTTAGGGTGTAAGTTTGTTATTTCCAATGGAGGCATTTTTTAGGTACACCTAGTTAAAAAACATCTGAACTTTTCCGAATGTTGCGAACGCACCGCGATTGATATAAGTAGGACTAACCAATCTGCTTCACACTTTGTATGGAATATACACATTTCAGTAATAACGGCAGACTAATTACCTGACACAAACACAGCACACCCAAACACTGCAGTGCCTTTTACTTTTCTCCATAATCTTGTGTCGAAGCTGCAGCAATGGTTTGTTAGTTTGTCATTCTCTGAGAAAACAATTGATGGTTGCCTTATGAGAGTTATGAGAGATGCCATTGAAAATGGTGAAGGAATCCACGCACTGGCAATTGTCACTTCCGGTCAGAATAACAACACATGCCAAAATGAGTGTCGTATAGCAGCAGTGAGGAGACTGTAAATAAAAAAGGATGTAAGGATGTTGCCAGAGTGGCTTTTTGGTTTCTTTTATTGTGCATCCCAGCCACTTTCTCCCCATCTGAAAGAGTTTTTAGCATAGGGGTAATGTAGTCATTTAACTTTACAATTTGTAATGTTGCAGTATGTATTTGAATAATAAAGGTTAGTTCCTTTACTTGAAAGCTCAGATTTGATGATCATCATTTGTTTTGTTTACAGAGTTTGAGATTTACTGTATTATTATTCCCACCTTACAGATGTTGATCTACCTTTACCATTGCACACACTTTGTAACATTTTATTTATCAAGTTTAAGAGTCTCTTTAACACTTATGTTTATTTTATGATGAAGGGATGAGATATTTTGTTTAAATATTTTTGTTTTTGACTATTAAAAGTATTTGCCTTAGTAATGTTGGAAAATAAAAATAAAGTGTTTTTTAACAAAAAATCCTAATATTCCTAAATGTATTGTTAAAAAAATATTCAATAATTATCGATACTGAATAATATGAAACATGATATTGTGATATTGTTTTGGGCAATATCACCCAACCCTAATCAAAACATCAGCACCTCCAAGCACTGCTTAATAATAGTCCTCTTTTTTTTTGGCAATACTAGAGCGTTTTGATTATCAGATTGTTGAATGTTTAGCTTGCTTTCATTACATATTGTTTCTGCTTCTTGTGTGGATTCCAGAGATTTCAGAAGATGCATAACAGCGCCCCCTACCATATAATAACTAAAAAAATGGGTTGACAGATAGTTCTGTCTAGCATTCAGTCAAATTTTTTTTTTAAATTCCATCTGAGGAAAAAAGTTAAACTATCTATTTAGTTTTCACCCTCAGGCCATCCAAGATGTAGGTGACTTTTTGTTCAGTAGAACATTAAAGAAGATTTTTAGCTGATTGTGGTTATAAATGTAGGTGATTCTTATGATGCAAGTCAATGGCTTCTGGCAATTTTGGAGTAAAAAACATATACAGGCAAAACAAAATGAATGCCTGTGGCTCCTGATGAAACAAAGAGGCCTCATGAAGCAAACCGATCGGTCTGTAAAAAAGAAAACGAACTATATTTTCAGCATTATTATCTTTAATCCACACTCTCAGCAAGACATCCTGAGGGCGTTCATGACAATCTGGAGTGCAAGCTTCAAACTTACACAAACTGATGCTGAAAATGACAAAACCCCTGAATAAGAAAATTATTTTTGCAGTGTTGAACTTCATAAAGAGCTGCTGGAGGTTTTTGAAAACAAGCTTGTCAGTGATGTGGCACGGTAAAGATCTGTGTCAGTAACCAGAAAGTTGTCATTTTTAAAACCAGCATGTGGTTATCCATGTGCCGTCACTCATCAACTGTGTGTTTACAATCCCACACACCTACTGTTTCCTCACTCGGTGAATACACTGTTGTTATGTGTGAGTTTTTATAGCAGTTTAACAGCAGGGAGTCCTGAGCTGAAACACTTCATTTCTACAGATCATCCAGGTCATCAATCACACACACACACTAACAAGGCAATAAACACATGAGGGTTACAGCATGTAGAATGGAAATTTAGTTTGCCCAAAGTGTATCCTTCCCCATCCCATCCTTTCATCTCCATTATCAAATGTTATTTCATCTTCTTTTGAGCACCGGTGATATTTTTAGAACAGTCTCATGTTATCATCTTCTTTTCTTCATAGCCATTCACTACTCAGAGTGACCCAGAGTTCTGAGGGTGATTTTAAGTAACATCATTTTCCTAAACCATAACGCAAACTTGGGTTAAATCTGTCACATGCAAGTCCTGTCTATCTTTGAGCCCTTTTTAATGTATCTTTTAAGGTGAACAGACATCCTATTTTCCCAGGATAGTCAGGTTTTATTCTGTATTATCATTATTTTTCTAAAAATTCTTCCTTTCTCAGCACTAGTAGTCTTTTGTCATGCAAAAAATGCCTAATCAGTGGTAGCCACTCTTCTCATTGTATATTTTGAAGAGCAAAATTACCATTCAATCACATTTCCATATCGATCAAGCAGCAGTTAGCGATGGCGGAACTTATGCCATTCTTGTGTCAGTGATAAAGTGTGCAGAGGAGATGAAGTCAGACGCAAAAGCAATGTACTATAGTTATAACAAGATAAAAATATCAACATTAGAATATATGTATCGAACCTTAAATAATCACTAAATCGAAGTGTCTCAACCTTCATTAAAGCATCTTGTTAACTGGGTTGAATAACCCATACCACAAACAAATCTTTGGTGAATGCTCAAAAACAAGTTCAGATACAGTGAGAATTGTTAAGTAGTCTATTCATTTTTTTTTCCAGAGCTGTATATAATGTACAGTGCTGTTTTGAAGTTTGTGAATCTCTTGCAGAATCAGTGAAAATGTGAATAACTTTTACAAAATTAGAGAGATCATACAACATGAATGTTTTGTTTTACTACTCACATATCTGAAATTATTAAAAGAACACTGTGCAAAAGTTCGGTGACCTTTTTTTTTTTTTTTTTTAATGTGTGTGGTTTCCTGATGATCTACCTTTTTTTTCTTCTGGAGAATCAGTGAGCGTTTGGATTTCTTTTTTATAGTTGTGTTTGAGCCCCTTAATTTTTCTTCAGTGTCAAAAGATGGATTTTACAATTATGCAGCCACTGTAGAGCACAAAATAATGTCATATTTCATCAGGAAACCACATGCGGTATTAACAAGTAAGGGTTATTTTAACCCTTGTGTACTGTTCAAATGTACTTCCCTTCCGTTATGTTCTTGGCTGTTTTCGCCCCATTGACTTCCATTATACTGACATTTTTTGATTGCAAAGCCATGACGCCATATAATCATCTACAGTGTTTCCTCTAGGATATTTTCCAGCTGTGGTGGTAGGCCTTTTACACATATCTTCCAACTACCTATGGCATTATTACAATGACAAATGACGTGAGCACAGTTTTACGAGATCGCATGCATGTAATATGAGAATGTGAATCTCTTCCAATCTTCGCCGATTTCCTCTATTCGTGCACAAAACTGCACGCCCTCAAATACTCTGCTCAAGCGAAGATTTTCTTGTGCGCTCTCAAATAAACGCTGCTGAAGTGTGATTTAATGCATTTATGTAACGAGTATGTCTTCAACATTTATTAGATTTGCTAGGAATATTTATGAATGTCTCCAATAGACCTACAGAACAGCATTAATGCGTCCTGAAGTAAAGTGAAATGGCTATAAACGTCAGCAAGATAAAGTATAATAATGGAAACTGTGTTCATCATAACTGAAAGCTACGTTGTTTTTGCTGCCCTTGCGCATCGTGCAGCCCTGTCAGTCAGTCAGCGTGTAAGCTTAGAAGGTTAAACAAATAATGCACGGCACTACTACGATTACAGAAAAGTTTGCTCTGTTGTAATTCACTTACATTGTAATATGTTCTGGTGCCATTATAACCCGCTATACAAAAAAAAAAAAAACCCAGCAACAACTGAAGGTTTTGAATGAGAAATTGTAATGTAGCCATGGCGGGGATAAATTTTGGTGTGGCACCCTGCCATAGAAGAATGAATGTAGCGGCAACCATGATGTATTCTTGATTATTGATGGTTTTCCCTGTTGAGAAGAGGCAAAATGTGTTATTTTTACTGTTGGATCATCAGTTGGCAGCATTAACCCTTTAGATAGGCTTGTGCTAAAAGGTTTCTGGTATTTATGTGGAGTAAAACAGCAGATTATAGTGTGAATGCATAAATACACTTACTATG
Organism: Danio kyathit; assembly: GCA_903798195.1. Lineage (NCBI taxonomy): Eukaryota > Metazoa > Chordata > Actinopteri > Cypriniformes > Danionidae > Danio > Danio kyathit. The sequence continues at coordinate 28,825,200 of LR812532.1, forward strand.
TTTACTATGTTCTGTTATTTTGATTTTCTCAGACATATCAAGGTAAATGCGCAAAGGTTTCTCTCTCTTTCACACACAAACACACCCACACACGCAGAGTATATTCCATATAGAACGCAGAAACTAAGTTTTTTTGCACTGCAACTGATAATCAACAGTTTCCCAACAGGCAAAACCAGCAACTATAAAAAATGCATAATCATATGGTGTCATGGCTTTGCAATAAAACAAAATAAAAAAATCATTATATTAGAAGTCAACGGGGCAAAAACAGTCACAAACTTAACGAAAGAGTGGAGTTTACTGTAGATTTTTTTGAAAATTTCCAAAATATTTTCCCAAAATATGTGTCAAAATAACATTTGTCACCAAAAATCATATCATTTGTTGAAAAAGAGAAATTTGTGGTCAAATAAGACTCAAAATCACCCCAGAGTGGATAAAAAAAATACCCATCAGCACACAAGGCTTAATAATTTCCCATAACATAAATCTTTTATCTGTTATGTAAAATATCTTACTCTGGTCTAGGGCTGCACAATATATTGTTTTAGCATCGATATCCACACATAGCAAAGATATGCAATGTTGAGTCTGCATTATAGTTGAGCAGGAGCTACAGAATTGTATTTAATCACTGTATTTATAAAGAATTTATATGATTTATGCCAAAATAATCTGACTTCAAATTTTTGTCTTGTCATATCTACATTTCAAAACGAAAACAACATTATTTTACTCACTTAAAACCTCTTAATTTTGACTCATTTTTTCTGATGATGAAAACAAAACAATATTTTTTCACTTGCTCTGAGAATTTGTTTGATATTTGGACTGGAAATGAGACAAAACCAAGTAAGAAAAGCATTTTTTTTTCTATTATGGTTATTCAATTTCTTTACCTGAATACTGTTAGGCTCCCCAGAAAACCATCTTGTGAAACTGTGTTCATATCGCAATATTTACTGAAGAAAAATAAAATATGGCAATATCAGATTCTCCAATGTCATGCAGCCCTACTCTGGAGAGAACTAAATAACAACATACATGCTGTATGATCTCTCTTATTTTGTTCAAATCCATCACATTTTGATCAATTCTGCTAGTGGTTCACAAATTTTCAAGCAGCACTTTATGTATCCATCCTGATAAATCTGATCACCCTGCGTCTATCAATAAAATGTCCTCATTTGCATCCTGTAATCCCAGCACATACAGATGTCCCACACGTCTTTGACCCTGCCACCTTGGCGTTATTAAGCCATGAAGGAGACTCTTTCTGAAAGGGGCGTTTGTCTCACTTTGAAGGTGTGCGCTTGCCGCTAATGAGCCCTAATGGGATTGCACATATTGAACATTGCTGCGCCATGAGATGAACTTGCTGCACGGGTCACATGCGAGGCGTACGCTGAACGATTTGTTTGAGTTTAGAAGCTGAAGTGCTCACTGATCTCAATCCAACTCGTAAAGACGGCATGTTATTCTGTCGTATGAAGTGAGCAGCGCAGGCCATTTCTCAGAGTTGAATCAGTCTGAAATGACATGTGAGGCTGTGGAGATGTTTTCGCTCCTGCTACTCAGAGTGTGTTAAACTCACCCTCGGACTGATTTATTCATGAGGAGCAGGGCATGAAGGCAAACAAAAAGGTTACATCAGCGCAGTTTATGTAGCTCCGATCGCTCCTGGCTTTTGAATGTTGAGCAGGATCAGTAATGAGGAATCAGAGCAGTGTTGAGCTGCTTGTGGCATCTGTTTTATTAGGTTTGTCAACAAATTAGCATGCTTAGAAACTTAGAGCATTGTAGGTGACACATTGTAAGAAAGATGTTAAGTAATTTGCTTCCACGGTAATATCGGAGTCCTTTGTGTTACTTCTGTATGTGTCACAATCACCAGCGATCTAATTCTTGCAGATCACTAGTAAAAACACAGATCGCTAAAGAATTGCAAATCCGCTGTTACAAGGACTACAGATCCAGTCATGCACCACACACTCACACCTGTTCCGGTTGTCCGCTGATTGCTAACACATGCAGCTAAAGCTGTTTTGAACTGTTATGAACTGATTACAGGGTCTATTTCATCAGTGCTGAGTCTTGTTAAACTGTACTGTGATCATTACGATACGTTTCCCTTGCCTTGTCTTGCCGTGTTTGACCCCCGCTTTGTTTTATTGTTTATTCCTGTCTGCTGCCTGCCTTTGACCATTCGCCTGTTTATGACTACGACTCTGGATTGCCCATAGGCATCTGTTTGTTCCTGTGTTGACCAATACTTGCCTGACCATTCTCATAATAAATCCTGCATTTGGATCCGCACCAGCGTCCCCCTCACTTTATAGAATGTTATATAAAATGCTTCCCTATTAACAAAAAAATTCAATACAATACAATACAGAACAAAATAATAATAATAATAAAGTTAGAAAAATGCTTATTTACATTTTTTTAAGGAATCTCTAATTTTACCCAAGGCTGAACGTATTTGATCAATACTGTAATAGCAGAAATGTTGTGAAATATTTTTACAATGAAATATACCATTTTTAAAACAATTTCATCCATTGATAAGAAATATCATTAAAAATAATTGTAAAAATATTCCTTGAGCATGAAATAGTACAATGTTAATAATAGTGATTCCTCATGTCTTTTGAGGGAAACCATAAAGTATTATAATAATACCAAAACATTATAAAATTATAAAATAATAACATTTATTTAAATTAGAATTGTATTTATTTTGCTGTTACTTTTTGATCAATCAAATGCATGTGTATTTGTATAATTGCAATGCTTTTTTATTTTAAATTGATTTTATTTTGTGCAATTTAATTATTATATATTATAACAACCCACACTTTGTAACTCTCTACCACGCTCAATTTCTTCTGTTAATAATATCTCAAGATTTAAATCTTTGCTTAAAACTCACTTGTTTTCTGAATGTTACACTTCTGATTTGAAAAACTGACCACTTTATTTGATCAACCTGTACTCTGCATATTTATCTCTTAGGTCTTGTTTTGTATTTCCAGTTTGTTATATTTGACTTCTTGTATGTTTGTGAACCTAATGTTGTCTCTACTTGATTATTGTTTCTTTTAATGTCTGTTCGTACTATCTCTTTTTGTTACATTTATTGTAAAGTGTCCTTGAGCTCTAGAAAGGCGCTATATAAATTAAAAAATATTATTATTATTATTTATTTTATTATTATTCTTGAGTCATTTTATTTATTTGCTGTTAAATTTTTTATTATTTATTTATTTATTTATTTATTTATTTATTTATTTATTTATTTTATGTATTACTTATGTAAAGTTCTTTATTTAATTTTCTGTCTAAAAACTATAAGACTAATCACTTGTAGTATTAATATTCAGTGTTGGTCAAGTGCCTTTAAAAAATGTAATTAGTTACTAGTTACTTCTCACAAATAGTAACTGAGTTACATAATTATAAAAGTAACTAATTACCAGGGAAAGTAACTTTTGTGTTAAATCAATCTAATTGTCCAATGACTATAAAATAAATGGTAACACTTTATTTTGATGGTCCATTTGAGTATTAGTAGACTGTCTGCTTAATATCTGTTAATATGCTCCTTCAGCAGATATTCAACTGACTATAAGAAACTTTGCAAGTGCATGTCAACTTACACTAACCCTAACCCTAACCTAAATCTAATAAGAATTAGTTGCAATGTAACTTAAATTCAACAAACGGACCATCAAAATAAAGTGTGACCAAATAAATATAAAACATTGTACACTAATCTACACTATTTTAATGTTGTTGTGGGACATTGTGAGAGACAACCTTCGAATTCAACATATCATTATAAATATTAACATAAACATCCTTGCCTTTCACCTCACCGAGGGAAAAGTAGTGCTTATATTTCCAGTTTGTAAACGCTACCTTTGAACTTGTTGGATTTGCCATCGTTCTGACTCCTGGTTATTGGTGTGTGCAACTGATTGTGTGTGTGCTTGTGTGTAAACACCCGCACCGCTCTGCCTCTGATTGGCAAATGAATGGAAATGGCAAACGAATGGAAATAGACTCTATCTAAGCCAATCATCACATTCTCAGTTACACCACGTTCACAGACACACCAATCATCATCACTGATTGGTTATGTGTCCTGCCCCAGCCCCGAACACACACACCCATCCCAGGGAAAGAGAGGTTCTATGGCTGAGAGAGACGCTGCTCGCATGAAAACTGCTTCAGTGTTTTCAGTTATAGTAATGCATATTGTATTGTCAGCAATGGTATTGTAAGGGGGAAAACAGTAATTCATTTGATTACTCGTTACAGAAAAAAGTATCGCCGTTAGTAATGACGTTTATTTATAGTGCTGTTATTCCCATCACTGATAATAATAATAATAATAATAATAATAATAATAATAAAATCATAATAATATTAATAGCACACTCCTCAAAAAGTCAAACACTTTGAGGTATCATAACACTACATAATGTACAGCAATTTACATCAACACATTTGGTCCTTTCTAGTAGGATTGAGCAGTAACAATACACACACACAGCACATCTTCTCAATATATGAATCATTCTTATGCTCATAGACACATCCTTTTATATTCTCATTTACATAGATTCAGTCCGTCAGACACGCACACACTACTGCTGATATTGGCCGCTGGCAGCACAGAGCTTGTGTGTGTGTGTATCCAGCTTTGGATTTAATCAGTCCCTCACCTGTGCCGCTACAGACATACAAACATCCTCAAGGCACAAAATCTATTTACTCGTCTCAGACTGAAATGCACACCGTCCAAATATTTTCCCTCTCCTTTCTGAATGTCACTGGCACGGCACCTCTGGAGGTCGGGGAACAGCTGTCATATCAGGTGCAGATTGTTGAAACGTCTTTATGAGCTGGAGGTAATCAAATAAAGCCTTATTCAACACAGTCATAACACCTGAGATTGAATTATTTGATAGCAAGCCTAGTAAATAGTCAGCATAAGATGGCATATATGGCCATTGTATACTGTCTAAGTCAAGGATGTATACAGTACATAATGCGTGATGCTATCTATGTGTTAGCGCTTCTATTTAGCTCAGTAGCAGTTGCTCTCAGATGTGTTGGGGAAAAAAAGTGTAGGATTTACTTGGCAACAATTTTCACTTAAGAAATTGTGAGTTTTACAAATACTTACACCATTGAGATAAAAGAGCAGCTGCGGTTGCCAGAACTTCACCATAGAAAATATGGTAGTGAATATTGTAGTTTTATGGATTTAAAGGGGTGGTCCAGAGTGTATTTTTAAGGCTTGGTTGTGTTTATAAGATCAATGTGTGCTCATGCTTCATTTGTAAAAAATCACGTTATTTTTTCATATATCTTACTACAGTATAATTATAAACTGCTACTTAGCTAACATGAAAACGACTGTTATATTTCCTAGTTTCTCTGAAAGCCTGCCCTCAAGAGGCTCTTATTAGTCAGCTAACATAATAAGCCCTATCATACACCCGGCGCAAGGCGTGACGCAATTGTTGTTTGCTAGTTTCAGCTCAACGCAATTAAGTGTCATTTTGATGTTTTGCACCACGATGTTTCAATAGCAAATGCATTTGCGCTCATATGTGCGCACATAGGCGTTCTGGTCTAAAAAAGGAGGTGTGTTGAGGCGGACTGCTGGCGCGTTGCTATTTTGAGAAACTAGAATAGACTGTTTAATAGACCAGCTAAGAGGAGGTCTAAAGTCCAGCGCAGAGCGTGTTAGTTGTGCGCCTCGCTTAAACATAGCTTAATACACACAGGATGTACAGTAATACGCAAATATCTTTACAAATAAAAAATAATTAAAGGATTAAAATATTACAAAAATTATTACTTTCTAGCCTATATAAATATAAAAACCACTGCCTTCATGCCTTCTTCATCTCGGGGGGCATTTTCAGTTTATTCAAGACAATTTGCTTTTGTATAATGTTATTATTATTAGTAGTAATATTTATTATATGCATATTTATATTTGTTTTATTAAAAACAAGCTTAGATTTGCTCACCTGTCAGCTTTTAGACCATATGGGGCATAGCATGTGTATTTGGATATAACTTAGTTTTTTGACCACACTTATTATTATTGTTCATTTATTCGTTTGCTGGAAATTAGAACTGAATTTAGAAATAGTTTTGAAACAAATCTTTGCGCATAACAAACAAAATTAATTATGTATGGGCTAATGGATGTCTGTGCCTACAACACGTTTCCTTATCCAGGAGAGTGAAAGTGAAAGTAAAGAATGAGGAGGCTCATTCTTGCTCTGTTTAACTGTTTTCTCACTAGTGAAGCGTTCAGTTTTTCCACTTACAAACTCCGCCATGTAAATAGCAAATGCGCTATGGCACGACGCAACTTACCATGTGCCGTGGCACAAAGCGGAATTTTCCGTCCTTAAAAAGTGGATTCTGACACGCCCTTAATGCTTTTGCGCCCTGCGCTTTGGACTTTGCGCCTAGATCGTTAAAATAGGGCCCAATGTGCTTTGATTCACGGATTGGCTCCATGTCACCAGGAAGCGTCACATTTAGTCATGCCTCTACTAGCACGCGCTTAGCCTCTGCTGTGTAAATACTGTCAGTCAGTGTAGCCATGTCAGTGTGAGCCTGAATTAGACACAAAATGAAAAGGACACAGCTGAACTTCATGCCTGCTCTCTAAAATAAAACCTGACAGGTGTCTTTCATATAAATTCAGGTAATAAGCATGTGTAAGGAATTTCAAACCTTTACATATCTTTTGCGAGTTCATTATTTGAGATGTAGAATACAGGGAAAGTGGCCGCATAGAGAGACACTGCAGCGCTGGTAAAGATTGTGGCTGTTTACAGCTGTTTGACGGATAAATATGAATTTGTAGCTAAATTGTTAACAGTGCCAAACAGCATCTCTCATTGTTTACATCCTTGTTTACATCCTTGCTACAACATACTGTTAACGCTGGACACTATGCATGTCATAGATCAATTTTAACAAATAAAAATACTTACAGGTCGTGGCTCACGATCCACAGCTCTGTCTATTACGGTTGGAGCTGCTTCTTCTTTGAGGAGATTTTAGCCAAATCCAGCACTGAACTGAGGGAGATTATGGAAGCTGTCCTTTGTCAAATGCTATAGCTATATCTTTTTTATTATTCATTCATTTTCTTGTCGGCTTTGTCCCTTGCGGGGTCGCCACAGCGGAATGAACCGCCAACTTTTCCAGCACGATTTTACGCAGCGGATGCCCTTCCAGCCGCAACCCATCTCTGGGAAATTCCACACACACATTCACACTCATACACTATGGACAATTTAGCCTACCCAATTCACCTGTACTGCATGTCTTTGGACTGTGGGGGAAACCGGAGCACCCGGAGGAAACCCACGCGAACCCAGGGAGAACATGCAAACTCCACACAGAAACGCCAACTGACCCAGCCCAGCCGAGGTTCGAACCTGCGACCCAGCGACGTTCTTGCTGTGAGGCAACAGCACTACCTACTGCGCCACTGGGTTTCTTTTTTATTATCTGGAACATAATTAAAATTAAATTGTAAGCACTTTTTTGTGTCATATACTGTACTTTGGAAGGCCAAATACAGAAACAGAAAGAGCTCAGTGGAAATAGCAGCATTTGGATGGCATTTCAGCTTTCTCTGCTATAACATTACAGTGCCTCTGGTCACGCCCCTTCACTGCGTGGTGTATGCGCGTGGTAAATGCGCATAACCTGAATCATTTGTGATCTCACTAACCCGGATGTATTTTTTGTAGTCCCCAAACTTTGTTTGCTGTAGACTTTGCTAAGCTAACGCTGTAAAAGTCAGAGTCTCCCTTTGCATTGAACTTTGAGCATATTACACTCAGAGATGTTGTTTACATTCACACAGCTACATTACACATCAACTAAAGTTTAAAATATGATATCATAGTGGACCACCCCTTTAACGTAGAGAAAAAAAAACTGTGTGATACAATATCAAAGCTTATCAAAAATAGCTTTTCCGAAAGATTAGAAAGTATATAATAGTATATAGAAAGTACACATTGTCGCATACCCACAACTGATCGTAGCACACAAAACTAAATTAATGCAACATACATTATTTAACAACATAATATTTAAACAAAAGTCCTATTCTACATTATTAATGAAGGGGGAAAATAAGAAACAGTTATTTTAACAGAAACCTTCAAATGTTATACTTAACACAGGGAATTATGTGGATGTCAGTATATAGTTATTCACCATAAATAATAACAAAAACTTATATTTGTACTATTAAAACCACAGTATTTATTTATTTATTGCAATGAAGGAAATGGCATAAACACCTTGAATTGAATTAGAAAGAATTAAACAGGCTGTGTCCAAGATTTGAAGGCAGGCAGCATTCCAAGGTGGAAAGTCATGAATGCACATCCAAATCCAAATTCTGCTTCACTTCCTGTCTCTGGAGGTACCTTCTTCTAATTGAATTTTGAAGGCAGCATACAGGTACCTATACATATTGCCTGTACATATACATGTAGATGTATCTTTTGCTGGCTTTGATATCCCACAATCCTGTGCATTCCATTTTTGTGTGTAATTGTATGTTTTTGACCAGCGTTTTCCACTTTTAATAGCATAGCTACTTAGAAGTTGGTACTGTGGTAAGCAAATATTCCATTAGTTATCACCAACTCTATTTTGCTGAACAGGATTAAATCTTTAGGCTGTCTCATAAGTCTGTCTGAAATCAGTTTTATGAGGTGCCTTCATCCACAAATGCTGCCTCCAGAGTCACTGCCTCTTCGGGCAGTGAGGCAACAAGTCAGCTGCTAAGCTTTTAAGATGCAGCCATGGTGTTTTTTTGGAAAAGTACTCAAGTCATCCTTTTTGCAGTGTGTAATGAAATAGCGAAAATGCATTTGTTGTCATTATGTTTGCCAAGTTTGCTTGATTTCAGTCGTGCACATCATTAGCTTGTAGTTTTTATCCAAAGATGCGCATTTTATTTATACGCAAAACTAGATTACTGTAAAAAAAATTTGTAAATAAAGCATCATTTTTATCCAATGAGTCAAAGAAAACAAAATTGTAACTTCCTGATCACTGACGCCAAATTTCGTCCCATCGCACTCATTTTAACAGTCTAGGCCCAAAGTCTAAAGCGCAGGACGCAAAGGCATTAAGGGCGTGTTTGAATATACTTTTGCTATTTTAAGGACAGAAAAATACGCTCTGCGCCGCGGCACATGGTCTTACTGGGCTGTGCTTATTCTCTTTATGAGTTATGGGTGTGTTTTCAGCATAAACCAATCAGAGTCTTGTCTCCCATTCCCTTTAAGAGTCAGTTGCGTTGCGCCATGGCGCATTTGCTATTTACATAGGGGACTTTGTAAGTGTAAAAACTGAACACTTCACTAGCGAGAAAACAGTTAAACAGACCGTCTGCAGTGCGGGGATAAAGAATGAGCCTCTTCCAATCTGCCTTTACTTTCACTTTCTCTCTTTCATGGAAAAGGAAACGTGTTGGATGCACTCACTAAAAACATCCATGAGCCTACATAATTAATTTTGTTTGTCAAGCACAAAGATTTGTTTCAAAACTATTTCTAAATTCAGTTCTAATTTTCAGCAAACGAATAAATGAACAATAATAACGAAGTATCCAAAGACACGTCTTATACCTCATATGGTCCAAAACCTGACAGGTGGACAAATCTAAGCTTGTTTTTAATAAAACAAACAAATACGCATATCATAAATAATAATAATAATATAACAAAGCAAGTTGTTGTGAATAAACTGAAAAAAGCCCCCCCGAGGTGAAGAAGGCATGGAGGTAGTGGTTTTCATATTTATGTAGAAAATAATATTTTTTTTATATTTTAATCCTTTAACTTTTTTTCATTTGTAAAGATATTTCTGTATTGCTGAACATTCTGCGTGTATATATTATAAATGCATATAAATGTTCATATGTTTTTTTTTTAAATCTAAATATTAAAAAGTTTCAAGGATTTAAGATTATGATGAACGTTAAACGCGTCATAACAGTCTTGTGAAAAGGGTTCATTGTAGTTTTTGCACATTTTTCCTTTTCAGATACAAGTTTATCCTACTCAGTTTTGCGAATACTGTACATTTTTTTCTGTGATTTTCAAAATTAATCTTGGCTTTGCCATTAAGCATTTTTTAATTCGATATTCCAAAAATTAGCATAAAAATAGGTGGATGGAAACAAAGCTATTTACATCAACCACAGTCTGCCTTTCATTCGATGTATTTTAGTAGTGGCCAACTGGCGATTACAGTATGTACTCACCATAGCCAATGTTGAAACTAATTTGGCACTTTGTGAGTGTTCATTTTGAATCCTGCTGGCACAAATAGTATCCTGAGCTGGGATGTCAGAGGCAGCAGACCTTGAAAATACATTTCACACTTTTAAGAGCCCTGCAAAAAAAAAAAAAAAAAAAACATGGGCTCTGCTTGACTTAAGTTGCTTCAGAAATAATCAGAATGCACTGCAACTTTTGAATGACCAATGTTTTTTGGGTTAAGATGATTTAGTTTTTCTGGTTCATGCTAACCAGTTGCACTGCTTGGCTGTTAGCAAAACTTTTAATTTACAAGTAGTTTGAATGTGAGTTTTTGTCAATTCGATAACAAGTGAATGATGCAACCATAAATATTGATCTAAATGGATCTAAAATGTGTTGAGCTTTTCCACTTTCAATGACTCCCAGATATAGTTGAAAACAGGATTGAATAGCTTTACTGACATGTGATCATTATTGGACGTGTTGTAGGAGAGTGCATCAAAACAAGGTATTTGTGTGTTGTATTAAAATACACTGTAAAAAAAACATCACCTGTTGGCGCAATAGCCTAGTGGTTTGTGCGCCAACATATTGTGCAGCAGCATGTCAGGGCATCCCAAGTTCGAGTCCAGGCTCGAGGACATTTCGCAACCCCATCCACCCCCACCCCCCCGCTCTCTCTCTCTCTCTCTCTCTCTCTCTCCCCCACTTCGTTTCCTATCCTATTTAATAAAGGTAAAAAGGCCAAAAGTAAAATCTTTTTTTTTTTTATTATTATTATTTTAAAGTTAGTTTAGTTGAAAAAAAAAACATTTTTTTTAAGTTGATCCAATGGTAAATCTTTTTATAATTGTGTGCATAATTAATAGTTTCCATCAACATTCTCTGTATTTACTTGCTTTCCCGCTCACTCATAAGCCACTTAACATGGTTTTGATCATTCCTGAGCACTCCTGCTAAAGACACAAAGTAAAGTGACGGAATAAGACCCTATCCACACAAACGGGTATTTTTCTAAACTGCTCTTTTTTACTATGTGATTTGGATGATTGTCCATGCGAAAATTGTATTCCATGTATTATGGAACGTGGCTACTCAGCTAACATGAAAATGACTATCGTATTTCCTTGTTCCTCCGAAAGGCCCATCCTCAAGAGGCTCTGATTGGTCAGCTAACATAATGTGACATGCAATTGTAAGAGCGGAAAAAGTGTGCACAGCCGCATGCATTTAAAACGATTTCATAATCTTGCATCTCCTTGCAATCTTGCATAATATCATTATGTTATATACACAATAGCCTGGGTAGGTCTACAATGACATCCCTGAATGATGTCCGGAATGAAGCAGTTACATCTTCTTTTGTGCACAATGATAAACACTGAAGGGGGAAACCATCAGGTACTCTGCTTTGATGATGATGAACCTCATGAACAATGGTATTCCCAGTATTGGGAAACAAAAATTTAAACTTTAAGAAAACTACAGCTAGAATGAAGATTTTCCAAAACTACAGGTACACTTAGAAATAAAGGTAAACAAGCTATCACTGGTGTGGTACCTTTTCAAAAGGTACAAATTTGTATCTACGAGGTCCGTATTAATACCTCAAGGGTACATATTAGTACCTAAAAAGTACAAATATGTTCCTCTTAAAATGTTTAGTTACAAATAAATACTTTTGAGGTACCAATATGGACCCTTTAAGTAAAAATGTGTACCTTTTGAAAAGGTACTACCCCAGTGACAGCTTGCGTACCTTTATTTCTGAGAGTGTACACTGCATCCGGAAAGTATTCATAGCGCTTCACTTTTTCCACATTTTTTTATGTTACAGCCTTATTTCAAAATGAATTAAATTCATTTATTTCCTCAAAATTCTACACACCATACCCCATAATGACAATGTGAAAAAAATTTTTTTGAAATTGTTGCAAATTTATTAAAAATAAAAAACCTGAAAAATCACATGTACATAAGTATTCACAGCCTTTGCTCATTACTTTGTTGATGCACCTTTGGCAGCAATTACAGCCTCAAATCTTTGAGGATATGATGCCACAAGCTTGGCACTCTTTGCAGTACCTCTCAAGCTCTATCAGGTTGAATGGGAAGCGATAGTGTACAGCCATTTTCAGATCTACCCAGAGATGTTCAATAGGATTTAGATCTGGGCTCTGGCTGGGCCACTTAACGACATTCACTGAGTTGTTGTAAAGGCCACTCCAGTGATATTTTGACGGTGTGCTTTGGGTCATTGTCCTGCTGGAAGATGATCCGTCGCCCCAGTCTGAGGTCAAGAGCACTCTGAAGCAGGTTTTCATTCAGGATGTCTCTGTACATTGCTGCATTCATTTTTCCCTCTATCCTGACTAGTCTTCCAGTTCCTACTGCTGAAAAACATCCCCAGCATGATGCTGCCACCACCATGCTTCACTGTAGGGATGGTATTAGCCTGATGAGCGATGCCTGGTTTTCTCCAAACGTAATGCCTGGCATTCACTTCAAAGAGTTCAATTGTAGTCTCATCAGACCAGAGAATTTTGTTTCTTATGGTCTGAGAGTCCTTCAGGTAGAGATGGAGCTTGATAGAGCTTGAGAGGTACTGCAAAGATGAATGGGCAAAAATTCCCAAAGACAGGTGTGCCAAGCTTGTGGCATCATATTCAAAAAGACTTGAGGCTGTAATTGCTGCCAAAGGTGCATCAACGAAGTATTGAGCAAAGCCTGTAAATTCTTATCTACATGTGATTTTTCAGTTTTTTTATTTTTAAAAAAATTGCAACAATTTAAAAAAAAAAATTCACATTGTCATTATGGGGTATTTTGTGTAGAATTTTGAGGAAATAAATACATTTAATCCATTTTGGAATAAGGCTGTAACATAAAAATGTGGAAAAAGTAAAGCGCTATGAATACTTTCCAGGTGCACTGTACAGTGTTCACCTCATGACATCAGCGATCATGCTGTTTTCTCCTTTCTGACTGGCCAACACTGGGTTCACATCAAACACGAAAGACATAAATGAAGCAAATTTGAAGTCGTTTTTTTTTTTTTTTTTTATGAAAGCGGGGAAAACTCTGGACATGGCCTTTGGATGCTAGGTATTACCAGTAAAAATTGCTAATGTATCTCGGCTGATCACCTGTAATCTGATCACTGTTAATACCAGGTGAAAACAAGACCAAAGATACTCACACATCCTACCATTCAGTTTAATGAAGCAGCCCAAAGTGCCATCAAAGCGATTGTGCTCAGCGTGTGTTCTCTTTAAATACTCATGATCTTATCCACGTTCGGCGACAGGCCTTTTGAGCTTCTTATAAAACTCATCTCTGGTTATGTGTTTTTAATGTCCTCGCATTTCCTTTGTTTCATTTCTCTAGCAACTGCTCAAGCTTCGTGAGGATCTGAAACAGAGGGAAATGGAGCTGGAGAAGAATTCAGAGGAAAAAACAACAGCTCGAAAGCCAGATCCAGACCCTGAAAGATCGGATTCAAGCTTTTCCCACATCACACGCGCTGCCCGTGAGTAACAGATGTCTGTCTCTCTGTCTGGAGCTCTTCTGTTGTGTCTTTGTTCTTTTAACTCTGTCTGGATTCGGTGTGTTTTGTCTGATGAGGAGGAAAAGGAGAGATGAGACGGCTGTCGGTTTGAGGACAGTGTGTATTAATGAGTCTGTCCTGCTGAACGCTCTCCGGGGATTCAGATCAGAACAGCAATATCTGATTCCCCGCACTCTAATTAAAATAACATGAGCTCCGGATGAGTCCCGGTGTTGGAAACAACATAAAACAGTGTGAAATTCTTGCGTTAGACTCTCTATTTACAAGGAAGCAGTCGTTTGAATGCCGGTTATTAAGACAAACGTTCAGAGATTAGAGCAAAATTATGCAGTTGGGATGTTTGGAAAATAATGCAGGTAATGTGTTTTGATCAGTGTCAACGATTTTTTTTTTTACTACAAAATAATAAATGGCCACAAAAATAGATTCATAAATTAAGTCTAAAATATTTATATATAAGAATATATATTTTTGTGTATTTACAAATTGATTGAAAGTGATAATATTAGGAGGTTTTAAGCATTGAAATAATTCAAATGTAAATCAATTTAGATTTTGGGGGTTCTGTTTTTTGGTATCATGTAACCTGAGAATGTCTGACAAACAATACCGACTGTCATAAATTTTTATAATGAAAATTATAAAATATAATTTTATAAAATATCATTCAGTATCAGTAATGGTTTATTCATAAAAAAAATCTTGTCAGGCATATTTAGAACTTGAATTACTCTGAAAAAGATTTAAAGGATCACAGTGTAGCCACAAAATGCTAATTAAGTCATTTTCAGTTGTATATTTTTAATTCTTTATATTAATGAAGATACTTTAACCCATAACTAAAATATCTGTAATAATTGTACATTTGTAAAGAATAAAAAAAAATTCTGTAGTCACTTCAGGCCCAAATCCATTAAATAATGTTTGTTTTTTTATTTATGCATTTATTTATCTCTTTATATCATAAGCTCACACATACATCCCTATATATACATATATATATATATATATATATATATATATATATATATATATATATATATATATATATATATATATATATATATATATATATATATATATATATATATATTATATATATATATATGCTGTTTTATATGAGCAATATCACATGAGTAGCAAGGCGATATGGCTGTATATTGGCACTGGTGAGAGGCGTGCGTTGCGTGCGATGCTGCAGAGCGAGTGCCTTAGTGTTTCACCAGTGACAATATACTGCCATATCGCACTGCTACTCGTGTGATATTGCGTTTATACAACAGTTTGACGGCATAATCGTGTATATAAAAACAATTCATCAAAGTCTTAAGTCTTAATCAGAGTCTAAAAATCCTTTTGTATGAGGAACTACTTTTTTCAGCAGAAACTGTTGCTACTTTATCAGCGTCATTTTAGAGCTAGTATTTGGATGATTCTCTAGCGTAATGTCTAAAGTGATGACAAAACAGGCCACAGAGTGCCATCAGTCTACAGAGATTTCCCAGTATTTCTCTGTTGCAATTGGGAGATCACAATAATTAACCCCCAAAAAGCCAAAGCAGTGCAAACACCACCAGATTACTATGGTATAAATACAGCACTACAACATACAAAAGAGAGAGATTGGCTTAGAATGTCACTTACCTGTTTTGTAATAATTTGATCAGCTGTAGTTTGAAATTACTCTGAGTTTTCCTCCTCTAAGGGCTTATTGTGCGGTCTCTGTCACCATCTTTTGGCGGAACATCCACCGTGTTTGTTCTGCTCAATATGACAGGCTGATGGACGCAGACGTGCTGTATCTCAGAAATTATAAATATTTAAATCAGGCACTATTCTTATAAATAAACTGCATAGTTGCAATCTAAACAACTACATTCTCACCTAAAAAAAGCCATAAACATAAAAAAATGTTGTCCAACAGCTGCAATATTTGTCAAACTGTAGTGAGTTTATTGATTTGCTGTCACTCTATGTGGGCGGAGTAATAAAGAAGGGTGAGGAGGCTGTACGAGTGCTGTTACTGCAGAATCTCGCATGACTATCAGCCAATCAGATTCGAGAACCAGACAGAATTGTTGTATAAATATATATATAGAGAGAGAGAGAGAGAATTTTCGGTTTCTCCAGATTTATGTAGTTAAAGTTTGATTTGTATAGTTTGATTTGTTGTACTCTAGATACTATATTTAAGACGTTTTTATTCATACCAATGTTATATTTAGAACACAATACCAAAGTTTTAACTTCAGAAACATTCTTAAACATGCTAACATGCTGACGAATCTGCAGCGTTCCTAAAAGTCAGAGCAAAAACTGCAAAACAATCCACTATTTGCTCCTCTGCAAGGATTTGCAGTCTTCAGTAGCATCAGTGCATGAATTCTCCAGCGCTGGCTGCAGCAGACACTAATGAAAACTAATGGCACCTCTGTAGCTCCAGCACACATTCGCCACACCAGCGGCGACGACAAGCCTCTTTCAATTAACCGCGTGTCACCACCGCTGTCTCGCACACAGCTCTTATTCACAACAACCTGACCACTGCGCTGCTCACGGCACTATTCCACATGAACAATCTGAAAAACTCTCCAAATATGAAACTTAGAAAAACTGACATTTAAATCAGTTTCAAATTGAACTTCCAAAAGTTAATGACAATTTGAGAAGGCTAAACGGTGCACGCCCAAAAATGTGATACCCTGTTATCTTGTTCAGACAGATGTTGTTATCTCCGTTTTTTTCCGTATCTGGTACTGTGGAGCGCATCGTTTTAGGTTAAGTTTGGGTTTATCACCTCCAAGACTAATCATTTTGGAAATGGTTGGCCGGCTACTCATAATTCCGAGCAGGAAGAGAAGGAGCAAAGTCTGCATGTGGTACGCCAGTGAGTCGGGTTTGATTGGCACTCGGCGGGTGAATTTATCTGGGCACCACTGATCCGTGCTGAAGGAGAGTTCAAGGCATCAGCATGTGCACTGATGAATCACCTGAGACAGACTCATTAATGGAAGAAATGAAAATCAATTTGAACGCAGCCGTTCCTCCTATAGATCTGTGGCCATCGCTGGCGAGAGCAGTTTATTGTTTTCTGCTAGATGAATGCGTCGTGGATGTCGTACATCAGCCTGGACGTGCACGTCTCAGTGTTTGCTCTTCCGTCTCCTGCTGTGATCAACTTTATTAATCATTTTCTTCCAATCCTGGAATGACTGTCTGAGATTTGTAGAATGTCAAAAAACAGCTCGCTGCATTAAAAAGGAGTAAAATCACCAGAGATCTTTTACTTAAGTTTATTGCTAAATTAGCATATTTTCTGGTATACAAGTGCTTTTTTTAAAGGAGCCCTATAGACTATTTTGAGGGATGTAAACAACTACAGTGGTGCCAACGTAATTCCTGTTTTACGTTTTTAATTTCTATAACTTTAGAGAATCCAAAAAGAGCCGCATATTGATAAATAATGTTATGAATCTTTTAACATTAAGTTATGATTGAATTGCATCTTGTTACAGTTATGAAATAGTTTGATGAATAATAAAAGATCTGTATATGGAAAGGAGCATACTGTGACCCTCAGACATCAATGTTTCCTCGTTCTCATGTAAAACCCTGGTGGACGAAGGGCCAATCAGAGGACAAAACAAACTGTGACGAGACTCATGGGCCACGCCCTCTGCATTTGCATGTATGCCTACTTTAGGTCATTCATCCAGACCTGACGAGCAGCAGACAACACAACTCATATGCAACTCTTAGATCATTAAAAAAGCTCTGAAACCATTAATATGCACGCCTCAGACTGCATTTGATAAGCCAAATGTTTTCTAATGATACAACAGTGATCATTTTCATCCCTTAGTTATTTTAAGCATATATTTCACTTACTATGTATGTGGGACTTTAATTTTTAAAAGCGAGTAAATCATATTATAAATGTATGAAAGTCATTCATTTTTGCCCTACGAAAACAAAATTACTCAGTACATATTCTAATATAGAAATAAAAAAGTAACTGAAATAATTTATTTAAATATGTATAGACCATTTCAATGTGGTTCATTGGCCATTTCTTTCTTGTTGTCAAACTATTTCATGTCTGTAACGAGAGGCAATTCAATCATAACTTAATGTTAGAACAGCTATCATAACAATATTTATCAATGTGTGGAACTTTTTGAACTCTCAGAAGCTATGAAAATTTAAAATGCAAAACATGAAATATGTCAGGACCATTGTTATAACTTAAAACCCATCAAAATGGTCTATTTATTTAAATGCTTAAACCTCCCCTTTACAGCAGTGACCCTTATATTTGTCTTTTTTTTTAGTTTTGAATAAAATTTGAATTCTGTTTAATGTGTAATGAGAGGAATTAACATTTGTTTCTAATATTTGTAAATGTTTATTTATTGCTAAATGTAGACTACTTAAAATCATTGCTAAAGTCAAATATGTACACCAATGCTTTTTTATATTTACTGTAAAAATGTGACCTTGTCAGATAATATGGTAATCACGTTCATTTATATTTGTTTATTATTTTTTATATGTTCTAACTTCTAAAAAAATGATGCAAATAAAAGTAAACTTTCTTTTTCATTAATTATTTTTTTTCCCTATCCCATTATTTTCATAAAAAATTATACAACTTATTAAATTATAATTAGCAAAAGGTGTACACGCTGTATAGTGTCTGTTCTAAAATATAAAGGATTTATTTTACCAGACTTGAGAGCTAAAGCTTTCTGATTTAATAACAAGCGTTTGCATTTTATGAAGAAAATTTTATTGGCGCTTGCCCCTCTAAAACTTGCCGCTGGCGCTTGTCAGTATTGTCATGATTTTTATTTTTAATATATTATTATATTTGTCACCCATAAGACCCTCTGTATGCCCAGAGTCTATAATACTCTGCCACTTAGATATGGTCTAGCTCTTTCAAGGGATTTCTCCACCTGTTTTATCATCGCCAGAACAAAATCAGATCACTTCCAAAAGTAATAACATGCCTCAGCTCTACAAGCCGAGTGATTTGAGATATCTTTCATGTATGTAGCCCAGATGGCGCTAATCCAAAGTTTAATACTTGGATTTAGGGTTTGCTCAAATCCCTCAGCACAAGCACGAGCAATAACAATAGTGCTGCTTGCCTTGGCGAACGGCGCTAAATATTCCGTCAGCATCAGGTTGCGTTACTAATCTCGGCAGAGCGGCTTGAAATGGCTGCTGATTAAACCGCGCTTCATTAGAGTTTCATTGAGCAGGACAAATGCTGCGGAGCTTTCGCTGCTTATTTGGCATTTACAGAAATCCATTTGCAAACTTGACCTTCAACTCTCGCCGTGTCAGGCTTGTGATTTTACTTTGTGGCCTGCGGTTTGTCTAGTGTGAACAGTGTGTGTGTGTGAGTGTGTGACATATTACTCGCTGACAGCTCTCTCTCATTCTTTTAATTGACTAGCTGGAGACGACCGAGCGGGAGGACAGAGGCGGCGATGAAAGTGCAAATCACGCCAGCGTAAGTGGCAAACGTTGCTCTTCATTTCTCACTCTTGTCCACACCGTCACTCCTCATCACACCTCATATTGGCACATTCAAGCAAAACAGGACAATTTCAGTGCTTTGGGTTCACCACAACAGAACAATAGAAGCACAAATATCTCATAAAAGTGTTTATGTAGTGTGATGTGGATATTTTAGACAAAGTATTAACACTTTTAGCAATTTTTCTGTTAACTTCTTGCTCATTAGCTTGCATTTTGGCTGTTAGTATTCTGAACAGCATGTTAACGCTGGACCATATTCTGTAAAACATAATTATGTCACAAACCTACACTTAACCTCTAGAATTGTCTAACTAACTATTAATAAGCAGTACATTTAAAAAGAAAAAGTTGTATTTAATAGTGAAAAGCATTGATGAAAAAAATACCTTCAATGAAAAGCAAAATGTTTCACATGAAGGCACACTACCTGACAGAAGTCTTGTTGCCAATCCAAGTTTTAGCAATAACAAATAATAATTTGACTTCTAGTTGATCATTTGGTATCAGAAGTGGCTTATATGAAAGGCAAATACCTCTAGATTACGCTTATTTTACCAAAATAAAATATGATCATGCCTTGATTTTTAATTATTTCATTAGGACAGTAAGGTCTGACTTTGCTTAGACAAAAGTCTTGTCACTTAACAGAAATAATGTACAGTATAGAATATAAAGTCATGGTGCAGTGGGAAAAGAATTAATATTGTGTTTGACTCCCATGAGCTTGGATGACTGCATCCATACATCTCTGCAATGACTCAAATAACTTATTAATAAAGTCATCTGGAATGGCAAAGAAAGCATTTTTGCAGGACTCCCAGAGTTCATCAAGATTCTTTGGATTCATCTTCATAGCCTCCTCCTTCATCTTACCCCAGACATGCTCAATAATGTTCATGTCTGGTGAATGGGCTGGCCAATCCTAGAGCACCTTGACCTTCTTTGCTTTCATGAACTTTGATGTGGAGGCTGAAGTATGAGAAGGAGCACTATCCTGCTGAAGAATATGCCCTCTCCTGTGGTTTGTAATGTAATGGGCAGCACAATTGTCTTGATACCTCAAGATGTTGATGTTGCCATCCACTCTGCAGATCTCTCGCACACCCCCATACGGAATGTAACCCCAAACCATGATTTTTCCACCAAACTTGATTGATTTCTGTGAGAATATTGGGTCCATGCGGGTTCCAATAGATCTTCTGCAGTATTTGTGATGATTGTGATGCAGTTCAACTGATAATTCATCTGACAAATCTACCTTCTGCCACTTTTCCAAATGATCAACTAGAAGTCAAGTTATTATTTGTTGCTCTTACTAACTAGGATTGACGACAAGACTTTTGTCAGGTAGTGTATTTGTTGCAGTTACACCTGACATACACACTACTCCGGCATCTTCAGCTTGAAGAATCAGAGCATTATTGTGTAGAATGTCCTGATTTCCACATGATCATTACGCAACTGTAGACAGCAAGTACAGATGGCGGCAAAATATGTGCATTCCCAGTGAGCATAAATCGGGTATCATGCATTTTATACTTAATATTGTGGATATAGTTTTTCTGAAAGTGCAGTAAAAAACACCAATATGGACATGGAACAACGCTGTTTTAAAATAAAAACACATCACTGTAAATAGACTGTATAATTCCCTTTTTAAAATTGCGATTTCAATTCTTATAACTTTTAAAATTTTAACATGCAATATAGTTTTATTGTGTAATAATCTTTTTTTTGTTTAAAAATATAATTTGGTCATGTGACAAAAAAAGCTTAATTTTCAGCAGCCATTATTCCAGTCTAGTGTCACATGATCCTTCAGAAATCATGTAAATATGTTGATCTGGTGCTCAAGAAAGAGTTCACATGTGATGTTTCATATTTTTGTTGAAACAAAGACGATTGTTTTTCATAATCCAAAGTTCAAAAGAACAGCATTTATTTTGTTTATTTGTAGTTTATCTATGTCATTATTAGATAAACATCTTTATTATAGAGTATAAGTATTTTTTTAATTCGCCTTTACTTAGTATTCCTACTGCAATTGGTGATTGGATTTGGAATGAATAAGATTTAAAATTGTGTTCATGGCAGTTTTAAATGCTGCTAAAAGGGTTGTGAAACCCTGCTAATAATTTGGAAAAATAGGCTCATGTTATATTTAGTTTCACCCCCTGATGTTGAGAGTTGAAGATTGAAGTGACAACTGAAGGTTAAAGTGAGTTCACCCATAAAGAAAAATTAGCTGTTAATTTGCACACCCTCAGGTCACCAAAGATTTACTTCAATAGAATACCAACAAAGAATTGAAGCTGAATTTGTGGTCCTTGGTAATTCATAAAAAGCAAGTCAATTGCTTATATATATATGTTTTATGTCTGTATAAAACACACACACACACACACACACAATATACACTATATATATGTATGAGCTATTCCTTTAATGGCTTTTTATTCACTGACTATTTATTGGGGAAAAAAAGTTGCAGCTCCTGTTCATCCATCCTATTTTGCACCCTATTCATGAAAAGTGTCTGTTATTCTCCTCTTCTCTCTTCACCCTTTTGTTCCTTCCTCTCTGTTGCTCTTTCTCTCTGCATTTTCCTTTCTGTGCTGCACTCTACACCCCTTCTGTTGTCCCATTTCCCCTCCTCCATCCTCTCGCAGAACATGACAGATCATTACAGGCCAATCGAGCGCAGGAGAACTTTATTTGTCGCAGGATAAATCACTCTGACACAACTGGGCGACGAGATTGCAGGCCCGTCAGAGGCCCGGGGTAATGAGAGGAGGAGCAGAGGGCCTGTGAGAAGAAAACAACTTTCTTTTTTGTTGTTTTTTCCCGCAATAGGAAGCTGCGACGACGGCGGTGGTGTCCTGCAGCCAGGAGAAGGAGAGCCTGCCGGAAAAAGGTCCCCCCAGTCCGGTGAAGTCAGAAAGAGAGGCTCTGCTTGTGGGTGAGTGTCAAGGGACAACAATACGGGCAATTGGAAGCTTTTTTCACACTTTATCTCATCAGACAGAAGGCTGTAAAAAAAAATCCACTTCTCATTATTTTCATCATCCACAGCTATCTCTGCACGGGTGCAGGTGTTAATTGCCTGACCAAATGAGGCTCAAATGAGTCACCTCGGATGCTTTTTAATGAGGAACTTTAACATGTTATCCACAGCACACCCAGAAAGAGTGAAAGACAGAGAGTCGTGCCAAAATTGACAGCCAAAAAAAAACTCTTGTCTATGTAGACAGCTCGACTACTTTGAGAAACAGTTAGAAAGGAAGAAATAATTGACTGTGTTAAATTAATAAAAATGAATGCACACCTCGAGGTGGTAATGTGGCCAAACATGGAAGTGCCTCAGAATTTACATTTGTCTTCCACACGATTGACCGATTGCTTGTTCACTGGCATTTTTATTTTGGGGGTCGCTGGCTGAAAAGTTTGGGAACCCCTGCCATAGGAGGAAGATATAATCCAGATGTGTAAGTGTGTAGTGAAGAACACTCATCATTCTCTTTGTTGTGTACAGTAATTGGTTTGCCACAGCACGTTTAGCACAGTTGTCGAGGTTTTTATTTGTATTTTATTTGGCTTATTTGCCAGTCCAGTGACCGGAAAGAGTGCTGACCGTGCTGTTGTCCAGCACATTGCACTCTGATGAAGAAAGCAGCTTCAGTAACCTCTAGTGGAGTATGTGCTGGTTAGCTTTCCATGAGCCTCGCCGTCAGCCTCTTTTGTTCCATCAGATCAGTTTCAGTTCATGCTGTGTTTGAGGTGGAGCTCCTGTCAGACGCCGAGCCTGCATCCAGACATAATGCGGTTGAGAAGTGCATTGTGATAGTGCTTTCTTGTAGTAAATGAAATGTGGTTTTGGAAGCAGAGAGAAGCCACATCACATGACAGCATCTGATCCGTTCATACGGCAGCTGTTCTAAGCTGCCAGACTGTTTGCTATCGTTCACCCACTTTCACTCACTCTGCCCCTGTGCAGCCTATGCGGATGCTAATGGCCCATTATAGTGCGAATGATGAGCCAATCATACGGCATTAAACTTGAAATTTCATTTTGAAAGTACTACAATATCAATATGATCAGTTTTTACTGATAAATCCACTTTAGAACATGCCTTTTGTCATCTGATTGACAACTGCGTTCATTCTCAAGCGCAACTGCACTCATTTTTTTAGATTTGTCTGAGAAACAGACTGAAATATAAGTCATTATCTGCCAAAGAGCTTCAATGCAACAATGCACCACTGACATCAAACCTGGTGCAATCCAACTTTACGTAACACATTTTATACGTGCAGATGGCTTATATAAAATAAGGCTCACATGAAGTGTTTCTTTTTTCACAAGTAGAAAAAAGTCGTATTTTATTTAAAACAAAAATATGAGAAAGCCTTCAGGAACATACATCTATTAAAGGGAAAGTTCTCAAAAATAAAGCAAAGTTTGTCATCATATACTAATCCTTCACTTCTTTTGATCACAAAAGAAGATATTTTGAAGAACGGTACAAACCAACAGCCAATTACTTGGGTTCCAGTTTCCAACATTCTTCCAAATCTCTTCCTTTATGTTCAACAGAGGATTTCAGACAGGTTTGAATCCACTTGAGGATGTAAATGGTTAGTAAATGTTCATTTTTGGGTGATCTGTACCTTTAACCTATGCATTCAGAGTGGTACATTCCATTCTGAACAACAAAATTCCGTTTTTCAATGCAATGGTAAACCATGGAGTTTATAAGCCAGTATTATTTTTAATATACTCCAGACATGCTGAACAAATCCACATTTTGGTATCAATATTGGTACTGTGTGCATTAGGTGCAAAGCCTCAGTATAGGATATATATTAATTGGTGTCCAATATGATAATATTTGGGGCAGCACGGAGGGGCAGTGGGTAGCACAATCGCCTCACAGCAAAAAGGTTCGAGCACAGTTGCTGGTTCGAGCCTCGGCTGGGTCAGTTGGCATTTCTGTGTGGAGTTTGCATGTTCTCCCCGTGTTCGCGTGGGTTTCTTCCGGGTGCTCCGGTTTCCCCCACAGTCCAAAGACATGCGCTATAGGTGAATTGGGTAAGCTAAATTGTCCGTAGTGTACTGTATGTGTGTGAATAAGTGTGTATGGATGTTTCCAAGAGATGAGTTGTATAACAATACAATAATACAACCATTATTAATGCAAAATGCTTAAATGTGATATGGGGAATGTGTGATTCTGTTAGTAATTGTTCATTCATTTATTCATTAATTTTCTTTTTGACTTAGTCCCTTTATTAATTGGGAGTTCGCCACAGCGGAATGAACCGCCAACTTATCCAGCATAGGTTTTACGCAGCGGATACCCTTCCAGCTGCAACCCATCACTGGGAAACTCGAACACATTCTTATTCACACACATACACTACACAATTTTAGCTTACCCAGTTCACCTATACCGCATGTCTTTGGACTGTGGGGGAAACCCACACGACTGCGGGGAGAACATGCAAACTCCACACAGAAATGCCAACTGACCCAGCCGAGGCTCGAACCAGCGACCTTCTTGCTGTGAGGCGACAGCACTACCTACTGCGCCACCGCGTCGCCCTGTTACTAATTGTTCATTCATTCATTTTCTTGTCGGCTTAGTCCCTTTAGCATATATAAGTACACCTCTCACAAATCTATCTTTTTTAATTCATATTTTTAATAGGAAGCTATACAATATTATATTTGTGCATATACATTAGATTAGTCAGTACTGAAGCCAAATCTAGAGTTTATCTAACAAAATAACTTTAAAAAAATAGTCCAAAAACTATAGTACACCCAAATGTATATGTTACAGAAAATTTTAAAAAGAGGAAAAATCAAGAGAAGCAAAAAAAAATGAAAATTTACTTGCAATATTTTGCTTGAATTTAATTGTATTATCTTTCAATTTCTAAATATGTTTGGTGACTAAAATATTATTTTAATGAATATATCTGTTTAATAAATCTGTTTTGTTTAAATGCACCAACATATATTGCCTCTATTCACTGAGAAATGGAGAAAAATATTCATTTTCAAAATGGAGCGTACTCAATTATGCTGAGAACTGTATGTACTAAATCAGTATATAAAGAAAGATCTTCCTCTTTGCTGTAGTTAAATAACTACTCACTACAAACCTGGTGTAACACATCTTCACAACAGTGCTGCCCCTACAGATATTAACATGCATTTTCAGTAATGCATGAGCAAGATGCATTACCATTTCCACCTGGTATGTCCAAACGCATTTATTGTGACCAATTGTGTTCAGACAATCAATTGTAATCTTTGTACCTTGTTTTGGTGTGCTTTCTCACAACACATTTAGAGAGTAGGTGGTCTTTAGTGGCTGTTTGAGCGCATTCAACCACATAAGTGTTTACACTATAAAAGCAATCCTGTGCAATGCATCTTCTACTACCTCTGGAAGTGGTCAAAAGTGGATAACCTCAAAACATTTTAGATTCTGTTTACACCTGTCTTTTGCATTATCCAATTTTGATTGGATTGCCGGAAATACATCAGGTGTAAACAGGGCCATTGACACACTGTTTGTATATACAAGTGAGAAGTGCATAAAGGGCATATTTTTTAACTATAATGTGTTAAATATATGGCCTCAGAACATAATTGTGCAAATGTTTGCCATTTATTGGATGTTTACATTATTCCTTCACTGCATATTTTGAAAAGTCAAAGCTGAAGCTCTCATTCTGCCTTCGCTATATGCAAAAAAGCAAATCACACATTTTTAAAATGACATGAGGTTGAGTAAATATTGTCAGATTTTTCCTTTTTTTTATTTTTGGATGAAGTACAGAGCACAGCTGCCAGCTCTGAGTGTTTATTTAAGCACGTAAAGCATTATATCTTCCACCAGCCACGCATTAATTACTGAAGCATTGCATTACGTTATGCAAGGTCCATTTTCTTTCCCCTAACAATGTTTGGCTTTGAATCAATCTGTGTAAATGGAAAGGCATAGTAATCCAAACACTGCAATGAAACCATGTATAATATATAAAGTATATCTACAGTCCATCAAGACTAATGGAATATTGACTATGCGGCACCTGTGCGCTTCTCTCTGGAGGGCTGCTTTGCTTTCCTGATCACACCGTAATGCATTCAGAATAATTGAGTTATCAGCACACACCTATCGCGTTGAAGCCAGAAGTGCTAATAGCAGCTGTTATTGTTATTCCATACGTTTGAGTGTTTGACTAAAGCACTCGGTAGGCTGAAGATCAAGCTTGATTAGGCCAAACAGCATCAAAACTGCAATTAAACACTCATAATCATTTAGAAAGTTCAAGAGGCAGAGTTAGCCGATGAGGACATCCACTTGAGGGAAAACACCTCAAGCACTTGGAATCATTTGCAAATCAAGCGCTTGGAAATATCAATTGCCGATGCAGTTCCAAAAACCGAGCGAGTTGCCTGCTTAGATTGCGTTTTAAAGCCTCATAGGCACACTTTCAATTCAATAATTATTCTGTCTTCTAGAATATCGCATTTGGGCCAAGATCTGAGGCTGCATTGTATCCTATGTGGAGCACGCAATGCCAAAATTCAGTGAAACATGAATAAAATCATCCAAGGTGGAGGAAGAGATGTAATGTAAAACAGTGCGTTCTGGAATAGATATTTACTGCTAGTTGTTTTTCATTTTTAAATGAAGAATATTTTATAAGTGTGTGTCAGGCGTTGCTAGACATAAAGTTCTACTGGGGCACAGCTCCCCCTAAAAAATAGAATAAAATAAATAAAACATATATATATATATATATATATATATATATATATATATATATATATATATATA
Organism: Danio kyathit; assembly: GCA_903798195.1. Taxonomy (NCBI): domain Eukaryota; kingdom Metazoa; phylum Chordata; class Actinopteri; order Cypriniformes; family Danionidae; genus Danio; species Danio kyathit. Next base: position 28,852,517 of record LR812532.1, read on the forward strand.
TATATATATATATATATATATATATATATATATATATATTATAATTATAAATATTATAATATAATTATAAATAAATAACAGTATTATTGTTATTATACAATTATTATTCTAAATAAATAACAGAAATTTATCCTAAATATAACTGAAAAACCATCTAAAGACACACAACTGGAGTGATGCTAAGACAATTTAAAGAAATCTTTTGCATGAATATTAAGTTCATTTGAATAAAATTCTATAGACAATTCTATAGAATACAAAAAAAGATGTTTTATAGAATTATCTGTTGTATGTTGTTTTAGACCCGACTCATGGCCGAGAATTAGAATACCTCCCTGACTCATCATCCCTCCTTTTTGCTTCAAACAAGGAGCCATGCTTAGTCTGAATAAGATCACCATCATATTATTTAAACTTTGTTTTGTTGACTTGCAAAACTCCCTCTGTGCCGACACTTCCACATAGAAGACTCTTACGCCAATTTCACAACGCATGAGCGGCGCGTAAGCAGCGCGGCTATTTTTCCGGCTTGCATGTTCGCAACCGGGACTGAGGCGCACGGGTATGGTTTTTTCTGCACATGTGCTCAGTTAGCTTTTTAACTAAACTACATTGCTTTCACCAGCGTTGATTTGGTTGCACATAGAGAATAACGTCTTTATTTTAGAATTATGACTCCTAATAAATACACTTGAATATAAAGTATCTGAAAGCATTTACTGGGGCACTGGCGATTTTTACTGGGGCACGTGCCCCAGTAAATGGGGTCTAGCGACGCCCCTGGTGTGTGTATATAAATATTTATATTGAATTGTTATATATTTGTGACTACAAAACCTGTCTAAAGTTGCACTGGTATTTAAGATTTTTATTTTATGCCATAAATCGTCAGAATATTAATAATGATTATGCTTCATGAAGACATGTTGAACATTTCCTACCACAAATACATCAAAACCCGTCGGCGCCAGCGGTGTAGTGGTTAGTGCGTCGACACATGCACTCCGGTGCTCACGGCAACCCGAGTTCGATTCTGCCTCGCGGTCCTATGCCGATCCCTCCCCTCTCTCTGCTCCCCATGCTTTCCTGTCAGTTATCTCTACTGTCCTATCTAATAAAGGTAAAAACCCTGAAAAAAGTATTATAAAATTTTTTTTAAAAAAAATACATCAAAACCTAATATTCATTGCCAAAAACTTCATTTTAAAGGTGATTTTTTTCAACCAAAACAAAAAAACTGAAACTTCATATTCCAGATTTTCAAATCGTTGTATATTAGCAAAATGTTGTACTATGCTAACAAATCATAAATCAATGTCAAGCTTATTTATTCAGCTTTCTGATGATGAATGAATTCAAGTTGGGGGAAAAAACCTTTAAAAAATACTAGCTTTATTGTTCAGGGTTATATTTCAAAATATTTACATAAATATCTGTTTAAACACAAACTATATAAAAATATAGAGAGAGATGGGTATGAAGAAAATGAAGAGACCACTTGAAAATTCTCTTGATTTATAAGGGTTTATGTAAACAGTTTTACAAATGTTGCAATTTAAAATAATGAAATGAAGTTTCACAAACTAATTTCGAGAGGACCACGTGATATGATTGATCTCAGCTGGTCTCTCATCTGTAATCAGTAATAAGGCAATCGGATCATTCCAAACTCACTATAAATAGCCAGTCTAGCATTACTCCCTCATCTTCATTTTTTTGAAGAATCCCCCATCCACCCCATCTCCACCTTTCCTCCTTTACCAGGGGGAGCTCTCGAGAACTACCTGATCTCAGACCCCCTCACATGGTCATTGACCACGCTGGAGCCCTGGGCTCAATTATCTCAGAGCTCAGGGTTTTCTCCCAGGACAGCATGCCAAACCTGCTATTTATTATTATTATCAAGCAATATCTAACTGTGAACTCTTGAAATAAAATAATTAGGTGGGTTTCAGTTTCCAACATTCTTCCAAATATCTTCCTTTATGTTTGCAACCACTTGAGGGTGAGTAAATGGTTAGTAAATGTTCATTTTTGGGTGACCTATGCATTTAACTTTCATTCAGAGTGGTAAGTTCCATTCTGAACAACATGATTCAGTTTATAACCCAGGACTATTTTGAATATACTTTAGATTTGCTGAACAAATACACATTTTGGATGGTTCTGTTGGTACAGTGGTGCATTAGGTGCAAACCCTCAGTATAGGATATATATTAATTGGTATCCAATATGTTAATATTTGTCAGTTGTATACTATTCAACATGCGGGATGAGACGTTTTACAAATGTTGTCATTTACAGCATTTTTTGTCAATTGGTCATAATGGTAAATGTTGTCATTTGTTGTGATTGAAAACCAAGGTTGTTCCACTGAATATTGATTTCTTAACTCTTCTTAAGCAGAAACATATGTATTGTATTGTATAAAAATGTATAAATCTCTAAAAAAAAATACTTGTCATCACCCAACATTGGGTCAAATTTGGACAAATTCAACATTGGATTATTTCTTTCAATTGAATTTAAATGACACTTGTAACAATCTTAAAGATGGTAAGTCAAGGGGAAGGAGAATAACATAATTTTTGAGGAAACACATAAGCAAACACAAAAATATCAACAAGTGAGGGACAAAATACCAAGACTAACTGAATGCAATAAAGTGAGTTTATTTACAAAGATAGTGATAATAATAAATGTATGTAGAAAGAACAATAAATATTTACAAGAATATTGAAATTACAGACAAGTGAGTACACAAGATGTTTGAACAAATAGAGGGTAGAGTTGGAGAGATGAGACAAAACAAAACAATCTATTCTACTGGCCCAACCTCTACCCTAACCCAAAAGAAAAGAATATAGCAATTATTGAAAAGAAATCTTTGCATCTATTACGCACTATCTAACCTACTCTATTATATATATATGTGTGAGAAAAACAAAAGTACAGTGGGTGGAGCACGCCCCTTACCTAGTGTGTCCAACAAAAGTGATATTCAAGCTACGTGTGCACAATGTATGTCGCACGACATTCTTACCTGTCCCACTCTCCAACCTCAGATAGGCGTAACACTGACGGTAGACAAAATGGAGAACAGACAAATAACACTGACATATAACAAATTGTAACACACTGAAAACAGATTGAAATTTCACTGACACACAACACAACACAGAAAATTCAGGGCCTCCCGAGTAGCGTCCTGTCACCACTTTTATGCCACAGTGGCAGCAGCTGGATTGGAGACCGTGGGAGTGACGTCAGGGGGGACACGGCAAACAGCTGGGCAGCGGTAGCCAATCGGAGCCACTGTATGGGTGGAAGCAGAGAGAGAGAGAGAGAGAGAGAGAGAGAAAGCGAGCGCGCGCGCAAGAGAGAGGGAGAGAGAGTGCGCGAGAGAGAGGGAGAGACTAGTGAAGAAAAATAATAATAATAATAATCACGCAACTCAGGAATGTACAGGAATGTAACACACTTTTTAACCCAACACTTGTTTGTCCATATTTGACCTAATGTTTGCTTACAACAGCCCAGCATTATTTCAGAGTGTATAAACATGTCTGAAAACATGGCATGTCTATTTATTCTAATATTATATTATAATCTGGTGTGATGGTTAAAATGAGTCATTTATGAGGTTTATTAGAGTTATTATGTGGCTTTAAAATATGGCAGCTTCTTAAATGTTTTGGAAGAAATCCTACATTTACAGACAGATCTGTCAGTGATTCATATTTGGCTTTGCTTCCACAGGAATCATCTCAACGTTTCTTCATGTCCATCCGTTCGGAGCCAGCATTGAGTATATCTGTTCCTATTTACAACGGCTGGACACTAAGGTATAAAACATTCCCACACACACTTTTCACGCTTGATGTGTTTTTATGCCCCAGAAACTAAAAATCTACATATATGCCCTAAAAAAAGTATACATTTTTGCATTTTAAAAGCATAAAATACTTTTTATGGAGACTAATAAATGTCTACTATATCTATTATTAATAAATATAGATAAAAATATTTTATTATTTTATTATTATTTTTTATTTAAATATACTTTTCAACGTTTTATTTTGACTTTAGATTTTCAGTTTAGCTTTAGTTAGTTATGATAATGCAATTTTAATTTGTATTTAACTTCGGTAGTTTTGTGCTTTACTGTATAGCTTCATTGTGCGTTATTGCTATGATGACAAATACACTTCATCAGAATCCGTACCATGAAATAATAGCGTCAATGTTTTATTTGTGACCTTCATAAAAATCCAGCTGCAGTACTTACTGACAATGAAATGTGCTGTAAAAGTGTCACATATAACAGTAAATTGTGACCATCATCGCTCCGATTCAGCATGAGTCTGATGGGCTACACAGGAGAACAGTTAATCGCTGGCTTTGCTAATGTTTGTGCTGTTCTTCACATAAAACTTTTGAAATGTTTTCTTTTCAGACAGTTTGGATAAACTAAATTAGGCTCCCTTATTTTTTGTCTCTGCAACATTTCACAGCAAAGCAGTGTCATATTTTTTGTATCACGCCTCTGCTGTTTGGTTCATTGGTGTGATTTCAGAATTTCACATATTGAAACTGACTTGTGATCAGTAGTTGATGAAGTACACAAATGCGCTACTTCTAAAACTTTTTTTTTCCATAAACATACAAGTACTCATTTTCAAAGTAAAGAAGCACTTCATCTTTAATGTACGCAGGGTTACAAGTAAACTGAAAAATGCTTAGCTTATCTTGTTTCTAGTTCAAATATCTAAAATGTTTTAAATTAGACAAGCAAAAAAATATTTTCGTTTTCAGAAATAATAAGCAATAATTGAGTTTTTCCTTAAAACTAGCAAAATAATCTACCAGTGAGATAAACAAAATAATCTTATGTCAAAACGAAAAACAAGATTGCTTCGCATATTGTTTTGTCATAATAATAATAATAACATTATACAAATGCAAATCGTCATGAATAAACTGAAAGTGTGCGCAAATGGATTTGCTATTTAAACAATGTGGCGCAAAATATGAAAATTAGGGTTGCGCTGGTCTGAAAATAGCAACAAATCTTTCCACGCACGTCTTGCGCCTTATTGTGCAGGGTGTATGATAGGGCGATTTATGTACCAATTGTCCTCAAATGTTTGTTTTTTTGCGGCAAGACCACTAATTAATTTTATACATTATTCTATACATTACTTCCTAATATTACTCCCTAATAGTTAGGGAGTTGAACTTGTATTCAAAAGTTGCAGGTTCAATTCCCAGTCCTAGCAGGAATTGAAGATGGGGGAGTGAATGAAACCACACTGTCTCCATCTTCAATACCCAGCTGAGGTGCCCCTTAACACAGTGTGTGTACGCTCTCACTTGACTTGAATGGGTACTTAACAGAACTTCATTCACAAATGTAACTACTGTAGGAATGCCCAGTAATGACCTAACAGTCAGCCACTGGCAACAAGAAGTGATAAAGTCATGCATCTGTATAACCGCAGCAGATAAGTAGACTGTTCTTTTAGACACATGTGCACTTTGTAAAAGGGGAGCAATGTACTTTAGCATAGATTAGAGAGCTTTTAACTAAAGCATCAATCTCATCAGGCTAGTATTAATCAGTACTGGCATGGGTATTTATTTGATCAATATTAGGATCAATCTGCCCACCCCTAATTCTATTAAAAGCCTTAACTATCATGTATATCCTTAAAAAGATAGTTCACCCAAACATAAATGAAAATGGACTATTTACTTAGCCTTTATGAGATTCTTTCTTCTGTTTAACACAAAGAATTTATTTTGAGGAAAGCTTTAAACCTGTAACAATTGACATCCATCGTGGGGAAAACAAATACTATGGAAGTCAATGGTTTTCAACTTTCTTCAAAGTATCTTCTTTTGTGTTCAACAGAAGAAAGAAAGTCAAACAGATTTGGACTGATTAAATGATGAGAGAATTTTCAGTTTTGGGTTAACTGTCTCTTTAATACACACACACACACACACACACACACACACACACACACACACACACACACAGGCTACTCACTTCTACTAAATGTATTTACTGCTGTTTACAACACCTGCACACACACACACACACACACACACACACACGTAGAGTGAAAGCGTATTGCGTTCTACAATTACCATTGTAATGTTGTGCTGAGTAAACAGGCCTTGAGCGGACAGAGAATGCTGATGGTGGAAAGCCCAGCACTCACACTCACAGCAGGACCACACACACACACACAAACACACTTTCATCTTCCTCTTCTCAAATACAGTCCTCAAGCTTTTCCTGCCAAATTGTTTAATGCTGGAATAAAACGCTCATCCTACTATAGCGTGGTGTTGATTACTCTTTATTTTCCGGCTTTATCTCCCTCACTCGCTCTCCTTTTGCTGTCGCACGGTGACTAATTTACGCTTACAGATGGAGGGTGAAAATGAGGCTCTATATCTTTTGGGTTTTGAGTTGAAGGCCTCCGGCTGTCAGTGCCCACGCTCTCCTTCTCCGTGCCTTCATATCTTCATCAACACTCCTGCTTGTTTTCAGTAAAAACAATGCGCTCCAGTGGGAGGGTTTAATTGATAAAGCGCCATTCACATCGCACTGCCTGCCACTCGATAAGCTGCTCAAAGTGGGTTTCATGATCCTGTGAAGAACACAATTCACATCACTCGTGAGCTCTGAGAGTAAAGGTGCGCTTATTTAAAGTGAGGTGCAAAAATCTGAGATCGCAAGTCTGGGATTCAGACATTGTGAATTTTAGGAAGATGTATGCCAGATGTGCAATTAAAATTAAATAAACAGCTCTGCGAATAAAAATTAAGCGTTAACTTTAAAAGTTATTATCTGATCTCTTGGTTTGCTATTTATATGTATGTTTTCTTAAATGGCGGTTTATTCTACTGTGGCGACTCCTAATAAAAAGGGAATAAACCCAAAGTTAGTGAGTGAGTGAGATATGGTGTTTTGCAGGCACGTGCAGAGGTGGGGGCTTTGGGTGCTTGAGCCCCTGCCCTTTTTTCTCCTGGAGAGAAAGTGCCCTTTTTTCCTGGGGATAATAATAATTTTTTTAAATACAAATAATAATATAATATACGTATAAGTTAATGCGTGTTCTATTTAAGGACAGCTTTCCCTGTCAAACAATAAAAAAACTAAGTTTTAAAGTATATCTTGGTTTTAGTCTAGCCGCTCCAAGCGAGCCTCGAACCGGCGATTTAGAAAGAAAAACCACGTACGAGGCGAATGCTCTAACGAAGACTCTATTTACATAGTTACTCCGGCTTCAAAAGTAAGGTGTCAACAGTGGAGTAACGCAACTCATGCATCCACACTGCATCCGGGCCATAGCTTTACAGTCTGGAATATACACACACTGCAGACGGAGTGTGTGTAAAACATAGCTGACCTCCGTTACGGCAGCACGATATGATCGACAGAACCGCCGATGTAAATTCATCCGTCATTCATCTATATTGTGTAGAGGTGAGTAACGGTTAACAAAAGACTACCCGAGGCTCAAATTTAACGTCAGCTATCTAAAAGTGAAAGCAAATAGGCTGTTTTGTCTTGCTAACATCCTCCTGATTAACAACCATGTAATAAGTTAGCTAAAGTTTAAAATATTGATATTTATATAAAAATTTATATTAAATATATTATCCTCTCGTTTTTGCAGTCATTTATTCAGAATATATAATGTTAATTGAAGCTATAAAACATGTACATATAGGCTAGCTATGGAAGTCAGTGGCTATCAGTGTGTCCTACATTCTATAAAATATTTTATTATTTTGTTCAACAGAAAAAAAAACCTCAGACAAAAATTATAGATTGAAAAGGGATAGTTCACCCAAAAATTTCAACTTACTCATCCTCAAGTGGTTCCAAATCTTTGTCTCTTTATTTTGTTGAACACTAACGAATAAAAGATTAAAAAATATATTTTAAAGAAAGCTGTAAACTTTAAATCATTGACTTCCAGTGTAGGAAAAACAAATACCATGAAAGTAAATAACAGGTTTTCTGCTTTCTTCAAAATATTATGTTGTGTGTTCAACAGAAGAAAAAAAGTCAAATAGGTTTGGAACAAGTAAAAGGTGAGTAAATGGTGACAGAATTATTTTGAATGAACTATCCTTTTAAGGGTGAGTATAGGGTGAATTTAGGGTGAAATCTCCTTAAATATATTTTATTTATTAAAGTACAATTATTATTATCATTTAATAAAAAGTGCCCTTTTTTCCACTTGAGCCCCTGCCCCTTAAACAGTCTCTGCACGTCCCTGGTGTTTTGAGTTGTTCACAAATGTTCTTTAACTACTGATATCAGTTATTTCAAGGTTTTCAGACCTTGTATGATCTAAATTAAAATGTTTTTTTTTTATTTTAAAGCCCGAGTCAGACCTCCTAGTTTTTTGCGATTCCACGATTGCAGAATCCAACGCAAAATCAACAAAAAGTTGCAAATTTTTGCGATCCTGCGAAATTCTTAATTAAACGCAAAATAATCGCAAAAAATGTAAATAATCTCATCAAACATCCAATTTCAAACCATATACAGTACACACATTATATGTATTTCAGTTTGCAATGAATTGTTTTACATGACTTATAGACGTTGCATACGCAGCGCACGTGATGTATTTGAGTGTCTCTTGAAAAATGACGTCTCACCTGTGCCCTCACAATCATTACATTACACGGAGGGGGGGTAGGGGGCTTATTTTGCAGCCTGTGTTGTAAGCAAACAGGGATGTAGCATGAGTGATTTACATGGAAGTCATGAAGTCAAATTGTGCATTTTGTGCGTTTGACGCGCTTCAGACTGCAAAAGAAAGTTTAAGCAAACATCTAACAAACGGAGCAATGGCACAGACAGAAAAGCAAGCAGCTTACAATGATGGAGATTCCTTCAAGGATGATGGCCACTGGACATGACCGAATTGAAGGACATTATTTGTGCTTTACTGTATGGCTGGTATTATGATGTGCGACAAATCGATAAATTGTTTCGTTTAACACTTTCCCTGCAGTTAATGACAGAAAACGCTTCCTTGCCATCGACGAGTTTTACTGAAATCTTTGTTTTAGGTGTATTATGGTAGGGGAAGCCTAATGCATGTTCTGAGTGAAGTACATGATGTCAGATGCTCCGGGGAGTGAAATCTGAGAAAGCAAAGTAAGATCGTAGATAAAAATAAGAGTTTACTTTCTTTGGCCTTATATATATATATATACAGTGTTGGGGAGTAACGGAATACATGTACCGGCGGTACGTATTTAGAATACTATTCTTGAGTAACTGTATTACGTTACAGTTACTATTTTTAAACAGGGTATTTAGAATACAGTTACTTTCCTAATACCATAAGGAAATACTTGGAATACTTCGGGCGATGCGTGTCTGGCCCATAATAATATTACTAAATTGCCGCCGAAACCATAGAAACAGAAGCTACACTCCCGACTGGAATCACCAGCATTAACTCAGTGAGACTCACGCAAATGACCCTGTTCTCACGCTCTCGCGCCACACCTCCATTTTCTCACGCAGAAAAAAGGACGATCGCAAACACCGAACAACCGGACAACAACCAAGATTTTCAGATAAACTGCTTTTTTTGCCGTCATTGTTCGTGAATTTGCTGCTTGATGTTTCGTTTGCACTGTTCATAAAGCACAATTGCCATCAAGTGCTCCTGTAGAGCGACTCTTCAGCCAGGGAGGACTCATTTTTACTCCTCATCGCAACAGAATGACAGATAAGCACTTCTAAATGTCTCTATTGCTCCGCTACAACCACCTTTACTTGTCTGTTGATTAGGAAAAAAAGCATAGGTAGTTAGGTACTGTAGATAGGTGGCTATACTGGCTAATATGTTTGACTTAAAACAAAACTTGTTCATTTTGATGTTTACATTTTTGTAAAGCAAACTCATTTTGCATTCTTCTAATATTTGCAATATTGTTCTTAGGTGAGAAGTTTTCATAATAGAAATTAAAATGTTGAATAGAACCTGTTACATTACCTCTGATCAGGGGTTTTATTTGAGGCATGCACGCGAGTAAAATGATGATGATTTTTATGCGTTCACTAGAGTGAATCGGATTAATGTTAGTTCCACATCTGTCAGGCACCTGTAGAGTTAATGCGTTCCAGTAAAACATATACAAATAAAATGGAGCGGCTGCTTTTTAAAAAGAATGACGATAAATGAAAGTCAAACCGGTGAGCCAAAATAGTGCCTTTCTGAATCAAATCAGCAGGATGCCCTTCTGGATCTTTCACTTACTTTGAAGACATACGACATGAAGACAGACTACCTTTACATTGACATCAGTAGTTATTTGCCTTAATCTGAATAGGACAATAATATAATTACGGTGTTACGTAAAGTGCTTTTTGAACGTCTATTCACGTTTCCTGCAGAGTCTCATGACATTTCGGGTGTTTCATCTTTAATTTTTCGACTTTAACTGCAGTTCGGCACTTTCACTCATGAACATTTCCCCATGACAAACTGGGTTATTAGACGCGAATATTTAGTAAGGAATGGTGGAAGATGTTTTAATGGGATTTGATAGCGCACGTGAAATAGAAAGAAAAAAACTTCCGCATTTCGTGATCAGCGTTGCCAGATGTAGCTGATTGATTCCAGCCCAAAAGCTATCCAAAACCCGCCGAAATGCAAATTCAAAACCGCCCAATCTGGCAACAAGGTTGTTCGTGATGGGTGTGTGTGTGTGTGCGGGCCTTTACTGACACAGACTTGTGTATGGATCTTGTCGCAAAATGCAGAGAAAAGTCCTACATGACAGTAATATCTTGATTGCGGTGTTTACTTCAATAATGCCACTAATATATGCATACTCCACAAGTCTTAACTCCATTTCTAGTTCAGTTATGACTGTAGTCGGATTAAGGTCATCAAAAATCGCTTTTTACATGGTGACTCAATCAGAGTATTGTCTTAATCGTAATAAAATCATATTAAAGTATTGTTGCCCATGTAAACATACTCAATGTTCGACTCAATCACACTGTCAGGGCTCTGTGAACTTGGATTTGCGAAGCAGCATTTTCTGTACGTTCATCAAAAGCAAGTAGACTATGGCTCACACTTATTGACAGTGGAAGATGATTTACAGTTAAAAATAGTCGAGTCAGTAATCCAACCACAGAAAAAGGCTCAGCCTTCACACTGAATCAGGTAAGCTGTATATTTATGTTTCAACGTAATTAATGCTACACAACTTAAACGCAGCCAGTAATATGTGAATGATGTTTGCACATGGGGAATGGAGGGGAGGGGGGGGGAAGTGAAAATGGACAGTCTTAGGGGGGCGTGTGTCCTAAAAGTTTGAAAACCCCTGCATTACCTTGGTTTTACATAAACTATTTTGAAGTTTTTCTTTTCTTGTATACCTGATATTTTTCTGTGCAGACTGTGAAATACAAAGGGTAAGCAAAATGCATATTAAATACATATACTGTATATTACAGACAGTAATGCTGTCTATGTTCAAGCTCTTTTTATGTTTATTACAGAAACAGAAATTGAATTTGTTGACACTTTGATAAATAAACATTATTTAATAAACATAATTATATTGTTTTATTTATTTTTCCCTGTCAGTCAATAGTTTAGCATTATAGGCCCTCTGTTTTCCTGCAGAAATTGCTACCAACGCATAGTGTGACACTTTAATAGACTTGAAGGCTGTTTTCAAGAGGAAGTATTTCAAGTATTCCAAGTATTTAGAATACAGTACCAGGATTAAGCAAAGTAACGGAATACGTTACAAAATACATTTTAAAGCAGGTATTCTGTATTCTGTAACTAAATACATTTACAAATTATTCTCCCCAACACTGTATATATATATATATATATATATATATATATATATATATATATATATATATATATATATATATATATCTTTTTTTTTTTTTTTTTTTTTTTTTTAAGTATTTTTTTTTTTTTTTATTATTGCAAAATTGTCCGCAAATTTCTGGGAATTACCACCACAAAATCAAATGTGAATCAAATCAAATGGGAAAAAAAAGCGGGTCTGATTAGTAATATAAAATATTGCAAATTAACATTTTGCCCAGTGAGCAATTGTGGGATTGGTGCTTTTTATATTGTATATATAAATTATATTTATATTTTTATATAATTATATATTTTATTTTGACCAATCAGAATCAAGCATTCCAGTGAGCCATCTCAAAAAAACTTTATAGCCGTTTATCCACTGAAGCATTGTCAAAGCTTTTGAAAAACGCTGAATGCCTATCACTGTGTTTTTAATACACATGCTATGTTGCCGGCATGTTCAAAATGTGACGCTTCCAACAACAACAGTGAAACATTAACACTTCAAAAACAAAAACTGCAAAACACTTTGTGCCCTGAAAAATGTAACAGCGATTCTCAACCTTTTTCACTTTGGGGCCCACCTCCTTCGAAAACATTTTGAAGGCCCACGTCTGACACTTTTTCTCAAACTGTCTAGAGAAACTGCTTATTTTAAACCTTTATTTATTAGCAAAACATTTCTTTTGCTTATACTAACATTATCTTATTTTTCTACAGCATTTTATAAAAAAAAAGGAAACATTATATATATATCTATGTATGCATATATACAGTTGAAGTCAGAATTATCAGTCCCCGTTTATTTTTTTTCTAAATTAAAATCGCAAATGGAATCAAATCACAATTTCAGAAAAATCACAATTAGATTTTACCCTCCTTGGACATTTATTATAAATGCATTATTTTTATTACAATAAAAGAGTCAAGAAAAATAATGTGTATGTGGCATAATATACCGCTGTATTTGAGCATCTATATATTGAGAGTCTATATATTAGACCAGGGGTTCTCAACCTTTTTCATTTCACAGCCCACCTTCTTCAGAAAATTTTTTGAAGATGCACGTCTGGCATTTTTTAAAGCTGATTGTTTAGAGAAAATGCTTATTTTAAACCTTTATTTATTAGCAAAACATTTCTTTTGCTTATACTATTATTAGCTTATTTTTCTACAGCATTCATAAATCAAATAATTATAGGACGATAATAAAGTTAAATTTAAGCTATCTCGCGGCCCACCAGTTGAGAATCCCTGGACTAGATGATCAGTTCCTTTTTTCGAGTCTTCTATCGTGTTTGAGTCGTTCATTCATCATGTGAAAGACAGAAGTCAATCATATGCATTTAGAACCAGAAAAAAATATTTGATCTGTTCATCTCTTGAGTCCTCAGTTTGAGTCGTTCGTCCATCACGTGAAAGACAGAAGCCAATCATATGCAGTCAGAGCTGGAAAGATTTAATTTGTTCATTTCTCGAGTCCTCAGGTTTGAATCATCCCTTTACATGCTGTCACATGATGAACGAATGACTCAAAAACCAGAAGGTGAACTAATCATGGCTCCTTTCAGCTCATACTGTGTGCTTATAACACTGTCAGTGTGACTTGAACGAACCACTCAAATTTAAAGACCTGTCAGAAGAGGTGAGCTGACATAATCATAGACAAAAGACCAGGTAAATAATAAAGGATTATTTTCTCTTTCTCTAGTTATGACTTGTCTGTAGTGTGATCAATGTTTGGGCTAGTTGTAGACGAGTTTGGAAGCAACTTGTAACATTTTAATAATATTTTGGCTAATTGAATGAAATGACTCGAAAAAAGATTCATTCATTTTAATGAACGAGACTCAAAGGTCTGAGTCAGTAAAATGATCCGAACTTCCCATCACTTAATGAAAGCTTGAGTATTGTTTTGTAATAAATATTTTATAATTATAATATAAATATTATAGGTGGGCATATATAAATTCTTTTTAATCTAGATTAATCTCAAAATTAATTTAGATTAAAATGGCTCATTTGAATTCTGCCGAAGGCATTCAGAATATGTGTGCTACCCAAATAATAAGTCTTTGAGAACAGGTTTCTCAAGCCAGGTGGCGCATTAGACCAGGGGCTCATCTGCTGTTTCCAAAATGCATCACAAACTGCTTGAGAAACTGTTCTACTATGATAATTGGTGATGAAAATAAATGATGTTCAATAAGATGCACTTGTGTTTACTAACTGTTTATTCAGTTAAACATGAATGTTGAACTGTAGGCCTACATAAGCTCCAAACAGTGATTTCATACTTGCTTTTGATGTACGTACATACAGAAAATGCTGCTTCGCAAAGGCAAGTTCACAGAGCCTTGACGGTGTCAAACATTGAGTATGTTTACATGGGCAACAATACTTTAATACGATTAATATGATTAAAACAATACTCTTATTAAGAGTCTGCCATGTAAACAGCGATTTTTGATTACCTTAATGCGATTAAAGTTATAACTGAACTAAACAGAAATGGAATTAAGACCTGGAGTATGCAGATATTAGTGGCAATACTGACAAACTATTATCATATCGCCATATTTCATTCGCCATATTTTCCAACAAGATCCACACAGGCGGCTGTAAGTAAAGGACCGCACACACACAAACTCACACACATCGCGAAATGCGGAAGTTTTTTTTCTTCTCATTTGGCGTTCGTTATTAAATTCCATGACACTCTCACCAGTCCTTACTCATTTATTTGCGTCTAATACCACAGTTTGTCACGAAGGCATGAATGAAATGTTCATGAGTTAAAGTGAAACTGCTCAACTGCAGTTAGAGTCAGGCATCCTGCTGATTTGATTCAGAAGGGCACTTTTTTGTCAGACGGCTCATCGGTCAGGTATACATCCGCGCTAAACTATCAAGGTGAAAGTCACTATAGCTTGCGTAGAATAGACCCAGCTCCCAACCCAACTTTGACAATAGATTAACGGTGATATTCTTTTTTTATCGCGCGATAAGAGTCTCGCGTTAACGCAGCACGTTAACGCCGATAACGGCCCACCACTAATAAATATAATTTATAATTAAGTTGTTTCAAACATGAACATATTTAGTGAACACTAGCAGTCAATTTCAGTTACAGTTAAAACTTCAATCTGTTTATTGAACATGCATCTCCACTAGGGTTGCCACCCGTCCCTTAAAATACGGAATCGTCCCGTATTTGAAAATGAAATTGTGCGTCCTGTTTTGAATCAATACAGGACGGGTTTTGTCCCATATTTTTTTATAATTTTTTTAAAGTAGCTTCTCATGCAAATCATCCCACACGCATTTTATGAAGATGCCTCATTTCTTACTTTTGATTGGGTAATACTTGATGTCATCGTTAGTTTGATTGGTCTTATTAACTGTCCAGTGAGGAGGGCGGGTCTTTTAAGCAGAGTTCGGCAAGTTATGGCAGAGTGTCTCTCCCGAAGCAGACATGTTAATGACAGTGTAATTATCATCAACAATATTTAGGTTAATTGCTAAATAATGTTGAAAACAAGACCTAGGGGCTATTCCATAAAAGTCGTTTAGAAAAGCGGGGATTAAAGTCAAAAGCCTGACTTCAGTGAGCCAAACTAAACATCCACGCTTAATTTGGTTCCATAACAGTAAGTTGAAGATCATTTGATCTAACTAGTCTGAGTTCACTTTAAATAGTCTAGATAACTGCTCGTGCACGTTTCTGTCGTGAAACCTTAAAGGTCGATCATAGATACATCGCCAACTAATTCCATTAGATTATAAGTATACTGCTAGGTAGGGTATATTTAGGTATATATATATATATATATACAAGGTTTCCGCTACATTCATTCATCCGTGGCGGGCCGCCACGCCAAAATTCATCCCGCCACGGCTACATTACAACTTCTCATTAAACATTTAGTCGTGTTTTGTATAGCGGATTATAATCGCACTAAAACATATTAGAGGTAAACAGCGCAAACTTTTCTGCAACCGTAGTAGTGCTGTGCGCTATTTGTTCAACCCTTTAAGGTGACATGCTGGCTCTCTGACAGACTGACAGACAGGTGCGTGAGTCTAGCAAACACCGCGTAGCTTTCAGTTTAAGATGAACACAGTTTCCATAAGTATATTTTATTGATAAATGTCAATGGCTCTGCATACAATGACTTTATCTTGCTGGAGTTTCACTTTACTTCAGGACGCGTTAATGTCGGAAAACGCACAAAAACACACTAAATCGCGCTTCATCAGCGCTTACTGGAGAGCGCACGAGAAGATCTGCACTTGAACGTGTAAATTTGAGTGCGTGCAAGAAGTTCTGTGCACGAAGAGGAAATCGGCGCGCAAGCAAAGAAATTCGCATGCTCGTATTACATGAATGCTATCTCGCCTTGCAATAATGCGTGTAATATTTGTCTTTGAAATAGTTGGCAGATCTGTGTAAAAAAAAAAAGTCCTGCCGCCACTGCTGGAAAAAATCCTAGAGGAAACACTGTATATATATATATATATATATATATATTTACTATTAAGTGACTATAAAGTTTTAATCATTATTAAGAGGTTAACTCAATTAAAATGGCATCAAACTATGGCAGGTGAATGTTAACATTACTTTGATTATGCTTGAACTTGACTTAGCCTGAGAGTTAGCCTGCCCCAGACCAGGCTAGTTTCCCAGCATAAGTTGCCAGGGTAACTAAGTTTGAACTATCGTAAATTTGATTTATGAAACCGAATACGCCATTAATAAACCTGACTTACCAAAATAAGCCTGGCTTTTTCTCTAAGCTTGCTTTATGGAATAGCCCCCTTTTCTACATGAAAGGAAGAACAGTCTGTGAAAATAATAAAAATATTAACATTAAATCAGTCTGAAAATAATAAAAATATTAATATTAACTGAGTCTGTGAAAATAATAAAAAAATTAATATTAACTGAGTCTGTGAAAATAATAAAAATATTAATATTAACTGAATCTGTGAAAATAATTAAAAATATTAACATTAAATCAGTCTGAAAATAATAAAAATATTAATATTAACTGAATCTGTGAAAATAATAAAAAATATTAATATTAACTGAATCTTTGAAAATAATAAAAATATTAATATTAACTGAATCTGTGAAAATAATAAAAATATTAATATTAACTGAATCTGTGAAAATAATAAAAATATTAATATTAACTGAATCTGTGAAAATAATAAAAATATTAACATTAAATCAGTCTGAAAATAATAAAAATATTAATATTAACTGAGTCTGTGAAAATAATAAAAATATTAACATTAAATCAGTCTGAAAATAATAAAAATATTAACATTAAATCAGTCTGAAAATAATAAAAATATTAATATTAACTGAGTCTGTGAAAATAATAAAAATATTAATATTAACTGAATCTGTGAAAATAATAAAAATATTAACATTAAATCAGTCTGAAAATAATAAAAATATTAATATTAACTGAATCTGTGAAAATAATAAAAAATATTAATATTAACTGAATCTTTGAAAATA
Organism: Danio kyathit; assembly: GCA_903798195.1. Lineage (NCBI taxonomy): Eukaryota > Metazoa > Chordata > Actinopteri > Cypriniformes > Danionidae > Danio > Danio kyathit. Next base: position 28,869,950 of record LR812532.1, read on the forward strand.
ATAAAAATATTAATATTAACTGAATCTGTGAAAATAATAAAAATATTAATATTAACTGAATCTGTGAAAATAATAAAAAATATTAACATTAAATCAGTCTGAAAATAATAAAAATATTAACATTAAATCAGTCTGAAAATAATAAAAATATTAATATTAACTGAATCTGTGAAAATAATAAAAATATTAATATTAACTGAATCTGTGAAAATAATAAAAAATATTAACATTAAATCAGTCTGAAAATAATAAAAATATTAACATTAAATCAGTCTGAAAATAATAAAAATATTAATATTAACTGAGTCTGTGAAAATAATAAAAATATTAACATTAAATCAGTCTGAAAATAATAAAAATATTAACATTAAATCAGTCTGAAAATAATAAAAATATTAATATTAACTGAGTCTGTGAAAATAATAAAAATATTAATATTAACTGAGTCTGTGAAAATAATAAAAATATTAATATTAACTGAATCTGTGAAAATAATAAAAAATATTAACATTAAATCAGTCTGAAAATAATAAAAATATTAACATTAAATCAGTCTGAAAATAATAAAAATATTAATATTAACTGAGTCTGTGAAAATAATAAAAATATTAACATTAAATCAGTCTGAAAATAATAAAAATATTAACATTAAATCAGTCTGAAAATAATAAAAATATTAATATTAACTGAGTCTGTGAAAATAATAAAATATTAATATTAACTGAATCTGTGAAAATAATAAAAATATTAACATTAAATCAGTCTGAAAATAATAAAAATATTAATATTAACTGAGTCTGTGAAAATAATAAAAATATTAACATTAAATCAGTCTGAAAATAATAAAAATATTAATATTAACTGAGTCTGTGAAAATAATAAAAATATTAATATTAACTGAATCTGTGAAAATAATAAAAAATATTAACATTAAATCAGTCTGAAAATAATAAAAATATTAACATTAAATCAGTCTGAAAATAATAAAAATATTAATATTAACTGAGTCTGTGAAAATAATAAAAATATTAACATTAAATCAGTCTGAAAATAATAAAAATATTAACATTAAATCAGTCTGAAAATAATAAAAATATTAATATTAACTGAGTCTGTGAAAATAATAAAAATATTAATATTAACTGAATCTGTGAAAATAATAAAAATATTAACATTAAATCAGTCTGAAAATAATAAAAATATTAATATTAACTGAGTCTGTGAAAATAATAAAAATATTAACATTAAATCAGTCTGAAAATAATAAAAATATTAATATTAACTGAGTCTGTGAAAATAATAAAAATATTAATATTAACTGAATCTGTGAAAATAATAAAAAATATTAATATTAACTGAATCTGTGAAAATAATAAAAATATTAACATTAAATCAGTCTGAAAATAATAAAAATATTAATATTAACTAAATCTGTGAAAATAATAAAAATATTAATATTAACTGAATCTGTGAAAATAATAAAAAAATATTAATATTAACTGAATCTGTGAAAATAATAAAAATAATATTAACTGAATCTGTGAAAATAATAAAAATATTAATATTAACTGAGTCTGTGAAAATAATAAAAATATTAATATTAACTGAGTCTGTGAAAATAATAAAAATATTAACATTAAATCAGTCTGAAAATAATAAAAATATTAACATTAAATCAGTCTGAAAATAATAAAAATATTAATATTAACTGAGTCTGTGAAAATAATAAAAATATTAATATTAACTGAGTCTGTGAAAATAATAAAAATATTAATATTAACTGAATCTGTGAAAATAATAAAAATATTAACATTAAATCAGTCTGAAAATAATAAAAATATTAACATTAAATCAGTCTGAAAATAATAAAAATATTAATATTAACTGAGTCTGTGAAAATAATAAAAATATTAACATTAAATCAGTCTGAAAATAATAAAAATATTAATATTAACTGAGTCTGTGAAAATAATAAAAATATTAACATTAAATCAGTCTGAAAATAATAAAAATATTAACATTAAATCAGTCTGAAAATAATAAAAATATTAATATTAACTGAGTCTGTGAAAATAATAAAAATATTAATATTAACTGAATCTGTGAAAATAATAAAAATATTAACATTAAATCAGTCTGAAAATAATAAAAATATTAACATTAAATCAGTCTGAAAATAATAAAAATATTAATATTAACTGAGTCTGTGAAAATAATAAAAATATTAATATTAACTGAGTCTGTGAAAATAATAAAAATATTAATATTAACTGAATCTGTGAAAATAATAAAAATATTAACATTAAATCAGTCTGAAAATAATAAAAATATTAACATTAAATCAGTCTGAAAATAATAAAAATATTAATATTAACTGAGTCTGTGAAAATAATAAAAATATTAACATTAAATCAGTCTGAAAATAATAAAAATATTAATATTAACTGAGTCTGTGAAAATAATAAAAATATTAACATTAAATCAGTCTGAAAATAATAAAAATATTAACATTAAATCAGTCTGAAAATAATAAAAATATTAATATTAACTGAGTCTGTGAAAATAATAAAAATATTAATATTAACTGAATCTGTGAAAATAATAAAAAAATATTAACATTAAATCAGTCTGAAAATAATAAAAATATTAATATTAACTGAATCTGTAAAAAATAATAAAAATATTAACATTAAATCAGTCTGAAAATAATAAAAATATTAACATTAAATCAGTCTGAAAATAATAAAAATATTAATATTAACTGAGTCTGTGAAAATAATAAAAATATTAATATTAACTGAATCTGTGAAAATAATAAAAATATTAACATTAAATCAGTCTGAAAATAATAAAAATATTAATATTAACTAAATCTGTGAAAATAATAAAAATATTAATATTAACTGAATCTGTGAAAATAATAAAAATATTAACATTAAATCAGTCTGAAAATAATAAAAATATTAACATTAAATCAGTCTGAAAATAATAAAAATATTAATATTAACTGAATCTGTGAAAATAATAAAAATATTAATATTAACTGAATCTGTGAAAATAATTAAAATATTAACATTAAATCAGTCTGAAAATAATAAAAATATTAACATTAAATCAGTCTGAAAATAATAAAAATATTAATATTAACTGAGTCTGTGAAAATAATAAAAATATTAACATTAAATCAGTCTGAAAATAATAAAAATATTAATATTAACTGAGTCTGTGAAAATAATAAAAATATTAATATTAACTGAATCTGTGAAAATAATAAAAATATTAACATTAAATCAGTCTGAAAATAATAAAAATATTAACATTAAATCAGTCTGAAAATAATAAAAATATTAATATTAACTGAGTCTGTGAAAATAATAAAAATATTAACATTAAATCAGTCTGAAAATAATAAAAATATTAATATTAACTGAGTCTGTGAAAATAATAAAAATATTAACATTAAATCAGTCTGAAAATAATAAAATATTAACATTAAATCAGTCTGAAAATAATAAAAATATTAATATTAACTGAGTCTGTGAAAATAATAAAAATATTAATATTAACTGAATCTGTGAAAATAATAAAAATATTAACATTAAATCAGTCTGAAAATAATAAAAATATTAACATTAAATCAGTCTGAAAATAATAAAAATATTAATATTAACTGAATCTGTGAAAATAATAAAAATATTAACATTAAATCAGTCTGAAAATAATAAAAATATTAACATTAAATCAGTCTGAAAATAATAAAAATATTAATATTAACTGAGTCTGTGAAAATAATAAAAATATTAATATTAACTGAATCTGTGAAAATAATAAAAATATTAACATTAAATCAGTCTGAAAATAATAAAAATATTAACATTAAATCAGTCTGAAAATAATAAAAATATTAATATTAACTGAGTCTGTGAAAATAATAAAAATATTAACATTAAATCAGTCTGAAAATAATAAAAATATTAATATTAACTGAGTCTGTGAAAATAATAAAAATATTAACATTAAATCAGTCTGAAAATAATAAAAATATTAACATTAAATCAGTCTGAAAATAATAAAAATATTAATATTAACTGAATCTGTGAAAATAATAAAAATATTAATATTAACTGAATCTGTGAAAATAATAAAAAAATATTAACATTAAATCAGTCTGAAAATAATAAAAATATTAATATTAACTGAATCTGTAAAAAATAATAAAAATATTAACATTAAATCAGTCTGAAAATAATAAAAATATTAACATTAAATCAGTCTGAAAATAATAAAAAATATTAATATTAACTGAGTCTGTGAAAATAATAAAAATATTAATATTAACTGAATCTGTGAAAATAATAAAAATATTAATATTAACTGAATCTGTGAAAATAATAAAAATATTAACATTAAATCAGTCTGAAAATAATAAAAATATTAATATTAACTGAATCTGTGAAAATAATAAAAATATTAACATTAAATAAGTCTGAAAATAATAAAAATATTAACATTAAATCAGTCTGAAAATAATAAAAATATTAATATTAACTGAATCTGTGAAAATAATAAAAATATTAATATTAACTGAATCTGTGAAAATAATAAAAATATTAATATTAACTGAATCTGTGAAAATAATAAAAATATTAATATTAACTGAATCTGTGAAAATAATAAAAATATTAACATTAAATCAGTCTGAAAATAATAAAAATATTAATATTGACTAAATCTGTGAAAATAATAAAAATATTAATATTAACTGAATCTGTGAAAATAATAAAAATATTAACATTAAATCAGTCTGAAAATAATAAAAATATTAACATTAAATCAGTCTGAAAATAATAAAAATATTAATATTAACTGAGTCTGTGAAAATAATAAAAATATTAATATTAACTGAATCTGTGAAAATAATAAAAATATTAACATTAAATCAGTCTGAAAATAATAAAAATATTAACATTAAATCAGTCTGAAAATAATAAAAATATTAATATTAACTGAGTCTGTGAAAATAATAAAAATATTAATATTAACTGAGTCTGTGAAAATAATAAAAATATTAATATTAACTGAATCTGTGAAAATAATAAAAATATTAACATTAAATCAGTCTGAAAATAATAAAAATATTAACATTAAATCAGTCTGAAAATAATAAAAATATTAATATTAACTGAGTCTGTGAAAATAATAAAAATATTAACATTAAATCAGTCTGAAAATAATAAAAATATTAATATTAACTGAGTCTGTGAAAATAATAAAAATATTAACATTAAATCAGTCTGAAAATAATAAAAATATTAACATTAAATCAGTCTGAAATAATAAAAATATTAATATTAACTGAGTCTGTGAAAATAATAAAAATATTAATATTAACTGAGTCTGTGAAAATAATAAAAATATTAATATTAACTGAATCTGTGAAAATAATAAAAATATTAACATTAAATCAGTCTGAAAATAATAAAAATATTAACATTAAATCAGTCTGAAAATAATAAAAATATTAATATTAACTGAGTCTGTGAAAATAATAAAAATATTAACATTAAATCAGTCTGAAAATAATAAAAATATTAATATTAACTGAGTCTGTGAAAATAATAAAAATATTAATATTAACTGAATCTGTGAAAATAATAAAAAAATATTAACATTAAATCAGTCTGAAAATAATAAAAATATTAATATTAACTGAATCTGTAAAAAATAATAAAAATATTAACATTAAATCAGTCTGAAAATAATAAAAATATTAACATTAAATCAGTCTGAAAATAATAAAAAATATTAATATTAACTGAGTCTGTGAAAATAATAAAAATATTAATATTAACTGAATCTGTGAAAATAATAAAAATATTAACATTAAATCAGTCTGAAAATAATAAAAATATTAACATTAAATCAGTCTGAAAATAATAAAAATATTAATATTAACTGAATCTGTGAAAATAATAAAAATATTAATATTAACTGAATCTGTGAAAATAATAAAAATATTAATATTAACTGAATCTGTGAAAATAATAAAAATATTAATATTAACTGAATCTGTGAAAATAATAAAAATATTAACATTAAATCAGTCTGAAAATAATAAAAATATTAATATTAACTAAATCTGTGAAAATAATAAAAATATTAATATTAACTGAATCTGTGAAAATAATAAAAATATTAACATTAAATCAGTCTGAAAATAATAAAAATATTAACATTAAATCAGTCTGAAAATAATAAAAATATTAATATTAACTGAGTCTGTGAAAATAATAAAAATATTAATATTAACTGAATCTGTGAAAATAATAAAAATATTAACATTAAATCAGTCTGAAAATAATAAAAATATTAACATTAAATCAGTCTGAAAATAATAAAAATATTAATATTAACTGAGTCTGTGAAAATAATAAAAATATTAATATTAACTGAGTCTGTGAAAATAATAAAAATATTAACATTAAATCAGTCTGAAAATAATAAAAATATTAATATTAACTGAGTCTGTGAAAATAATAAAAATATTAATATTAACTGAATCTGTGAAAATAATAAAAATATTAACATTAAATCAGTCTGAAAATAATAAAAATATTAACATTAAATCAGTCTGAAAATAATAAAAATATTAATATTAACTGAGTCTGTGAAAATAATAAAAATATTAACATTAAATCAGTCTGAAAATAATAAAAATATTAATATTAACTGAGTCTGTGAAAATAATAAAAATATTAACATTAATCAGTCTGAAAATAATAAAAATATTAACATTAAATCAGTCTGAAAATAATAAAAATATTAATATTAACTGAGTCTGTGAAAATAATAAAAATATTAATATTAACTGAGTCTGTGAAAATAATAAAAATATTAATATTAACTGAATCTGTGAAAATAATAAAAATATTAACATTAAATCAGTCTGAAAATAATAAAAATATTAACATTAAATCAGTCTGAAAATAATAAAAATATTAATATTAACTGAGTCTGTGAAAATAATAAAAATATTAATATTAACTGAATCTGTGAAAATAATAAAAATATTAATATTAACTGAATCTGTGAAAATAATAAAAATATTAACATTAAATCAGTCTAAAAATAAAAAAAATATTAACATTAAATCAGTCTGAAAATAATAAAAATATTAATATTAACTGAGTCTGTGAAAATAATAAAAATATTAATATTAACTGAATCTGTGAAAATAATAAAAATATTAATATTAACTGAATCTGTGAAAATAATAAAAATATTAACATTAAATCAGTCTGAAAATAATAAAAATATTAACATTAAATCAGTCTGAAAATAATAAAAATATTAATATTAACTGAGTCTGTGAAAATAATAAAAATATTAATATTAACTGAGTCTGTGAAAATAATAAAAATATTAATATTAACTGAATCTGTGAAAATAATAAAAATATTAACATTAAATCAGTCTGAAAATAATAAAAATATTAACATTAAATCAGTCTGAAAATAATAAAAATATTAATATTAACTGAATCTGTGAAAATAATTAAAAATATTAACATTAAATCAGTCTGAAAATAATAAAAATATTAATATTAACTGAGTCTGTGAAAATAATAAAAATATTAACATTAAATCAGTCTGAAAATAATAAAAATATTAACATTAAATCAGTCTGAAAATAATAAAAATATTAATATTAACTGAGTCTGTGAAAATAATAAAAATATTAATATTAACTGAGTCTGTGAAAATAATAAAAATATTAATATTAACTGAATCTGTGAAAATAATAAAAATATTAACATTAAATCAGTCTGAAAATAATAAAAATATTAACATTAAATCAGTCTGAAAATAATAAAAATATTAATATTAACTGAGTCTGTGAAAATAATAAAAATATTAACATTAAATCAGTCTGAAAATAATAAAAATATTAATATTAACTGAGTCTGTGAAAATAATAAAAATATTAATATTAACTGAGTCTGTGAAAATAATAAAAATATTAATATTAACTGAATCTGTGAAAATAATAAAAATATTAACATTAAATCAGTCTGAAAATAATAAAAATATTAATATTAACTGAGTCTGTGAAAATAATAAAAATATTAATATTAACTGAATCTGTGAAAATAATAAAAAAATATTAACATTAAATCAGTCTGAAAATAATAAAAATATTAATATTAACTGAATCTGTAAAAAATAATAAAAATATTAACATTAAATCAGTCTGAAAATAATAAAAATATTAACATTAAATCAGTCTGAAAATAATAAAAATATTAATATTAACTGAGTCTGTGAAAATAATAAAAATATTAATATTAACTGAATCTGTGAAAATAATAAAAATATTAACATTAAATCAGTCTGAAAATAATAAAAATATTAATATTAACTAAATCTGTGAAAATAATAAAAATATTAATATTAACTGAATCTGTGAAAATAATAAAAATATTAACAATAAATCAGTCTGAAAATAATAAAAATATTAATATTAACTGAGTCTGTGAAAATAATAAAAATATTAATATTAACTGAGTCTGTGAAAATAATAAAAATATTAACATTAAATCAGTCTGAAAATAATAAAAATATTAATATTAACTGAATCTGTGAAAATAATAAAAATATTAACATTAAATCAGTCTGAAAATAATAAAAATATTAACATTAAATCAGTCTGAAAATAATAAAAATATTAATATTAACTGAATCTGTGAAAATAATAAAAATATTAATATTAACTGAATCTGTGAAAATAATTAAAATATTAACATTAAATCAGTCTGAAAATAATTAAAATATTAATCTTAACTGAGTCTGTGAAAATAATAAAAATATGAATATTAACTAAGTAAAACCATGTCAACAACAGAAAATCACAGTAAAATGAATGGCTAAAGTCAAATTTTATCTCAGAATTGGATTTGGCCTGGTTTTCACACACTGGGTCACAAATTGTAATTTGTAAAAATTCTGTAAATTCAATGTAAGTGGATAACATTCCAATGTAATATTATGATTTGTTTGTTAAAGTTAAGTCAGACACATAAGCATTAATTTATACATGAAACATTACATTTAATACATTAATAAACATAACGCCCATGTAAAGAAAATAAACTAGTAAATTGCAACTTTCCATATTTTAAAATTAGAAATAGGCTATATAAAAACTTCACTAGCTAATGTTTGTAGCTAGTTTATGTATGTGCTGTTTACATGTTTGGATAGGTCTTACTGCAGAAATTGGTCATCCAAAGCCTGTTTTTGTGGCCCCAAGGGATGTGGCCCCCGCTGCAGTATGCGTCCCTTATTTTTTTGTATTAAAAGTAGTAACCCTAGTCTCCACTATAGTTGCTTTAAAATGATCTGTATTGTGAATATTTAACAAGAAATGAATCTTCCTTTGTACTAGAAAAGCAGAAGCATTTCACCAGTAATCCTTTGACCCCAGTGTGCATATAAAAGGAGTTGGAGTGTTTTAATCATGGTTTTTCTTGTTGTTTCAGATCAGTACCACAGAAGTGGAGACTCTTTTGGGTCGCCTGCCCTGCACGTTTAAACAGGAGTTAACGGGCGTTGGGGCGAGTTTGGAGAAACGCTGGAAGTTCTGTGGGTTTGAAGGCATTAAGACAGCGTAGAGACACAGGTTGGGCTTTTCTCTAGAAAACAATGTGGCCGATAGACCAGAGGGGTTACAAACAATCATCTGCCAGCCCTCTGTGTCCATCCACCCATGGGATTTCAAAATCTCAGAAAACCCGGAGATCCTCAAGACTTTGGTGTGTGTGTGTAGTATGTTTTAGTATGTGTACACACATGACAAAGTGTGTGTATGTGCACCATGTGAGCAGACTGTGCACTTCTACCACACAACGTGAAAAACTCATCGGGTAAAAATCAGGGTCTGCTGAACCGAGGACTTGAACTGTCAACATACATTTTCTTTTTCTCGTTTCACCTGTAATTTGTATAAAAAAACAACACAAAAACGTATAAAGAACATGAATATATTTCTTTTCTCTTCTGTATAGGCTGCAGAACAGTTGCATAGAATCTTTTGTTCACATATCCTGTAAATGTTTGAATAACTTGCTATTTTTAAATAAAAAAACGATTTTTAAAAATCTCCGAGGATTCGTGAATTAGACGAGCAGTTTACTGTAGGCCAGTGCCTTTAAAAAGATCTTCAAAAGTTCACATTTCAGCACCTCTGCTAATTAAAGGAGGAATTTGGGGATAAATGTAGGCCATCCTCTAACTTCACCTGCATTTCTGCCACACACGTCCTTTCAAAGCTTCAGGCTCTTCCTGTTTAAGCTCTTGACCACAGGATCTCCACAGTCCTTAAGCTCTTCTGTGTCCTCAACTGATCTGAGCTGCTCTGTTTTCTCATCTCTAATGGCTTGTTCTCTTTCATATTATTGAAACTGGGGATCATATTATCATTCATATCATCTCACTGTCGAGATCCAAATTAGAAAGCACTTGATTTCTTTTGGAAACTATGTAATCTTCATCATTTAATAAGGAATTTAGTCTCCAAAAACTCTTTATTTTGTGGAAAAACTCCCAAGAACAGCAAGGACTTTAAAAGATTATAAGGTGCAATGACAACACATCTGCACATCTCAATTCACAGACTGAGTGTTTATTAGCCAGAACTTTGTCACCACTGATTTTGCAGAGACTTTCAATCAGGTTATGATCATGGCTCTGGCCTGCCATTTCATTATTTCAATGTTTTCTGCTTGAAGAAACTGCTTTAGCTGTTTTGCTGTGTCAGGGTGTCATTATCCTGCATGAACATCGCTGGCTAATAGATCGATGAACTGAACTGAAGGAGCTTCTGATAAACTTTTGCATTCAATCTGTCATGTATCTTACGAAGATGCTGGTGCTGCAGAAAACGAACCACGACTCTTCCTCCTCCACCTTTTACTGCTTCTTAACAGTCTTTCCAAAGTTTAATTAGCAACATGATATTTCTCATTGCACTTGCTTAAACTTGCTTTCATCACTTAAGTGACTGAAAACTTTGCTCCAGATCTGTCCACACAACATGTCCTCATCAAAGGTTTGGTCACTTCAGTCCAAATTGTCTTAAACATCAAGACACTATATGTTGAGGTCCTTACCCTCTTTAGAGCTGAAGTGGGGATGAATTACAGCAGCAGCGTTGAACCAATTTATAATTAGGATGATTATTTCCTCCATCGTCGAACAAGCCCTAATTCATTATTATTTCTTTTTGCCATGAATGTTTAATACGGACACTCCAGATGAAAAATGTAAGTGAACTGAACACAAACATGTAAACACAAACATTTTTACATAGAGGCTCCTGTCACTTAAAGGTGCAGTAGGTGATCTGCCAGAATGCTAGCGTTAGCATAATAGCTTAAAATTTTTACATCCCTCCCCTGCCGTCCAAAGCCACGCCTCCTTAAGTCATGAATAGATATAACACTAGATCATGTCATTCACCAGTTAGAAAACTCTATGAAGACATGCACTTTGTCTAGTGTATTGTTGACAGGCCAGCGGGTGCAGGAATTATATTTCCCCAAAACTGGCATTGGTGTAATGTTGGTTTATGTTCGCACAATAATTATTATTAATTATTATTAGCTGGCTTCCATCCCTAACATGAAGTGAATGTTTGCAAAAAATCCCAAATGTGAATCAGGTGCATCTACATCAAGTTGTTTGAGCAGCTGACTATAGTATTGGTAACCTAGTAACCAATAGTAAACTCTGATGCTGCATGAGAGTTTATTCGGCAAATGCAATTCCATCTCTTATTAATCGTGTGCACCTCAACTACAGTAAGTGTTAAGCTATTTTTGTGAATTATGGGACTTTTATTCAAAATTTGCCTTTTCCATCACTTGTTTCTAATGCACTACTTCAAAATAAATGCACATTAACACAGGCTTATAGTAGCCCAGCTACTGAGATTCTCCACATTATGCTGTCCTCATTCATTTACTGAATCTTTTGTGGATGTCCAGCCTTTTAAGGGGGACTTGAACTATTTCAGCCGATTCTAATGTTATCACACTATTGAATGGGTGTTATCAGCTGATAAATATGGGCCAGTAGGGGCCTTCTGCGTCTACTAGTACGGTCAGAAGGCTGTTATTATCCATCAGCATGGTTAATCAGCTATAGATCACATACGGCTGCGGCAGGAAGTTAAACAGAATTATTTATATTATTTATTACATTTCCCGTTAATTGTATTTTATCAACGTCTACCCCAATCCTAAACCCAACCGTCACAGTAATGTAAAAACACATCTGGAGTCTTCTCTATTAGTATGGCTGATTAACCATGTGGATGGATGATAATAGCCTTCTGAGCCTACAAGTAGCCCATAACTATCTGCTGATAACCACTGATAACGCCCATTCAACCGAGAGATAACATTGGAAGCGGGTGACTATTTAATGACCACGTGATTTCTATGTTGCAATCTTTACAGATTTGGAATGAACAGCTTCTCTTGCTTTGGCTGAAGGAATTGACCATCAGGTGCAGATTAACAGCAAAAACTGAGATTCCTCTGAAAGTGTCCTCTAATGTAAAGTGTTCTTTTAAAATCCCTCATTTATACTGTGCTTCAGAGGGTTTGTAACTCATGAAATATCCCTGACCTGCTCCTTTTCTCCTGTGTGGATAACTTCAAATATGACTTAGCAAAATTTAGAGCGTTCTCTAATTATGATCTCTAGTGTATATTGTTTTTAGTCACTTTTAGTTGACTGATAAAATGACTGAGCAGCTGTGAGTGTGTGTGCATGTAGTGTTACTGTTGTTGCACTGAGCTTGTGAACTCTAATTAACAATCAAAGCGCTGCACGTATGTGTTGTGTGTGTGTGTTTGTCTGTTATTCAGCAGTAAACGTGGTGAGCTGCATCTCATTCGCCTCCACTGCAGACAAGACTCTTCCGGCGACACAGTCAAGCGTCTCTAATGCTCTTCTGTTGTGCAATTTGTAAGGTTATTTTTTTCACTTATTGCTGAGGGAAACTAAAGCTTTATTACACATGATTGGTTCCCACTGCCCTTTTTTTTTCTTTTCCTTGGGTTATATGTATGAAAAATTAGTTTCAAATGCGTGTCAGACATTTGGCCTCTCAAACATGAATTAATAATGGCTAATGATTGTTTCCTCCATCGTCGAACAAGCCCTAATTCATTGTTATTTCTTTTTGCCATGAATTTTTAATATGGACACTCCAGATGAAGTGGAATGTAAGTGAACTGAACACGAACATGTAAAGCATTTTTACAAAGAGGCTCCTGTCACTTAAATGGGAATATTCTATCGTTCGGTAAAGGACATTCTCATGTTGCTGCAATCTGTGTTTGAAATGAAAGTTTCCTATTTTGGTGTATGAACTAGTTCAGCCACTGTCAGACTTGACGTTTGAACATGACATCGGCAATGTCTTGAAAAAAAAAAAACCCATAATTCAACATACACTCACTGGCCACTTTATTAGGTACACCTGTCCAACTGCTCATTAATGCAAATTTCTAATCTGCCAATCACATGGCAGCAACTCAATGCATTTAGGCAAGTAGACATGGTCAAGATGATCTGCTGGTTCCAGCTGATAGAAAGGCAACAGTAACTCAAATAACCACTCGTTACAACCGAGGTATGCAGAAGAGCATCTCTGAACCCACAACACATCCAGCCTTGAGGCAGATGGGCTACAGCAGCAGAAGACCACACCGGGTGCTACTCCTGTCAGCTAAGAACAGGAAATTGAGGCTACAATTCGCACAGGCTCACCAAAATTGGACAATAGAAGATTGGAAAAACGTTGCCTGGTCTGATGAGTCTCGATTTCTGATGCAACATTCGGATGGTAGGGTCAGAATTTGGCATCAACAACATGAAAGCATGGATCCATCCTGCCTTGTATCAATGATTCAGGCTGGTGGTGGTGGTGTAATGGTGTGGGGGATATTATCTTGGCACACTTTGGGCCCATTAGTACCAATTGAGCATCGTGTCAACGCCACAGCCAACCTGAGTATTGTTGCTGACCATGTCCATCCCTTTATGACCACAGTGTACCCATCTTCTGATGGCTACTTCCAGCAGGATAACGCGCCATGTCATAAAGTGTGAATCATCTCAGAGTGGTTTCTTGAACATGACGATGAGTTCACTGTACTCAAATGGCCTCCAGTTACCAGAGCTCAATCCAATAGAGCACCTTTGGGATGTGATGGAACAGAAGATTCGCATCATGGATGTGCAGCCAACAAATCTGCGGCAACTACGTGATGCTATCATGTCAATATGGACCAAAATCTCTGAGGAATATTTCCAGTACCTTGTTGAATTTATGCCACGAAGGATTAAGGCAGTTCTGGAGGCAAAAGGGGGTCCAACCCAGTACTAGTAAGGTGTACCTAATAAAGTGTCTGGTCCAAAATGACACAATGTGCAATTTCCTCCTCTAACTGCAATCATGTAGATTGAAAGATTGTGTTTGTTTGTGTGTGCGCGCAATCAGCGTTAGCTTACATTTCCTGCATGCTTCATTCACATGCATGAGTCTATGGAATGAAAAGTGTGCGCTGAATAATGGTTTGATTTAATTGAATATTGTAAATTAGACTCAAGTTTAATCAACAGCATTTGTGGAAAAATGTTGATTACCGCAAAGATACAATCATTCCATTTTATTTAATTAAAGAGACACAATGAACTGAATGGGCCCTATTTTGAAGAGGATTTTACACAAATGTAAAGCTAAGTAATTTATTCATTCATTCATTTTCTTTTAGGCTAAGTCCCTTTATTAATCAAGGGTCGTCACAGCGGAATGAACCACCAACTTATCCAGCATATGTTTTACAACACAGCACTGGGAAACACCCATACACTCCCATTTACACATGCACTCATACACCACGACCAATTTAGCTTATTCAATTCACCTGTACCGCATGTCTTTGGACTGTGGGGGAAACCGGAGCACCCAGAGGAAGACCACGCGAACACGGGGAGAACATGCAAACTCCACACAGAAATGCCAACTAACCCAGCTGGGGCTCGAACCAGCAACCCTCTTGCTGAGGCGATTGTGCTACCCACTGCGCCACCGTGACGTCCTAAGTAATTAATGAAACCACTTTTTATTATTTACTCTGTTAAAGCTAATTCAAGTTGTAACTCTGCTGTCATTTTTACAGGGTTTATCTGGTTTTATAGGGGTTTATATTTTTCATGTCAGCAAAGTTGATTTTAGAAAGATTTTATTTATTCCAACTAAAATCATTAGGCATGTATATAAACTACATTAAAACCCATGGCAGGTGCTTAAAATGTAAGGAAAAGTGGACATGTAAAAGCAATTAAACATTTAATGGGAATTTTAATGAAAATATCCGTTATAACTATTCATATAATCAGCCTGTAGCCAACCTTTTTTCTCCTGAGCAAAAGAAAAACAATTCAGTTTTACCATAACTTAGAGTACTCCAAATAAAATGTCATTCAGTATAACAATAGTTAGTGTGGCAAAACTGGACATTATATAAAGGCTCAGTTCACCCAAATTTGAAAATGTAATCATTATTTACTCCTCTCAAGTGGTTCCCAAACCTTTATGAGTTTTTTTTTCTGTGTAACACAAAAGAAGATATTTTGAAGAATGGTTTGAAACCAGTAGTCACTGACTTCCATGGTAGGAAAAACAAAAAATAAATAAGTCAATGGTTACCAGTTTTAACATGCTTCAAAATATCTTCTTTGTGTTCAACAGAAAGAAAAAAAAACTCAAAATTAGGAACAAGTAAAAATGTGGAAAAATGAGTAAATGATGAAATTTTCAGTTTTGGGTGAAATGTCCCTTTAACAATCACAGTGCAGCAATAATGAAAAAAATAGGTAAAAAATAAAATAAAATAGTTCAAATTTTTGATGGAACATTATTTAACCCATATTTTGACTTTTTTCACAAATGTTATTTGAAACATCAGACACTTGCAGTTTAATACATTTTCTATTAGAGCTGCACGATATTGGAAACAACTGACATAGCAATATTTTCATTCACTGTGATATATATTGCGATATAAATGCTAATTCACCAGATGATTTTAATAGCTTGTAAAAAATTCATCATTTTATATTGATTGGGATGATTCTGTAGTGGAGCGTATCTGCATAAAATATCATTTAAAAAATGACAAGCATAGTTAAATACAACAGACAAACGATGCAAATAAATAATCTGGGGAGTCAAACAGTATTCAGAAGCAGAAATTAAATAATCACTGTACAATAATAATAATATTAAAACTATCCAATCAAATCGCACATAGAAGGTAAATCACATCATCATGTACTACCTCAAGACATGGGCGCTTTATAGTTGCAGCAAACTGTATAGAAGCATTAAAAGTGTTCAAGATGTCCAAAATCTTTACACGCTTTGACCCAGAGACTGTTTAGATCAGCGATTCTCAACCTTTTTCACTTTGAGGCCCACCTCCTTCGAAAAGGTCCACGTCTGACATTTTTTCTCAAACTATCTAGAGAAACTGCTTATTTTAAACCTTTATTTATTAGCAAAACATTTCTTTTGCTTATACTATTATTATTTTATTTTTCCACAGCATTTTATAAAAAAAACTAAACATTATATATATCTATGTATGCATATATACAGTTGAAGTCAGAATCATCAGCCCCCATGAATTATTACCCCGTTTATTTTTTTTTCCAAATTTCTGTTTAACGGAGAGATTTTTTCAGCCCAAGGGAAATTTTTGGGAAAGCCCAAGTGGGGCCCACCTAGGTTTGCCCATGTGGAGCCCACCTGGGATTGTCCATGTGGGAATTCCAGACACCTACTTGTGACCCTCATAAGAAACCTATATGGGATTTTTGTTTGTCCATGTCTGGCATGTTTAATTGTGATGCTTTACTGAATCCGCTTGGGTTTGACCATGAGGCATCTAAAACCATAGTAGAACCATGTTTTTGTTAACAGTTTTGTGTATAAAACTGTCTAAGTGCACATACCTAATTCAGATAAAATATATAATGGCTACACAGTGTATATGGTCTATATTTATATAGACAATATTTATTTATGTATTTACTGTTAAAGCATGTTGTATTGTCTTTGTTTAAACTGTGTTACAGTGTGTGTTAAAGTGTGGGGCCCACCAAGGAAAGCCTATGTGGGGTCCATCTGGGTTTGCCTATGTTGGGCACAACTGGGATTGTCCATGTGGGAATTCCAGACACCTACTTGTGACCCTCATAAGCAACCTATATGGGATTTTTGTTTGTCCATGTCTAACATGTTTAATTGTGATGCTTTACTGAATCCGCTTGGGTTTGCCCATGAGCCATCTAAACCATGGTAAAACCATGTTTTGTTAACAGTTTTGAATTATCATAATAATGTATAAAACTGTCTAAGTGCACATACTTAATTCAGATAAAATATATAATGGCTACACACTGTATAGCGGCTATATTTATATAGACATAATATTTATTTATATATTTACTGTTAAAGCATGTTGTACTGTCTTCGTTTAAACTGTGTGTTACACACTGTTGAGAATATTTAGCTGTTTACTAAAATAAAATTGCAAATGGAATCAAATGACAGTTTCAGAAATATCACAATTAGATTTTACTCACCTTGGACATTTATTATAAATGCATATTTTTTATTACAATAAAAGAGTCAAGAAAAATAATGTCTATGTGGGATAATGTACCGCTGTATTTGAGCATCTATATATTGAGAGTTTATATATTAGAGCAGGGGTTCTCAACCTTTTTCATTTCACGGCCCACCTCCTTCTTTCGATGCTCGCTTAGAGCAGCTAGACTAAAACCAAGGTATACTTTAAAACTTTTTTATTGTTTGACAGGGAAAGCTGTCCTTAAATAGAACACGCATTAACTTATACATATATTATATTATTAGTAGTATTTAAAAAATTATTATTATTCCCAGGAGAAAAAAGTGCAGGGGCTCAAGCACCCAAAGCCCCCAATAATGTATAAAACTGTCTAAGTGCACATACTTAATTCAAATATAATATATAATGGCTACACACTGTATAGGCTATATTTATATAGACATAATATTTATTTATATATTTACTGTTAAAGCATTTTGTATTGTCTTCGTTAAACTGTGTTACAGTGTGTGTTAAAGTGTGGGGCCCACCTGGAATTGCCTAAGTGGGGCCCACCTGGGATCGCCCACGTGTGGCCCACCTGGGATCTATATATTATACATATATTATATTATTATTAGTATTTAAAAAATTATTATTATTCCCAGGAGAAAAAAAGGGCACTTTCTCTCCAGGAGAAAAAAGGGCAGGAGCTCAAGCACCCAAAGCCCCCACCTCTGCACGTACCTGCGCACGCATTATAAAACACTAATTTGGACAAATTCTAAAAAGTTTACACAAAGAGAGCACGCATAGTTTGTAAATCAACGGAGATGTGCGACGTGAGGCATGCGCGCACTGGTTCTAACTCTAATCCCCGTTACCTTTACATTTGTGTGACGGTTTGTTTAATACAGCTGATCATGCAGTTCTGGTTGACGTGCAGTGGTTGAAAGTGCAGCCACGGTTAAGTTTGTATTTTACAGTGAGGCTCTTTTTGCTGAGTCCGAAGTAATCAATAACAGAAAATGGGAAATGCTATTACACCAATCATTTTTACATAAAACATATTTAATCAAGAAATCAAATAATTATAGGACAATAATAAAGTTAAATTTAAGCTATCTCGCGGCCCACCGGTTGAGAATCCCTGGTTTAGATGCATGTCACTGATGAGAAGATGACAGATGTTTACTGTACTATGACTGAAATGGCCTCAAACACCCAGCAGACACAAGACGTCAACATGACGTCAGATTGACATTGTTGTCAATCAGAACAGATGTCCAACGTCCAACCAAAAAGCAACCAAATATCAACGTCTAATGATGTTACAGCTTGACGTTGTGTGGACATTACCAGTATGACGTCTATCAGACGTTGGATTTTGGTTGCCATACCTGACAAATAAATGTCAGTTTTTGACATCAATACGATTTAAGATGTTGGCTCGACATTAGCACTTTCCAACACTACCTAAAATCAACCAAATATCATTGTCATTTGACGTTGTTAGTGATGATCAAAATGACGTTATCCTTAGATGCTGGCTAGACATTGAATTTTGGTCACCTGACGTCACAACCTAAATATACCAAATATCAACGTCTTATGACATTGTGTGTCTGCTGGGCAATAGCTAAATGCACTACAGAATGTTAGAGTACGTTTACACACATCGACAAATTACATGTAAATGCATCAGCTTTTTCAAGCGTAATATTCACCACTCACTACCCTCGAGTACTTTTGAAAGGTCTTTTTACTCATACTTTGAGTAATATTTACAACAGATACTTTTACTCTACTTGCAAGTAATGGTACTTAAGTATGATTATTCATTACTCTTTCCACCACTGTGTATAATAATATACATTGTAATCAGCTGTGCCACAAATGCTAAAGATAAAACTAAACAAACTGAAGCCAGAATATTGCATCAAACTCAATCTCTAGAATGCTTTGATCAGACCGCTCTCATTCATGTTTTTTGGGACTTGAATGCAGTAAACAACATGTGCACACACGCAGGAGCACCTAAAGGTTGCGAGACAAGCATTTGTGTCCTGTTTTCCCTTCCTCGTTCCTCTATTTTAGGGAATCTCCGAGCGCTCCATCAGAGCACTTAGCCAGAGAGCTGGTTGTGTGCATCAATTCACTGAGCTTTATAACGACTCCATCACTGTCATTCAGCCTACATTTGACAAATGCCTGTGGTTTGCGCATCAACAAACGCACGTTTTCTCTGGAATACCATTCTTTTGGGTTGTCGTCGTTTGTATGTACTTTTGTTCCCTGGTAGACTTGATTTACTCCTACAGGAATCCCTCAGTGTGGAGATCTGAATATCACACAAATCCCTAAAAAGACTAATTGGAGTTTCTCACTGGAGAAGCCCTGGAGATGTTTTCCACTCTGTCGCCTTTTTTTACGCAACAGCTCTGAGACTTTTACTTGGATCACGGTGAAATCAATGAGCGCATTTACATGCACACCAATAAGTTGATAACTCACAAAAATCTGCTTACTGAAATAACCCGGTGTTTAGATTTACATGCAGTCTAATAACCTGGAAATGCAGGTAGACTGCATTTACCAGATTTTATTAATGAATCATAAGTTTATTTGGTGGTGGTGATGTCAAAACATATTTTTTGTATCTCTATTTTAGTATTTAATTTATGTTGGTCGATATATGGTGCTGTGGCGCAGTGGGTAGCGCCATGTTCTCCCCGTGTTTGCGTGGGTTTCCTCCGGGTGCTCCAGTTTCCCCCACAGTCCTAAGACATGCGTTATAGGTGAATTGGGTAAGCTAAATTGTCCATAGTGTATATGTGTGAATGCAAGAGTGTATGGGTGTTTCCCAGTGTTGGGTTGCAGCTGGAAAGGGCATCTGCTGTGTAAAACATATGCTGGATAAGTTGGCGGTTTATTCCACTGTGGCGACCCCTGATTAATAAAGGGACTTAGCCGAAAAGAAAATGAATGAATGAATGAATGAATGAATGAATGAATGAATGAATGAATGAATGAATGAATGAATGAATGGTCGATATATTAAGCACATTTTAAAAACCGAACGGCTCATGTATTATCCTGTCAAGATAAAGCATTTTGACAGTAGCACTTCTGTTTCTGTGGCACAAAATGCGACTTAGTTTGTGGTGCATACAAACATTAACTTATTAGTAAAATTACCTTATCCTTAATAGGACAATATTATAGACAATATTAGATGTTTACGTGAGTTGCTTTGAACTGTCATAGATGATTAATTGCACACATCATTATGTCCCAAAGCAACACCATCCAACAACCCCATCAAAATTTCACATATCAACCACGAAGGCAGATAAAAATTCTAGTTTGAAGACGCACTTTTGTTTTCTATCAAATTAGCGATGGAATGAGGACGGCTCAGTGGTTAGCACTGTTGCGTCACAGTAAGAAGGTCGCTGGTTCGAGTCCCGGCTGGACCAGTTGAAATTTCTGTTTGGAGTTTGCATGTTCTCCCAGAGTTCGCGTGGGTTTCCTCCAGGTGCTCCGATTTCCCCCACAGTCCAAAGACATGAGGTACAGGTCAATTGGTTAACATAATTGGCCGTAGTGTATGAATGGAGGGTGTATGGGTGTTTCCCAGTACTGGCTTGCAACTAGAAGGGCATCCGCTGCATAAAACATATGCCGGAAAAGTTGGTGGTTCATTCCTCAGTGGCAAGCCCTAATAAATAAGGGACTAAGTCGAAGGAAAATGAATGAATGGTGATGAAGTTTCAAACCTTTACAAATCTTTGTTTTGAATCAGTGGTTCGGATTGCGTATCAAAATGGCAAAGTCATGTGCTTTAAGTGAACGAGGCTTCGCTGCATGAACTGTTCAATGATTCAACGGTTGTCATAACATTTATGAGTCTGTCCATATTTTAATGAGCTATTTGGAAAATTAAAAGGAATAATCATAGTTAATAGTTTCTTATTAGCCTGAATAGCAGAGCACAACATGGAACAAACAATATAAGCCCTGAAAATGTATTAAAGAACACATATTATGCAGACTTTTAATATTGTCATGATATTAGATGATTATATAATTGCATTTGATAGACTATACTTTTAATGAAACATTTGCGATATGATTAAAACAGCCAGTTGTAATGCATGTTTTGCTTGAGTCTTTGTTATTTTTACATGGTTTTGACCAAAAGGTGTCCGTAGTGTGCTCTTTCAAGCCCTTTAAAACTGTGAATCACTTTTTTTTAGGAAGCAATTGGTTCAATTGTTTTGAAGCCTTGAAAAGCTTTGTTTCTCCCATCAACACTGATGCATTCCAAACGGGATGAAGTGCTCTCTGAAGGGTGAAAACAATCATGGCCACCATATTGAAGCGCCGTTCCAAAGCGAAGTGCTCAAAACTGGCCACTACTAAGGGCCCCTCAGAACGAAGGATTTTGAGAGGTAAAACTGATGGACACTTAAAGCCTCCATGATCTTTTGCACCAGAAAGTTGTTAGGTGTCACAAAATGACAACTGGAAGCTTGGAGTTCAATTTTACTTATAGGATGCTTTCACACTACCACTTTTGGTCCACACCTGGGTTTGTTTGATGGCACAGTACGTTTAGCTAGTGTGAACGTGTCTTTCTGAACTTGGGTGAGCACTCAAGAACCATACCCGAGTCCGCCTGAAAGAGGTGGTCTGGGGTACGGTTCGTACAAACTCTGGTCCAGTTCACTGATATGAATGCAATCATACCCAATAATGGAAGTGAACCACCAAATGTACAACAAACTATCAATTTCATAACTTCAATCATCTGTGTATGTCTGTGTATCACCTTACCTTGGCGACAAGCATGACTGACCCAGTGCAAATAGTGATAATGTCTGCTTGTCTCCACCAAAAACGGCTTCTGCAGACATCGCGTTATGTTCTGAACGTTTTTAATGTTTTTTTTTTCAGCAGATGGACTCAAGTGGCTCTCTGTATTTTGGTTTTGGTAACAAAATCAAAAGATTCAGTAAAAGCAGAATGACCATAATATACGTACATCCCCATTTCGCCACTTTGCTTTCATGGCCCTCACCTAGCAACAGCTGTACACAAAACAGCAGCTTGATGACACAAGCGTACCAGGGTTCAGAAGGAAAAAACGCAGTGTGAACACAAACCAGCTGAGGGGGGACAATCGAACTTGGGTTCGGTCCAGCCAATTGAACCTAGTGTGAAAGCACATAAATAAATGTTGTGACACCTTAAAAAATGGAACACCTCCTTGATTATTTCATTAATGAATTAGAAGTGTCTTCCAAAAAGATATATTTTATCACCGTAACACCATTCATCTCTTCAAAGCCTTTCCAAATTAAATGCAGTGTCCGTCAAAATGTTGACTAACGCTGTGTGTCCTGTCACAAAATCTTGAAAAAAATCCTACACTATTGTTATACCTATTAAGGTGTGCACTTAAAGTGTAACTAAAATAGCTGCACTCCACATCTGAATTACAACTACTTTTTATAATAATGGAAGAGAAGCAAAACTCAAAAGTAGAAATCGAGTGCATCAATGGAGGTCAAGATTAGGCATGGGACGATAACCATTTCCAAGGTATACCGCGGTTTGGAAAATTCAAGGTTTAAAAACCGTCAAAATTTTCTGCAATACCGTTCCTAAGGTATGTGTAAGATTTTTTTGTTTTGTTTTTTGAGGACAACAGTACCTTCAGCAGAAAAGATATCCAAAGATGCCTTTTTAAATTGTAAAAAAAAATATCTGTTTTTGAAATAAATGAAGACAGCAGAAGTCAATAATTAATTTGAATTATTTAGCCTGACATGTTTACTGCTCCAAAATAATTTAAATGTTTCTTAAAATAAAATATATTGTGTTTAAAAGGGAAAAAAAGTTGTTTTTTACCCAGACATTTAAAAAGAACATATTTAAAAGCAGTAATCACAATACCGCGGAACCGTGAAACCATGATATTTTTATCCAAGGTTATCATACCGTCAGAATCTTATACCGGCCCATGTCTAGTCAAGATGTTTGTTTCTTGCGCTTATAATCCATTACATATGACCTTTTGTATGTAGCCTTTTTGTATGTAGACTAAAGGGTTTTTTATGTGAAAGAGTGCCATGGTCATCCTACAACTTTTCTTAAATCAGAAAAGTTTGTATGGTAGATTCATAACCAAGACTGTTGTCTTACTCGTGTTAATATCAGAGTATTGTTGTCCAAATAACACACGTGCGCATTGTGATTCACACCCTTGTTTCTTCCATGTCCTTCAGCATATTTCCTTGTTTTTTTTTAAACTCCTAAGACTGAAGCGTCTCTGAATCCAAAGGCCAGTGAAGTCAAACCGCAATCGCCCGAGAGTCTGACTCATAACCCATAATCCCCTGCACGCCGCGCTACTCGCACATCCTTAGAAGTAATTGGATATGGAGTGATCCCGCTCTTTTTGGGGTGGCCGTTATCTTGATGCTTTGGGCTAATTAGTTCATCTTACCTGACTTCTTCCAGTCTGAGTGAATCCGGGCAATTACGAAGCGCGATCCCTCGAGCGATCAGACGAGAAGAAGCGATCTGCTCTGAGGGAGCGAATGTTGCCGTCGTCCCTCACGAGCCACAGTCCTCATTACTG
Organism: Danio kyathit; assembly: GCA_903798195.1. NCBI lineage: Eukaryota > Metazoa > Chordata > Actinopteri > Cypriniformes > Danionidae > Danio > Danio kyathit. The sequence continues at coordinate 28,894,309 of LR812532.1, forward strand.
GCCAGCAGTCAGAGCTTATGACTGAAAGCGTCCATCTGTTTAAGGAGCAACCCGTGGAGGTTACAGAGGGTCACCACTTCCATGATAATGCTTATGGATAATAGATCAGAGCCCATATATACATATGGAGAGGAGCAGATCGTGAGCTCCCCCTTCTGGACGCTACAGGTAATAATGGCTCATGAGAGCACATTTCACAGATGTGTGTGTGGAGCAATGATGGTGTGGAGATATTAAATGTAGATGTCGACAATTCTCAACCATTCATTGAGGAATTATTTTTGTTGTTGTTTACAAGTTGTAATTCAGACTTTTCTGTTTAGTGTGCATCTTATCTTGGATTTGTTTTTTCCTTTGACATTTTTTCCCTCACTTCTAACTTATTAGTTTGAACTATGCAGTATATTTGTGCAAAGATAATGCTTGTTTTTTCCTGTTTTTTATTAATATTTATTACTCACCAAGGCTACATCATTACATTATTGCATTTTTGTTATATTTTAATTTATTTTAAAACTTAAAATTAAGAGTTTTGGCTTCAATTCAGTTTTCAGTGCCATGTGAGCCTTTCAGAAATCTTTGTAATGAACTGATTTGGTGCTGAAGACATATTTCTTTCTATCCTGCTGAATTTGACTCTCTTGTTTCCTCTCTTAAACTTACTAAACACAAGAAAAGTGCAACATTTTTGATACATTATTAGAACCTTTATAAGGACACATAAACCCTTGTTAATTTGATTCATTTTTATTATGCAACAGCTTTAATCCATGTAAACCCATTCATGCAAACCCAACGTTTTTTGTTTATTTTCTTGTTCTTGTTATTATTTATTTTCCTTTGTATGTTACATTTACAATTAAGAAATATAATTGTCATATTTCCCTGTTATTGTACAAGTTTGACTATATATGTATATATAAATATTAATAATAATTATTATTTTTTATTATTCTGTAAACTGATACATTTTCATTCAGGGTTATTAGAAAATAACCCTTTTATTGTTATTTATTTGAGCTTTTTTATTATTATTATTTTTATAAACTGATATTTAAATGCTAAATAATAAATAAGATTTTGATGGGTTCCCGCTGGAAGGGCATCCGCTGCATAAAAACATATGCTGGAATGCTGGCAGTTCAATCCGCTGTGGCGACCCCAGATTAATAAAGGGACTAAGCCGAAAAGAAAATGATGAAATGAATAATAAATAAGATTAAAATTAAAAAATAAAATTTTTGACAAAGCATTAAGGATAGGTTCACTTGCTGTACAATGTAACTTAAAAAAATTCATAGGTACTTATTTCAGCACTGTGATCAGTCATGTCGACTTACATTTATTATAAATAATAAACTTTATGACATAAATAGGACTGTCATTAAAAAGTATGGCAAAGGCAAATACACTCTCAATACTTGACAGTTCACCCAAAATTAAACAAATATTTTACTCAAATATAATTTACTCACTGTTAAGTTGTTCCAGATAGTGTTTTCATGCTACTGTCATTTCTAACCTTGATACGATACAATAATAAAAAAGATCATTTGATATCAGGGCGGCAGGGTGGCTCAGTGGTTAGCACTGTCACCTCATAGCAAAAAGGTCACTGGTTGGTAGTCCCAGCTGAGCCAGTTGGCAGTACTGTGTGGAGTTTGCATGTTCTCCCCGTGTTCATGTGGGTTTTCCTCCAGGTGCTCCGGTTTCCTCCACACTCTAAAGACATGCGCTATAAGTGAATTAAATAAACTAAATTGTCTGTAGTGTATAAGTGTGTGTGTGAATGAGTGTGTTTGGGTGTTTTCCAATACTGGGTTGTGGCTGGAAGGGCATCCGCTGCATAAAAACATATGCTGGAATAGTAGGTGGTTCATTCCGCTGTGGCAACCTCTGAAATAGAGACTGAGCTGAAGGAAAATGAATGAATAAATTTGATATTATTTTCAAGGAGAAGTCAGAATAGCATTTTTTCTTCTTCTCACACTTCTTAGTTTTCATGTGGCAACGTTTTTCTTCTCGAATTACACAACTTAAAACCTGAACTTTATCTAAGAGTATTTTGTACATTTTTGTACAAGCTAAAATGACCTCAATCTGCAAAATACAGAAATACAAAGATAAATACAATAGATCAAAGGCACAAGTTAAAATGGGCAGGTCTAATTTTCTCTTGAATGCACAGATTCGATGTACTGCTGCACATTCACATTTACAAGAGCTCCAATTGCCTTTTTACAACGTGTAAAATGAGTTTCCAGATAGAGTCTGTGATGTTTCAGGTATAAATACTCATCAAATAATTTATTATATGCTGCTGAAAATGTACATTTTTGGGTCAGAGGGAATTGTAGCTGTTTTTTGCGCCTGCACCTTTAAATGCAAATGAGCTGGTTCTCTCCACCCACTCTTAGGGAGAACATTTAGGGTCAGATGTCAGGATAAACAGATAAATGACGGACAGCAACTGAGACATGATGAAACATCCACAGTAACAAATATCACCGCAAGATGAATGAGCCACACGCAAATGCCATTACATCATTCTCTGTCTCCGTGCACACACAAAAGCAAATTTAACACATTGAAAAGTTTTTGCTCATCTACTTGTGGCAAATATGACAGGATGCCCACCAAACAGGTAAATATGCTGCTGTATTCACTTATTGCTGTATTCACTAACTTATTGTACAAAATAAACCTGACTTCTGTTGTGTGATTGAAGCTTCCTCGTTCATAGTTGTGCACACCATGCAGCTGAGGTGAATCCAGCAGTTATAAACTATGTAGCTCAAAAAATACAGTTCATGATGCTATACAAATACAAAGTGTACCACTTACTGCTTCTTGAGTTTGACCAGAGAGTTGGAGCAGATCTTTTAATCCCAGTTTCTTTGCAAATCCTGTCTTCTGAACATAATTATATTCTTTAATACTGAGACTTGTTAATACTTGCCTGTCAATCAATATTGATACAGCGAATGCTCTGGCATGTTTGACATTGCTAGCAAGACGATGTATCCTGCTTCTATGGAAACAGAAAAAAGCACAAGATGCAATGCAAATGCAAGAGTTGTGAAAGGGAACTCAACTTTCACCGCTCAGGTCTCTCAATATGTGAGTATTGAGATCTCCATTGTGTCTTCTTGTGCTTGAATGTTTAAATTTACTGGTGTGTTACTAAGTGTTTACAGTATGTCATTTCCTCTTGCCCTTTATATAATTTAATATGAGGTTGTGATGTGTTTGATTTGAAACAGCAATAGTCCTGCTACCTTTGAGACAACACACTGCCTGACTAATGAACTACAGTCACACTCATCTACATTACGCCTCTGACCTTTCAGAAACAAATGGAGAAACAGATTACCTCAGATTATTGAGTGTGCTCACAACTCTATTTTTACACATCAAAATCACTTTCATTTTCAAACTGACACTTCCAGAAGTGACTCATTTTTCCTAAAACTAATGGTTTACAGTATTAAACACTTATTGAGAAAAGCAAGCAGTGAGCATCTAAATATATCTTATTTATTTTCAGCTGTGAAGCCTTTGAACAAAGTAGAACATCAGAATTATATCCTCAAAATAATGAACTTGTGCCTTGTTTTCTACATCTACCACTGTTTTATTAAAAGCCTTCCATCTAACGCTAGTAAAGTAAAATAAATATAAAAAAGTAAAGCCGTAGGAAGAGAACAACTCTATTAGTTAGAATCATAATTTAAAGGAAGCCTGTTTCTGCCAGAGGATTGAAAAACTATGTAATTGAAACTAACTTTCGCCCCCACGATTTAGATTCTCTAAACAGAGCCAGAATGGAATGAAATAAATTCAGAACAATTGGAGCTTTTCTTTTTGAATAATTTCAGGTTTAGATTTCACAACTTTTTTCTCTCAGAAATTAGGAAAGGAATTAGGAAATTAGGAGGAAACCCACGCGTACACAGAGAGAACATGCAAACTCCATACAGAAATGCCAACTGACCCAGCAGAGGCTCGAACCAGCGACCTTCTTGCTGTGAGACGATCGTGTTACCCACTGCACCACCACATTGCCCAATATTAATTTATATTTGTAAGAAAAATAAGTTTGAAGCTTATTTCTCATGATTTTCTCATGATACTTCAGTTCCATTTTCTCTCTTTCTCTCTCTCTCTCTCTCTCTCTCTCTCTATGATTTGCAATATTTTTTTGGAATTTATAGTTGTTAAAATTCTACGTCAATTCCAATTCTTTCTTTGAGAGTTTTAACTTAATTTTCAGAATTAATAGTTTATAGTCTATAGTTTTCTTGCAATTCTGTCAGTGTTTTTTTGTTTTCATCTCATGACTTGTTTTTAGCTATTTAGAGTTTATTACTTAATCCTAGGCTGTTTATATCGAAGTTAATATTTAGCCGTACCATATTGGTGTTTCGTAACATCTAATGTTTACGAGGTGGGTTGTTAGCCCAACGTTCAACCCCCAAACTGGAGGACCAGGACATACACGCATACACTACGGACAATTTAGCTTACACAGAAAGGCCAACTGACCCAGCTGGGACTCAAACCAGCGACCTTCTTGCTGTTAGGCAACAGCGCTACCCACTGCACCACCGTGCCGCCTTTGAGTTTATTGCAATTCTGATTATATATCTCATAGCTTCTAAATTTCTCAAAATTAATTTAGGTGCCATATAGAGTGCATTGATTCAATAAGTTAAATTGTTCTCTCATTTCTACATAGTAGCTATGTGGCTAATGTAAGATTATAAGCCCCTAAATTACCCCTGCATTGAAAAGTTCCATATTGACCATATTTGGAAGGGTCAAGAATAGGGCTTCACGATTCTGGCTAAAATGAAATTCACGTTTTTTTTTTTTTTTTGCTTAAAATAAAGATCATGATTTTCTCCTGATTCTGTATATGTAAAATAAAGGGTATTCATTTTTATGTATTGGAATGGTGGACTCCCCCGCTCTCCAGGAATTTCAGAGACAAATGTTGGCAGGTTTGCCTGTTATTCACAGCCTATGCAGGTTCGGTTTGCTAAAGTAGACATAATTAACAGGCACGCATCCTCTGTAGTAAACACACAGTTCACAGTCAGCTCACGTGTGATTTCGTGGCCAAGAATACATCATACATGAATATAGAAATTACATTTTGGGGTGAATTATACCTTATCAATACAGTATGTGACTCACTCAACACCATTTGGAGGTGTCCACAGTGCTAAGAAACGTATATAAAACAATGTGAAGAGTTGTGCAACTGCCAATGCTTCTCTCCTGAACTTGAATATATAATTGGCTGAACTTTAGAGACACCGGATTAGGATGGGAGGTCGAATTGAGATCAAAATCTTTTTTCGATTAATCGTGCAGCCCTAGTCGAAAATATAAGCTCTCCTATGACTCTCAACTCATGTGACTGGCAAAAATCGATGGTGTTTATTCTTAGCAATCTACAGAGGACTATGTAAAACATAGGGGTTGGCTTTTTAGTCTCTCTGCCTCTCCCATTTTCAAAATAAGAGTCCCACTTACATAGTAAGTTTTAAGCTTAGATAAACTTTAAAATAAGGGGAAAATATTGTAATCTATCTCACTGGGGAAAATTGTGACCAATCAAATCCAGCCTGGGGCATGCATATTAATCATCGTGTAACAGTCTGCATTGTGTTTCAATTGGCTTGATTTTCACCAGGATTTACATGAGAACAAGAAAACAATGGTGTCTAAGGCTCCCGGTATGTCATTTCCATGTACTGATTTCTTATTATTTATTCAGAATTGCATAATATGACACATTTAAAGAATGTCCTTTGGTAACACTTTATTTTGATGGTCCATTTGAGTATTAGTAGACTGTCTGCTTAATATCTGTTGATACTGACATTTAACAGTCCTTCAACAGACATTTAACTGACTATAAGAAACTTTGCAATTACATGTCAACTTACACTAACCCTATCCCCAACCCCAACCTAACAGTCTACTTATAATCTACTGATAATTAGTTGCAATGTAACTTAAATTCAACAAACGGACCGTCAAAATAAAGTGTGACCTGTCCTTTTATGATCTATCATGATATTTATCCACTTGAAACGGTTGTGAAATGAGAAAACAAAGGGCAGTGCATGATTTTGTCCTTCGTGAATCGATTAGATTGTTGTAAGATGGATGTCGTTAACAAAATAAGGGAAGTTTAATGAATGGATGAAGGCAGAGAAGTAACGAGACACGCACTGACAGCTCCTCATGAAAGGCATTCCATCTGACCAAAAATCATTTCGAGAGGGCAGGGAAGGTTATGGTATTTGATAAAAGATTATGTGAGCAATTGAATTTTCACAAAATTAAAGATATGCACTAATACATCGTTTATAATAAGCACTATATAAACATACCATAAGTCAATTTTGATTTTAACGCAACTTTAATTATCATAATTCAAAGTTCATAAGTTCATTTTTGCAAGTCTTTAATTGTAATTGTTTATATCTCTAAATTCTGACTTTAAATCTCAAATTTATGAAAAGAAATGTGTTTTTTTTCTCATTCAGATATAAGCTTTCAAACTGCTTCACTCATGTTTCTTCAAGTATAAAAGCATGTGTCCTTTAGAAGTGATTCATAATGATATTATAAAGTCTACAATAGCAGCTTCTTTAAAAGGCAGCAGCAAAGCATTTTTATGAGCTAACAAAAGTTCAGTCTTGTTTGTTCTACCAGCCGTGAATCCTGCGGCATTTAGAGCAAGTCTCCAGCTGTCACTTTGACAAAAACCTTCAAATCATTCAAATGTATTTTCGTCTCGACGTACACGTCTTCATGTCTGCGTGATGAGGGAAGTCATGGTGACTTGGTTAACGTGCGTGTAACAGTGTTGCCCTGAAGTCACATTTATTAAACCTAAATTAGCAAGGCCTTTGCCTAATGAGTTTTGATTTGTGACTGCACTGCCCAATAAAGATCTTAAGGATATGCAAAGACTAAACTGTCTGTGACGGCTCGAGAGTGGCCACTTTACGCTTGACTGACTGGCCATTAGTGCTGATTTGAAAGGCTGGTTACTCGCCTCAGTCCATAAAGTTCACCTCTAGTCAATTGCTGTCTTTCTCAAACTGTTTCACTGTCTCAATCTTTAAAGGAGTCTTTGGCTTTAAAAGGTTAGCTCTATTGGTACGACAATTGATACTAATGCCACTAGTTTGTGCAATTTGTACATAATATGAATGCAAAATGCATTGGGTTAGGGAGGTGGTGATTGTAACTCCTATGTTTATTCATTCATTGATTCATTCAGTCCTTTTATTAATCTAGGGATGCCACAGCGGATTGAACTGCCAACTTATCCAGCAAATGTTTTACGCAGTGAATGGCCTTCCGAATATACACTCATTCACACACATGCACTACAGACAATTTAGCCTAGCCAATTCACCCATACCACATGTCTTTGGACTGTGGGGGAAACCAGAGCACCCGGAAGAAACCCACGCCAACACGGGAAGAACATGCAAACTCCACACAGAAATGCTAACTGACCCAGCCGAGGCTCGAACCAGCGACTTTCTTGCTGTGAGGCGATCGTGCTATACTGCGCCACCGTGATGCCAACTCCTGTGTTTTCTAGTTTAAATAATTGTGTATGTAGTAAAACATCACTGATATGGGTAAGGCAAAAATATGGAATTAGAAATGACTCAAAAGTCTTTCACGCAAAAGACACGATGTACACATGCGTAGCCTAATTCACGTGCATAAAACCAAATTCACGTGCGTAAAATATTTATATATATTCACAAAAACAATTCACGTGCACAAAATAAAAATACATATTCATAAAATACGTTTCACAAATGCAAAACACCATTTGCAAATGTATAAGAGTGTACAAAAAGTTTTGAATGTTTAAATCTTGCGAGTTCATCCTGAATGAGAATGTGCAAATCCACTTTCACGTACGACTCCCCCTGGATATGTGTGTGTGTATTTTTGAGACTATCCTGGCAGAGGCAGGCAACTCGTAACCTTTCAGCCAATCAGATGAGAGCTGTATTCAATATCACCTACTCTGCGCTTCTTTTGCGCAGTCAGTTCCTCTCCAGCACGGCGGACGGAGAAAGAGATGTGCAGGATTCAAGCTTTACATTCCCTGACTTTCACTGACTTACTTAATTTCTATTGTATCTAATGAACGTAAACAGGCTGTTGTTGTGCTACACAACGCTGCTACTCTGCGTTGTGTTGTGAAGTGGTAAACAGGAGATGCAAAAGAGAGGCAAACAGAGGTTCATGATCGTGACTCTACCATTTATTTGACAGAAGGGCACCTATCTGTTGATTACACAAACTGAGGAAAATATGGTGCACTACGCATTTTTCAACAGTACGGTATGCCAAGAGGCTCAAACAACACAAGAAACTTCAAAATGGCTTGATACAACAGTGTCATAGCGACATCTTGTGGACAAAACAAAACACTGCCCTACATCGACATGTTAATCTTATTTGCAGTGTTGGGAAAGTAATACAATGCAATTTAAAGTCATATAAGAAAAGGAGCTAAATGTGTTACTTTTTAAGCAAAGTAATGTGAAAAGTCTATTGTTTTTATTTTGCCCTAAAAAAAGAGTAAGGTTTATTTGCTTATTTGCATTCATAAGCATTTATACTTTAATTTTATAAATGGGCTTAATTTAATATACTTGTACTAATTTTTAGTTGCATTTGGAATGTCTCATCACTCCTCATTACTGATCTGAATGCGCCACATACTGGAATTATTTAAAATTTTTATTCCTTAAGGTCTTTTCTGCATGAGTGATGCGGCATAATATCACAAATTAAATTGACCTGGGAATAATCGCGTCAGTTTTAACACACACACACACACACACACACACACACACACACACACACACACACACACATATATCAGCTCTTCTCTTCTGTGATGCGGCTGTAGGTTGGAGGGCAGGTTATCATAGCAGTGATCAGCCCAATTTAAAATCCTGAACAGCATCCAACATGTTTGAAATGATCCGAGAGGCTCCGATTTGTGTTGAAAAAGATCACAAAAAGTATTAATACTATCTTTATATTATACATATTACTAAAGCACAACAACAGCCTGTTTACGTTCATTAGATACAATGAAAAGTAAGTTAGTCAGGGAATGTAAAGCTTGAATCCTGCACATCTCTTTCTCCGTCCGCCGTGCTGGAGAGGAACTGACTGCGCAAAAGAAGCGCAGAGTAGGTGATATTGAATACAGCTCTCATCTGATTGGCTGAAAGGTTACGAGTTGCCTGCCTCTGCCAGGATAGTCTCAAAAATACACACACACATATCCAGGGGGAGTCGTACGTGAAAGTGGATTTGCACATTCTCATTCAGGATGAACTCGCAAGATTTAAACATTCAAAACTTTTTGTACACTCTTATACATTTGCAAATGGTGTTTTGCATTTGTGAAACGTATTTTATGAATATGTATTTTTATTTTGTGCACGTGAATTGTTTTTGTGAATATATATAAATATTTTACGCACGTGAATTTGGTTTTATGCACGTGAATTAGGCTACGCATGTGTACATCGTGTCTTTTGCGTGAAAGACTTTAGATACTAATCTCGCTCCATACAAAAATCCATTTTAATGTCAAGCTTTCCTTTGCCTGACAGTGCTTTGGTCCAAACACCTGCCTTCCTCTTGTTCAATCTCTTGTCAATTCGGTGGGTGGGGAAACTGAACTCCTACATCACGTTGCGGTGGGCCTCAAAATGGGAGGGATTTGGGTCCTATTTTAATGTCAGGAAATTTAAAAAGAGACTTATTGTGTTTCTATCACTCCAATATGACAGTGGACACACTACACCTACACACAGTTCTGTCCAAACAGCTTACAAAAGATAGTTTTCATCATAGGTCCCTTTAAAACAAATGATATATTATGTTTAACCATTATATTATCATACATCAGAGCTACAACCAAAACTACTATCTGTGATTATATGAAATAACGTTTAGTTTGTTGTTGTTTTTTGTGTGTGTTTTTTTGCTGACAATTAGACATGAAGAGTTTAGATACAAAACCCTTTAAATCCATCAGACTTCTTTTCTTGTAAATAAGCATTTTTTATCAGGCTCCTCTGGTTAGGTTCAGAAGTTTCATTTTATAGGTAATAATAAGGTTATTAGCTAGTAAATAATTTTTTATATATATATATAAATGTCACGTTAAACAATTCTTTGGTTTTAACAAGGTAGATTTTTCTTTTGCGTCAAAACCAGCTAAATCCACTTGTGCTTTTTTTGCAAAAAAAACTCTAAATCCACCTCTTGAGACAAGACATTGTAATTAGTTGAAAATCACTAAAGATTAAAAATACATAAATCTGTCAAGTAAATGGCAGTACTGCAAGTAGAACAGAGCAAAACAATGAGATGCAATGTCCATTTATATAAAAAGCTTATCAGACATATAGTATAAAGTAATATAAATAATGTAGTTTTATATATTATATTTATTTTAAAAAAATAGCTTACATTAGCAAATAAAACACAAGGTAGGCTACTGTGCAAAAAAGGGATGTCTCTCAGACACTTTTAGAAGCTGTCATTCATTCATCCTCACCATACTCAAGGTCTTGATCTTAACACCTCTTTTTCATCTCTTCTGTTTATATCATGTCATAGCATCCATGTGGAAAAAAAACAGCATCTTGTTTAACTTCGTCTTTCATGAAATGGAGTTGCCGTTTAATATATAGTAAATCAGACTCATTCAAACGAACAACGCTGCATAACGGCTTTTGCTGTCACAGGCAAATGGCGTTTAGGCTTTTGCCAACAAACTGTTATTTCTGAATGCGCTGACGCTGGGATTTAGATGATTTGAAGCTAATCTATTTGTTGAACATGTACTACGTGTCTAAAGCATTCACTCAATGTCATTATCTCATTTTTGGCAGAAGTGGCGTTTAGCAGCTTTGGCATCTGAACTTTTCATATACTTGAAACAAATGATATCTCATGTTTTACCATTATAGTGGCAGACGTCAGAGCCTAAGGTAGATTCCAGAAGAGGTGTCTGAGGAATGACTCCTCTCTGTGAGATACATGAGCACTATAGAGCTCTGGATCTCCCATCTCTGAAATCGGCGAAACACATTTTCAAACAGGCATATTTTCCTATATAAACAAGAAATTTGAAGTCTAAACAACCACAACCACATCCTAAAAATTCCCAAAAACTACAATCTGTGACGCATCAACAGTAGTATTTGTAAATGTCTAGTGGTTTTGGTCCTCTGCCATGGCACTCGCTGTGAGTGATACTGTACAGATGTAGACCTCCACTGTAAAAGTGCATTCCTGAAACCTCAATATTTTCTTATTTTTCCAAACTGAGCCACAAGTCTCAATGATTTTCAGCGGTAATCACCAACATGTTGTGTGAGAGCTTACATTTTATTGAATCCAGAACCTTTATTTAAGCCGACTGACCTTCACAGAGAAAATACTTCCAACAGATAAATAAATCTTTAGCATTATCTTCTTTGAACAAGCTGCTGAATGGAAAGGTTGAATCTGTCCAGCTCCGGTGTCTTTTTGGTGTGAGTTCTACTCTTTATTTTCCAGACAATCTTTTCAGCGCCGTGTACAACAAGCAGTGAAAGACAAGAAAGGGAAATCTATTTTGAGACTGAGCTGAGACTGGATTTGGTTTGTGTGAGGCATATTTCCGTCTGTTGATAGCGGCTGTGGCCCGGGCAGCATGAGCTGGGAATAGACAGATAAAGGGTTTAGTGCACCTCACGGAGAGTGGGATGGAGCTGGACCTCTATTCTCCCTGACCTCATACTGCTGGGGCGATGGGACAGAGCAGAGGTCAGAGACGAGGACAGCGTTCATGGACTCGCATTATAATGCGCATCAGCTGTGACACCTCCATCTGCGCGTCTCTCACTGAGGGAGCCCAAAAACTAGTGATAATGAACAATACGGCACCAAAATAAATGTGCTGCTGCACTCAGGGTGTAAAACATGATTGAGATTTGCTGCTGGAGTTCCTGTTCCTGTGGCATTGTACAAAGACTGTTCTACATGTGTGTATTCATACATTATGTTTGAGAAATGTGATGCACTTCCATCAATTTACCTTATTTGTCTGTCATCTGTTTTTCTATCCGTGTGTCTAACCAGGAAGTCAAATCTATGGTATAGCCAGCATGCATCAGGAAGGCGAATGGAAATTGATAGGGAGCTTTAGATGCACTTCATTGATTGCCTGCATTCAGCAGATTTCCCAGCTCAGGAAAGTGAAACCATCTAAGTGATTTCAGGAGTGTTAATGTATGACTCTCGGCAGACTAACAGACAGCAGCGGACAAGCTCCATAACTACATTAAGGTGAGTGAGTGATGCTAAATATGCCACTCATTTTAGCCATAGAAGAGCAGAAGCAAACAATGTGTATGAGTGTGTGAATAAGTGTGTATTGATGTTTATGTAAAATGATCACTTATTCTTTTATATATTTTAATATGTACACTCCATAACAAAAACTGTCAATTTAAATGTTTATACTTTGCTAACATCCTTCAAACCATGAGCTTTTCCTATTAGGCAGAAAGAAGTTTAAAGGATAACACTTTAGAATAATGGTTCGTTGTTTACAAGTAACTTACAGATCATACTACATTAACACTCACAGTGGGGGAAATAAGTATTGAACACGTCACCATTTTCTCTGAAGGTGAAGGTGGTTTTCAAGGTGACTTGAAATGTTTGAGGTTGGTAACTACCAAAGAAATCTATGCAAAGAAAAGTAAACTAAATACAAATTAAGTTATGTGTAATAAAATGAACTGACACAGGGGAAAAGCATTGAACACATGAAGAAAGGGAGGTGTAGAAAGGCAGTGAAAGCCCAGACAGCAGCTGAAATCTCTCAGTAGTTTTTCAGCAACCCTCTGCCCTTCCTCATAGTAAATTAATATTCGCTGCTACAGTCCAACATCTACATTACCAGAATGAAGAAGATGAATCCAGAGTGGACATTTCAGCAAGACAATGATCCAAAACACAGCCAAGGGAACTCTCAAACGCTTTCAGAGAAAGAAAATCAAGCTGTAGAATGGCCCAGCCAATCACCTGACTTGAATTCTACTAGAAAATACAAAATAAAGATCAGATTTGATAGACGAAACCCAAAAAATCATCAAGATTTTTGCACTCTGTTGAAGTCTGTGAAAAAAAATCACACCTGAGCAATTCATGTGACATTCCCCATGAGAGGCATCTATCACCAAAAAGCCTTTTTTATATAGTAATAAATACATTTCAGTAGTTCAGTTCTTTCTACTTGTGTCATTCCATTGTTATCACACATAACTACTTGTTATGTTTGTATTGTTTGGGTTTTTACAGTACCAAAATCTGGTTCAATCATGTGTCGTTGCTGAATTGGAGGCCTTTGACAATGACTGCTGCTTTCATAAAAAATATTGCAACAATATTCAGAAATATAGAGTCGGCCGGTATGCCTTTAGAAATGCAAACTAACAGTAACTGCAAACATAATATTTAGAGAAACTTAAGATGAATGCATTTAAGTGTTTTTAAGAAGATTTAAGTGTTTTAAGAAGACATTGTTTTTGTTAATAATGTACTCTAATCTAACAAAATGTTGTTCTTTGTCAGTATTTATACTGTGACAATGAAGAAGATACAAAAAGTCCTGATGTATCTGTCAAAAGGAGCAACCAAAACAGATGCATGCCAAAAGCGCGGCATGAACAGGAAAACGATTGTGGATATGTGTCGTTGTTGAATTGAAGGCCTGTGATATCACCGAGTACATATGGTCCGAGTGTTTTGGACCATACATAAGAAGCTGTCTGACTTTGCAGAACATTGCAGACAGTTGCGTATGCAGGAACCAGTGTCCACAGCCATAGAGGTAAAAAAGAGAAATGGAGGGCTAGTAGACAATTCACACACACAAAATATGTATTAATATGTTACAACAGTTCTGTCTGCTTCTCGAATGTGATTGGCTGATAGCCGTGGGATATTCTGCAACAACAGCACTCTAGAGCTTCTTCACACTTGTGGTGTATTACTCCGCTCACATAGAGAGACAAGCAGAAGAGTGAACAACTCACATATTGCAGCTGTTGGACAGTATAATATGCGTTTTAGGTGAGAATTTAGTTATTTAGATTGCAACTATGCAGTTTATTTAGAATGATAGCACCTATTTTAAAATATTTGAAATTTCGGACATTTTGTGCATCGGCGGCCATCAGTATGCAGAGCAAAGAAATTGACGTTGACTGCCACAAGATGGCGACAGAAACCGCATAATAATTCTTTAGGGGTGAAAACTCAGCGTTTTCTTTTCGTATTTCAAACTGCAGCTGATCAAATCATTAAAGAACAGGTAAGTGACATTCTAAGTCGACCTCTCTCTTTTGTATTTTGTAGTGCTGAATTTATACCATAGTAATCTGCTAGTGTTTGCTTTGCATTAGCTTTTTCAAGGTTAATTATTGTGATCAGGGATGGGCAGTATTTATGATACATGTATTTCAAATACATATTTCATATACAAAACAGTATTTTGTAATGTGTATTTGATAGGTTTGATGAAAATGGGTTAATATTTTGTATCAGAATACTTTACTGTCTTGTATTTTTGTAGTTTCAAAATACTGTAAAATACTTTGCAAGAAGTCTACAGTACTTGATGACATCTTAAAAATGAGGCCACTGATTGGTGCTTTCTCAGTTATTTGCTTAAGCGTGAGATCTAAACAGAAAAAGAGATTTATTTTAAAAAGGTGGTCGATGATTGTAGTATGGATGGAAATTATGCTTAAAAAAGTAACAGACAACTGGTGTGGGTATATTCAGGAGCAAGTCAACAACCATTGAAAATAGCTACTGAGCAATGCTAAGTCCTGAAATATACAATGGCTATATTGTCCTGAAGAACAAGATGAGGAGCTTCATCTTGAACATCATCAATCTCAGTCTCAGTGCTGCAGGCGGAAATTCAAAGAAACTTTAGACATATAAAACACCTAAATATGCTGTTTTTAAGAGGGTAATCTGAGACTCCTCCAGTTAAAGAAGTACAAATATAGTGTACCAATAATGGATGGATTGTAATTTGTAACTCAAACAGAAACACAAGTTACCTTTTGGTTACAAATCCAACTCACTAACCATTAGGCCACAACTTCCCTCTATAGATGAACAAAGTGGCAGATAAAAGTTGCTGCTATCAAAACATTGTTTACTTCCTTAAGTCTAAATTTAAGCCTTCCCTAAGCCTAAATTTAATGGAGAACGGATTGATCCAACAGGCTTGTTGATGAAAGGTTTGCGAAGAAATGTCATGCTCCATTTTAAAAGTATTTTTTAGTATTGTTTTACAATACAAAATACAGTATTTTATTTTGATACATTAATGGCTGCTGTATTTTGTAGTTTATTTTGATACACTTATAATTGATGTATTTGGTATTTTATTTTAAAATACATTTCAATGTATTTTTGCCCATCCCTGATTGTGATCTCCCGATTGCAACAGCGAACTACTGGAAAATCTCTGTAGACTGATGGCATTTCATGCTGTTCAGTCTTATAATCTTAAAATGTGAAAACTTGTCGTCACTTTAGACATTACGCTAGAGAATCATTCAAATAGCTCTAAAGTGAAGTTTGTGAATTAGCAGCTGTTTCTGCTATTCTGACGTCAGCTCCACATGTGAAATAATGGTGGAAGACATACAAAAGGGTTTTTGAGACTCTGTGTTTGATTTTCTTTTTTTATATACACATTTATGCCATCGAACTGTTGTATAAATGCAATATCACACTTGTAGCAGTGCACTATGGCTGTATATTGTCACTATACAGCCATATCGCACTGCTACGAGTGTGATAATGCTAATATATAGCATTTTTTTATTACAAAATTGCAAAATGTAGATTGGTTTCATCACTGTGCCAATTTTATTTTAAGAGTTTAATATTCATTCATTCATTTTCTTGTCGGCTTTGTCCCTTGCGGGGTCGCCACAGCGGAATGAACCGCCAACTTATCCAGCACGATTTTACGCAGCGGATGCCCTTCCAGCCGCAACCCATCTCTGGGAACTTCCACACACTCATTCACACTCATACACTATGGACAATTTAGCTTACCCAATTCACCTGTACTGCATGTCTTTGGACTGTGGGGGAAACCGGAGCACCCGGAGGAAACCCACGCGAACCCAGGGAGAACATGCAAACTCCACACAGAAACGCCAACTGACCCAGCCCAGCCGAGGTTCGAACCTGCGACCCAGCGACGTTCTTGCTGTGAGGCAACAGCACTACCTACTGCGCCACTGGGTTGCCCGAGTTTAATATTAGTTAAATGTAAATATTTTGTTTAATTCAGACATATTTCACACAGCACTTTATTCTTAGGTTTTTGTATTGTGTGCAGTGTTTTATTCTATTTAAATGGTTCAGTGTTTATAATTTAAAAAGAACGTTATGCCTAATCACTGTAGTTCTTTTATGTTGTATATGCAGTTCTTGCTGGGTAACATGTTTGTTATTCATACAATCACTTTGCAAATAACTTTCATTGAAGAGAAAAAAAAGTTGTTTAAAAAAATGCTGCTAAATCAAACATTAATTTGACTTAAAACTCAAGATTAGCTACATAAACTCAGCATATGGCATATTTCAGAGCAAATCAATTACGTGACAACAACAAAACATGGCAAGGCCTGAGATGTTGGCCTAACCAAGGGTACATCGGAAATCACCTCTACTTTTACAGCGTTTTGTGCATTAAACTGTGACTTTCACACCTGCTCAGCTCTTTCAGACCCATAGCTCTTTTCTGACACACTCAGTTGAGTTCATGAATGTCTCTGCAATGAGCTGATGATTTAAATCTTGTGGGTTAAATAGAAAAGTGAACTACAAAATGTGCAGTGCTGTGATTCCCCATTGCAGGACCAGCATTAAAAATGCACTGCTTTAGGCAATTCTTATTTAAGGAGTGTATTATATGCCAACAGAGGTCACTACAGCACAGGTCTGCAGCTCAGCGTTTCATCATGAAACTGAATGACACCTTCTGAAAAAGTTCTCAGGCACTTGTATGGTTTTCTTTCTTTCTAAGATGTGTGCTCATATGTTGCATTGTCATATTACAAAGGTAAGAGTAATATGTACAGTAGGCCTATCTGAAAATAATTTGAGCACACAACATTCAAAAACATACATCACTAATACTTTGGTTTGATTAAAACCTGACGCAATCGCTCTGTTAGTGTGTTTATTTCAAAAAGTGTGAATGGCGAGCAACAAACAAGCAGATCAAGACACACAAAATAAGTCTCTGCCCGTATCCCAATGAAGCCTGGTGTAGTTTGACTGAAAAATGAACATGAACCAAACGAATCTCACAAGATGTGAGTCATGATGACCCAAAAAAAAGACTGGGTCATCTGTTTTTTCTTATTATAGTCACTGTGTTGCCCATTCAGTCAATAAAGGTATCAGAAAAAAGTCTCTATAGAGCAGTATGCAACACTGAAAAAAATGATGTCTGCAAAATTGTTGCAAACAATTTATGAGTTGAATTTAATCAAACAAATTAAGTTTAGTAATGTTCAACTTAATTTGTTTGTTTAAATTCAGCCTAAATAATTTGTTTACAACCACGACTTAACTTTAAAAAATAGGGAATCCAAGGAATCATCTTTGAATACTTTTTTAAGTGAATGAAGTGATCTTGACTGAAGATCACTTGATGACGATCACCTAATAACGAAAGCAACTCCTGATGCTGCTTTGATACATAATTGTTTTAGAACTGTTAAAGTGCACCTATTGTGTTTTTTTTAAAACAGAGCTGTAAGACGTATAAAGGATTGACACCTAGTAGTTGACTAGATAGTGCAGTCCACATTCAAAACACTTGAGAGGGTTTTTTTCAACCGGCCCCTCCTCCATCTCTAAGCAAACACAGGTTACCAGATTGACGACACCAACAGGAGTGAGTGTGCCTGACTATCAAGCCTACACTGTGTCCTAACTACATTCGACGACATGCAATTAAAGTTAAATTTTCCATTGTAAAATTAGTTTTTGTCCTAACCATCAGTGACAGCACTACCTGAAATTTCTATTGTAGAAACCTTTTTTTTCTGCAACATCACGACTGAACAAGAGCAAACTACTATGACAATAATTCAGGCAACCGCCTCAGGTACTGATTATGTGCTTTATTCAGTGTTAAATGCCCCAAACGCGAGTTTGATTACAATTTCACATGACATTTATCTCTGTACTGAAAGCAGCAGCAGTTTGCCTAAGATCTTGAAAATAAAATAACTAGCAAAGTTTAAAAATGAAGTTACACTTGAGACTTAGTGCAAGCCAAATTTATATCAGTTTCTCAGCATGTACTTTTAATAATGTTAAAGTTTTAATGTGCATTAATTAGACTAAGAATAATTAGATAATTGGGTAATAAGGTAAAAAAAATGCATATTATAATACTACATGACTACAAGACAGTCTATTACGAAAGTGTTTTCGACTTGCTTGCTTGTCAACCTGTTGTTGGGGACTCTCAGCTCACTCACTTGCCTTCAACGTATTCTCTGCTTTATCAGGGGTGGCCTCAGTGCAATGATCCACCAATTATACTCTGGCATATGTTTTAAAAGCAGATGCCCTTCCAGCTGCAACCCAGCACTAAGAGTAATCCTTTTGGGAAATAAAAATGGCAGTGTGAACAACAGTAAATGAAACTGGACTAAATATTTTTTGGTCTGGATTAAGTGAATCAGCAGTCAGGTGTGAACACCCCTAAAGCTATAGTTTTTTAAATTGTCATATTTTTTTCTATAAAAATGTTTTTTAGCTTATAACCTCATATTATTACTGGGGGTGGGGGTATGAACTTGTGTCTTTAATGGAGTATTTTTTTTTTATTTGGGAAATTTTATTTTATTTTACATTCCAAATAATGTAGTTTGTGCTCCTCTACATTTCATAAATGATGCCATTGCTCATTTTGACCTAAATAAATCATCACCTGCACAGAAACTGATTCAAATGATCATCTCAGAATAATCTCCAGTTAACAATTCACTTATTCAGATGATCCAGACAAGAATGTGTTGACAAGACAAAAGCATTATTGAACAATTTTGGTTGCAAGTTCAATTGTAAACTGTTGGGGGGGGGGGGTGATGTTTAATGTTAAATGATGTTTAACAGAACAAGGAAATTTTCACAGTATGTCTGATAATATTTTTTCTTCTAGACAAGGTCTTAATTGTTTTATTTCGGCTAGAATAAAAGCAGTTTTTAATTAAAAAAAAAATTTTTTAGGTCAAAATTATTAGCCTCTTTAAGCAATTTTTTTTTCCGATAGTCAACAGAACAAACCATCGTTATGCAATAACTTGCCTAATTACCCTAACCTGCCTAGTTAACCCAATTATAAGCCTTTAAATGTCATTTTAAGCTGTATAGAAGTGTCTTGAAAAATGTCTAGTAAAATATTTTGTACTGTCATCATGGCAAAGATAAATAAAATCAGTGATTAGAAATGAGTTATTAAAACTATTATGTTTAGAAATGTGTTGAAAAAAAATCTTCTCTCTGTTAAACAGAAATTGGGGGAAAAATAAACAGGGGGGCTAATAATTCAGGGGGGCTAATAATTCTGACTTCAACTGTACATTATAACTACATTGACGATTGACGAAGCTGCGCCAGAGATGCCTTGAGATGCATGTTTTACATGACATCAAAATTATTATTTAAATGAAAACATTTGTTTACAGTGGATGCAAGAAATGCACTGTTTAAAATATTATTTACAGGATAGGCAACAGTTATTTTATTTAAAAGAGATGCTGCTTATTTTCAACTTTTAATATGAAAAACATTGAAAATAATTTATTTTGTCTCCAAAAGTGCAAGTTATTTGTTTTTATTTTTTATGGGGAAAAATTTAATGTTGGTTTTAGGCAATGTTTTAATTTCAGTTGTTCAACATTGATGTTCAATAAATAATCATAGATAGTAGATAGTGTGTGTTTCCTTTAATTATTTTAAAATTAAGCAATGCATCCTTCATTCAAAAATCTCTCACTTGTAATATGTGAGCATATTTACTGTACAAAACCTGTCAGTGAACTACGGTATGAGGGCAAAAAAATGAAATAATTGTGCATTAATCAAATCAAATCAAAGTTTTAATCGAGTTAAAATGTTTAATTATCAAGATTTTTATTTTAGGCCAAATCTCCCAGCCGTAATAAGTATATACTACATGATATGTTTTGTCATTTTTACTTGTTTGCACACTTAAATTATCAATAATTATCAGTTATTTTAAAAAAACCTGGTCCATTAGTTAAAACGTATCTCTAATATTTACTGGCTATTTGACAAGCAAATAATTTTAAAATGACAACAGATTGTTCTGTAACCTAATCTATGTTTGACCCACTAACTACGTTTTTTTTTTTTTTAAATAATTATATTTTGTAGTTTCAAAATAAACACACACACACATACCCACATTTATATAAATAAATATAGATGATATACCAATAATTAAATAAACGGAATGCTTTATTATTTAACTGATAGTCAATCTGTACTGAATTTGCATACTTCGTCCACCACTTGCTTTTACTCCACAGAGCTATATCATGATGAATATGAACAACATGCTGCCTGTTGTTGACACTCAACTGCATGATAACACAGCAGCACAAGGTCATGACGACCAAAAGGAAGAATTAGTAAAACACGTCTAAAGATAGTGACAGAATCATTTGAGAGCTCAGCTAAAGTTACTGTATCCATGGCTACTCGGTGCTGAAAAGCAAAACATAAACGTTATTTTACTGTAACGGAAAGATACTAAGAATGCACCAGTGTTCGTTATTAAGCGGAAATAGTGAAAGTCTGTGCAAAGTCTTACAGCCTTATCATTACGTAACATTTTCATGAACCACTTCACGAGAGCCATGAGCATTTCGTCACACCGCGGACATATATTATTTAGAAGACATTAGTTCTGCAATGAATGAGCATTTTTCACCCGCTTGTTGTTGTTTCATATGCAGTAACGCTCTTCGTTTGACCCCACCAGCCCAAATTAGTCTGGTAATCTGTCTGTGTGCTGCAGCAAAGATCACCACCACGTGCTCTTTCCTGCTACTTCGTGTCCGGTTACCTTAGCGACGACAAAGCAAATCCGTGATTGGCTGCTCAGACGTGACGTGAAATACTTTTAGGGAATTCCGTCAGCTGTACTGGGGCACGTTTCAAAACGTCGCTCCGGGTTGAGCGCTGCGTTAAAACTCTCCGCTGCACTCCTTTTAAAGGCCTTTTTTAACGCGTTGAAACTTTTATACCGGATAAGTGTTCATGCTGTTTGAGTTACTTTACCAGGGGAAGATGTGTCATGTGCAGCAGGCGACCCAGAGAGCGGTGGCTTTCTGAATAAATCATTGATAACCATCCCGAAGCTGAAAGGAAAAAGGGTGAAAATCCCGACGTTTTCTGGTTGATATGTAAGTGACCTTCTTCACACTTCAAAAGTTTAACAAACTTTCAGAGATTCAGAGTTGATTTTACTCAACAACACTATAACTTGTAGAAAGTGAATGCTCATGTTCATCATTTAATAACAACATAATTGTTAAAAGTAAATGTAGCTTTAATAATTCATAAGTGTCCCATATGAGGGTCCCAGTGGGGGCAGGTCCAGAAATGGCAGAGAACAAACAGTTCTCACTGCCTGGAGTGAGAACAGCCAGACAGAGAGAGAAAACAAAGATGGGGAAAGTAGCAGGTGTAATGTAGACTACAGATCAACTACTGACATTATTATCATAAACAAGTTTCTAAGTAAAGTTTATCAAGATTAAAGGGACAGTTCTCCCGGAAAAGAAAATTGTGCTTTCATTCACTCATCCTTTACTTGTTTACTTGTTCCACTAGTTTCAAACCTGTTTGAGTTTCATTCTCTCTTTAAACACAATAACTTAGTTCACCCAAAAAAATGTCATAATTTACTCACCCTTAATTAGTTTCAATCTAATTTTGGTTTCTTTCTAATGTTCTTTCTAACACAAATTAATATATTTTGAAAACTCTGTAAAAAATATCTCATTTTGTGTTAAACAAAGTAAAAAAAAAAGGAAAAATATATTTGGATTCGCTTCAAAGTGAATCAATGGTGAGTAAATATCTAAATGTACTCACCCTTGATTAGTTTCAATCTAATCCAGGTTTCTTTCTACTGTTAAACACAATTGAATATATTTCAAAAACTCTGTACATCTTTTCTTACTTTGGATGTCAGTATTTCCAACATTTAAAATATCTCATTTTGTGTTCAACAAAGTAAAAAAAGTAAAAAATATATTTGCATTTGCTTGAGGGTAAATAAATGTTGAGTAAATTTCTATATTTTTGGTGAACTATCCCATTAATGTCAGTTTGTTCCTGTCACACAACAATCATGTAGATTTTGAAGACATGGAATATAGTGTGCAGGGCTGCACGATATCGGAAAAACCTCAAAGTTTTTTTGTTTTTTTCTGTGATGTTATATATTAATACAATTTCCCCAGATGGCTTGAATAGCTGTATTATAGCAATATATTGATTGGGATGATTCTGTAGTGAAGTAAACTATGCATAAAATAGAATAAACAAATTGCAATCATAGATAAATACATTAGAGCAAAGATAAAAGTGAAATAAACAGTGCTTTAAGAATTTCTGTGGAGTCTAACAGTATTTGGGTACAGACAAAATAAAGTGTAAAATCGGTAACACTTTATTTTGATGGTCCATTTGAGTATTAGTAGACTGTCTGCTTAATATCTGTTGCTACTGCACCTTCAACAGACATTTAACTGACTATAAGAAACTTTGCAAATACATGTTAACTTACACTAAACCTGACCCTAACCCTGACCCTAACCCCAACCTAACAGTCTTATGATCTAATGAAAATAAGTTAACATTTAGATGCAATGTAACTTAAATTCAACAAACGGACCATCAAAATAAAGTGATACCATAAAATCTAAAATAGTCTTTACTTTACAAATAATTAAACACAATTAGTCTTTGTTAAACCTCCAAACGTTATAATTAAATAATGTCTTGTGCCTGAATACTTTAAATGCTCTTGAAATAATAATAGTCAGCTTTAAAAACACATGCAAATGGTAAACTTTCACTCTATTATGGTTAAACTTGGCAGTGACTCCACAATTTGCATGTGTTCTGAACTGTGGCTCCTGGTCAACTATAATCCAGATTATTGCCTATTCTGTGATGTGACAATTGCGGATGCGCACATCACAATAACGATGGAAAAACTATATATTTTGCAGACCCAGACTTTAATACTTTAAAAGCAGTTATCATTTGTTAGCCTGCAACTGCACTGAGTATCAAGATCATTTCAGGTTGCAGCAACATATTAAATGACGACAAAACTCATTCCCTTATCCCTTTTTTCTCCAAATGTCAAAATGTCCCTGTTATCATTGTATACATCCATAATGTTCCGTTCCATTATCTAACACGGATTCTTTCTTGTATGCAGTGTAAATAATGAAACTATGTGGCTATCTTTTATTATCTGCCAGCCACTATAGTGACGTACACAAAGCAGATACAGAGAGTCACAGTGCTGCTGGATTTACCTTATCGTGTCTTATGCCACAGATGGATCAGTGACAGGGTCAACACACACGGCAAGCTCGAATATCCTCCGTCTCAGTATCCACAAGTCCTTGAGGCCTCCCACAGGCGTCTTTAAATAGATAAGCACTTTAAATTTGTAGCCAAGGCTGAAACGTGGAGGAAGGTACGAGTCACCAAAGTTAGACACACTGATATTAGTCAGCACGTTGTGAGCATGGTTAGGAGCTTATCCCAAGAGTCTGGAAGTACTTTGAAGTGTTTTCTGCTTCTGTTTTGTTTTTAGAGTTAGGTATGTTCCCAGATGCATTGGAGGCTGTAGGACAGGTGGAGGGTTTGACCCTGTCCCCACAACTGACCCCTTCAGACCCTGAAGATGAAGTGGAATTGGCCACTGAAACAAAAAGACGAGGCAGATATCGCCAAAGTTTACAGATATTAAAGCCCTTCAGGATCACACACAAGTAAGTTCTTCTTTTTATAGTTGTTATATCTGTAATTTTGTGGGTAACAAAACAAATAAGACCCTGGAATAGGGTTGTATGATATTGGAAAAATCTGACATTGTGATATTTTATTTTGCTACGATATATATTGCGATAAGAATATAATTTCACCAGATGATTTGAATAGCTGTATTTGGTAGGATTTCATTAATTTACATCAAGTCTGGGATGATCAAGTCCATGTGTGTTAAAATAACAAAATTACTAGCATATATAAATACGACCGAGCAAAAATAAAAATGAAATAAACACTGCTTTATGGTTTTCAGGAGAGTATAACAGTATTTAAGTACAGAGATTTAACAGTCAAACATAAAATAACATGGCCATCATTGTATAAATAATTTGTAAAAAATAATATTTAACAATATCTTTATCATTTATTCTTCAATAAATAATCTAATCCTGCGATGTGACTAATGGGAATACTCACATTGCGAAATCAATGATCAACCGATTATTCAGTTCCACCCTGGAACACAAAGTCTTATATTGCAAATAAAAGTAAATTTTTTATTGCAAGGGTCAAAATAATAGATTTTTTTTAATGAAAAAAAAAATCATTAGAATATTAATTAAAGATCATGTTCCATGAAGATGTTTTGTAAATGTCAATGTATTAAAATGTATTTTTTGTATAGTAATAGCATCGATTCGAACATAACATTTTGGACATATTTTGGACGATTTATTTAATTTTTTCAATATTTTGATTTCAGATTCCAGATTTTCAAATAGGTGTATCTTATGCCAAATGTTGTCTTTTTTTAACAAATCATACATCAATAAAAAGCATATGTATTCCGCTTTCATCTCATGTATAAAACTCAGTTTCTTAAAATGGACACTTTTGACTGGTTTTATGGTGCAGTGTCATAAATCAGTGTTTAGAAATGTGTTTGTTGAAGGGTATGTGTGTATTTTAGGGATTGTGACTTTATTTTAGTTTTCAACTTCACTCCTTCATTAATGGCTCTGCAGTGTGACAAATTAATTTCTTTCGTGTCTAAATATTCCATGCAGTCCCTTAATTAATTTGAGCTCATAAACTCTGCATGTATAATAATTACAGAGGAATTAGCGAATGCTGTTTAAAATAGTTCTTGCTGAAGTACAGCATGCCACACTGCAGGACAAGGTATTAATTTACTTTGACACGTTGTTTTCAACAGCTAGACTCCCTTACGCTGGATCCACAACAAAGGCATGAAGCTTATTTTATGATTATTAATGCTTGAAATGTGAAAACACCACTCTGCTTGACTTCATATATGAATGTTGAAGTGGTTCCACCTTTACAAAAAAATGATTAGATCAAAGTCGAGGACTTAAATAATAGAAATGTCTTTTTAAAAATAAAAATAATACATGTTCTATCATCATTCAGTGTATATCAGATTTATTTATGTAAAAACTGACCTGCACTGTAACATAGTGATTCACTGTAGTAAATGTATTATGTTTGCAACGATTAAATGTTATCTTACCATAACAGAAAAATGACAGGTTTTTGTACAGCTCATTACACGACCAACCCAGACAATATATCACTTTAAACTATTAAAAATGTCAATAAAAGTCACTTTGATAAACTGCAGGGTTAAACTTTCAACATAAAAGTTGTTGGAGCAGAGATCAAGGTCTCATTATGCAATTCCAAAGTGTAAATAAACAGAAAATACATGTGAAACTACAAACTGTTCAATTTTACAGTGTATAGTTTAATTTTATAGTTTTCCGCTGACTTCAATGTGAAAAACTGAAAGTGCTAATAATATCAGGCTGAAATATTTTTGCATGAGGTGTGAAACAGGCTTGTTTGCCATGTTGCCATTTGGACTCAAGTGAAAGTCAATGAGGCCTTGATAAGTGCGCTCTTATCCTCTTCTCACAGACGGCTCAATTTTTAACATGCTGACTGATAAAGAGCCACTGAACTTTTCACTGCTCTGTAAGAGTTCTGAGAGGGACGTGCAAACTGCTGTTCAAACACAAGAGTGTGATTCATCTTCTATTTGGCCGCAGCGAGTAAAGATTTTCTCAGTCTTCCTCTCGCGTTCAAGGTCGCACTGTTCTCAGACATAGCACATAACGCCTAGATGACTGATATGAGCCAAACTGTTCCTTTCTCACCCCCAGACACCAACACCCTGTGGACAATGCAGGGTTTTTCTCCTTCATGACCCTGCAATGGCTGTCCCCTCTGGCATGGAGGGCTCACAAAGATTCTTGTCTGAAAATGGAAGATGTGTGGGGTTTGTCTTGCCACGAGGCCTCAGAAACAAACTGCCAAAGGTGAGCTTCTGGCGGAAACTGTCTAATTCATTTTTGAGCTTAATTTACTGTTAAGTTGAGTTTATTTAAATGCAAGTGCCCTGGAGCTACAACCAAGTTAGGTGTCTCTCATTCTGGCCAATGCGAAAATATGAACAAACAGAACTATTAGGAAACACCTCATTTTGAAATTGTATCAGTGGCTGATATGACTTTGATTTTGTACATTTAATTCATATCACCACACCAGAAGTCTGTCAATATATTTAAGATACGGTTGAAATGGTTATTTCCTGGAAGAAAGCTTATTAAACACTGAACATAAAAACAAAAGAAATGCATGAAGCTATGCAGCTCTTTAAATGCTGGAAGTCAAGGTTTTCAGTAATTTACTTTTGGGTTGTGTTTGTCTGAATGCAAGTGCATTGGAGCCACATCCAAGTTAGGTTTCTCTCATTCTGGGGTGCTTTTCCAGGGTATCCACAGGGTCTTAAAAAGTCTTAAAATGTCTTAAATTTCAAAAACAAAATTTTATGCCTTAAAGTCTTAAATTCACTGAAAATTTGACTTGTATGTCTTAAATCATTTTAAACGGGTCCTTTTTTTTTTCAATGTCCATGTAAAGCTACCCAGCCATGCCAACTCCTGTATACAGCATACTGTACAGTCACCAAAAATACATCTCAGTACATCCTTTAACAAAACTCTATTTACAACTCTATTTAACAACATGGTTCCTCACAATAACATTTGTAAGTTCTCCATGTATTTAATATAGTTTATATATCTTATAGTTTTTAAAGTCAAAGAAAAGTATGTATGATTTGCTTGTTTTGATGAATTATTTAATTATTATTTAAGTAATTAATTTTTTTTAATGTAGCAAGTAAAAATCCTTATGGTTTAGCCCTATATAAGTCTGAAATTTTATTCCTAATGGTCTTGAAAAAGGTCTTAAAATGTCTTAAATCTGAGTTGGTGAAACCTGCAGAAACCCTGTTTTTCCAAAACCATTGTTAGCCAATTAACTTTGCATGCTCCACATTTTATGTAATTTGCTCTCAAAGTAATTTTTTATTGAAGTGTAGACCTTTCTTAGTGAACATTTTTGTCATTTTGAATGCAGCCATGGCTCATGAAAGCTCAATGAAAACTTTACATTACAAGTGAAAATCTGTTACTTTTCTGAAGGTTGGGAAAAAACATAGAGATTATAGTAGATGCATATACACATGGTTTTAAAGAGACCTATCTTTATTGTGATATGCAACATTTCTGAATTTCATAACCAAATACATTTATTATATATTATATATTTATATATATATATATATATATATATATATATATATATATATATATATATATATATATATATATATATATATATATATATATATATATAAACAAACAGTCATAGAAAGCTTTACTATATAAAAATCATCTGTTGCAGACTTTATCTAAACAAGTTGTTATTCCACCCCCTTAAGGAGCTTCATTACGGTAATGTTTTAAGTAACGCGGTTCAGACTATTGATCTCCAACAGAGTTCAGGAAACACTTGTCACTTCATAGCTTATTTCCCAGACAATGCATTGCACTATGTTAGTTCAGCCTGCGACTTATGTCATTGTTTGGAAATGCACCCCTGGTCAATGCTGAGATATGAACAAACAGAACTATTAGAAAACACCTCATGAGCCAAGGTTTCTCACAGTAGATAACAAGGGGTTGTTGTGGGAATCCCTCGAGTCTCGGTTGGGGAATGATGGATGTTCACCTCCCACGCTCACACAGCACGGAGAGTTATGACAGGTGGGTGTTATTTATAGCAAGGATTAGACATCAGAGAGAGAGAGAGTTAGTCTGCACCTTTCCTGCAGGACGCTTATGTCATTAGCATGTCAGATCGCCACACCATGTCCCTTTCGACCTAAGCTAGCTCTTTGACTGGAGAGTCACACTGGCTTAGAGGGTTTCTCGAGGACATAGAAAGACACCTGTAATCTGTAATTGCCCTTTCTCATCACAGAACTGACTTTAGCCCACATCTGCTGAATGAATCGGTGGATCAGACTTCATTAGCACAGGCTGTGCTTTGTTTGTTGCGATCAATGAGTGTACGTTAAATACAGGCTTGTGTGCTTGCCATCCAAATGGCTTGACAGCTATGCCTCAGCGCTTCTGTAACATACGGTGTCAGTTTTCACTGTTTGACCTCGGGGTCTGTTTCTCCCATTACTGGATTCATGTGAGAGATAGCTGGGAAAGGTTTAAGGCATGTGCACATGTTTGTGTGTGAGGTGTGCAGTAGAGTGTATATTTTTCCTGCATCTGGAACACTTATGTAAAGCATTATCTTCAGACAGGGGGGATCAGGGTCTTGCAAGACTATTGAAATTTATGAAAAAGATACAATTCACGACGTGTTGTTCCCTTCTGAGAGATATACTGTGTAAATGTATATTTTTATATTGGCTTTCAAAAGGCAGCTGTAGAGAACTTTAGCTCGAGAACTGAAAGCTATTGGTATCTTCTTTAGTTTGGCATTTTGGCAAGGGAAATTCAATGGTTCAATGTTTTGAGATTTTCCAATATTTCTGTAAATTGAGCACCTTTGTTGATTTTTATTGATTATCATCATTTATTTTTGTCCTTCAGGTAAACTGGTTAGCACTTGAGTTTGAGTTAAATATTATCAATAGCCAGTAAAATGCAGTTCCACTTTGCATTATATTATATTTTACCCCTTTCTCAAGATTTAATTGAAGTCTTTTGTGTCTCCAGAATGTGTCTGTAAAGTTTCAGCTCAAAACACCCATCAGAATATTTATTATGCCTTTTTAAATCTTGGAAATTTGAGCTATTAGGACAATGTAGCTGTTTGTGTTGCCTGTGCCTTTAATGCAAATGAGCTGGTTTTCCCTGCCCACCATTCCCACGTGCGTGTCAGTGCGTGTAGCCTTCACATAGATAAACAGCACAGTGACAGACAAGAAGGAAGCAGATCTCCCTTACTACAGTAAGAACTTTCCCAACTGTTATTTTATATATCTGTTGTGGAGTTAATTCAAGCCTTTCTGCAATGATGAGTCACACAATGTCGTTATAAAGTTTGCGCACACACACACACACTTTGCACTGTTTTTGCATGGGAAATGTGACAGGATGATGTGAGTTTGATACGCACATTAATATCCACTGCTGTATGGACATTCATTATGTTAATGTACAAAATAAACCTGATTAAAGTCCACAAACCAGGATTGAAGCGTCTTCTTTTTTAATTGTACTGACATGCGGCTGTGGTCATGAATTACGTAGCGATATCACTGTATTTATTACAAACATGCACTGTTTTAAAAACGTTTTAAACTTGTAAAACTCATTCTTGAGGTGCAGATGATCACAGAAAACTGAGGTATTTTAATCCCAGTTGCTTTGCGCTCATCCGGTCATGCAGATATGATTATACGCGCTACTACAGAGACATGTAAATACGCATCTGTCAATCAATTCAATAGGTGGGGAAACCACACTCCTACGTCACGTTGCAGTGCGCCTCAAAATGGTAGCGATTTGGATCCTATTTTAACATCAGGGATTTTAAAAAAAAGAGACTTTTGTGTTTCTATCACCCTAATATGACTAGACACACTATACCTACACACAGTTCTGTCCAAGCTTGCAAAAGTTGATTTTCATCATAGGCCCTTTAAGTGGTCTTGACTACTGCGTACGTACATCAGCATATAAATACAATGTTCTTACTGTACATAATGTATTTCAGAACACTACTGATGCTCTTGGGGTGGGAAACAGGTAGTGTTAGGTACAGATTTAATGGTATGAAAAGGTTTAAGGGTGGTTTAAAATGTAATGGATTGTCAACAGTGTAGCTACAGTTGTAATTACATGCAGGTATTTGATCAAGCATAAGTACAATGTAAAAAAATGTATTTACACAATAAGTACTTTGTAACAAATGATTAATTTCACTTTAAGTACATATTAGTTAAGGCCACGTAAAATAAATGGGACCAAATATTCAATGAAAACGTGCATTTATATAATTTAGATTAGAGATAAGGGATAATATCCTGTCAATTTGCCATAATCCTCAAAAATAGGGTATTCGGGACCTGACAAGAAGCAGAGGATCTTCTATAATTCTGAAGGGGTCTATAAATGACACAAAATAGATTTAAGATGCATTTTGTTTTATGTGAGAAACACAAGAGATACCTACAGTAGCATACTGTATGTGTGAAAAAAAAAAACCTGATTGCAGGGACTCGAATCAGTTGTGCAGTTCAGCATTGTTATTCAAAAATATTTGAGCTCAGAATGCTGCTTTTTACCAATCAGAATCAGAGTGCTGTCATTTAGGAATTTCCTCTGTGTCTGATGTAACTTTTAATGTTTTAATTTGGATTTTTAATTTTGATTTCATCTAACAACTTAATTTTTTTAATTTGCATCAAAACAGAAATAGCAGCCAATCTCTTCCTTCATATTGTAACTTACAACCGAATGTTTGAGATGCAGCCAACAACTACTACCTTTAAAAGTTGAAGGCAGATGGATGTTAACTTTGCTGACTGATTGGAGATTTCCAGTAAGTCACCACAAAGAAACCTGTCACTTCTCTCGAAGGTCTTTTAGAAGAAAGATATGCAGTGCATGAATTTGAATTCACTTTTCACAATAAGATCAGCATATTGTGTTGAGGCTGTGTTGTAATTTCAGTCATTTCAAGATGACAACACATGGCCTTAGAGCTGACATCTTTAGACTACGATCACTGTAAACTCCAGCTGTCAGGTGTTATAATGGCCATGTGATACAAGTTGTATCTTTTATTCCTGGTTTACACAACACAGCACAGCACAGCATGTGAATTTACGACATGACATAATTACAACATGGCATGTATGCACAGTAAATAATAAACTGACATGCATTTAGAAAACCAAACAGATCTTCTTTTTTTTCACAATGACCCAATTTAAACCCTGTGTGAACTGGAAGTTGCTGCAGATCTTTATTTTTAGTATGAATGATGTATTTCCAACAGAAACTGAATATTGAGTAGGGGCAAAGTTTTTATTTTTGCACCTCTCCTTTAATCTTTCACTCGCAGCAACGTGGTGGTTGGAGGGGCGTGACTAAGGCAAACTGACATGATCAGAGAAGGGGTGCCCTGTCCAGAGCAGAAGCTAAATTTTGGATTAAATATTACAAAACAAATAGTTCACATTAAGACAAACAAGTGTTTTGATGTAAATGGGAAGTATTTCAATGTATTTATTAGAACTAAACAGAATAGTTTTTAATCATTAAAATTATTAAAAAGGTTTCAATAAAACATACCTATTTCTTCATGTTACAAATAATATCACTCGTTTGTATATATTATTGTACATATTATTTAACACACAATGTCTCATGCTGTACGATGCAGACTGGAGTGGCTGTGGCATGAGGAGCTGAAGCGACGGGGGAAGGATGGGGCGTCTTTGTCTCGGGTGTTCTGGAGGTTTTGTCAGACTCGTATGCTGGTGGCCATCTTCTCCTTGCTCATCACCATGGTGGCTGGATTCGTCGGACCTGTGAGTTTTAGTTGTCTTCATTTTCCTTCTGATGTAATTGACCTGAGAGCGCTTATACACAGTATTAAGATTGGCTTACGGTAAACAAAATGTCCCTCTTTGTATTTTTGATGTTTGGTAATATGAAATGGTACACATAGGGATGCTCAGACAAGCAATAGTTACTTCCTCTGTTGTTCAATTGTGTTAAGAGTAGAATTTGATGGTAGAAATGAGTAGAGCTGGAAATAGGTAAAGACAATTACACTACTATCAATTCAATACACAGATTGAATATAAACATGCTATTTTTTCACAACTGCTTACTTCAACTGTTTTGCTTCCACTCAAAAATGAGCATTATAATTGATTTAGCTTGCTGAGAGCGCTTATACACAGTTTTTATTTTGGCTTAGGGTAAACAAAATGACCCTCTATGCATTTTTGAAGTTTGGTAATATGAAGTGGTACAGATACGGATGCTCAGACAAGCAATAGTTACTTTCTCTGTTGTTCAATTGTGTTATAAGTAGAATTTGATGGTATAGTAGAGCTGGTTATATTTGTCTTACCCCTCTCTTATATGACTGGACAGCTGGGTGGGTGTCCACCAAAGTAAACCAAAGTTAATCATTATTTCAATTCTTAATGACCAGAAAACTAAAAAAAAATAAACTAGCTTCAAAAATAAAGCTTTGGTGGACAGATGGCCTAATGGTTAGTCTTTTAGGGAAAAAAAATCTCCAGTAAATGCTAAACAACATTAGTCTACAATTTTTTTTTGCATGACTAATTATGATCACAGGTTTCCAAGATTCAAGATGAAAACACTTTCTATGTAGTCATGAGCTATTATAAACCAAGTCTTTGGACCCTATCATACACCCGGCGCAATGCTGCGCAAGGCGCGACGCAAATGTTATTTGCTAGTTTTAGCTTAATGCAAGTGTCATTTTGACGTTTTGCACTACGCTGTTTAAATAGCAAATGCATTTGCGCTCTTATGTGTGCCCATAGGCGTTCTGGTCTAAAAAGGAGGTGTGTTAAGGCGCATTGCTGGCTTGTTGCTATTTTGAGGAACTAGACTGTGCAATAGACCACCTAAGAGCAGGTCTAAAGTCCAGTGCAGAGCGCGTTAGTTGTGCGCCTCCCTTACACATTGCTTAATTCACACAGGATGTACAGCAATACGCAAATATCTTTACAAATGAAAAAGAATTAAAGGATGAAAATATTACAATAATTATTACTTTATACATAAACATAAAAACCACTACTTCCATGCCTTCTTCACCTTGGGGTGCTTTTTTTAGTTATTCATGACAACTTGCTTTTGTATAATGTTATTATTAGCAGTATTATTTATTATATGCATATTTATATTTGTTTTATTAAAAACAAGCTTAGATTTGTCCACCTGTCAGGTTTTAGACCATATGGGGCATAGCATGTGTGTTTGGATATATTGTTTGAGCACACTTCGTTATTATTGTTCATTTATTCGTTTGCTGAAAATTAGAACTGAATTTAGAAATAGTTTTGAAACAAATCTTTGTGCTTGACAAACAAAATTAATTATGTATGGGCTAATGGATGTCTGTGCGTACAACACAAAGTCCACCATGTAAATAGCAAATGTGCCATGACACGACAAAACTGACTCTTAAAGGGAATGGGAGACGATACTCTGATTGGTTTATTCTCAAAACACACCCATCACCCATTAGGAGAATAAGCTTAACCCTGTTAGACCATGCGCCGCGCCGCAGAGCGTATTTTTCCGTCCTTAAAAAGGTGGATTCGGATACGCCCTTAATGCTTTTGCGCCCTGCGCTTCAGACTTTGCACCTAGATCGTTAAAATAGAGCCCTTTTTCTCTATGAAATGTATTGTTATTAAACTGTAGAGACATTATTTAGTCAAGAGCTGTGTTTTTTTTGTTAGTTTGTTTTGTTTTAGTTTGATTCACACTAACTGCATAGATAATATACACAACACACACACATACTGTATAAATAAATAAATACAAACCTTTATTTTGTAAGTGATTAGTCACAACTAATCGTTAAACAGCACTAATCTTAATCAGCACTAAATCACTAATCAGCACTAAACTTCACAGACACATTGTGGGGACACGTGAGACTTATCGCATCTTGCAAAAAGTGGCACAATTTGTTCATTTAAATGAAGAAAAAAAATCTTCATAACATTTATTTCCATTACTGCCATTGCTGTGACCGCATTGGGATAATAAAGTATTCATTGGATACACAGCTTTGGATCACACTGACACTGAAATTAGGTCATCTGGGTACTTTTTGCCTACTGTTTTATTTTGATAAATTGGCAAGATGTTCATATATGGGTGAACATATGTCTTTAACAGTGCATAATAATGACTGTAGTGCATCAGTGGAAGAGCGTCAGTGATTGTTCATCAATTTTAAGAAAGAACGCATACCTCCTTCACACATTTACATCAACACTGTTATGAGCAAGAGATTACATTTGTAGCTCATGCTGACTCGAAATTAAATTTGTCATGGAAAAACAGAGGTTGTTTTATACTTTAAGCCAGTATTAATCAACATGATTGTGACGTGTTTGTGGATTTTCCATGGTCCAGGGGGCATGTTATTCATTTTATTTAAGTTATCGCTTGCTGCTTTATTTCTGATGCCAAATGAGCTTATAGCTTTATTTAAGAAAGAGTGATTTAGAGTTAGGATTTTTTTTAAATATGCAAAAAAATACATTTCTGATCTTATTAGTTTCACTGTGAGGGGATTTATTTTGGTGTAATGAGGAGTTTCTTACCGCGACGCTGTTGGGAGCACAGCTGTTAGTTTTATTTCCCCACACAAGGCTGCACATGCCCCTGACAGCATTCGCTTAATAGCATTATCAGGGATTACATGTTACAAAACAGCACACTTACTTCCTTGTGTTAATTTGTTTACTATAGCATGGGTCAGCCATTGTCTCTCTAGCACACACATTTGTGTGCTCTTTTCTTTTGAAGTCAAATATATCCTTATCACTCAAAAGGTTTGGCAATGGTAAGATTTTTGTATGTTTTTGAAAGTATAGTGCTCAGCATATATAAGTACACCCTTCACAAATTTCTCTTTTAAATTCATATTTTTAATAGGAAGCTATACAATATTATATTTGTGCATATACATTAGATTAGTCAGTACTGAAGCCAAATCTGGAGCTTATCTGACAAAATAACTTACGATAACGGTCCAAAAACTAGTACACCCAAATTTATCTGTTATAGAAAAATATTAAATACAAATTTAAAAAGAGAAGCAAAAAAAATTAAAAAATTTAGTTGAAATTTTGTAGTTTGTAATTTTCTTTTCAATATTTTGCTTGAATTTAATTGTATTACCTTTCAATTTCTAAATATGTTTGGTGACTAAAATATTATTTTAATAAATATATTTGTTTATTAAATCAGTTTTGTTTAAATGCACCAAAATACATTGCCTATATTCACTGAGAAATGGAGAAAAATATTCATTTTCAAAATGGGGTGTACTCAATTATGCTGAGCACTGTATCTTATTTTCTAAAAAATACAAAATAAACAGTAATAGTAATTTGTGTAAATAAAAACAAAGCATTGTGCCTTTTTAAAAATCCATGCATACGTGACTTTTTTGTTTCCTTGAATTGGAGGCACAGTCACAAAATTGAACCAAAACTCAAAGTAGACTTTGAATCATACAGGTTTTTTTTTTCTTTGGTTTTGCTAATGTGTTAATTAATTAAGTGACACATTTTTGTAAACCTGTTTATTTATTCAGATTGTCTCTGTTCACAGAAGATGTGTGAATCCGGCTGTTATTTACACTGTTAAATATGCTGTTATTTCTACATTTGCACTAAGACTGTGCAAAAAACTATTTATATTAAATCTAATTTAACATTCTAATGTTGTTTAATTAGCAGTTGATGATTATCTGTTGGGGCAACGCAGTGGCGCAGTAGGTAGTGCTGTTGCCTCACAGCAAGAACGTCGCTGGGTCGCAGGTTCGAACCTCGGCTAGGCTGGGTCAGTTGGCGTTTCTGTGTGGAGTTTGCATGTTCTCCCTGCGTTCGCGTGGGTTTCCTCCGGGTGCTCCGGTTTCCCCCACAGTCCAAAGACATGCAGTACAGGTGAATTGGGTAGGCTAAATTGTCCGTAGTGTATGAGTGTGAATGAGTGTGTGGATGTTCCCAGAGATGGGTTGCGGCTGGAAGGGCATCCGCTGCGTAAAATCGTGCTGGATAAGTTGGCGGTTCATTCCGCTGTGGCGACCCCGCAAGGGACAAAGCCGACAAGAAAATGAATGAATGAATGATTATCTGTTGTTGGTCAGGAAAACTAACTTAAATAAATATTCTAAAAGGTCCCGTGAAGTGCTTTGAAATGTGCATTTTTATTAGATGTTTGACGTACAGTAATCTGAAATGAAACACAAAGAGAGGGTGGGTCATAGTGTAGCTCCTCCTCCTTTTTAAAAAAAACAGCCAAATAGTGTTTTGTTTTATCACTGTTCTGCCAGTGAGTAGTTGTAAGCGCACCAAATAAAAATTAAATGAGAAGCATCCTGAAGGGACAGGACCTGTCCGATACTAGAGATTATTTGATTGGTTATGATGCGATGAGAAACTGAAGTATGAGGTGACTTGAATAAAACCGTCGATCTGTTTAGGCGGAAGTGACAAACTACAAGCCTTAGATCTTTATATCAGTTTCTAAACACGAAATTTGTCACTGTTTTGAAGCACACTAGCTTATAGATATCTAAAAAAAAAACTTTATTTTAAATTCGTGGGACCTTTAAATGCAATCTAGCTCAAAAGTATTCAGTAATATGAAACCTTTGAACACCTCCATTACTCAATAATTAAGTTTTTTGACAGTTCAAGATCCACATCATAACTGCACCAGTCAGCATCAAGGCCCGGATCTGTACTATAATTAAAACTGTAGTATGATAACGAAAGTGTTTTCCTTCAAACAGCACTTGATCCCATGACCCCAGCGGAAGCTAGAGGATGCTCTGATAACACAAAACGCTCACTCTTAATCCCTTTTTGTGTATTTTTGGTTCTGTTGAAATATAAATCCAAATATCTTCGTGCACCGGTCTCCTCCTCAGCATTCCTGTTGTGCTGTGTGTTGTTCTCAGGCTCTGCTGATCCGAGCGCTGCTTGAGTTTTCTCAGTGTTCAGAGGTGAAGTTGCTCTATGGCCTGGCGCTGGTCGCAGGGATTTTCCTCATGGAGCTGACACGATCCTGGTCTCTGGCCTTCATGTGGGCTATCAACTACCGTACAGCCGCACGCCTCCGGGGAGCCGCTCTTACTTTCGCCTTCCAGAAAATCCTGCGACTGCGCAGCACTAAAGACGTCAGCACTGGAGAGGTGAACTGTGTGTTAATAAATACCATTCAGTATTCTTATGAACTAAAACGTTAATTTATTTGAAAGAGAAATCTTTTGTAGTGTTATAAATGTCATCAGTGATAAATTTAATCCAACTATGGATGCTCATATTGACTGGTTAATACTTTGACTCATTCATACTGTTTTTTTTTTCAACTTGCATGATTGAATCTGCTACACACAGTGTAAAACAATTTAAGCCAGTACAACAAAAAAACATAATTCTTATTTCCTTTTGGTTTTTCTTGTTCACTCAACTTTTGAAAACATCAGCTGCACTGACCTCAAATTATTTGTCAGTAATACACAAAACATTTAATTGGATTAACATAAGATCTGGAATGCCTGAAGTTGAACAAAAAACCCATAATCCTTATTTCCTTTCATTTTTTCTTGTGTACTCAACTTTTGAAAACATCATTTGCACTGAACTAAAATGTCTGAAGTTGAGTGAACAAAAAACTCCCTTGGAAATTGGGACTAAGAAACAATAAATTATCAGAACAAACATAGTTAAATAAAAAAAAAAAAAAACTAAAACAGAGACGAATGCTAACAAAACATTTATTAGACACAGAATTAGAAACAGGACAGGAGGCAAAACAACAATAACGGTAAACAAGTCAAGGATCAAAACATGGCAGGACACAAAGGGAAAACCACTTTGTATTGCTTCACAGGGAAAAACAAGACTCAGCAAAGAGTCTGTGTGAATGAGGTGTCTTTATTGACCTTATTCTTCAATGCGGATGTGCGCTTGTTTTCGTGATTGTTTTAGAACTTCCGATTCAGTTGCCTATGGGAGAAATGACTAGGAATAATAAATGTCAAAAAATGGTGAGACTACTTGCTCTACAAACAAGTGTGTTCATGACAATACAGACCAAGTAGAACAATATAATAAGAAAATATCAGTTTGCGTAACGAGCTGTTTTTAATGTCTAAAAATGAATGGAAGTAAATGAGACCGGAAGTCTCGAGCCAAAAAGATTCAAGTCACTGCACACTCATACGCAAAGAATAAGGTCAATACTGTAGTCCTAGTAATCAGTTCATCATGAGCTTCCAGCTGTGTGTGTGTAATCAGGAGGAAGCAGAAACTGGTTCCTCCATTTGAATTGTAGTTTGAGCATTTGATTTGTCATTTAATTATTACAGGATTTTACTGAGTTGCTCATGAAAATTTTATATCAAATACATTTGATTTCTCATTTGATGTTTTGAAAGTTTGATTTATTATTTGATCTTTTTAGGCATTTCAATTTTCATTTTCTTAAGGAAAAATGCCCATATATACTGTGTGTATATATATATATATATATATATATATATATATATATATATATATATATATATATATATATATATATATATATATATATATATATATATATATATATATATATATATATATATATATATATATATATACATAACAGTTAAATACAAATTAACAGTCCACATGCGCTAAGCTTTTTTGGGTGAGCTTGCAAAGTTTTGCTCACAAAGCTAATCTTTTTTACTTAACCCTTTAACTGCCCCACCAACAAAAAAATGTTTGGATTGCATTTCTTAACTCTTAACTTAATGTCCTTTAAAACATGCAATGCATTTTTTTTTCAATACATCCCATCATAAATATCAACCTCTACCAAATGGTAGATATGTTGGTTTATGGTAAAAGTACAATAATTACGTATACTATGAACAGTGTGAAAATATGAAGTGTAAGACCAATTTATTTTTAAAAATATTCAAAATAAAACATTTTTAATATTACTGTAAATCATCTTTATTTTTTGTTTCAGATTCTCATTTAACATGTATTCTTGTTTTTTTTTTACAATAAAACCAAAATCAAGTGTAGTAGTGCAACAGGGTTATGTTTGTTTGATTT
Organism: Danio kyathit; assembly: GCA_903798195.1. Lineage (NCBI taxonomy): Eukaryota > Metazoa > Chordata > Actinopteri > Cypriniformes > Danionidae > Danio > Danio kyathit. The sequence goes on from LR812532.1 coordinate 28,933,808, forward strand.
TTGCTTTGTGTGTAAGCCATTATTTAAAACAGTCATTCTTTAAATTACTTTATTAGTCATTATTTAAAACAGTAAAAACGTGGTCACCCGCTTTTTTTATTTAGGTTAAGTAAATGTGTTAAATGTAGTTAAACAGACATTTTTACAGATTTTTGCCAAACCAACAAAAAATACAAGTAATTTCAGTTTTTTACAGTGTATATATATCAGTTGAAATGTTTTAAGAAAACAAAAACTGGAACAGATCATTTAAATTCCTGATTCCAGATCATTTAAGTCCTTTCAGTTCTACCATTCATCAGAACAGAATAAGATTAAAATCAGAAACTAAAAGAAGCGATAAAAATTCTAGATACTATTATATACAGTAAGGTGTGTTGATTATCGTTCAGGAAAGATAATGGAGCAGTGCTTTTGTAAACAAGCTTTTCTAGGAATTTTAGATTTGAGAGAACAGCATCTCAGGTCATGCGTTATTTAATCGAATGTAAAGGAGAAATATCTGAAAGGGTTCACAGGAGGGTTTAGATCTTTTAGCCCACTTTGCATGGCTCATGGTGTGTCCTTTTGGGCTTGCGTTTGTGGTTTTCAGCATGATGGAGCACTAATGCACTGTGGCAGCTGTGATGCAGGTTAAGCGTGCCATGTTTTAGTTGTGCTGACTCATGCTGTTACTCTTTCAGCTGGTAAACATTTGCGCGAGTGATGGGCAGCGTCTGTATGAGGCCGTCTCAGTGGGCTGTCTGCTTGCCGGAGGGCCTCTTGTTGGAATGCTGGGACTGACGTACACTACCTATTTCTTGGGACCTACTGCACTCGTGGGATCTGCCATTTTTATCATCTTCTATCCCACCATGGTATGATAAGCACAATTCATGCTTTTGTTAATGAAAGGAATATTTACATCCCTTTTGCAAAGGATGAATGCCAAATCTAGCTGAATGCAGCCCAAATTAGATTTTTTTTTTTTTTTACATAAAAATTCTGAAAAATCACATTTTAATTTTTATCATGGCATCATGTGATATATTTGATTTGTAATGTGACTTCATTTTGAATAGTCAAGTCATTTTTAGGACAATGCAACTTAAATGCAACTAAATTAAACTATTTGCATTCATCATGAACTCATTTATTATTTATAAAATGTATGGACATATTGCACATGCATATAAAGTGTTGCAATAAATATAAAATGGTTGATGTCTGCATAAAATGGAATTTTTTAAAAAGTGGATCTTATGTATGTGCATAATATATTACATGCAAGAAAATATCTACTTTAATCTTGTAACTTTTGTGGAAGTAATGCCAAAATGTTCCATAATAATTCAGTTTAAGAGATATATGTATTTAAAAACATTACTTCCTCAAAAGGACTACTTTTTTGTGCTTTTTGGACGTTTAGATAAATGTATGGCGTTAGCAGCATCAGTGCTCATTTCCCAGTAAAATTAGCATATGCATGAACTGTTGAAAATATATCCCATCAAAGCACTTTGGTAATGCATTTGGTAGACATCAGAGCACATTAGAATATTTAAACATTATATATGCATGTTCTTGATCCTAATGTACAAAACCTCACTATATAATAACTACATCTGTGTAAAGTTTGCATGTTCTCCCCGTGTTGGCGTGAGTTTCCTCCGGGTGCTCCGGTTTCCCCCACAGTCCAAAGACATGCACTATAGGTGAATTGAATAAGCTAAATTAGCCGTAGTGTATGTGTGTGAATGAGTGTGTATGGGTGTTTCCCAGTACTGGGTTGCAGCTGTGTAAAACATATGCTGGATAAGTTGGCGGTTCATTCCGCTGTGAGTGTGAAGACCCCTGATGAATAAAGGGACTAAGCCGTAGGAAAATGAATGAATGAATGAATAATAACTACATAATTCTGGTATTATTGCTGTATCACACTTATTGTATTATACCTACACCTATTGTTGTTATGTTGAAAACTTCTTAGCCGTGCAATCCAGACAAGCTAAAATGGCTCAAAACCCTTCCAGGGTTTCCACAAGGTCTTAAAAATTCTTAAATTCACTGAAATATTGTGTTTTAGCTCTTAAATTATTTTAAACAGATCTTTATTTTCTTATGTCCATGTAAAGCTACCCAATCGCACCAACACTCACTTTCATTCCATCTCAATAAAAAGTTGACAAAAGTTATTTATTAACTTATTTATTAACTCTATTTATATTTATAAACATATGGTTTAATTATCTTCCTTACATTATTATATGTGTTTTTGATGGTTTTTGAATGTTTTAACTGGGCCATTAGAAAAAATACTTAGCGTTTAGCCTTGTGTAAGTCTGAAATTTCATTCATAATGGTCTTAAAAAGTTTCAAATTTGACTTGATGAAACCTGTAGAAACCCTGCCCTTCAAACTGACCAGCATGACTAGACTGAGAGAAATGTGAAGACCCAGAAAAGATGTTTTCTACAACATGGAATAGAAAAAAGAGAATGTTCATGCTGCTGCATAGTTTAATATGAAATAACATGAAATAACAAGAATCTGATATCAGATTTATTTATATTATGAAATATACTGAAATATTTTATAATGATCACACCAGGGAAGAGGTTTATCAGGCTTATGCATGCAGCAGCAGGTGTTTAGATGTAATCTGAGCCACATTACTGTAAAGGGTTGCAAAAATGTACGCAAACAAAAATCAGATAATTCAGTCATTTGTACTCTAATAGTTTTACTCTTGAGGATTTCCCTTTGAGTCAGGACACCCTGCTGCCTCGTGTCTCGCTGTACAGGTCGTTCTTCTCATTTTAATTGTTTCCCACAGATGCTGGCCTCCCGCATGACAGCATATTTCCGTAAGAAGTGTGTGGCAGTTACGGACCGCCGCGTTCGGCTGATGAACGAGATCCTGGGCTGCATGAAGTTCATTAAGATGTACTGCTGGGAGACGCCATTCGCCAACAACATCCAAAGTAAGACAGCGTTCAGATGCACCCACTCAAACAGCCCCATCATTACACTCTCACTTCCTGTTTGTCTGAGAGCTTAGATGTCTTAGTCTCCATGGAAATCAAAGGATGATCTCTGTGGCTTTGCACTGCATTCAAAGGAACAATCTCAAGTTTCCTAATCCGCTATCTTTGCTGTGTCCTTCCTCAGTCCTCAGTCACTGTAAGGCCCTGAGAGTCTCTGAGCTTTAAGATGTACAAAGCATTTAGCGCTCCTGCTTCCGTAATGCCTTTGTAGCAGTTTGAATGTTAAATGATAACAATTTTGGTGATGAGTAGGTCAACACGGAGTCTGCGCACCAGAAATACACAGATTTTTGCAGATTTTTAGCCCATCATTGAGTTTATTTATTTACTTGGTAAATGTGTGTAAATTTATATTTATTTAGCTTTTAAATTAATTTCATTAATAATATTGATTAATATGAAATTGTTCAGGTGACGCAGTGGCGCAGTAGGTAGTGCTGTCGCCTCACAGCAAGAAGGTCGCTGGTTCGAGCCTCGGCTGGGTCAGTTGGCGTTTCTGTGTGGGGTTTGCATGTTCTCCCTGCGTTCGCGTGGGTTTCCTCCGGGTGCTCCGGTTTCCCCCACAGTCCAAAGACATGCGGTACAGGTGAATTGGGTAGGCTAAATTGTTCGTAGTGTATGATTGTGTATGGATGTTTCCCAGAGATGGGTTGTGGCTGGAAGGGCATCCGCTGCGTAAAACAAATGCTGGATAAGTTGGCGGTTCATTTCGCTGTGGCGACCCCAGATTAATAAAGGGACAAAGCCGAAAAGAAAATGAATGAATGAATGAATGAAATTGTTCCATTAATTTATTTACAATACAGTTTGTAAAACCAGGCAGAAATTATAAAGAAACTTAAATCGCTATAAAAAAGTAGATTATTAAGTTAAAAAGACTATTTTCACAGTATATACATAAAACATCCTAATGTAAAATGCTTAAAAAGGGTTCATGTAATGTACTGTAATGTACTGTATGTAAAATAAATAGTGCTTGGTTTGCTATAAATGTGTGCAAACAATTGTGTGAACGGCTGGTATGGAAACATACCTAACCTGACTTTCTAGGTCATAAATCCTCTAGGCTATTTTTTATGTAAAGGACTCTGGGAAAATCAAAAGGATGTGACATACAGTATGCACGTTGCGTGACATTTATGAACGTTGACATGATTGCGCAAGCATATCAACATTGTTATAATTAGGTGCTTTTTTAACTGCTTTCTTCTCATCGCTGTCATTTTATTTGTGTTTATTTCATCAATAGAGAGGAAAATGTATTTTCATATTCATCTAAACAGCATGCACAGCATCTAGATGTTAGTTTTAGTAGATCACTGCAGGTTTTACTGGCATCTAATAAGGGAACGAAAATTCAGTTCAATTCATGTTCATTTTTAATAAGAGCTTTTAAAATGTAGATTGTGTTAAAGCAACTTAACATAGAAGGCTTCTAGTAAATTGAAATTGAAACTGTGTCAGACCAGTTTTCAGAGTTGAAGTTCAGTTTAGTTCAGTTCATTGTGGTTTAATTTTCACTGCTGAAAGTCCAAACACTGAAGAGCAAATTCGTCGATGCACAGCTCCACAAGTCCTAAACCAAGCAAGCCAGTGGCAAGGAACAAAACTTCACCAATTGACGAAGTGAAGGAAAAAAAAACGTTGAGAGAAACCAGGCTCAGCTGAGCACGACCATTTCTCCTCTGGTCAAAAAAGAAAAAGAAAAATAGATTTTCTGTGATTATATAAGGAAATTGTATCACTTTTACCTTAAGTTTTTCTGAATACTTCATATAATTTCTTTATGCATTAAAAAAGGAATTATTTGGTTTTGGGGGGTCTCCAACAACAGGCTGATATGGATGCAAGGTCAAAAACACTTTCATTGTCTTATAATATGCATTTATTTTTACCTAATTATCCCAATGACTCCCATATGATTCGTTCAGCGATTCATTTGTTCCCAAACCCCTCCTTAGAGCGATGCTAATCTGCACTGATTGGTCTGTTGTGATTGGTCCACTGCGTTCAGCACGAGACAGAGAGAAATGCCCACCACGGCTAATCAACAGTTTTGAAGTAGTCAGAGTGCAGAGTGTATGAATGAGCCCAATGCAGGAGTGCATTAAAGCAATGCAGTTTAACTCCAGCATATTGATCTATTCTTCACCAAAAGTAAAAACACTGACATACATTCATTATTGATCCACACAGACAAAAGCTGAACTATTTGAAACTTGACCGCCGCACGTGTGTAGGAATAGCTAACGGTGGCCATAGCAATGACAATTGGCAGTGGATCGCGAGCTCACAAATGCATTTAAATCCGTAAACAAAGCGCTACGCGACGTGTTTTCAAAGTGGCTTTAGACGCGAATATAAACAGTTAACCAGATACAGTACCATCAGTTACAAGTAACAAAACACAATTAAATACATAATTTGCAAGCTAGAGAAAATAAGGACGCAACCGCACTTAAGTTACTTACTCTTGAGAAATGGAGGAAGAAACTGATCCATGAACTGTGTACTGTACAGTTTCTGTCAAGCTCTGACAAGGACCTATACATCAATAGTCTTTTCTTATCCTTCCTTTAAAAATGGTGGATAAATCCCCCATTGTAAGCATGTAGATTGTTGAAGCACTCGTCAGAAAAATTACGGGAACACAGCACAGGGCTGGGCTAAAATGCTGAGGTATTTTTGCAATTCAGTCGAACCACTATGAGTCAACTCTTTTATAGGTGAATCTGTATTAAACACAGTGCACTTTCAGATTTAAGCCTTAGCTGGATATTTCACTTCACGTAGAGCTGTGTTACACACTACATGAAAGGTCATTTTCAAAAACCCGTAATAGAGGCTCTTTAAGATGAAAAAAAAATTTGTAAATCGTTTAAAAGGCCGATGTATAAAAAGGAAACTGATCATTTTACGGTTTAACCTGAGATACAGTACAGCATCTGTAATCCTTTTTTCAGATATCGCCTTTTATGAAGCTGAGTCAATGTAATGAAGGATGCATGGCCTTCTTTTTTCTATTTACATCTTTTTCACATGTGCTTATGAATAAAATATCACAACCTGCATAGATTAGCATCCTCTATATCTGAATTATGGAGATCCAGCAGTGTTTTCAGAGATTACGTCCAGCGCTTCTGGTTGTTTAGACCAGCAGCAAAACACTTTGGCCATGAGCCAGAGAGCGCCACTGAATGAATGTGCCAGCTTGCGGGCAGTCGGGAGACAAATATTAGTGCAGCAGAAGGAGGGTGAAATGGGCCACTTGGACACCAGCCAATGCCTCGCCATTTCCATCTACTGCAACATCCCATTTATGATTACGATCTGTCTTCCCTTACAGACGCACCTCTCAGTGTTGCCGCCGGATTGAACAGCGTTTGGCTGCTGTAAATTAGAAACTACGTTGTAGGATGGAAACACAATATGGCTGCATTCACACCGCAGCCTTGTTTTCAGCACTTTAAATGTGTCTGTTTAGATGGTCTCTTTAAAAAATTATACATATCTTTTTGGCACCCGGTCAGTCAAGACATGCATGTGACATTCAGTCTTGAGCAGAAGCAATATTAAGTTTTTGAACGGAAAACATTCAAGGATTTGTCTCCATCTGATGCATATGAACATGAGTCATTGTTGACTTTTTGACAGCCTGGGTTTTTGACAGCCTAGAATTAACACAACCCCTGCACACAACTACACTCTTAGAAATAAAGGTATAAAAGCTGTCACTGGGCGGTAAATTTTCAAAAGGTACTTTTTTGTTCCTAACAGGGTCTTACAGGTACATATTAATACCTAAAAAAGTACAAATCTGGAGCTCATAGGACCTTAAAGGTACAAACGTGTACCCTAAAAGTACTAATGTGCAGCAGTAAAGAACAAAAGTGTACCTTTAAAAAGGTACCACCCCAGTGATAGCTTTTGTATCTTAATTTTGGAGAGTGTGGGTTTGTTTACTAACAAAATGATGAGTAATTTTTTGAAAGAGGATGAGTAATTAATCAGAAAATGTTTATTTTTTGTTAATCTTCAGGAGTAAAAACAGACAAATTTACTTATTATTATAACGCAACCAGAAATTTGATTGATCTGAGATATATATGTGTTTTTAGAATTATTGTAATTATTTTGTTGCGAGTTATTGTCTGGATGTACAGTTACAAAAGGAGGGGAAGAAAGTTCCAATGATGTTTTACCAACATCTTTTAGGATTCAACACATCATTTGTAAATTCAATGTTGCTTTTAAGTTAGAAAAACACATTAACTTCAGTTTACTGTCAATTCAGATATGATTATAACTAAATTCTAACTGCATTTTTTGCTAGTTTTAAACTGCTGACTAATCCTAACTTTTGGTTTTAGTTATTTTTTTGTCATATGTGATGTTTGAGTATTAGGGATGCACCGATATTGATATTTTTGGCCGATATCAATAACCGATAACTCTTAAGCTTTGGAGGCCGTTAACCGATACTATAGCCGATAAATATAAATATTTCAAAATGTTATGTTTTTATACAGTGAACAACTGATTTTATTTTAAAAACTTTATAAAGTTTGAAGTCCTCATTATCAGAACACATGTGACTTTATGGCAAACACAGTGTATATTATAAAGACCGAATGTGGCGGACAGTTAAGAACACCTATGCTGGATTCAGTGACTGAGACACATCTCCCCTGCAGTTTTGTACAATTACATAATGTATCGGTTTAAAGATGTCGGCCTAATTTTGATATTGGACCGATAACAATAATATTAATATTGTGCATTCCTACTAAATATCATATAATTTTTAAACTGTAATGAATTTAGTATGCATTCCTCATTAAACATTGCTTTAAAATTTCATATTATGGTTTTCTGTTCATTACAATACTGACTGGATGTCTCAAGCATTGTTCAATGAAGAGACTAGTCCTTTTACAGCTACTAAAGTGATGATCAAAGTGAAAATCAGCGGATGATTTTCTCTCTTTTTTTGGTGTTGTTTGATTAATGAGAAAGAAAGCAAATGCACAATTATACTGACACACCTCCAGTATTCTCCAATAACTTCTTTCATGTACTTACGCCCCACATTTGCCATTCTGACATTTCTAAATTTCAATGATTTTTTTCATTACTACACTATTTCAGATTTATCCATAAGTGTGTTATTCGTTTTCTTCCAGACACTGACGTAATTAAATGTTTTATATAATAAGCATTTGCTAACTTATGTCTAATCAGGTAGATCAGTATATTTACAATTATCATCTAATCCCTCTGTCATGCAGGACTTCAATTAGATCTCTTCCATTATTGTTCCTCCCTAACCCTTTTTGTCTCATTTTTAGATAATGCAAAAAAAGCTCTATAGATTCTTGTGATTGTCTTTACCATTTGATACTTTTATCTGTAAAAAACTAAGACCAAATTATAAGTCTGCGAAACTACCACTGAATAACAGACTTACTGAAAAGCAGTGGACGCATGATCATGAAAGACTAGTCCAAGCAGTTTATTCAAGCAGCCTCCAGAAATAGTACAGTTGGCAGTCTAAAACGCATGTCTTTTCTCACATGTTGTGTGTAGAGGTTCGATCCGAGGAGCGGAGGACCCTGGAGTGGGCCGGTTGTGTTCAGAGCCTGACTCTAGGTGTGGCTCCAGTAGTGGTGGTGATCGCCAGCGTCTGCACATTCACTCTTCACATGGCTCTGGGCTATGATCTGACTGCAGCACAGGTGATATTTCCATATTTCTGCTCCTCACTTCCTGCCCGAGGCTCGTAAACAACAGTGAACTTGAACTCATGAAGTCCTGTTTGTATTTCTGTCACAACACATAGGCCTTCACTGTTGTTGCTGTTTTCAACTCCATGACCTTTGCTCTAAAGGTCACGCCCTTGGCGGTGCGTGCTTTATCCGAGGGCTCCGTGGCTGTGAAACGATTTCAGGTCAGAAACACATGCATATCCACTAGGGAAAGAACAAAAATAACTGTTTAAAATGATTTTCTTATCCTCATTTTATTCTTAGATTGAATTAATTTTAGTGGAACACAAATAGGGAGTAGTTTTGTCTAATCCGTATAAATGAGGACTGGGATTTCGAACATGGTAATAAGGCTGTTATTGTCCACTTAAATTTTTTTAAGCACCTGAAAACATGAAAAATACAGGAAGAGCTTTTAATGGACTGGGGCTATACGGTGTATGCAGTTGATGATAAAGTAATAAGCCCTCCTGTGAAATATTTCATTTTTTCTATTGTATTTTTCCTGTATTTTACAGTACGTTGGCTGAGAGAGCTTAACATGCTTCAATTTAAGAAAACGCGTGCGATTACAAAAAGCGCCAGCAAACTAAGAAAAGATTTTCATCAGTTTAACAGCCCACGTGCTGCAAATCCTCACAACGCAAATTAAAAACGCGCTGCATTTTCTCACAGCGCAAACAATTTACGAAAATGCAGTGCATTTTATTAATTTGTTTGCAACAACACCTGCAAAAACATTGGAACACAACGGAAATGTTTCAAGAGGACCCAAAAACGTGACAGACGTCCCTATGCCATGACTATTGCTCAGTGTAGTTGCAGGTGATTTTTGAAAGCTGAGATTTTACTTTGTTTATTTTAACATCTTGATTCCCTTGTCATTTGTGTTTTATTAGCCTAAATAAACATAACCTAAATAGCCGGGTCTGTTACGTTTTAGGGTCTCCTTGAAACATCTCATTGTGTTCTGTGCTATTTGAAAGTGTTGTGAGAAAATGCAGCTCGTTTTCGGAAATTGTTTGTGTTGTGAGAAAATGCAGCACATTTTATTAATTTGTTTGCATTGTGAGAAGATGCAGCGCGTTTTTTAAAAACGTGTTTGCATTGTGAGGATTTGCATCACATGTGCTGTCAAACTGATGAAGATCTTTTCTTAATTTGCTAGTGTTTTTTTGCAATTGCATGTATTTTCTTAAATTGCAGCACGTAAAGCTCTCTCGGCCACCGTAGTATTTCCTATAATGTTTTTTTTCTTCTGGAGAAAGTTGTATTTCTTTTAGTTTGGCTGGAGGAAAAAGCTATTTAAACGTTTATTTAAACAATTTAAGGACAATATTATTAGCCCCCTTAAGAAATATTTTTATTGATTGTCTACAAAACAAACCATCGTTGTCCAATGACTTGCCTAATTAACCTAATTTGCCTAGTTAACCTAATTAACTTAGTTTTTAAATGGTGTTCTTTAAGCTGAATACTAATATCTTGCAAAATAAGTAGAAACTTTGGTGTACTGTCATCATGGCAAAGACCAAAAAAATTAGTTATTAAAACTGTTATGTTTAAAATGTTTAAAAAAAAATCTTCTCTCCATAAAACAATGCTTGGATAATAATTTTAAAAGAATACAAATTTTGACTTCAACTGTATAAATGAAATAAACCTATAATTATATAGATATATATTAAAGCTACACAGCTTTGATTATGAAATTGACTTATTACGGAGAGACTTTTTTAAACCTGAAGATCTTTTGCTGTGTTCTGAAACAGAGATTTCACATATTACAATGTTCAATTTTCCTGTTGGTTCGACACAACATTTCTAAGTGCATGGAAATGTGTTTTTTTAGTCACGTGTAAGTAAAAGTCTTCTTATTGGTTAGAGCACACATTTACATTCCTTTGTGTCATATATCAAGATGGATAGACAAGTTATTTTGGTTGTTTCTGTGGCTGTTGTGACATGCTCATATACAGTAGGTATGAAGCTGTAGCTTCTGATAAATTAACCCCTATACATCTCTAAAAATTGCATATAATTTAGAATATATTTAGGACAAAAAAGCTTTGTGAGGATAGCATTATTGCAGTGCATTAAGAAGAGCTATTATACACACAGATATTAAAGATATTAAAAATATTAAGATAAAAAGATGTTTTTTTTTTCAGTTTTAACTATGATAACTAATGTGCAAACAGAATCAGAGACTGCTGCCTTGTACATAACACATTTCTCGTTATGAATTATGATATCACTTGATGATTTCCCACTTCAACCAAATTGCTGCAGAGTTTGTTCTAGGCTTCCTTGATCTGACAATTGCAAACGTATTGTTTTGATGTCGATCGGATCTGTCTGAAATTATTAAACGAAACAAACATACAGGTTTTAACTTCCAATACAATAAACAAGATAAGAAAGCACTCATAGAGTAACAAACTGATATTTATATGCAATGTGTGTTAGTACTATTATACTATTATAAAGATTTTCTTTTTTACAAAAAACAAATTAGAATTCTATCTTGCTTTTGGGATTGTAAATATAGCATATTTTTGCTGAGATTGAGCCTCTGAATAAAACTAGTGTTTTTTTTCCCTACTTGTGTGTGAGCACCATATAATACTAATTGAGCCATTTATTTATTTTATTCTTCTAAAAGTTGAGTAAAGTATTCAATTTTCAAACATTGCACTTTTTTCGGACTATTAATTGATATGACAGGCTGTAATGATTTATTTTCTAATAATCTTCACTTCTGCAGTTGTTCCTAAATCTTACTTACTCTCAAATTCAAATTATTGGACTACTTTTATTATATTCTTGGGCAGCTTAAGGGTAAGTTTACATGAAAACAATATACTAAAATGGAAAAAGTTGTTGTCGTTTTTTTCCTTTTGCATATAGACACTAACCATATCAAAATTATAACTTTTTCACTTGCATCAGCAAAAAATGACAAAAAATGCTGTATTTTGCCACACAGTCCAGTATTACCAATGTCACTCAGTGAGCAGCACAAACACATATCTGCAATCTGTTGCTTTAGCTGTCAGGTACTTGTACATGACTATAGACTGAGCACATATATATGCATGTACATGGCGTTACTATTTTTGTAGTTTACAGATGATAATGATAATAATATTGCTTTCAAAAACATTTTAAAATGTTATGCCCCCAAAATGTATCATTAAATTAAAGTCAATTCAAGTTTATTTGTATAGCGCTTCTCACAATATTTTTTGTTTCAAAGCAGCTTTACAAAAGGTGCACATTATAACATTACAATCTAAATCAGAAAAGTTAACCCTTAATACACAAATACACTTCATTGAACATGTACGTATAGACATCACCTATTTACTATATAATTGCAGGTTAACTATTTTTATATATAATAACTTTAAATGTTAAATGTTATTAGTAATTAGTTACTATTTAATTAGTTAAAGTTCTTAGTAACTAATAAAGTTGTGCTAACTAATAACCTTAATCCTCCATAATGTTGAATAAGACTGCATGATTTTAGCCTCAATTTTGACTCGCTGGCAGGTTTTGATAAATCGCAGACAAATGCCTGAAATCACAGGCAAATCGGTGCTCGTTCACATGAGTAATGATCACACAGTGTGAACTATCAAAGACGCGATCTGAGAGAATCGCCGATGAGTTGCTGATACCCGTGAGATATTTGGCATGCTAAATATCTAACTGTCAGCGATACAATTCATACCTTGTGAAATGTGTTCTGATAGAAAATAGCATCGGTGATCAACATGAGCCAATGAGAGAGCAGCATCCACTAATATGGGTATCTGCAGGCCAGCTTGAGGCTGGGGAAAAGTTAAAAGGTCTTATTTTTGGTCCATTTGGATGCAAGAAATGAAGGAAAAACTAGTGGAAATTTGGCAGCAGCACCCATGTCTGTTTGAGGTGTCATCTGAGAAATACCATAACTGGGTAGAGAAAGAAAACAGTTGAAGAGAAATTGCTAATTCCCTTCAAAATCCAGGTGAGCATAATAAGTACATGTTTTACCCCACTAAAGGCTTCTTTCTCATTATGTAGTTAACCTTACGTTGTTTGTTTCCATGTCACTTCTCGCATTTGTTTGATTGTGAGATGTAATTTGCAGACCGAGACCACATTGTCGGCGATTCTCCTATTGTAGTCATGCAGTGTAAATCCCCCTGGCGCCGATCCATTTTTCACTGTAAACACAGCACCGTCAGAATGCTACCCCAGATAGTCATGCAGTGTGAAAACATCTGTGACGCGACTATTTTGAAAATCAAAACTAACAGTCCCAGTTCCTATTAAACTGTAGTGTAAGGAAGAGCAACCTGAAGGTTCTGCAGTTTCTCTCATTTTTAGTTCCTAGAAAGTCACTCAGATATTACACAGCATGAAGTAGAGTAAAAAATGATGACAAAAGTTTCATTATTGAAGAACTATTCCTCCAGAGTGTTGTTCACCAAACAAGCTTGGGCTTCCTGGTATCAATACCTCCTTTTACGCCCACAGAAACTCTTCATGATGGAGGACAGAGAGCTGATCTCAGTCAAAACCGAAGATCCTTATAACGTGGTGGAGTTAAAGATGCCACGCTGGCCTGGGAGAAGACCTGCAGCTCACAGGCGAAAAAGAGCCAAACTCAGCTAAAACGAGGAGGAATGAAGAGAGTTTTGAGGAGGGAGAAACTGAGTTTGTACATCATCACAGAGGAGAACAAAGGGAAAATCGAGGAACCGAACGCTGAGCATCTCCTCACACACATGGAGCAGGAGAGTCCACAGAGCACCATCTCCTCCACCCAAAGCATCAGACCCCCGCTGCACAAAACCCTGCACCGCATAGACCTGTGCATTCAGAAGGTACGTTTTTACCCTTCAGTTTGCATGTTTACCTTTACTCTGTCTTCAGGTCAGACTTGTTTTTCAGCATTACTTATCAAATTCACACATAGATTTTCATGGGTGGATCAATCCTCGCCTGCAGGAAAGCACTTCATGAATAGATTGAACTCACTGACTTTTATCAAATATGACAATTTGATGGCTTGATTCCTGCTCTGTTTACCCAGGGGTCACTAGTTGGGGTTTGTGGTGGAGTTGGCAGTGGAAAGAGCTCACTGCTGTCTGCTCTTCTGGGACAGGTGAGAAATAAGCATGCATTTCACACAACGTTCAATGAAGCCTTCTTTCAAAAAAACAGTAAAAGCGTCTTTTCAACCCCAGATTTTGTATAGTGATGTAAACGCCCGATAGATAATACTCTGTTATTATATCTAGGCTATAATTATAGGTAACACATTTCTTGAAGAGGTGTTCATAAGACGTATATAATCATGACGTGATACATGTCACGAATATGAAAGAAATGTTATGCGTGCTAACGACAACTGTCATTAAATGTCAATTGTTCAGTTTCTGTTTGTCATTTTAAATGGAAATATGACACTGTTTGAGATGTCTTTATGACAGTTACTTTCATTGTGGCTCTAACTGTCAAACTCCAAAAGTGACAAACAAGCACCATAAGATGTATCATGCAAATGATAAGAAAAAACAATACAAACTATTTTCTAAGTTTTCTGAATTTAAATAATAGCTTTGAGTGTCTAATTATTTGCTGATAATCTTTCCCGTTGACCACATTTCACAAATCTCATTTACATTCAGCTTGTTTGTTTATGAGAGACCAAAGAACCTGGAGCTATATGAGGCTGAATGACATATCAGAATTTCTGAGATCATCTGTGACTTAAAGTGGCCCTGTTTTTTTGTTTTTAAGGGTTTTAAATTATGTTTGGAGCTTTAAAGCTGATTTATATTTTCGCCTTGCGCTGCATTGCAGACCTCCGCTTAGTGCACGTGCATCTCACAAAACAGACAAGGCTTTTATACTTGACGCGTTCGCTGTTGTGATTCTTTAAAACATCAGGGGGCGGTTAGAAGAAACAGACCGTAAAATCAGACGGATAAACATAGAATTAGGACGTTTTCAGAACTACGTCATATCATTAATGTTGTTCAATTATTTTTATTATTTTATAAATTGTTTTAATGATTATAAAGATTTTTATAGGCGTCACGGTGACACAGTGGGTAGCACGATCGCCTTACAGCAAGAAGGTGGCTGGTTTGAGACCGAGCTGGGTCAGTTGGCATTTCTGTATGGAGTTTGCATGCTCTCCCCGTGTTCGCATGGGTTTCCTCCGGGTGCTCCGGTTTCCCCCACAGTCCAAACACATGCGTTGTAGGTGAACTGAATAAGCTAAATTGGTCGTAGTGTATGTGTGTGAATGCAAGTGTATGGGTGTTTCCCAGTGTTGGGTTGTGGCTGGAATGGCATCAGCTGTGTAAAACATATGGTGGATAAGTTGGTGGTTCATTCCACTGTGGCGACCCCTGATTAATAAAGGGACAAAGCCGAAAAGAAAATAGATGAATGAAAGATTTTTATTACCATTTAAGATTTTTTTAAAATCAAACTTTGATGCATCACTTGCTTTTGTTAATATCTCAGACAGTTCTACCTATTAAAGTTTATTAAAATATCAATGACAACAGAACATGCGTTGCTCTACAAATATCTTTTTTTTAATGGAAAAAAAAGTACATTTACTAAATAATACTGATGTATTTTTAATAGATTTAGCCCACTCCAGAATTCACAAATTACTGTCTGGCTAGTTTCTGTCCTCTTATATGCTAAAAAGGCAATAATGGTCCATAATTCCTGACCATTATCAACAATAACGCCTAGAAGAACAGAGCATCAGTATATTGTAAACATATGTTCAAATATTCTTTTCCAGTTATCAAAGAAATAATTTGTTAATTGATTTTGGTTTTGTAACTATTAAATTGTTTTAAATTCAAATTAGTAATATATACATCAGTGTAAAACCTACGAATGGTGGAAAAACATACTCTGTAATTGTTTATTAAAACCACCTGGGTTTCCACTTTTGCCTTTTTGGTTTTAACAAACTTATCCCTCAAGTTTTTTTGAACTTTTTAACAAAAACTTTCTACTGCTGTTCCAATCTCTAACCAAGAATTATTATTCATCTGGTTATCTCTGTGATCAGGGGAAATCTGGGGCCCCCAATAAATATCTAGAAGTACTGTATATATTATACCTATAAACTATATATAGCATTGTTCTCTACCATAATTTATATGGTGAGAGTTTGGCAAGTAAAATTTCAACGTAATTAAATATTATTTAGTATACAATCAAATATAATAATATTATAATAATGTAATGTTATGTAGTAATAATAATATTGCCAAATAAAATATCCATCATGGAGCAGTTCAGCAGTCAAATTTCTAAAAAATATAAAATAATAATAATAATTTAATAATATAATAATATAATTGATTATTTTTAGCGGTAAATTAATTTTAAGAAAACTAATCACTTAAAATGTAAATATTGCATTCATTTAATCGAAAAGATGATTGAGTGATAAAAAACAGCAATATAAATATAAATTAAATAAAATTAGAAAGAGTGCATTTCAGGACTTTGGCCCCATGGCTGGAATTGCTTAGGACCCCAAAATCACTAAATCCACCCCGCCTATGATCACGCATGGACGGATCATAAATATGTCTGTACAGGCGTACCTGTTTTAGACAAAATCTCCTCAAAGTGATTAGTCAGGCGGCACAGTCTGTAGTGAATTGTCACAAGAATTGTCAATAAAATGATACTGTTGGTTTTACTGGATAAGTTTGAGTCTTTACTTTAGAAGTTCATGCAAAGTGTATCTTCTTTCAAAAGTACACGTTGTTCAAAGTAGCTATTGTTCATTGGTTACAAGTGAAGACCATTTGCAAATTTGTTACAAACCTAAGACTGAAATTACTGACAAATTATCTCAGGCAGTTCTTTCTTTTGGGAGACTCCATTTATCAAGGTCATATTGAAACTTTGCAAACCTTTTACTCTCACAAACATCTGTAATATATCTAAAAATGCTTGATGTGGACAATTGAAGTTTCATTGAGTTTAATTAAAACTATCACTTAGAAAAACTAGTACATGCCGTACCTTTTTTATTTGTTTCTCTTGGAGTTTGCCAGCTGTTGTTTAAACACAAAAGAGGATCCACTGAGGAAATAAAACAACAACATAAGGGTTTGGCACGAAGTTTGAGTAAATACTGAATTTATTTATATATATATTATTATATATATATAACTACCGCTTTAACCATCATAAACCAGCCTGGACATAAAGCAGCTGGTCTTCTCAGCATGTTGAAAGCAGATGTATAGGTTTGATTCTTCTCCTTCTGTCTAGATGACCCTTCTTGGCGGCTCAGTATCCGTAAATGGAGGCTTCGCATATGTTGCTCAACAGGCCTGGATCCTCAACGATTCCCTCAGGGAGAACATCCTGTTTGGAAAAAAATACAATGAGGAAAAGTAGGAAGCTGTATTCGCACATTTGGAAAACTCACTTTGGCCTTTCTTCAAAAAAAAAAAAATCAAACAAGTTTTCATCTCTCACCAGGTACAATTCTGTACTGGAGGCGTGCTGTTTATTTCCTGATATTATTGAGCTACCATATGGCGATATGACTGAGGTATCTACATTATAACACTCATAACAATCTCAGACCTCGCACAAACACAAATAAAAGCACAAGGTCTAAGAAATCTCACTTGTGTGATATCTGTACTGCTGTTTCCATTGCAAATAGCCTTGAAAAATAGAGCACAATCATTACTGTGGCTGTAACTGAATTATCTGCTGTAGATAGGAGAGCGAGGGGCCAACCTGAGCGGCGGCCAGCGGCAGAGAGTGAGTCTGGCACGCGCGCTGTACAGCGAGAGACCCATCCTTCTGCTCGATGACCCCCTCAGCGCAGTAGATGCTCGCGTGGGCTCACGGTTATTCCACAGCGCCATCCGTCCCGCTGCCAAGGGCAAGACTGTCATCTTTGTTACGCACCAACTGCAGGTAAGGGGCTTATGAATGTACGTGATGTACAGAAGGGGAACATACTGTAAACACCTCACACACTGGGACTGGTGACTTTGTGCTTGTCTACAAAGTTACACAGGATGAAGTTTTAGAATTGAATATGGTTTATGTGTGAGAATTTGTTATATTGCAAAGGCTGTTGCTTGGGGGTCCTTTCAGCCATGACTAGATCTATAGTACAGCATGGCCTTAGATGCCTTTTTGCAGTGCTATTTTAGGATTATTTATACTAGTGGTATTGTCAAGGTGACAAGTGATTTTTAAAAAGAAAAGATGTTTAAATTAGCTAAGACAATAGAATAGATAAACAAGATGTCTATTTTTTAAATGGGGGGAAATGATTGCAAAAAGTATTATTTCTCAAAAGATCAAAAATATGAAATCTTGTTGAAAATGTAAATAAAACCAACATTAATAGACTCATTTTCTAAATCGGGCTTTTAATTATTGTCATTAACACTTTGGAGGATTTGAGTCACAAAAACACACATTTCAGAACCACCTATTTATGCACTATTATAGTGTTAATTCTTATTTTAAATTGGCTTTTATTTTCTACATTAAAGTTATCATTTTAGTTTAGGTTTTAGCTGTTCTGTTTGTTGTTTAAACTATAATAAATGTAGTTTATTGTTTATTTTATTATTAGCTAATCATTAAAAAGTAATGTCTACACTTATGTTGTTTGGTTTAGTTGCAAATGTAATATTTGTAATTTATTGTTGTCCTGATCGGCGGGTGGGGAAAGAAGCAAGGACTCAAGTGCAGGGAAAATATTTTTATTAATAATAGTATAAACAGCTAAACAAACTACCCCTGGGGGGAAAACATTAACAAAAAACAAATAAACAAACAAACTTGATTGGGCAGGGCTGGCAAGAATCAGGGCTGGACATACAGGACACGACTTGACAGGATACGACATATGATGAACGATGACACAGGACAGCAGACAAGAGGGAGCTATAAAGGAGAAATAATTAGTTAACAAACAAATGAACAGGATTAACTAATAACGGGTTAATAAGGAGGGTGGGACTAGACAATAGACTGGAGAGCACATGGTACAAAGACACAACACAAGCCATGTGCTCACGTAAAACAGGACTAGAACACGCAGCCAGTGATAGAATTTATTAAACGTGTGTTCACATGAAACACAACACTAAAGTATTAGACCAACATGTAAACATGGAGCCACCTGCTCTAAACAACACCTGGGGTCCGTTCTTCGTACGTGTATTACTCAATTAACTGCATTTGGTTATTGACGATTTGACACGATCCAGGATCGTTTCGTTCTTCAAAACTCATCCAAAAGTTGTTGTCATGGCAACTGGTCTGGTAGCTCTAACCTGCTCGGGAGCAGCAGCTTATTTCATATAAACAGGATTAGATCAGGTATTTTCAAGCAAAGGTAATACTGAAAGTATGTACAAAAATTATTTTATACAGCCAGATATTCCTTACGCCAGGGGTCACCAATCTCGGTCCTGGAGGGCCAGTGTCCCTGCAGGGTTTAGCTCCAACTTGCCTCAACGCAACTTGCCTGGATGTTTTAAGTATACCTAGTAAGACCTTAATTAGCTTGTTCAGGTGTGTTTGATTAGGGTTGGAGCTAAAATCTACAGGACACCGGCCCTCCAGGAACAAGTTTGGTGACCCCTGCCTTACGCCGATTAAGAAACTTGAATAGGCCTAGGTTATTAAAGAAATTCTGTTCTAAATGTAAATATAAAACTAAATATTCTTGACACATGAAAGTGTAAGGTGAAAAGGTGGAAAGTTATTGCGTATCTTAAGTTATTAACAAACCGTTTACTACAAATTTTATGTAATTTTGCTCGCATGGATAATTGAATATTAATCAGATGATGTCATTACACTGCTGTGCCATCAGCCAATTGTTGCTTTGCTGATCATGATTTCGAGGATTGATATATCTGTTCTTCACAACACACGCAGCAACCTCAAATCAGTTCATCCAGATATTTTAATCTGAATTGCGAACTTGTTTGAAGAACCAAATTAGCCAAAGATCAGTTACCAAGATTAAAAGATCCAGGATCTGTCAAATCATCTTAGATAATTTAAGCAAGGTACAAAGAACGGACCCCAGGACGAGACAGAACGCAAGACACAAGTACACGATAAATAAAACACTTACCGTGCACTCACATGCGGCATGCATGTTTCTGATCTCAGCGCCAACCGAAACTGAAACCAACTAGACTGGAGCTCTGAGACTGAAAACACCATGCTGCGAACAAAACAAACATCAGGATGAGAGCGTGCATCCCGAGCACGTCCAGACCTCGCACGTCCGCGTCAAGAGCACGGCATGAGCACGGCCAAGACTGCGCTCATACAAAACACAAAGACAGACAAGAACAGGATAAGAGTGCTCGAGCAGAGCACAATATACAAGACAAGACAGGACTAGTGTCTGGACCGAAGTGCCAGAATCCGGACATTTGTATTTTTTTTTGTAATTTATTATTTGTAATTATTTTTTTATTTTATTTTTGGCAAGTTTTTGTAAATTATATTATTGTTTTGGAGAGCAAAAAGTGATTATATAAAATAAAAATAATAAAAAACGGTTTTAGTTTTATTGAGTGTTATTTAAGTGAATGTTGAATGACATCAAAGACAAACAATGTTAAAACAGGAAATTTACAGTACTGTTTAAAATCTAACATATACTGAACTGACAGATAAAATCTCTAATACCCACTGATAACTTGTAGTAGCCTACCAATATGCCATTTGTCCCTATTAAAATGACACTTTATTTTATGAAGCAAACGACGTCTGCTCTATAATATTATTATGCTTAGGGATAGGTTAATGTAACATAAGGTGTCCTAAAGCTGTTTCATGACACTTTCTGTCCTTTCTCCGGGGTGTGTTTATTCCACAGTACTTGCCCGAGTGTGATGATGTGGTGTTAATGAAGGACGGCCAGATAGCAGAGCACGGCACACACACACAGCTGATGGAGAAAGGCCGAGACTACGCTGCCCTTTTCAACAGCGTGCAGCAAGAGGTGCGATACGCCGCCCGCAACAGCTGTGCCCTATGGGAAAACACTGGGGTCACACGCTCACAAAACACCCAACATCACCCACTGCAAAATTCATGAAGCACAGACTCCAGAGCCGCTGGGTTTGAAATGTTAATTCAAGTCGTGCTTTTGTAATTTATAAGTGAATTGATCTTTGGAGCTACTAGCCGAAGGACATTGTCGCTGATCTCTGTATTAATGACCCAACAGGCATTGTTCCGCCTGATGTGTGCTGCTAATCAGTTGCAGGTTTGCTCTTTACTAGGTCTTGCTCTCACTCTTTTCTCTTCATCCTTCATCCAGAACCTGGTGAGGAAGAACCTGAAAAACAAAGAGAAGGCAGAGGAGGAGAGCAGCCCACAGACGCTTAATGTCAGCAATCCACCCAAGCCTGATACTGAGAGCAAGAAAGCAGGTGAAGGTTGTTTATTTCAGTGCTTCTCCACTGATTTTGCATCGAGTGTACATTGAATTTCAAATGTGGACTCAATCCAGTTATAAGAACGTTGAAAATATTGTGGTATCAATGCACAACATGTTTTTACAATATCAGTGCCAAATCAATACTTTTATAACAATATCAATGTGTAAACAGTCCCTGGACCTTTAAAAAAAGACGTTGGATGACTTTAGAGAACAGTATTTTATTAAAATAAAACAAAAACTTTAAATTAAACTATATTTAAAAGTAAAATCACCTATTTAAAGTACTAATAACAGCAAAGTCTGTGTTCAGCACCTTGTAGACAGACTAGGTAGTGCAAAAATAATTCAAAGAACATGTGTGAGCTGCTAATACATTGTAAGCACAGTTATGGCACTGGTATACTTCAAACAAAATCAAAGAATTAACTGAAATCATGTCATCAAAAGCAAAATCCAAGCAAACATTTCAGTTCAAAAAGCCTACAAAAGCAAACGTTTTGGGGGAGTTCATTTTGGCTCCTAAACAGCTTTTGAGCTACCATTGGTGCATAGCAGTTATACAGTTTGTGGGTGCATTCTGAAAATCCGCCTTCTTTGATATGTGATTAATTCATTTCTCAGTTTGTGGAGGTCAGGCAGGGGAACAACATCCAAAACAACAACAACCAGTTAACAACAGGAATTCACTGCAGGGTTGAGTAACCAAGCTAGCACAGATATATAGTATCTGCACCTGTACGATTGCTCACAGAGAGATTTTTATATACTTAGAGGGGGACATACACCAGACGAGACTCGCACCACATCTTTAAAAGTTCCAAATATTGTTTTCTTTGAGGGTACAAATTCCAGCCATGCCATTCAGTGTCTGTCCATGACAAATAGAAAACAATATAAAGATGTGGTGTGCTGCCATGACACTTCTTATCCGATGTGCAAAAGGCTGTTTGCCAGATGTTACGAAACTGTTCTTTTATCACAGCCTCCATTGTTGTCATATTTAGGGGTACACCTTTACAACTCCGTCTACTGCGGCAGGATGCTGTTGAATTGTTCAAAAACTTGTTCAAAAAAACTTTGTTTAAAGTATATCAGGGCTTTAGACCGGTGGTTCCAAATTCCATTCCTCTGGACACCCCGCACATTTTGTATGTCTCTTTTATTTTTAAACAGAAGGATCAGTTTAAGGATCTCTCTGTTAATGAGCTAATATTCTGAATCAGGTGTGTTAAGTAAGGATGCTTTTCTTACTTAGATTTTTTTGTCTTGTTTCTAGTCCAAATATTTAAAAATTCTTAAATCAAGAAGAATTTTCCAGACAAGCAAAACATTTTGTCTTCTTTTAAGAAATAATATGCAAAATGAAGTCAGTTTTTCCTTAAAACAAGTAAAATAATCAGCCAATGTGGTAAGAAAAATAATCTTATGTCAAAAGGAAAAACAAGATTATTTTGCTTGTTTTAAGGAAAAACTTACTTAATATTGGCATATTATTTCTGAAAACAAGACAATATGATCTGCTTACCTAGAAAATGCTTCTTAAAATAAGATTTTTTAGATATTTGGACTAAAAACTAAACAAAAGAAAATCTAAGAAAGAAAGTAAGAAGAGTATTTTTGCAGTGCAGCAAGCATTTTTTTGTTTTTTAAGATGTCTAATAGATGTCTAAACAGGGTGGTCTAGGGCTAAAACAAGGCTAAATTTGGGCTGTCAGTGAAAATCTAATAGACGTTTAAGAATAGGCCAAAACTAGACTAGTCATCAAATAGACAGAAATGAATGATTACACATATAAAGTAGTTTAGTTTTAAGCTATTCTTAGATGTCTATTAGATTTTCACCTACAGCCCAAGTTTAGTCTTGTTTTAGCCAAGCTGTCTACATTTAGATGTCTGTTAGACATCTATTAAACACAAAATTGTTTGCTAAGATGACATAGGCTGCATCTGAAATCACCTACTACTCAATAAGTACTGTATTTGAATTGGAATTTTCCAGACAACCATTAGAAAAGTACGTTCTATACAGTATGAATGTGAGTAGTATGAATGGAACTCAGACATACTACATCCGCCATTTGTCATTATCATGTGACCTACCCACCTCAGTTGCGCCGCTTTACTCCCATTCATGAAATCATGAAATCCATGGCATCATGGCATAGTATAGCGTCCAACGCATGCACACTTCAAAATCTCATCGGAAGTAGTAGGTCATCCGCGTACTTCTCGCAAACTGTTATTCGAATACTATGAATTTGGACATACTACTCGGCTCGCATACTGTTTTTAGCATACTATATAGTATAGAAGTATGCGATTTCGAACGCAGCAATATAAAATGTGTAGGGCCCGACCGGAATTGGGAACCACTGCTTTAGACAATTAGAGCTGCATGTGTACATTAATCAGGTTTAACAATAATAATTACAGTTACATTACAGGTTAAAATTGATTTAAAATATAGCCTATTGTTTATTTCTTATAAAGCAACACACTTCCAGTGCTCCTGCCTGATTTCAATGACAGTTTAGGAGTTTTAAGTAATATCGAAATAACGCATCAAAATCTGCATTCTCATTTGGTCTGTTGCCCACCAGTGCAATATTTCCACTGGATTTCTGTACCCAACCCTAACGGTAAAAAAACACACTCACAACGTCTGCAAACACAGACAAACCTAGTCAAACAAACAACACAGGACTGCTACACCAAATATGAACATTCTTGGAAAACCACCCAGAAAATAAATTGCCTAATTCCTTGGATCTTTTGTAGTTTGTTGATAGGCTTGCCAATGTGTGACCTGGATCATGGCCCCAGAGTTGAGAAGCACTGGTTTAATCTCAAAATAAAAGTCTGTGCTTAGCTGATCTAACATCAGTGGATGAGTCACACTTCTTTGTTGTTTTTCTCCATATTTCTGTTGTTTGATGTGCACCTCGCAGATCAGCTCATGCAGGCGGAGGAAAAGGGAAGTGGGGCCGTGGCCTGGCCTGTGTATGCAGCTTACATCAAGGCTGCCGGAGGCCCTCTGGCCTTCATTGTGAACATCCTCCTCTTCCTCTTCACCACTGGCAGTATCGCCTTCAGCAACTGGTGGCTTAGTCACTGGATCCGGCAGGGCAGCGGGGTAAGCCAGTCTATCTCACTGCTGGCCGCTTTGAGTTTCTGCCATTTAAAGGGACAGCCCTGCCAACAACAACAATTCTGCCATTATGTACTCGCCTGCATCCAACAAAATGAGAAATTTGGATCAGTATAAACAAATAATTTACTGAATCAATCAGATCATCCAATTTAATACCATAATCTGACTTAAAAGAAAGACTTTGCTTGTTACTTCTCGTAAATTTCCGAGTCTTTGGCTGATTGTTGTTATTGCTTTTTATTATTCTCTTTCTGAAGCTTCAATATTTGTGCTGGACTGTGGTGAAAATTCATTTGAGAAATAGATTCTGCATTTATTTAGAGATTTTTGCTTTTCTATTCTTTTTTTTAATCGATTGTATGTGTAACCACATACTCAAACGTTTACCAGAAAGAGCGCTTGTGCATTTGGCCGCCGAGTCATATATGTTGGTTTTCATTAAACGAGATTAATGTAAACACAGCTCGCTATGAACACTCCTAAGTGTTTTAATGATTGTTTTAGGTTCAGGTGGAATTGTAAAAAATCAGATACAAAGAGAGGATGGCTGTTAGTAAAGCATACAGCGCCACCTGTTGGTAAAAAACTGAGCTGAACGACTTTTTTTCTATATGGTTTAGATGTGTTTTGTCCTAAGGTATCATGATTTGAAATAAAAATATTAGCAGACAAGGTTACACTTTATTGCATTGTTTTCTTTGAGTGTAATTAAGTTACAGTAAAATGTCTGTTGGGGCTCCATCTAAATTAGGGGTGCCCAAACTTTTTGTGTGAAGGGCCAAAAACCAAATATCACTGATAGCCGTGGGGCAAAGATAAATATACCAAATTATGTTACATTAAAATTGCCATGAGTAATATCCTAATTTATTTGAAATCATTTGAAAATGTGGGGAAGTTCAACCAATAGTAACTGGATCTCAGGTTTATTTTGTGGCTATAGTGGGTCAAGGCAATGAGTAAAATCCAGTTGGGAACCATTTTTCAGCAGCAGTGTGGGTGGGTTAGATTGATCACTCAAATTAACAGCTTTGACATTTGCCATTTATCACAAAATCAAAGCACACACAAATGGAAGATTAGTGCACATCCTCCAAGACCTTTTTTCTTTTTAATAATTTTTTTTAATGTTACCATGCAGGATTTTGTTTTTCATTTAATCAGCCATTAATGTGAGTGGTCCAATGCCACCCTGTAGCTTATACACTCTTGCCATTATGGTACAAATCTATTGTTAATATAATGAAATCAAGCATATTCTTCAGAATTGATCTACTGTTGTTTTATTAATTTGGAGTTTCACTGATCACACCAAGTCTTCACAGGTTTGCAAACAACATGATGGTGAAACAATGATTGCTATTTTCATTTTGGGGTGAATTATTGCTTTAAGGCAACAAACCACCAGCTTGAATTGCCGGGTTTTGATGCTTAGCCGAAATGAACATCAATCCTGAAACTAATTAGAAGTGCCAGACTCCACACGATTTACTCAGAGGGACAATCACGGCAACAGATGTTGCAGTTAACTCGCGTTCTGTAAAATAATTGAGCCTGGGACTCATGCACGCAGTTCTGCTGGTATGTTGGGACTCTCCAGGGAAGGATCGGGTTTCTAAGGTGTTGTTCCTTTGTCCCTGCAGAATTCCTCACTGCTACTGGGGAACGAGACCGTCGAGAGTGATAGCATGCGACTGAATCCGCACATACAGTACTACTCCAGGGTGTATGTCTTATCTATGGGGGCGGCGCTCTTCCTGAAGACCATCCGAGGACTGGTGTTCGTCAAGGTAATTTGAAGTTTATTGCTGATGAAGTTCCCACACGAGATTGCTCTGTTCAGTTGTCCTGTCTCAGCTAGACACAGCTGAAATTTTTAACACTTGGGTCCTTAGGCAGATGCATTTCCTCTTTGCTCATGTGCTATTCATCTCTGTCTGAATCTACCGGAGTGGACTAGGTTAATCTGTCAAGGGTTCATCACAATTAATGCCTTTATCTCCTCAGTAATGTAGTCTGGGAAACTGATATGTTAATAACAGGCCAATAAGTGAGGTAAAAAGCTGCTTAGGGCACCGGTGAATTAGGGGCCCCGACCAAAGTCAAGAAGCCCATATTAATCATGTAGCTCTTTTATATATTTTCTATCATATGTTATAAAATATGTCTATAACCGTTAAGATTTGAACGTTATTACTTCTTTTCAAAACCGGGGGCCCCCATGAATAATGGAAAGTTCCTTTCGTACTGAACATCTACTAGGTGTGAGCACTTCAATCAAAGACATTGCCAGCCAGTGTTGCAAACTTAGCGACTTAGGGACTAGCGAATGTTTTTAGGTGTTACTGGAGATTTTTAGAGACTCTCATTTGTCTGTGCTATACCGTTACTAATGTTACTCTTCGCAACAAGCTGCGGATGATGCTGTCGGTCTCTCCCCGCCTCAGAGCACTCAAAGGCGGCACAGTGCCACACAGCCATCTCTCACACCTGCAACATTGAGAGCAGATCATTCCTCTGCATACAGACAGCAAATGTTTTAGCACCACGAGCGTGAGGTATTTCCCTGGTACAGTCAAACCCATCTGCTTCTCTTCTGTTTTAAATGTAATAATTTAAATGTACCGTTTATTCTTTTCTTGCTGTTGTTCACAATCACAGAGATTTGGGGAAAGAAGTAGAAATAAAACAAACAAGGAAATGCTGCTTCCTCTATGATCCTGCTGTCTGGCTGAAACAGCTGTCAGATGATGAGCTTGTTAGGAGAGGGCCTGTTCAAATAACATTTCCCAGTGAAACGGGCGCCCATTCACAAACAGCAATTACTCAATTCATATGACAAAATGGTGAAAAGATTAGTTTGATGGATTGTGAATTTATTCATTCTTTCATTCATTCATTCATTTTTTTTCGGCTCCCTTTATTAATCTGGGGTTGCCACAATGGAATGAACCGCCAACTTATCCAGCATATGTTTTACGCAGCGGATGCCCTTCCAACCGAACCCCTTCACTAGGAAACATCCATACAAACTCATTCGCACACACACTCATACACTATGGTAAATTTTTTTAGCATACTCAATTCCCCTATAGCGCAAGTCTTTGGACTTATGGCGGAAACTGGAGCACCCAGGGGAAACTCACATGAACACCACACAGATATGCCAACTGACCCAGCCGAGGCTCGAACCAGCAACCTTCTTGCTGTTAGGCGAGTGTGCTACCCACTGCCACCGCGTCACCAGATTATGAATTCATATTGTTTAAATGTGTTTTAATTTTTATTATTATTAAAATCTAATCACAAAAATGGCTAATTGACTGTACACAGGGTGCCCAAACTCAGTGCTGGAGGGCCAGTGTCCTGCAAAGTTCCAACCCCAATGAGAGACACCTGGACTAGCTAAACAAGCTCTTACTAGGCTTTCTAGAAACATCTGTGCAGGTGTGTTGAGACAAGTTGGAGCTAAAGTCTGCAGGACACTGGCTCTCCAGGACCGAGTTTAGGCACCCCTGCTGTACATAGTTTGTGAACTTGTTTTTTTTATTTGTAAATTTATTGCTTTTAATTTTGCATTAGGAAGATAAAGGTTCCTTTAAATATTAATATATATATACACACTTTTTAACATGCAGTTTATATTTCAAAAATTCCAGGCCCCATACCTGGAATTGTTTGGGGCCCCAAAATCACTAAGTCCACCCCTGATGACAGGCCATGTTCATAGCACAGTGTGCTTTCTGTAGTTTCAGTTTTATTTCATGCTGAATTCATGCTCTGCGGTCTGACACATCTGTATGTTTTCTTATTCTTATTTTCATGAATGGGAGTCAATGGCAACCCAAGCGAACAGAAAAATTATTATATTTGGCACACATATAGGGATGTCCTTTATCTCTATTGAGAAATCGTGGAGTAAGCTCTATAGCCACCACCAGGTCAAACCATCATATTTCAAACATTAAAAAATGTGTAATTCTTTGACCAAAAAAAAAAAAATCTGAGTTCATCTGATTGCTTTTCTCCTGCTGATCACATCCAATTTCCTCTTTGCACATATACCATTCATCACTGCCTGAATCTACCTGAGTGTACCAGGTTCATCTGTCAAGCAGAGATCTCAATTAATGACTTTTTCCCCACAGCGCAAAAGTCTGGGAAACCAATATGTTATTGACAGGCCACTTTCACAGTGTACTTTCCAAATTTTCAGTTTCAATTCTTCTTTTCCCAAATGGCAGTCAATGGCAAGCCATCGCAGCAAACAGAGGAAAATGATGACATTTGACACACTTGGGATGGTCCTCTGTGAAACCTTGATGTCTCTAGAACTAACTCTATAATACCTGCACTAGTTCAGAAATTCACATTTACTCTTTGATCTAGAAAAATGGAATTTAGTTGATTTAATTTCCTCTTTGCTCGTATAATGTTTATCATGGCCTGAATCTACCAGAGTGTACCAGGTTAATCTGTCAAGGGGGCAACGCAATTAATGTCTTTATCCCAACAGCGGTATAGTGTGGGAAACTGATATCGACAGGCAACATTCACAGTGTACTTTACGTAGTTTCAGTTTCATTTCCACACCAATCCCTTGCTCTGCAGTCCATCACACCTATAGACCATTTTGAGAAATGTAAACAAAAACAATGGTCCCAGTGTATTTCCTGTTTTACATTTTTAATTTCTGTAGCTTACGAGAATCCAAAAAGAGCCACATATTGATAAATAATGTTATGAGAGCTGTTTTAACATGAAGTTATGATTGAATCGCCTCTTGTTACAGTTATGAAATAGTTTGATAACAAGCATGGGAAATGTTCATGGGCCAGTGACATCACCACATTGAAATGGTCTATATGTTTTCTTCTAATCTCCTTCCTCTTCTTCATCTTCTTCCCAAATGGCAGTCAATAGCACACTATAAAAGGAAACAGAGAAAAATGTCATTTACACAAAAATTCTGTTTTCTTGGTCCTCTATCAGCAAATTATATCATTCATTCATTCATTTTCCTTCGGATTGGTCCCTTATTTATCAGGGGTCATCACAGCGGAACGAACCGCCAACTTATATATAAATTATATATAAATTAGTTAATATAAATAAGTACATATCAAAAGAAATCCTACCTTAGTTCAGGAAATATGCTAACACATCCCCTGGCCCCAGTGTCAGTAGAGCCCTGACCAATTTTGAGGTCTTTAGGACCAACTCTGTAGCACCAGTAATGGTTAAAAAGTCACTTTCTAATTGCTTATAACATTTTAAACTCTTTGATGTTTTGATTAAATTAGGGATGTCCAGATCCGATCACGTAATCGGAAATCGGGCCCTTTCACGCAGTTTCAGACTCGATCGGAATCGGACATTACTTCCTGATCAGGACTTATATATATATATATATATATATATTCTCATTATTTTTTAACACATCTATAGTTATGCGGTGACTCAGAGTTAGACCTCTTTCTTGACTTGACTTTACACAGAAACAGCAAAGCGTGTGGCATGACATCACTTTGTTGCAGAGACGTTATTGGTTAAATGCCGGCAAAATAGAACACAGAAGCAGAAAGCACAAGTATGTTGTAAAGTCTAGATAGGATACAGCTGCGGATATGCACATCAATAAAGCATCATTTTTGTGACACTTTATAACAATAATTAACATTTTTACAGTACTGAGACAGTTGGGTTTTGGGTTGGGATGGGGTTAGAAAGAAAAAAAACTATTTGGTAATTTAATAAATAACATAAATAATACTCTGTATTTATGTTACTGTGACGGTTGGGTTTAGAGTTGGGGTAGGTAGACGTTAATAAAATACAATACATGGGAAATTTATTAAATAATATAAATAATTCTCATTAACTTCCGGACGCAACCATATCTGATCTAGCAACAACCCGAGTATGTCTGCGGTCTGGAGGTATATAAAGTTGATGATGACAACATTGCCATAGCAAACTGAGATGTGTAAACTTGAAGATGAATTGGTGAAGAATTTATGTTATTTATTACTTGATTGTTCAAACTAATTCATAAGGTGAATTAAATAAAAAATAAGGAACATCCTGAATCTGTTTCGTCACTCTGTTTTATTCTTTTTTTATGTATTATAGAAGTATTGGATCATTATTTTTTCATTTGATTGCTGTTCTAATGCTAATCACGTTCAATATCATCACTGCCTGAGTGTACCAGGATTAAGGTGCACCAAGCTAATTTTGACAAACAATAATGGTATTTAAAAGGCAGCAAAACAAGTGTGCTCAACAAGATCTTGATATCTCCGCAGTAGTTAGACATGTCTGATAGGCATAAAGACACTGTGGTCAAAAGATACTGCTTAGTGATTCTTTAATCTGTCAAGGGCGTTGCAATTATGCATTTTCACCACAGCAGTATAGTCTTCCAATCTGATATGTTGCTGAGAAGCCACATTCATAGCACAATGCAGTTTCAGTTTCATTTCCACCCCAAATCCTTGCTCCGCAGTCCATGACATTGCCAAGTGTCTGCTTTTTTCTCTCTTTCTCATCCAGTTTTTTCCCGCTCTTTAATTGAAATTGCCTCCAGGCTAAATCCATTTATCTGTCCAGTGTCTTGACTTTCAGCTGGAGGGGTTGTGTATACGTGTCCCCTCAGGACCCTTTGCCCCCTTCTCCATTAAGCAGACCCGACAGCACATTAGAGAGGTTATGTGTCTGTGTAATTGTGTGCCACTTGTATTCACTAATTCCTCCATGATGGCTAATCTCTTTTTACCCAGAGGTAAGATTGCAAATTTGGGAACTTTACATATTCTATTAATGGAATGAATGTGTCCCTTTGTGCCAGAAACCATCAAATCCTAATGGCAACACATTCTCCTGTGGGCACGACATGAGGAGTTTTATTGTGAAGTCATGTCTGGCATGTTCTCGGTGGTTTACTGACATGTATTTGAGAATATGTGGACTTATGTAATCATGTTTTTGTATGTGCTGCTGTGCTACATGCTGACATTCATGCCTCATAAGTGCTGGGGGAGACATGATGTCCATGCTGGATACAATCTGTACACTGGGCCAAAATTAGATCGCTTTCATTGTAATTAACAAAGCTGTCTGAGAAGAGAAGTGGCCTTTACGTCAACAGCGTTCCAGCTGACGATGCTTGTTTTCTGTTTCTGATGCGCTGTACAGTAATATTAAGCACGTTATTTCCCCTTTATGACTCGAAATGACAACACTGTTTTGTTCAGAAATGAGCTCCAATAGGACTGCTAGATTATGGGAAAAATCATAATCACGATTATTTTGGTCATAATTGTAATCACGATTATTCAAAGCGATATACAGTTAATGTCAAAATTATTCTTTCTCCTTTGAATTATTATTTTTTTAAATATATAAATATTTCTCAAATGATGTTTAACTGATTCAGGAATTTTTCGTAGTATTTCCTAAAATATTTTTTCTTAAAAAGTCTTATTTGTTTTATTTCAGCTAGAATAAAAGCAGGTTTAAATACTTTGAAACCTATTTTAAGGTCAATATTATTACCCCCCTTAAGCAATATATTTTTTTAATTGTCTTCAGATAAAAACTACTGGTTTACAATGACTTGCCTAATTACCTTAATTAAGCCTTTGAATGTCACTTTAAGCTGAATGCTTGTATTTTGAAAAATATGTAGTAAAATATTATGTACTGTCATCATAGAAAAGATAAAAGAAATCAATTAGAAATGAGTTATTAAATCTATTATGTTTAGAAATAGGTTAAAAAAATCTTCTTTCCGTTAAACAGAAATTGGGGGAAAGGGTCGCTAATAATTCAGAAGGGCTAATAATTCTGACCTCAACTCTATATACAGTTATTTTCCTCCCTGTCAATAAGAAAAGGGAAATAAATACAATAGAATAAAAATATGAAACAAACTGCTTTAAGCATCTTCACTGTAAGGAAAAAACTTTAATTATAGCTACAAAAGTCCTTCAGTCAAGAGCAGTGAGGGATTTTGTCCTTTTGTTGTTTGATTAATGATAAAAACAGTCGGCAGCAGGAATATTGCGCGTTGTCACTTTAAGAGCAGTACCATTCTGCTTTCACTTTCACATGTCTTTTGATTCTCAACTCATTTGTTTATTACATAAATGAGGGTTAATATGAATAATTACTAAACACTGCGTTTTGACACAAATTTTCATGTATTTGACCATTAAAGCACTCACATTAAGATGACTATAGATGTTTGTGCTCTGCTCGTCTCTGCGCATGCAACCTTTTTCCCGCTTTTAAAAACATGAATGATTCGAATGTATATCAATGAATGATTACAGTACATACTTTTAGTAATTTTCATGTGAAACTGAGCTTTGCAGAGCAACAAATGTGTACAACTGGAAAGGGGGTGGTATATGATGCAATAATCGCTTTTTCTCGAATAATGTTTTTTCATCATTGTTAGAAGCCAAAATCGAAATTGAAATAGAATTTTCGATTAATTGCACAGCCCTAGCTTCCATTTATGTATTTGTATATCATTCATTTTCTTTTCGGCTTAGTCTCTTTATTAATCTGGGGTCGCCACAGCGGAATGAACCGCCAACTTATCCAGCACATGTTTTACGCAGCGAATGCCCTTCCATCTGCAACCCATCTCTGGGAAACATCCATACACACTCATTCACATTCATACACTACGGACAATTTGGCCAGATACGCCAACTGACCCAGCCGAGGCTCGATCCAGCAACCTTCTTGCTGTGAGGCGACAGCACTACCTACTGCGCCACTGCATCGCCTGTATTTGTATATTTCTCATGTAATAAATATACACGGTAAATAAATAAATATAAAATAAAATAAATAATAAATAAAATAATAAATACAAATAAATAAAATAAATAAATATACATTGAGGTCAGTAAGATTTTGACTAAAATAAGTGTGTTATGCTCAGCAAGGCTGAATTTATTTGATCATAAATAGTAAAAACAGGAACTAGTTTTAATAATATATTATACAATTTATAATATTTATTTAATATTTATTTTAAATTTAATATTAAGAACTGTCTTTTTATTTGAATTTTTTAAAATATTTTTTCTTTTCGTTCAAAGCTGAATTTTTAGCATCAGTCTTCTGTGTCATGTGATTTTCCAGAAATCATTCTAATATGTTGATTTGCTGCTTATTTTTTTGCTTAATATTATCAATGTTAAACACAAACAAAAATATTTCTGTAGAAACTGTGATGCTTCATTTCAGGATTCTTGAACAGAAAGTTCAGCATTTATTTGAAATGAAACTCATAGATTTGAAATGGAACTTTGTCACATTATAAACATATTTACTGTCACTTTTGATCATTCTAATGTATTGTTTCTGATTAAAAGTATTAATTTCTAAAAAAAAAAACTTACTGATCCGCAAGTTTTAAAATGTATACAGTAGATATGAAAAACTAACAAGTGAACAAACAAAAACATATTTATATAAAAACATACATTAATATATATTATAAATTGGTCGT
This sequence comes from Danio kyathit, assembly GCA_903798195.1. Lineage (NCBI taxonomy): Eukaryota > Metazoa > Chordata > Actinopteri > Cypriniformes > Danionidae > Danio > Danio kyathit. Next base: position 28,967,787 of record LR812532.1, read on the forward strand.
AAAACGTTTGCTTGTTTTTTTTATTTATAACATTTTAATAATTTTTTTGCATCTTATTTAAATAATTGTAGTATAAATAATTTTATCATTATTGTCCTTATATTTTGACTTTATATTTAAGGATGCTCCGATCAATCGGCCAAAGATCGGTATCGGACGATAGTCATATTTTATGACTCCATCATTACTCGACAATCTGGCTGATCAAATGAACCCGATTGCAAGTGTTTGTTTATGGGTTTACGTGAGGAGATAAATGATGCGTGGGGGCCTAAGCGATCACTTCGCTTCCAACAAATCAGCTAAAATATATAAACCTATATAGGCTGCAACCTCTGTTTATACAGTTTATTGATGTGACTCGCATAAGTGATGGTCTCTTTGTTGCAACCATTGTATATTGGTGTTTTGAGTTGTGACAAGAGCGGAGCGATCGCCCCATACACTGTAAAACCCAACAATCAACTTTCTCAAATGAAACGAGTGTAATTAACTCAAAATTTACTGAGAGTTAATTCTACTCATTTGAAAAGAGTTTTGAACTCAGTGTAGATGGTAATGAGTTAATTAAATACCTCATTACTTCAACTTAAATGGAGTAAGTTCACAGTACTCATATAGAGTTTTTTAACTCAAATGGTTTGAGTTCTCTTTATTTATTGGATTTTACTGTGCTCAAATTGTTTCTTTTACTCAAATGGATTAAGTTCACAGTAATCATTTGGATTAGTTTTTGAAATTAAACGGTTTGTTGCAGTTTTTTCAAATGGTTTGAGTAACCTTAATTTTTTGGGTTTTACAGTGTAGTGTCTTATCAAACTGTATGACCTCTGCCGGAAGATCCGCGAGTCTCCCGCATATTCATAGCAGCTCCATTAGGCCCGCATATCATGGTGACAAGAATGGATGTTGAGCAAGAGAACAGATTGCGAGAGGCACATCCATGTTCTAACCAAGCAGTTGTTGGGTTAAATGTATAGAGCAGTAAAGATATCTCAATTGCAAATCCCCCTCTCTCATAGATGTTTGTAAATTGCCAATTGTAAATTTGTACATTTTTCTTACCAATTTTTTAAATCTGTTTTATCTATTATTTTCTGTAAAGCTGCTTCTGACCATGACAGGTTATAAGAGACGTGCTTAAGGGATTATATGCAACAATCTTTATTTATTCTCTTAGGTAAGGTGAGATCTCCACTTAAGTTTCATACTTAGAGGGACAATGTGCTTAATGCATTATAAAGCTTAAAGCATTAAAATCAGTACTCGATATCTGCCGATCACCATGACAGGGACTCGGTATTCAGTATCGGCTGCAAAAATCCTGATTGGAGCATCCCTGCTTATATTATTTTTTATACTAATGTGTGATTATTTATCCTAAGAAAAAATTTTATTTAGTATTTAATTTATTCAAATATTATTTTATACAATTTATTATATAATAAACATTTTCTAAACCTGTTGTAAGATTTTATCCCCCAAAATACCAGTGTCATGAGCGATCAAAACACATATGCCATTATAGTAGAAAACTGTATCATGTAAATGCACCCTTAATTTAAAAAATCTGTTAACTTCTACATAATAAAACATAACTAAACTTGGACCCCGTGATGGATGAGACCCTCAGAAGAATGTCAACCATGGCCATGATGTGCAGGTTTAGCATTTGCATTTAAGCTTTCTCTTCTTCTAAATCGGGACATACACTGTATAAAGTCAGCTTTTCCACCAACGTACTGAGTGTATGTTAACAAAGTAGAAAGCTCACCTACTTTACTGGGTCCAAAGTTTTAACCAGAGCGGATTGATCTGTGCTGAAGTGTCAAGCAGCATTGGTCACTTCCAGTCTCAACATATACAATATCCCAGCTGGCACTCACAGATCTTGGGGAAAAGCATTCCTGTCTGCTCGCCAAGATTTTTACCTCATTATACTCTCACTGTTATGACTGTTAAAATGTTTGTTTACATCCCTGACCTGTTTATTAGCATTATAGAACCTAACTAAAGCCTTTTATAGGTTTTTAAATCACTGGCTCATTTCTTGGTGTTTTTGTCGCGTCTGTGCGCATGCATTATTAACACTGTTGTGTGTATGTTGTTGTCGTTGCAGTGCACAGTACGGGCAGCCTCGGTTCTGCATGATAAACTATTTAAAACTCTACTTCTGAGCCCCATGCGCTTTTTCGACACAACACCCCTGGGACGCATCCTCAACCGATTCTCCAAGGACATGGATGAGGGTGAGCAACCTCTCTCTCTCTTTCTATATCGCAGTTCACAAATCCTTTCAAATGCGGGATGACGGGGGCGTCTCAAAGCAGTTTTGATGTCTGTTTGATTCTGTGTTCTTCCTCTTTGCGCAGTTGACGTGCGTCTGGCGATGCAGGCTGAAATGCTGCTCCAGAATGTGACACTAGTGCTGTTCTGTCTGGGAGTGGTGGGCTCCGTGTTTCCCTGGTTCCTGTTCTCAATCATACCTTTAGGGGCTTTCCTCTTCATCGTCAACCGAATCTCCAGGTTTGCTCTGTCAAAATCATCAAGGGTTGAGATGGGGCAATGCAAAACATGGAAACAAATATATAGGTCAGGCTGATCAATGAATGAAAACGCGTTCCAAATCTGCCAAAAACTATATAAAGGTATAAGTAAATAAAGATTACTGTGTGTGTGTGTGTGTGTGTGCGTGCGTGCGTGCGTGCGTGCGTGCGTGCGTGCGTGCGTGCGTGTGTGTGATTGATAGCTTTATTTTCTAATTTATAATATAATTATTACATTTAATGAATGAATGAATTAGTTGATTAATAATCTGCATTAACTCAATAGATGGATTGACTGGCAGACAGACAGATAGATTAAACATTAATATAATATTATTTAATAATATTGTAATATCATACTTGGAAATAAATATGTTTTTATTTAAGCAAGGATCTGTTATATAATATTTTTTGTGCCGTCTCTTTAAACTTAGTCATGAATCAAATATGTTGATTATTTTGTTATATATAATATATATATTACATTTAACTGTAATAAATTTTAATGGGAAGGAGTGAGAAATAGTTTTAGTCTAAAGTTTTTTTTTAAATCTTAAATAATAATAATGGTTGAAATAATAGATAATTTTCCCAGTACTGGGTTGCAGCTGGAAGGGCATCCGCTGTGTAAAACATGTGCTGGATAATTTGGTGGTTCATTCCGCTGTGGCGACCTCTGATGAATAAAAGGACTAAGCCAAAGGAAAATGAATGAATGAATAAATAATGGATAATATAAATATACATTTGACCACCCCTTTAACGGTTCATACCATAGTAAATGCATAATTGCGTCAATCATTTTATGCGAGAGAAAAAATAATTAACGGTCTAAAAACGGCAGATCAAAGCACCGATAGATATCGTAAGTTTTCACTAGACAATTTTCTCATAAAATAAGTGTTTGTATCAACATATATCCTAAAAGTAAAGTCAAATTAGATACATAGTCTGACCTACAGTAACCTCTAAAATAACTAATTAGAGGTTTCTGTAGGCCAGAATAGACTAAACATCCCTCAAAACACTGAAAAAGTAAATACGTTATTTATTAATTAGATGTTATTTAAAAACATATATTTGATTCACTGAAGCATGTATTACACAAACTAGCATTACCAAGCATTACCCCCCCCCCCCCCCCCCCCCTTTCCCCCACCAGTTGTCAATGAATAATTCACACCCTGTCAAATATGTATACATGGTTTTGGTCTTTTTACTTTTATTTTTGGCATTTTTTTAAGAAAAGTATGATTCATTACTTAGTGTTTATATATATATATACAGTGCTCAGCATAATTTAGTGCACCCCATTTTGAAAATGAATATTTTTCTCCATTTCTCAGTGAATATAGGCAATGTATTTTGGTGCATTTAAACAAAACAGATTTATTAAACAGATATATTTATTAAACTAATATTTTAGTCATCAAACATAGTTAGAAATCGAAAGATAATATAAATAAATTCAAGCAAAATATTGAAAAATAAATTTTTCAACCTACAAAATTTCTACAAAATTTTTACATTTTTTTTGCTTCTCTTGATTTTTCTTTTTTTTTTTTTTATTTGTATTTAATATTTTTCTATAACAGATAAATTTGTGTGTACTAGTTTTTGGACTGCTATCGTAAGTTGTTTTGTTAGATAAGCTCCAGATTTGGCTTCAGTACCGACTAATCTAATGTATATGCACAAATATAATATTTTTAAAGCTTCCTATTAAAAATATGAATTTAAAAGATAGGTTTGTGAGGGGTGTGTATATATTCTGAGCACTGTGTGTGTGTATATATATATATATATACATATATATATATATATATATATATATATATATATATATATATATATATATATATATATATATATATATATATATATATATATATATATATATATATATATATATATATATATATATATATATATATATACACACACACACACACCTAAAATCTGAAATGCGGCTGGTTTTTCATCAGCGTTGTCCTGCCTCAGCCTCACGCTGCATGTTGACTCTGCTGTCCTGTCTGCGCTAGTGCTGACGTGTGACAGGCCTCATAAAGCCCCATATAAATCAGTTCAGAAGGCAGAAATGACTGCAGCTCAGGCAGGAAGATCCCCTCAGTCTCACCATTATTGTCCCCTGTGGGCCTCCATCTCATAAGCCACTAACCTGTCACATCACAGGCAGCTCTGTGAGCCACACAGATAAGCAGATGAGATGAGCCAGAGCTTTGATCAAAACTCAGCCGTATATCGCTGCTCACATTCTATCACTGGCTGACTTTTTGTCAGGTACTGAAAGAAAATATATATATATAAATATACTGATTGTCCTTTTTACCCAAAGGGTTCTCATTCGTGAGCTGAAGCGCCTGGAAAATATCAGCCAATCCCCTTTCACCTCTCATATCACCAGCAGTCTGCAAGGACTGTCCACTATCTACGCTTACGGCAGGGGTGCTGACTTCATACACAGGTAATATTCAGACAACAGAATGCCCTCTATGACTTTGCAGAACTTGCAGAACTGATGAAACTTTACTCCAAAACATATTCACAAATAAAAAATACATGTCATAATCAGGACAGACTCACATGTAATGGGTGTATATAATGTGGAGTTGTGTTACCATTTATTTTCAAAAAAATGACAATACAAGGATACTTCACATAGAAGCTTTGTTTTAAAATAAAAAACAGAAATAAAAGAATATAGTTAAAGTTAAATTATATTGTAATGTTTTATACTTATTTATATACATTTTTATATCATATATGATGATGAGTTATCAGAGTAATATTGCCTTAAAGCATCTAATCAATGAGCTAGAGTTTGTACAATTGGCCTTGATTGATCAGATTTGACAAAAATAACTTTACTTACAGTGACTCAGTGGTTAGCACAGTCACCTGACAACAAGAAAGTCGCTGGTCCAGGTCCCAGCTGGTACAGTTGGCATTTCTGTGTGGACTTTGCATGTTCTCCCCGTGTTGGCGTGGGTTTCCTCCGGGTGCTCCGGTTTCCCGGGTGTTTCCCAGTACTGGGTTGCAGCTGGAAGGGCATCTGCTCTGTGTGTTGTGTTACCATTTATTTTAAAAATGACAATACAAGCACACTTCACAAAAAAAGTTTTGTTTTAAATTAAAAAACATACAAATAAAAGAATATAATTAAAGTTGAATTATATTGTAATGCTTTATACTTGCATTTTTATATCATATCTGATGAGTTATCAGTAAGCCCACACGAAATCTGCGCACAAAGAAATCTGCAGATTTCTGCAGATTTTTGGCCCATAATTGAGTATATTTATTTACTTGTGTACAAGTGTGTACATGTATATTTATTCAGTTTTTACATTTATTTCAGTAATATTATTAACTAATATGAAAGTGTTCACTTGATTTATTTACAATACAGTTTGTAAAGTAGTATTTTCTGTCTTTTAGTAGATCTATTTTATGATAGACTTGCTTTGTTAACCAAATACGTAGATCTAGATGGATTTGCATTGTGAACATTAAAGTTAAAAAGCTATTATTTTTAATTTCATATATTAAGTTTTTAGTTATGGTACTCCCAAAATAATTCTGCATAAATCTGCAGATTTTTTACAAAATTCTCAGCAGAAATAGCAAAAAAATGTCAGCAGATTCTGTCTGGCTCTAGTTATCAGAGTAATATTGCCTTAAAGCATCTAATCAATGAGCTAGAGTTTGTACAATTGGCCTTGATTGACCAATCAGATTTGACAGAAATAACTTTAATTATGGTGGCTCAGTGGTTAGCAGTGGTTCGCCTGACAACAAGAAGGTCACTGGCTCAAGTCCCAGCTGGGCCAGTTGGCATTTCTGTGTAGAGTTTGCATGTTCTGCCCGTGTTGGCGTGAGTTTCCTCCGGGTGCTCTGGTTTCCCCCACAGTCCAAAGACATGCGGTATACTGTAGGTGAATTGAATAAACTAAAATGGCCGTAGTGTATGTGTGTGAATGTGAGAGTGTATGGGTTTTCCCAGTACTGGGTTGCGGCTGGAAGACTGCGTAAAACATGCTGGATAAGTTGGCGGTGACCTATAGCAACCTCTGATATAACTAATCAGAGTATTCTGTAGGCCAGAATAGACTAAACATCCCTCAAAACGCTGAAAAAGTAAATACGTTTCGTTAATAAATTAGATGTTATTTGAATACATAAATTTTATTCACTGAAGCATGTATTACACAAACTAACATTACTGAAAATGATGACCACCTCACTAACGACCCCTGATAAATAAAGAAACTAAACCGAAGGAGAATGAATGAATGAATAAATGAATGAACTTGACTTACTGTTACTAACTAATTAAGCAACTAACTGTGAAAATGTACAGTGAGGTATGATAAATACGAACAAACACTTTCTTTAAAATATTTTGGTAAAAAATAAAATACAGAAAATAAAGAAAAACAATACAGTTAAAAAAATTAATCAAACTGATTTAAATTGATATTTATGCCGGTACAAAAGATTGAAGATATTATCACAGTTTTCCCAAACGTAATAATGTTTCTTAAGCAATAAAATCAGCTTATTAGAATGATTTCTGTGACACTAAACACTGGAGTTATCTATGTAATCTATACTGCAAGATTCAAAGTATGTTTTTTGAGGGTCTAAACATCTGCAATATTCCACCAGGTATCAAGCCCTGCTTGACACAAATCAAGCATGCCACTATCTGTTCAGCTGTGCTATGCGATGGCTGGCTGTGCGTCTGGACCTCATCAGTATTTCCCTCATCACCACAGTAGCCCTTCTCATCGTCTTAATGCATGGCCACATTTCCCCTGCCTACGCCGGCCTGGCCCTCTCCTACGCCGTACAGGTGTGCTGCTCTCCATCTGACTCTGCCTCGTGTTGTACAAGAAGCTTACTGTGCCATGATTCATTTGTATTGCTCACTGTTGCTCATAGTTATTATTCACTGCCCATTTTCTCTCCTTTCCCATATCCAGCTGACCGGCCTGTTTCAGTTCACCGTGAGGCTCCTTTCTGAAACCGAAGCCCGATTTACATCAGTGGAGCGGATCAATCATTACATAAAGGTGACACATGTGTGCTGGCTGTCAATGGAAAATAAAAAGGGACAGACTATTTGTTATTCAATTGGCACAGCACACAAAGGACATAGGCGCTTTAAAATGAAAGGCCGTCGAGCCCAACAGTCGCCACGCTGCATAGTGAGGCAGCTACATCTTGCTCAGCAGGGATCATGGGACATGTTTATTACCAGCCAGAACATCATAGCATGTGACTCCACTCGTTTCACGAGGCACTTATCAAAGCACAACAGTACAGCTGTCTTTGTGGAGAGCATTTTACAGTGATTAATGAAGCCAGTAATGGTCTTGCTGAGCTGTGAAGTACACCGTATAATCGTTATGCCATGTGTTTATGCAGAACCTGGAAAGCGAAGGTCCACGACAGATCACTGGATGCTCCGCTTCCTCGTCCAGCTGGCCAGCAGATGGACAAATCACCTTCCAGAATGTAGAGATGCGATATCGAGATGGTCTTCCACTGGTTTTGAAGAACCTCTGTTTTAGCATTCTTCCAGAGGAGACCATAGGGATCGTTGGGAGAACGGGCTCAGGTATACTTGTCTGCTTGACTGTTTCATTCTATCTGATGTTGCCTGTCTTTGTCTGTACTGTGAGTCGTATTACTGGTGGAGGAAATCAGTTGTGACACAGGTTGGTTCTTTCTTCAGGGAAATCTTCACTGGGCGTCGCACTCTTCAGACTAGCGGAGCTAAGCCGTGGATCAATCATCATCGATGGTGTCAACATCGCTCACATTGGTCTTGAGGACTTGAGGAGCAAGCTGTCAGTCATCCCCCAAGAGCCGGTTCTTTTCATCGGTACTGTCAGGTATGCTCCACGTCACTTCACCAAGACTAGCCATGTGCTAACAGCTGGAGTCACTTCTGTAGTATGATGTACAGTACCTCAGTAGAAAATAGGATATTCAACCACAAAAAAAATAGTGGACTAGAGTATATTTTATAGATTTGAAATTGATTGTATTAAAAAAACGAGGCCATGGGGTACAAGAATAGAGGTCTTATTTCATCAAGATTTGTTTTTTCCCATCAAACTCTACATCACATTTATGGGAGCGCTCAGTAAAATGAAGGATACTGTTAAATAAAGTAATCAAACAATAAACAACACACCTGTAGTATGTTTCCATTGGTCCAGATCAATGTTAAAAATTTTACATTGTAGCATTTTTCAGCCATTCAGTTTCACATCGAACCAAAATGCAGTCACATGACAACATCCACATCAGTCATTGGCTTGATGAATTTCCTGAACTGCATTCTCCACAACTGCATTCATGGTCAGAATTAACGAACACATGGGAAACTCACATTCGCAACACATGGAAATAAACAAAGAGCGACGACGTAAAAAGATACAAAAAAAAAAAACCGTAAAAAGATACTAAAGACCAGTCATTAGCAGCAGGCTAGCACAGAAATTCCATTAAAATACTGGGGTAAAATGAATTTCCATATTTTAAAAACATGGCGCGGAAAAATATTAATTAATGCAGTGCTTCTTGTTTGATCTGATACCCACTTTATATTGTATCTCAGCCAGGCAGTGAAGATCACTGTTTTTAAAGAAATCAGATCTTAAACGCAACGTTTTTTGTATAGGATGACAATTCAGTGGAAGCCCTGGGGCTAGCTGACTGAAATGAAAAGTCTGTGTGCATATACCCTAATGAATTTATTTCTGACTAACCCTGGAAATGGCCAAAGTGGACAATGGCAAAAAAATTTAAACAAAAGACACAAAAGTTGTCCTCTTGGCATTGGACTGAAATGCTTCTTAATACCAAGTGTAAATGGGGGCCAAGACTGTCCACTGAAGGCAGTTCTGTTTGAAAAAAAAAATAAAAAAATACAGAAAGAAGCTATATTTTGCTCACATAATGAAGTGTAATGAAGATATTACTCTTTTCACCACTGGATTTACTGGGACACAACCCAGCAAGCATTTGTGTGTGTGTGTGTCCATGCCTGCCTGCGTGCGTGTGTCTAATAGATATCTAAACATAGATGTATTGGCTGAAACTGAAAATTGGCTAACATCTAAAATAAGTTGTAAAATGTTCCAAGAATAGCCTTGTCACTAAATAGAAAGATTGGACTGACCACACATATGTTGTCATTAATTTGTGTATATTTGATGACTAGTCTATTTTTGGACTATTTTAAGATGTCTATTAGATTTTCTACCTGTAAATCAACCTGTAAATCTTGTTTTAGCCTTCTTTTGTCTTGTTTTAGCCAAAGCGTCAATGTTTGAATGTCTAACTGAAAAGCTAATAAACAACAACAAAATAACTTCTTTTGACTTACTTGGCACCCATATTAGATTCTGGAGTCAAAGTTATTGTGGTTCCTCCAAATTTTAAAGTGTGAACTCTTGCTTGAAAGGGTGTCAAAACATCAACTGGGAACTCTGAATTTAGTACAAAGTACAAAAGAAATGGAGCATTAGTAGACTTGCAGCATAAGTAGACTTTCTTGTTTATCTTCTCAACAGATCAAATCTGGATCCCTGGGATCAATATACAGATGCACAGATCTGGGAAGCACTGGAAAAAACACATATAAAAGACATGGTGAGTGAAAGAAAGAGATTATGGAAGGATTTCCAAAAAGACAAATGGCTTTGCTGTTGATTGAGGTGTTGTGTGATGATTTGGTTTCAGGTAAGCCAGTTGCCTAATTCACTGCATTCAGAAGTAACGGATAATGGAGAGAACTTCTCAGTGGGAGAAAGACAACTGCTCTGTGTGGCCAGAGCTCTTCTCAGACACAGCAAGGTACTGAATGTTCACAACAGAAACACTCTTGAGCACTGTTTCTCACCTCGCTTTAACTAAGTAACAACATACTGCCCATGCTAAATAAACAAACTTACAATCTTGAAATGTATTTTTAATACTAGGAAGTACAGAATTGAAGAAAAATAATAAGCCTTCCTGTGTTTAATGGATAGATTTTAATACATATTTTAAACATAATAGTTTTAATAGCTAATTTATAATACCTAAATAAACTATAAATATTTAAAGTCTTTGCCATAATGACAGTACAATTTTTTTTAAAGCAATTTAAAGGCTTAACTATGATATTTTGGTAAGCTGGGTTAATTAGGCAAGTCATTGGACAACAGTGTTTTGATCTGTAGCTACTTAAAGAGGGGCTAATAATATTGACAATAGGGTATATGCAGGCTAGTGTTTCTTCCCATACTGATAAACTTCCGGTAAACGGTCAATGTGACTTTTAAAATTTTATACGGTTCCTTTTACAGCATCGATGTTGTAATGTAATTAAAATAAAATCAGTTAAATAGACTTTAGTGTTCATTTAGTTGTTCAAGTGTAAAATTAGATGAAAAGCCGTTTACACACATGCTCTGTCAGGATTAGCAGCAGAAACACCATTGAAAATACAGGAGTAAAATAATTGTTCATATTTTAAAGACGTAGTGCGGGACAATGGAATTTAGTGCAGTGCTTCTTGTATAATCTGAGACCCACTTGATATCGTATGTTAATCAGACAGTGAAGATTGTTGATTTTTAAAGAAAACAGACCTTAAACGCGTCAGTTTTATAACTGCATACAGTTCACCGGAAGCACTTGACCCAGGTTACCGCAAAATTAAAAGTCCTTCTGCATACTTCTGCATATACCCTATACCCTATACCCTATCTCTTTAAGAGTAATACGCTTATGTGTCCTCTTAGGCTTCAGTTCATGACACCAGGTAAAAACAGGTGACGCTTTTCCGCTTCAGCCTATGTAACCCGGTGAGCGATTAAACAATGCAGTCCTCTGTAGCACATCCCCGTGTTGTCTGTAATAGTATTGTTACGATACTGAAGTTTAAAAAAAATTAAATTTCCCGCTAACATTTAAACACCGCTGAGCGCGTTCATAAACAGCGCTGATTTGTCATAGTATTCACCAGTGCTCAACAGAAAGGAGTGTGATTGGCTGTGAAGGTCATCAGTTCACCGCTCTTCACAGATTGCAAACACCGATAGACAAACATTGGAGCGTTTTAAAGCCGTGAAGATCAGTCTATTTATCAGCGGATCGCTCGTCTGTGTTTGCACTCGGTAAACAGCCAGTGTTGCCAGATGTAGCTGACTGATTCCAGCCCAAAATCTAACCAAAACCCGCCGAAATGCAAAAACAACAGCCCAGTCTGGCAACACTGTAAACAGCAGTAAAGTGTGGTGAACTGATGACCTTCACGGCCAATCACAGTCATTTCTGTTGAGCATGTGAACACAATGGCAAATCAGCACTGTTTAAGAATGCCATCAACAGTGCTTAAATGTTAACGTTTTTTTTTTTTATTTCAGTACCCAAATTCAGTATCGTGATATCTAATACAGTATAGTGAAAGAATCAGTTCATTAACTTGAGTTTGATAAATGGCATCTAAAATGTGTGTTTGGGAATAAAAATGTTAGCTAACTAGTGCGATTTCCCTTAACTTCGCTGAAAATGAGGTCCAATATCCCTTTTTTATTTTCACTTTCTATTCAGAACGGACCTTCGGGTCACTCGGAAGGCGGTGAAATGATAAATTTGTGTCACTTTTTCTTCGCTGATAAGATATACAGCCGGGTACACAACATTTCTCTGTGACTCAGGCGATACTTCCGGGTTTCTTCCCACCGCAGCCTCGATTTCGATGTTTAAAATGGCGGCCGCGTGAAATCAGTCTGTTAGGCAAGTCATTGGACAACAGTGTTTTGATCTGTAGCCAATCAAAAAGGGGCTAATAATATTGACCAATTCTTTTAAACAGTAGTCAATATTTGAAGTGCATCAAAACATTTAATCACACATTTTGCTTTAGTTGCTTCAGTAAATCATTATAATAGATAAATCTGAGCATTGTGTTTTCATAAAACAATGTGCTTATTTATATCTGATAAATTCAAATTAGATTAAATCTTTTGATTCAGGTATAATGAACAATTAGAGTTTTCTATTTTTTTTTATGTACTGTAGGTTTTAGGACTAGTCAATTCTGCTGCTTCTTTGTTTAATTTAAAAGCTGACCTAAAATGTCTCTATTTCACCAGCACGTAAAGCTTAGTTTTGCACTACCAACATATATCAAGCTGTAAAAATGCACCACTCCCTAAAAAAAAACAAGTCATCTTGTTCTGTGTGTTAAATGTTTTACCGGTTCTCTGTCACTGCATGTGCATGACATTTCATTTTTCTATAGAAAGGATTTAACAAATTTTAAACTATTCCCTTACAACGAATGACTGAAATTTAGATTGATCAGATCAATAAAGGCTGATACACATGAAAGCTTTTCAGTCCAAATGAGCCAAATCTAGCTGTTGAAGATGGCTTAAAGGTGTATTTTTGTCTTTTTTTCCTTTATTACAACTATACAATAGCTAGACAGGAAGCAAAGTTGGAAAGAGAGAGGGGTGGTGGATGGTATTAGGAAGGCTTGAACTCAGGATGCCCAAAGCACAGTGGCACATCAACATCAACGGCTCAAATATTGTTCAGATATTGTGAACATATATTGTTTCAGTAAGTCACACATTACCTTTTAGTTTTGTTTTATTTAACACTTTAAAAATGCTGAACATCTTATGTGTCAAAACATTTCAAATTAATGACAATATATTTCATACATACCATATATTGACATAAATGTCTTACTCATTTCATTGTTTCTGTAATTATCGTCAGACAAATGTAACTGGGTTATAATGCAAAATATCAGAATAAAAACTACTTTGATTGTCTGAATTTATACCTCATAAACAAATTTTTGAGTCAATCATTGTTTCTTAAACATTCACACATGTTGATAAATGTCAATTTGTTTAGTTGAAAAATAGATAAATTTAGTGCTCCGGTTTCCCCTACAGTCCAAAAACATGTGCTAATAGGTCAATTGGATAAGCTAAATTGGCCGTAGTCTATGAGTGTGTGTGCGTGCGTGCGTGCGTGCGTGCGTGTGTGTGTGTGTTTGTCTGTATGTGTAAATGCGTGTATGGGTTTCTCCCAGTACTGGGTTGCAGCTGGAAGGGCATCCGCTGTGTAAAACATATACCAGAATAGTTGGCAGTTCATTCCACTGTGGTGACCCCTAATAAATAAGGGACTAAGCTGAAGGAAAATGAATGAATGAATGAATAGATTCATTTGGCAAAATATATTTGAATAACAAAAGATACAATTGCACTGCTTCTCTTAAGTGATTTGTACAGAACTGTTGAATTGAATTACAGTATTTAAGGTAAGTATAAAAATAAAGAGTAATCCCTTACTTTTTCATTGGAAAAAAAGTGATTTAATTACAGTAATTAATTTGTAATTAAACTCATTACACCCAACCCTGGTTACTAAGGTAATGATTCTACTTTAGACAGCCATAAGCTCAGTCAGAGCTGTTTACAGTAAGCTCTGCTGCTTTTAACTGTTTTTTTATTTCATGTAAACATGCAGTAGGTAAAAGCATGACTGTCTCACGGCGTCTACATTTGTCAGAGCTGCAGAATGGACTATCAAGTGAACACAGTATAACTAATTTTCCGTCTCACATTATAAAGCACAAATACATTCTGTGTGAGCATCTTCTTACGTCCATCAGTCACAAGTTTTAAAAAATATAATCAAATTTGACGGACAGCGAAATGAAAGCGCTTCTCCTCATCCAGGTGGGGGAAGAAAACGATGCTGCTTTTAAAAAACATTCCAGTGATCGACATCACTGTATTTTGCTACTGATGCGTGAATAGCATCCTCCTTGTGAAAAAGATAGAACGCTGTTTGCTTGTGTGAAAAGCACGTTTGTGCATGTAATTCAGGTAACATTTTATTTTGATGGTTCATTTGAGTATTAGTAGACTGTCTTAGGCTTAATATCTGTTGATACTGCTCCTTCCACAGACATTTATCTGACTATAAGGAACTTTGCAAGTACATGTCAACTTACACTAACCCCAACCCTAACCTCAACCTAAGAGTCTACTTATAATCTAATGAGAATTAGTTGGCATGTAGATGCAATGTAACTTAATTCACCAAACAGACCATCAAAATAAAGTGTGAGTGTATGACCGTAACTCATTGTGATGAATTTTACTGTGGTAAGGGCCTGTTCATCTACATTATATATACATAAAATGCAGTGGAAGTATAGTCGGTGAGAATGGAAATGATTTGGTTACTAACATTTCTTCTGCAGCAGAGCATAGAGGTTTGCAGCAACATCTGATAAATCAACATGAGTCATTTTTGGGTGAACTATTGAACTGTTTCCGACTTCACATAAAGTATAGGATGTAAGAATGTTACATAAAAGCTGTTATGAAGGATTTATTGTTGTTGTTGTTGCTGTTTAAGAGAGTATACTTTACCTGGTCTGTGTGGATTAAAGTTGTGCAGTCAGTTGAATACAAATCAGTGGCTTATTATCCAGTTTCGATGTTGCTTGAGGTTATTCGTTCATACCTATATTTACAATGTTTAAGGTAGTTTTGTGAAAGATTTTCAAGGATGTTGGTGTTGGTGACAGGAATATAATTAGCAACCCGATTTAACATTTGCTTCTGCCTTTTTAAAATAGATAAAGCTGTTTATTTTGCTGCAATAACTATATTTGATTATGTGGTTAGTCGCAGTATATTGCTTGCATTTGTTATTGTTTTCCCCCTGCAGCTGAGAAGCAATTGTAGTAAATGCCAACTCTTTTAAAATGGAGAAACATTGCCACCACATGGCAGACAGTGAATGTTCAACCTTTTTTTTTTTTTTTTTTAAATATTACTTATAATGTAAAGCTGTGAAGCTTTTCTACAATATGTGCAATAATACCAGAAAGGTGCATGCTGTAACATCACAGTTTACATGGAGCAAACTTCTGCACAGGACTTATGTCTGTGTGACCTAAGCAAAAGCTCATTCACTAGATAAATAATTCCTCTTAAAGGAAATGTTACACTGCTCTAACTGCTAGCTTTGTTTTCAAACATTAGCTTAGTTTATAGACTGTTTTACTTTATGTAAATTTAAAGTCTCTAAAACTAATATAACTAGAATTAAAATAATTCAAGGATTGCAGATGATTTAAGACATGAATGTTCTTTATTGATTAGACTTTTTTAACTAATTAAATTATTTATCTAGATCAGAGATGCCCAAACTAGGGCCCGTGGGCCAAAGTTGGCCCATGATAACCTTTGATTTGGCCCACCAACCAATCAGATGAGGACAAATGATGGGGAAGGTTGGGACAAATCCCTCAAATAGTGATCGTCATTTCAAATTTAACATAAACGTTTGTTTGTTTGTTTGTTTGTTTAATTGCTGAGCTACAAAAAAGTAAAACTGAAATTAAATGTTTCAATTTTTAAAGGGTCATGAAACCCTAAAATATTTTTTTTAGATGTTGACAGATATACATGTGTGGCACATTGCGAAAAACCCTATTAGAACACATATATTTCACTATCGAGTAAAATAGATTGAACTCCATTGTGTTATAAATCAGATTGTTTATGATTATATTATGTATAAATACGTTATACAATGTAAAAATATATTTAATTATTAATTATGATTATGCATTTTTTTTCTTTATTTTTTTATTAAATTAGGAAGTTACCATGGTAACTTTAATGTAATACAGTTTGGTATATTTGGCCCACCACCCTCAATCAAGTTTGGTTTTTGGCCCTTCATAAAAAAGTTTGGGCACCCCTGATCTTTATTCTTTACAGGAAACAGTTGTTGATGAGGTGGCTTAATAAGTATCTAATTTTTAGTAGCTTTGAGTTTTTGGTTGTTATTGTTGTTTAGATTTTCATGCTTGTCTTGTCTTTAAATTCATCATAAAAATTTTTTTAAGAACTTTGGCAACATCTCTAAAATGCTTCAAAAAACCTACCTGCAAAGCTACCTAAAAGTCTATGGGCAAGTGCACATACCAAATGTTGATTAGATTTAGTTAGTATAATTTAGATAATATAAGAATCCTCATTTTACAGCATTTTTACACAAGTACCTAAAACTTTGAACAGTACTGTAGCTTAGCTTTGGTAGGTACTTAGTTGCCAAAGTTCTTCTAGATTTAGTTTGTCTCAGTTTGGTCTGATTCTTCATGTCATTCCAGACAGACTGGATGATGATCAGATCTCTGTGTGGAGCACTGGCTGTTGTCAGACTCTTTGTGCAGACAATAATCTCACTGTAGAATTACAATTAATGAGAAAAATAATGTTTGGAAATGTAAATTGATATTTCAAACTGACAAGCTACAAAAAAAAAAAATAGAAAAAAACGACTTTAAACCTTTTTTTGGGGAAATACTAAAGTCATACGACTTTTGCACAGAACTATATGAAGAGTTCAGATGCAAAAACCTCTAAATGCCATCTGGAATTTTCTTCTAAAATAAGCATTTTTATCAGACTCCTGTGTGTAAGTTCAGTAATATCACTTTTTATGGCAAAGAATAAGTTCTTTTTATAGTCATTAAAGTAAAATAACTCAATATAAACAAAGGAAAAGAAGAAATGTTAGAAAAATGTTCAAAATGTGTCACCATTTCAGCTAAAATGGTGGCTTTTCTCAAAATATACAGCAATATTTGCTTAAGTTTCTGTGTTTTGCAATGGAAGTGCTCAAAAATCTAGTAAAATATTTATTTTTTTGTACAGCATGAAAACTGCATGTGCCCATCAAGTCATTTCACAGTTTCTTCAAACTACTGGCCCTTAAAGACATTTTGATTCTGACATTCATGATCACAGACATGTAACCTTGAGATCTTGTCCTTCAGATCCTGCTGTTAGATGAGGCAACAGCTGCTATTGACACAGAGACGGACCGCCTCATACAGGACACTATTCGCAGCTCTTTCAGCGGCTGCACGACCCTAGTGATCGCCCATCGTCTCAACACTGTTCTGGGCTGCAACAGGATCATGGTGCTGGACCAGGGGCAGGTGCGTCTCATACAGTCATAATCATACAGTGACCTAAAGTGGATGTGGACACAATTTATGAGTAGGAATGACTGATATGTATCTGTTATATCATTAGTTGTTTGTTATCAATTGTTTTCTTAATGTTGTGGAAATTTCAAATTTAGATTTCATACAGACTTTTAGCATCACAGCTCCAAAAAACTTATTCATTTTATATCTTTCTACTTTGCTACTAGGCTTCAAACAACTAGGTTTTCCCATTTACAACAAGTATTATTTTTTAATTAAAATATCATTCAATTTAGTATGATCACTTATTATTTTATATTTTACTAAGTACCTGTCAGAATAGGTATGTTGTTTAATTTTTACACAAATGTATCTCGTACCTTGAATAATGACCAAGCTTTTTTCAGAAGTTTATTGGTACATTAAAGCAGGAAATTTGTTTGCTTTTAATATGCTTTCTATATAGCGTTAAAGTCAAAATTATTAACCCTCCTACAAAATGTTAAGAGTCAAGTGCTGTTTAACAGACAGAAGATTTTTCTACACTTTTTTTTTACTTAATTGTTTTAATAAATCATTTTCAAAAGAAATAACTAATTCCTTTTGTCTTTGTCATGATGACCGTACAAAATATTTGACTAGTTTTGAAGTTAAAATTTCAGCTTAGTGTGTCATTTAAAGGCTTAACTAGGTTAATTAGGCAAGTCACTGGACAACAGTGGTTTGTTTTGTAGCCAATAGAAAAAAATTCTTGAGAGGGTTGATAATATTGACCTTAATTAAAATAATTTGATTAATGAATAAACTGCTTTTATTTCAGGCAACTCAAAGAAATAAGACTTTCTTCAGAAAAATATATATTATAGGAAATATTGTGAAAATTTTATTTATCTGTTAAACATCACTTTAACAATTTGAAATTAGAAAAATAATACACATTTCATTCAGGAGGGGTTTTATTTGCATTCAACTGTATTTAAAATCAACTTTGTACAGGTAATGTGGGCATAACTGATTAAAAAAAAAGTGTAGTTTTGTGTGGAAAAAAAGTGTATTTACTGTAGTTTTTGTCAACTCAAACTGTTATTAAGAATATTTAGAGACAGAGTTTAGAGCAAAACATATTTAGATGTTACAGGTCCCATGAAATTAAAATAAAGTTTTTAGATGTTAGTATCAGTATTGTTACCCACAAAATTTCTCTGGCCCAGCTCTGAACCACTCAGTCAGCTTTTGCTTGGCCCACATGCCGCAGTGAATTACGGTAAATGACTGGACCAAGTCTGGCTTCCAGACAAGGGCCAAACATGGACCATATAACATGGGCCAAGTCTCAGCCAATTTTATAACCCATAACTGGGCCTGAACTAGGCCAGATATGTTGGTGTGTCACGACTGCAATGAAATTGATAAACCCATGAATCATTGTGCTTTAGACGTGCTATGGGTGTGCTTTTTCTCGAAGCAACCTGATTGGTAGATTTTTTTTCTTTATATGAAAATAATTTAAATGTATTTTAAATGTGGGTCAAGATAGGCCAAACATACATGGCCCACACATCAATTTTTAACATCTGGGTCAAATGCTACATTTTACATCTGGCCCAAGTATTGTGTGCCACCCTAAAGATGGTGCCACCTCTGCCAAACCAGGGACATGTTTGGCCCACATGCTGTATGCCAGTGCCGGAGGAATGCCTGCTGTGCCAGATTTATGCCAAATCTGGGCCAGAATTCTTTGCTACCTTAGTAGTTTTTAGGATAACTATTAGCTAGTGTGCTCCAAAACAGTGACAAAATTCGCGTTTAGAATACATAAAGGTGATATAAACATGTAAAGCTTGTAGTTTGTCACTTCCGCCTAAATGGATCAACGGTTTTATTCACGTCACCTCATAATTCAGTCTCTCATCAAATCTTGACCAATCAGATGCTCTCTAGTATCTGACATGCCCCGCCCCTTAAAGACACTTCACATTTGCTTTTCATTTGATGCGCTTGAGGTCAACCAGTCTCACTGACAGAGCTGTGGTAAAACAAAATGCTATTGGCTGTTGTTTTTAAAAGGGGAGGAGCTACACAATGTCCCAGCCTCTCTTCATGTTTCGGTTAAGATTACGTCAAACATTGAAATGCACATTTCAAAGCACTTCACGAGACCTTTACCAGTCTACAAAGTGCATTAGTGTCACTTTTTCAGCATGCTGGTTCTGGAAGCATTTTTTTCATTCATTTTTTTCCAAAGGAATTTTTTTACAACATATGAGCACCAAACCAATCAACTATGAGGAGAATCATTACAAACTTTGATTTAAAGCAAAGAAAAATTATACAAGGCAAAAAGGGCAAAGAACTACAGTCTCGTTAAGCACTGCAATGACCACAAATGAAAGAGAAATCTAAAATGATTCATTCAAAATTGCTGGATGAGTCCATTGAAATCATATATTTCAAGTTTATTGCATACAGATAGGTACTGCATATAATTTTGAGTGAGTGAGTGAGTGAGTGAGTGAGTGAGTGAGTGAGTGAGTGAGTGAGTGAGTGAGTGAGTGAGTGAGAAAGAGAGAGAGAGATTAACTAGATTATGTTGTTTGATATTCGTGGATGTAGCACATTGCTTACTATCACACTGTGATTGGTGGAATTGTCTGCACAGCATCATGGGTATTGTAGTTTTTCTCCACTCATGGAGAAACTTAAGAATTAATACATGTGAATATATGGATTCAACAAACGCTTATACAGTTGATCAACAGCCTCACAAGCGGGCTGTCTTTAAATGTTTATGAGATAAAAATCTATTTCCTTGTGGAAAAAGTAAATAAATATAATAGGCTTTAGAAATGTACAATAAAGAAAGAAATTGTAGTACAAAGTAATACTATGAAGCAAAGAAACAAATTAAATAAACAATGCTTTGAATTGTTTATGAAGGTCTAACAGTAATACTAATAGAGTGGAGGAACTATGACGTCAATTTGTATGCAAAAACCCGAACGCGAGTTAGCATATTAGCAGTTCCGGTTCCCTCGTCCCAAAGTCAATGGGTATTTTGAATGGGATTTCAGTTAAATTACTTAAATAAGGTTTGTGACTAACACAAACTCAGGATACTTTCACGTTTTATTCTACAACATAAAACACATCAGTTACATCACACTCTTGATTTTTTAAATCGGTTACGCTTTTTTTAAAAGACCTTTGCTATCAAGTTGCTAAATGGGACCACAGGCGTTGTCGGAGACATTATACGTCATCAAGCTGAACTAGTTTGGAATGGGCATTTGGATTTGTCTGTTATTTAGGTATTTTCATGAATAGTATTTTATAGTTTGTAGTATTTTTCTAATTGGTAATTCATATTGTGTGTAGATAATGCCTTCACTTATAAAGACTGTCAAGACAGATTAATTTGTTAATCTTTTATTTTAATTAAACCATATTATGGGTATACTGCCTGTCTCTTTCCTGCTCTCAGTAATGCAAATACATACATATTACCTGTCATTTTAACGTGATCAATTGATTTTTCGTCTTTTTTTCTTCTTCATCTGAACACATTTAACTCAGTCATAACTGCATTATTTACACTCATCCTTAAAATGTATACCATACCAGTGTATACCAGTGTGACTGTATGGGCTGCTTTTCGCTGTACTTCGTGACAAAAAAAAAAAAAAAAGAATATTGAATGTTGTTCTATGTCCATGATAAGACTTGCAGGCATATAGACTTGTCTTTCACGCCTCATTTCTGTCATCTGTTACTAAGCGGGCTGTGCACACGCGAGCGATACACTTATTTAAATATGTCTTATGATAATACTATGTAGGCACATTTATACATACAGTTTTGAAACTTTTACAACAACCGTAAAGCAAAACAAAGGCTGTTTCTCAATTCCAAGAACGCTGAGAACGGACTTGCGTTCTTGTGGAGACTGGTCTTGCCAGGTATCCTCGGTAGAACGAACTCGGGAGACCACGAGAACAGAGAACGCGTCCTGTGAGAAATGAGATGCTGCGTTCTTCCCAGGTTGTTCCTGATGGTCACGTGACCTTCACGCGTTTTAAATAAAAAATTGTTTAAACATTACAGCATTTATACAATGATTTATTGTTTTTCCCCTTTTCAAAATATATATTATGCATAAAAACATTATAAATATACGTTGCACAATACAAATAAAACTGATTTTAATACGAATTTGAGCAAACAAACACTCTTAATGTGTTTATTCCTTTATTAAGATGTCCATGGTAATGTGTATATTCACGTTTCATTTAGGGAAACTCTTGAGGTAAATAAGTTATATCTCTGAACTTTAATAATAAATCTAAATAAAACGCTGCGCTTCCCACCTCCAATCGCAATGACTTCTGGGACTTCTAGAGCGAGATCGGTGCTCAAGTCTGCATCGGTGCGTCCTCGATATCAAGAACACATCCGGGAAGTTTCGTTTCACGCGTCCTCTGTACTTGCGATCTTGAGTATTGGAACTGAACTTTGGCAGCTGATGATGACGTTACACGAGAACACGAGGACGCAAGACCGCTGAAGAACGCATATTGAGAAACAGCCAAAATGTATTCCCCACGTCTATACAGATGTGTTTTTGCGTGTTTATTTGTTTATAAAATATAGCGTGGATTTTAATATAATAAACCGAGAGAGTAAATCCTTGTCATGGACCATATTTCTACAAATAAGCTAGAAAAGTTGTCTGTAGCAGGGTGGTGCTGACGTCACAGGCGAGCGTCCCGAAGGCACTGTAGTCCGTTTATAGCCTAATGTTAGCTTTTCCATTCTTGCGTTAGCATTTAAGACCCAAAAGTGCTAAAAGTTGTATTTTTGTGTGAGGATTATTCGGTTAGACAAAACGTGTAAGTGTAATGAACAGTGTTTGAACACAGAGCTTATTTTTTGCAGTCTTCGAAAATCCTATAGAGATTTTATCGAGGGAACCAGTTTTATGCTAGCAGCCGATTAGCCTACAAGGTGACGTCATAGTTCCTCCACTCTATACTGAAGAAATTGAATGAATAAAGAATCAACAGTAAATACAAACCACTGTTTAGTCATTCGCTGTATAAATTGGAAAAATACACACAGATTTATGTTATCTTTGACAGTCCTACTCTGTGACAAACATTTACATGACATTATCTTCTTTATCATTGCAGATTTTGGAGTTTGACACCCCTTCAAACTTGCTGGCAGATGAAAACTCCTGTTTCCATGCCATGATGGAGGCCGCAGAAGAGACGCTTAGTCGCCCTTAAGTTTTAAAAAGGCACTGAAGACACGGACCTTCAGCACAACAACGCACTCAGAGAGAGAAGAGTCCTCCAACCTGCTGAGATTTACACCGGATGCAGATTAAAAATCCGTCAAGCTGCTGAAACTGAGATTTTCCTTGTATTTGTTTGTATTCTAAGACAATCAAAATGTTGTAGTGAGGACACAGAGAGATTTGACATATGATGTCATGAAGCATAGCTTTCCAAAGGAAGCATTCACGTTAATAGCACTTTATTTGTGTTGCATGCTTGAATAATCATGGAGTCTGTCTGAACAAGTGCTGATTGAGTGTTTTCACATAACAAGACACTTCCTTCTACTTGTGTGTGTGGTAGAGGTACATTTTGCACACTGATGATTGGGATTTTTTTCTTTTCTATAGATTTGTAATGACTATAAGGTTAATTTGCCTTACAGAAAACTGACTTTTTCAAGTATATATGAATCTAACTAAAGATGACATTCAGATCAGTCATTCCAGAAACCAGCACAGACCTAGAATGTTTTATTTTTACTAGCATTTATTATTAGTATTACATTTTTTGGTACTTACACTGTAATTTTGTGCCTCTGCTGTTGTGTTTTTGGCAGGTATCTGTCAAGAGCATGATCCGATTAGTGTTTTAGTGAAAAAGTGCAATGTGAATTCTTGCTGGAGTTCATAATCAAGAGAATAATACAATTTGTTTGTATTTTAAGTGCATATTTTTGAATATTATGACAGCATTATCTGCTCTGATCTATAGAGGGGATTTATTTCCATCAGGTTTTTCATTGATTGTGAATGTGCTGTTGAAAGATTTGTGAAATCCAAAGAGACTTTAGTGTATGTTTGACACCAAGGTATGTTTTATATCATGCACTTCTTCATGTCAAGTCATTACATCAGATGTTCAGGAATGGATGTCAGAGTTAAAATTTGCACCTGTGTTTTGCAATAATTTGGTTCTACGGGCCTTCGGGGGTCTCTATAGACACTGTGCAGTATATGTTTGTATATTTATCTTGGAAATATCAGGATAAAGAGAATTGAGTTGACAAAATTAGATATGTTATCTAGAAATGTTATTACTCATTGAGAGTTGCCTTGTTCTTTAAGAGTCAGAGATTATAGTTTTGTGGTTGTTTTATGAACACTTGTTTTATGTTTGTTATAAAAATGCTTTATTGAATAAAAAGTATTTTTATATATTAACTGCCTCTCTCGTATCTTTATGTAAAATCTGGTATAAAAATGCTAATAGCATACATAAAACTAGTATAATGTAAAATTGGTATATTAATTATATAACAATTTCTGTTTGGGGGCATCGCAGTGGGTAGCACGACCACCTCACAGCAAGAAGGTCGGTGGTTTGAGCCCCGGCTGGGTCAGTTGGCATTTCTGTGTGGAGTTTGCATGTTCTCCCTGTGTTGGCGTGGGTTTCCTCTGGCTGCTCCGGTTTCCCCCACAGTCCAAAGACATGTGTTATAGGTGAATTAAATAAACTGTGAATTGAATAAGTGTGCAAGAGTGTATGGGTGTTTTCAGTTCCAGGGTTGTGGCTGAAAGGGCATCTGCTGCATAAAACATATGCTGGATACATCTTGACCTCTCTGGACAGATTTGAAAATGGCTGTACACCGTCGCTTCCCATCCAACCCTAAATTTGCAACAATTTCAAAAAATCTTTTTTCACATTGTCATTATGGGGTATTGTGTGTAGAAGTTTGAGGAAATAAATGAATTTAATCCATTTTGGAATGAGGCTGTAACATTGAAAAAATGCGCTATGAATAATTTCCGGATGCACTATAAGTTGGCAGTTCATTCCGCTATGGTGACCCCTGATTAAGGGACTAAGCCGAAAAGAAAATGAATGAATTAATGATTTCTGTTAGGGTTAAATGTAGCTGTACTTAAAAACAATGGAGGTAGACGATGTCTTTTAGATAATTGTGTGTGTGTGTGTGTGTGTGTGTGTGTGTGTGTGTGTGTGTGTGTGTGTGTGTGTGTGTGTGTGTGTGTGTGTGTGTGTGTGTGTGTGTGTGTGTGTGTGTGTGTGTGCGTGTGTGTGTTTGTGACATATCAGGACACAAATCTGTATAATGACATGGGTATGACACAGGTATTACAAAAAGCAGGTGAAATATGAGGACATTGGTGACGTCCTCACTTCTCAAAAAGCTTCTAAATCACACAGGATGAGTTTTTTTCAGGGAGTAAAGCTGTACACTGTCTCCTGTGATGGTTGGGTTTAGGGGTAGGGTGGGGTGAGGGCAATATAATATACGTTTTGAACTGTATAAAATGAATGGAAGCCTTTGTAATGTACCCACTTTTCACAAAAACAAACATGTGTGTGTGTGTGTGCGCGCGCGCGCGTGCGTGCGTGTGTGTGTGTGTGTGTGTGTGTTTAACAATCTTTTTCACAGACAATTTTTTTTTATAAAAAAAATTTTTTTAAGATTTTTTTGTGATTTCACCTGTATGGAAACCCCCTTTTTTTTTAAATTTTTTTTTAAATAACGTATACATTAAAATGACGTTCATTATACAAAATTAATTAGGCAAGTTAAGAAATATCAGTTTCATGGCTCTCATTTAGGACTTTTATCATTCTCAGAAGTTTACATTAAAATACATTTGTCATTAATATAAAAAATACACAGTTAGCCACAATCGAAATACAACAACATCCTAAAATAAACATTAAAATTCTTTCAATAAAACAAGCTGTTGTACTGGGGAGACTTTTATGTTGTCATGAATTTTCCCATCATCCCCGTCTGAGCGGAAGCATCGGTGAAGCAGCGGAGCTCTAGCCGCAGCAGCAGCGCTCAGGATCGGCTACACACCGGGCTGACATGCCGCGGGGATGATGGCTGCCTTCGGCGTTCTGAGCTACGAACACAGGCCTCTTAAACGGCCCAGACTCGGTCCTCCGGACGTTTATCCACAGGACCCGAAGCAAAAAGAGGTCGGACGACTTTCCTTCTTTCTCTCTAGCCACATTTCATTTGTAAATAATGAGCTAAACTGTGCTTTTTCGGGGCTGTTGAGATCAGGCCCTGCCCTCAGCTAACGGCCAATAACAATGAACCGAACGGCTCGATTAGCTGAACAGAAAAACATCATATTATTTCGGTCTTCGTCTTAGCTTGTTGTTGCAGATGGATAGAGAGACATAAAGGTCGATTTATTATTAAACCTCGGCTTTTAAAATGCCAGGAGCCTCTTTATTAATCGAGGTTTTAATTTAAAGCCTCTATCATCGTTAGAGTGCCATTTAAAATCACTTTATGTGTAACATATGACATTATTAATCATTATCTTGTGTTTTTAAGTGATTAAACTTTAGTATGCTGTAAGTCTATCTTGATGTAAGATGTAAACAATCCCAATAGCCTGTTAGTTTTGTTGCGATGTGTAAGTTTGTTGACAACTGCTTGTGGATTGATGTGTTTGTCACGGGTGCGTTTTAAAACCTGTTAAGCTGCCTAGCTAGGCAGCATTTCTAGAGATCATCGAGTCGTTCAGCGGTTTGTACGTTAATTATCTATGAATGCAAAAATAAGGTGTATGATGCTTAAAATATTGTGTAGGTAGACACCATCGTTATATCCCAAACACATTAAATGAATAGTTTACCCAGAAAGTAAAATTTGCAGATAATATAGTCACTTTCAGACCATTCAAGATGTAGATTTTTAGTTTTTTAGGATTCCAAAAATTGAAATAAATGACTTCTGGAACTTTGAGAAAGATATACTGCCGACAGATATTATGAAGTAAAAGATCCTTATGTGTAAGAAACTGAAATTTTACAAAATTTTTAGCTTTATATTCACAGTCTTAACATACTTAAGATATTGATATAAAACACTGCATCATAAGCACAGTGACCATAGTTTTTTTGTACATTTCAACACTGCATGTGATTTATTATATTTCATCTACCTGCAAGTTGTTCTTCAGGATTTTTGTGTTTGCCAAAAATAAATTTAAAGTGTGCATTTGCAGGGATTAGCTCTTTGATTAACTGAAGAATGATGCTCAGTACTCGCCAATCTCATGAACCAATCGCAGGTGTTTGTTTATGAGTTGACAAGCAGAGGAAGATGCACAAGCGCTCCTGTATATTATACATAGTCTAAGCCAAAGTAAAATGAATGAATGACTTGTTTTCTGTAAAGCTGCTTCTGGCCATGACATGTTCACACCTAAATGGTTATAAGAGACTTGTTAAAGGTATTATATGCAGCATTCTTAATTTATTCTTTCAGGAAAGGAGAGATCTCCACTTAAGTACTATACTTAGAGGGAAAATGTGCTTAAAGCATTATAAAGCTTGAAGCATCTGAATCGGTACTCGGTATAGACCAATCACCATGACAAGTAATCGGTATCGGCTGCAAAAATCCTGATCAGAGCATCCCTACTGCAAAACATATATATGCATGCATAAGTCATTCAGAACTGTCGCTGTCTCATTGTTTAGGATGAGTTAACTGCATTGAACGTCAAGCAAGGATTTAACAACCAGCCAGCTGTTTCAGGTGATGAGCATGGCAGCGCTAAAAATGTCAATTTCAACTCGTCAAAGGTAGGATTGCCAATTTTAAAGTACTTTGCATGCATGTGTTTTATTAGTCAAATCCTCATTTGTTTGATCTCGGGTTGCTGTTACCTTCTGCTTTACAGATCAGCTCAAACTTCAGCAGCATCATCGCAGAGAAGTTACGCTGCAACACTTTTCCAGACACTGGGAAGAGGAAGCCGCAGGTCAACCAGAAGGATAATTTCTGGCTCGTCACAGCGAGGTCACAGAGCTCCATCAATAACTGGTTCACAGACTTGGCCGGGACCAAACCCCTAACTCAGCTCGCTAAAAAGGTTTGTTGAACAAGTCAATGCTAGAGGTTCAGAGCATGTTGTGCGGTGCCACCAAAAATGACTCTGGACATTCATCTTTGCTTTGATTTGTTTTCATCCACAGTGCAAAAAATGTAAACAATGTCAAATAAGTGATTATTTTTAGAACAGGGGTCACCAGTCTCGTGTCCCTGCAGGATTTACCTCCAACTTGCCTTAACACACCTGCCTGGGTGTTTCAAGTATACCTAGTAAAACCTTGATTCGCTTGTTCAGGTGTGGTTGATTAGGGTTGGAGCTAAAATCTGCAGGGCACCGGCCCCCCAGGAACAAGTTTGGTGACCCCTGTTTTAGAAGGTTGTGGTAAATTGCATAGCAGTCAGACTGACTTATTGAATATAAACTTTTCACTGTAATTTATAATTAACATTTTTGTGGTTTTGTTTATTTATTTATTTTTACATTTTTAAAGGATTGTTGTTAATTCCTACTGATAATACAGATGATATTTTGGCAATGCATACCTTAATATTTCTGCAGTACACAATAAAAAAAAGAACATTGTTGTAATTTGCCCTTTCTAGTTCATGCTTACTGGCCAAACTGAAGGCTAATTTATAGTTATGTGTCGAACGCACGCATATGCTTTGGCGCACCTTTCACACGGTCGCATAGCCCTTGCCGTGGCTGATGCCAACGTTGACGCACACCTCTCAAAAAATGTAACTACATGTTGCAACAATGTGTAGCGCAAGCTCTGTGATTGGTCGGCTTGGTAGCTGTGACCATTGTGAGCGGGACCAAGAGCCGCAAGCCCAATGGAGCGAGTGTTTACAAGTGTCGAGTCTCGTGAAGTAGCTCTAGATCAGGGGTGGGCAAACTCGGTCCTGGAGGGCCGGTGTCCTGCACAGTTTAGCTCCAACACTAATCAAACACACCTGCTTATAGATTTCTAGTTATCATGGAGACACTAATTAGCTTGTTCAGGTGTGTTGGATTTGTGTTGGAGCTAAACTATGCAGGACACCAGCCCTCCAGGATCAAGTTTGCCCACCCCTGCTCTAGATGTTGTTTTGTGTTTACCTTATGATTCATTTTGTTGCACGTCTGCCGGTTTCAGCCTCTAAATGACCGAGATTTAGCTACTTGTACATTAAGGTAGCGTTCAGAAAAACAAAACACCCGCGAAGAAACTCTATACAGAGGAACATAACACGGCCTATTGCCAGCTAGAGTTTGGAAGTGTTACTGCAGAGCAACACAAACAGCATACAGAAGTATAAATGCACAACTATGCCAATGCAGGTGCCGCGGGTCACGCCGATCACTCCAACCAGAAGTATAAATTAGCCTTGACTTGCATTTTGTCTATTCTATTGCTAATATGTATTTAGTACACACACATGCATATATACACAGAAATAAAATCAGTGCCAGTGTGACAATTGTAAATGTATAATATGTTTTTAAAGGAATAGTTCAGCCAATAATGTAAATTGTTATCTATCCTCCAGTTGTTTTGATTTGTATCATTGTTTGGTTCTTAAAAAAATAATAATAAAAATGTAACTCTCATAGTATTTTGTTTTCTACTGTGGAAGTCAGTTGACTGTTTGATTAGCAACGTTATTCAAAATATCTTCTTTCATGTTCAGTAAAAATACACCTGTTTGTTAAAGGAACTTCTGTGTACACCGTAATATGGATCATATTTTGAAAGGGTGTGCATTCGTGTGTGCAAAAACAGAAATCTACTTTACATTAATCACTATATATGTGTTGTAGGTTCCCATCTTCAGCAAGAAAGAGGAAGTGTTTGGCTACCTTGCCAAGTACTCTGTGCCAGTGATGCGATCTGCTTGGATGATTAAAATGACATGTGCATATCACGCTGCCATAACCGAAAACAAGATGAAGAAGAGGCACGTCATCGACCCCTGCATAGGTCAGTATGTTTATTGAGCTTCAATATATATGCTTGTAGAGTAATTTGGCTGTTCAGCAAGCAGCACTGTCCTCTTTTAATCTGTGAATGAAGAAAAAAATGCTGCAACGTCTCACTGGTTTTATCTGGCTGATACAGAATGGACTCAGATAATTACTAAATACCTGTGGGAGCAGCTGCAGAAGGTGGCAGAGTTTTACAGACAGTCTCCCAGCCAGGGCTGCGGGTCTCCTCTTCCTGCTCCTCCTGCTGAGGTGGAAACTGCCATGAAACAGTGGGAGTACAACGAGAAACTGGCCATGTTCATGTTTCAGGTATGCAAGCTCATTTTTATTTAAAGTTTTCATGAAGCGAGAAATCACAATTTTCTTCATCTTTTGACTTTTAGGACGTCATTGTACTATAGAACTTTAAACCTCAAAACTTTCCTGTTCGTCTGAAAACAGCTTATGTTAAAGCTTAATTGACAGGTTGTGGAAGGTCCCACTTTATTATGTCATAGCAGTGGTTTTCAATCCCATTCCTCGTAAGCCACTGCTCTGCACATTTGACATGTCTCTCTTATTTAACACGCCTGATTCAGAAAACCAGAAGAGAAGAGAAGCTGCATACAATTTCGAATGACAGGGTGCATATATAGTGTTCATTGTTTCAGTGTTAATTTTGACAGCAAATTTAGATTTAGTTTTAGTCTTAGTGTTTGGATTAAAATTCCATTTTTAGTTTTAGTCATATTTTAGTCTTCTGAATCATTTTAGATTTAGTCGACTACATTTCAGAAGATTTTAGTCGACTCAATCTACTTTAGATTTAGTTGACTAAAATATAGTTAGTTTAATTTAAGTGTAATTGAATTAAATATGGCGACGCAGTGGTGCAGTAGGTAGTGCTGTCGCCTCACAGCAAGAAGTTCGCTGGTTCGAGCTTCGGCTGGGTCAGTTGACGTTTCTGTGTGGAGTTTGCATGTTCTCCCTGCGTTCGCATGGGTTTCCTCCGGGTGCTCCGGTTTCCCCCACAGTCCAAAGACATGCGGTACAGGTGAATTGGGTAGGCCAAATTGTCCGTAGTGAATGAGTGTGTATGGATGTTTTCAGAGATGGGTTGCGGCTGGAAGGGCATCCGGTGCAAAAAACATGTGCTGGATAAGTTGGCGGTTCATTCCACTGTGGCGACCCCGGATTAATAAAGGGACTATGCCGAAAAGAAAATGAATGAATTAATTAATTAAATATTGTATACATTTATTTATAGAAAATATTCCAACTTTTCTAAGAAGAAAAGTTCTAAGAAGACCAAAAATTAGATATGCATTGTTTATTTATATCATAAGTAATATGTCAAATTATCTGTCTGCAATCAATCCACATGTAAGAACATTAGCCATCTGAAAATGCAGGATTGTGCAACTACTTAGCAAAACCCTTTATTTTAACATGGTAAACTACTAGTCTTTTTGACCAGTCTGATGAACAGTTTCAAGCCATTAAATTTCAGGATGATTCCCTGGCATGCTGATTTCGCTTTAGATTTGTTGTTTTTATCAGCTTTTTCTGACCCTATATGGTTTACGTTCTTTTTTTTTTTCTCAGCTGTTGCCATCTCATTATACAGGGTGTCCACGAGGTCTTAAAGTCTTAAAATGTCTCAAATTAAAAAGTTTGAGAAGGAATTTGAAAAGTCTTAAATTCACTGAAATATGGTGTTGTATGTCTTATTTAATTTTAAACAGTCTTAATTTTCCTCTGTCCAAGTAAAGCTAACCTATCGGGCTGACATCCATCCAATCACCAACAATCCATCTTAAAATCAGGAAAAGAAAGCTAAAAATAAATAAACAGTTCCTCATGATAATAACAGAGCAATATATTGCTTTACGTTATCTTCCATTCATACAAAAACTGTGTACAGGGTGAGTAGACATAATATATATAAATAGGCATGAAACTTAAGGTTTTATAACAGAAATGCATTAGGTTGAATAGAAGTTATACTCGATCGACTTGGACCAAAAGCCAACAAATATATATATTTTTGATTATTTATGTAATTGCCTCCACGATAAATTTACTTTTAACAATGTTAAACTTGTAAATAAAAAAAAGAAAGTAGTATTATGTTAAAAATAGTGTATACAGCTGAAGTTTTCTTGTTTTGACAAATCAAAGTATGTCGCTAAGAAATAATTACATTAGATTTTTTTTTGTGGCATGCAAAAAAAATCCATTGACCCAACCAAGTCATTAGAGAAAATCCTTAGTGTTTAGCTCTGTAGTCTAATTTCATTCATAATGGTCTTAAAAGGGTCTTAAAAAGTCTTAAATTTGACTTGATGAAACCCTGTTATAGTTTAATCAGACGCCAAATGATGGAAGATGCTGTAATCGCATCCCACGTCACCTATAGATCAGTTACTTTTCAAATGTACATGTGTGCGTCATGCATCACACACCAAGATTAATTCTGATTGGATATTTTTAAAAAAAAATTCCCTCATTCACATTCTCATCTTGTTTTATTAGTCAACAAAAATGTCAGTATATTTTTATTGTAGTTGTCGTCATCATTACTTAACTATTATTTAGTTTTCATCAGTAGAAACTTGTTCGTCATGAAAATTATGACTAATTTTTCACCAACGAAATTAGCACTGCATTGCTCCCTACTTCCTGACTACTCCCTACTTTACTTGGAAACATTTATTCATGGGTTCCACTAATCAGGCAATAAACTGACATGCTCTCAATCATTTTGGAGATGCAATATATATCGCCTATTGTGTTTACATAAAAATGGATGTTAGCAACATTTTAGCTGATTGCGCAGCCTCTGTCATCACATCTAATCTCTGTTGGAGGATTCTGCAAGCACAGGTTTAAAAACAATTGTTACTGACAGGTGAGGAAAATGTGAATTTTTACATATAGTTCTCAAATCTGCTCAAAGTTAAGAAATTTTCCAAAGGATCTGTGTTTCAAATCTGCGGTCCACATCCAGAAAAGCCATTTAAAAGCAATAAAGCCACTGGTGTCAAAGTTTATATGACTTAATTTCTTTCCATGAAATTACAGAATCTAAATAACTTTAATAATGAAATATTTTGTCCCTTGAAAGTGTTTGTTTATTGTATAATCATTATAAAATTAGTGGAATAAAATGGTCTCAAACGATCAACAATAACACTTAGCGCAACAGTTTCCATAACAATATATCGCACAACAAGAATTGTTTATCATGACCTGCCTACGCGAAGCCACTGCCTGCAGCATCTTCACACACAGACTGCATTTGCTAGAGAATTTGCTAGAGAAATGTGACACAATATGCCTCTGTGTAACTGGAATCAGAACATTCCATGGAGGCCATAGAAATTTGTTTCAGACTGTAGCTGTAAGAACTTTTTTCTTTGTTTGCTTAAAGTTACTGCTTCTTCATTTACTACTACTAATTTGGTTTAAAAGTTTCTGAAAGACTCAAAGTAAGACAATGGTCTATTGACCTTATTTGATTCAATGCTACTCTTGCACCACACAAGTTAGAGTAACTTTTAATTTTTATTATGTGTTTACTATTGCTTTATTAAAGATTGTTTTCTATGTACTGAGTATTTTAACCTTTAACAGCAGTGCCTAGCTATATGGGATATGGACTGTCAAACATGCATTCAGAAGTATACATTGGTGGGCACTGGGCATGCAGCGTTTCTGTCCAAATTTTAAATACTATACATTTGGCCAGTAATAAAGGTTGGCATTTACTTCACAGTCTGCAATCAACCATTCAGTTCAAAATATGGCTTTTTATGAGGGGGTCAAAAAAGGACAGAAATGGCATATGTGACCCTGGAACACAAAACAATCACAAGTGTCAATTTTTTAGAAATTAAGATTAACTGAAAACTGAATAGGGGCAGCACGGTGGCTCAGTGGTTAGCACTGTCGCCTCACAGAAAGAAGGTCGCTGGTTCGACCAGTTGGCATTTCTATGTGAAGTTTGCGTGGGTTTTCTTCCGGGTGCTCTGGTTTACCCCACATTCCAAAGACATGCCCTATAGGTCAATTGAATAAACTGAATTGGCCGTAGTGAATGTGAGTGTATATGGGTGTTTTCCAGTACTGGGTTGCAGCTGGAAGGGCATCTGCTGTGTTAAACATATGCTGGATAAGTTAGCGGTTTATACCGCTGTGGTGAGCCCAGATTAATAAAGGGACTAAGCAGAAAAAGAAAAGAAATGAATGAACGAATGATTGTGTGTGTGAATGAGTGTATATGGGTGTTTCCCAGTACTGGGTTGCAGCTGAAAGGGTATCCGCTGTGTAAAACATGCTGGATAAGTTGGCGGTTCATTTTGCTGTGGCGACCCCTGATTAATAAAGGGACTAAGCCGAAGGAAAAAGAATGAAAGAATAAAACTGAGTAAGTAAGCTTTCCATTTATGTGTGGTATGTATTTGTTAGAACAGACAATAAATGGCGAAGGTGCAACTGTTTGAAAATCTACAATCTGAGGGTTTAAAAGGCAATCCAAATGCAGATAAAATTGCCTTTAAAGTTGTCCAAATTAGGTTCTTAACAATGCGTATTACTGATTGAAAATTTAATTTCTGCAATGAGATTAACAAATAAATCTATGGAACATGATGCTTAATAAAATGATTTTTGTCATTTTGACTCATGCAATGTATTGTTGGCTATCAAAAATATACCTGTTCAACATTAGACACAATAATAATGTTTTGATGTAAAGACCTTTGAAAGCATAAGTGCACTTCAGAGTCAACGTAAAATAGCAAAAAATGTCAATTAATTACCCCTGTAAAGGTGCTGGTTGTTCGCCCATGTATAACAGAGGGTTGTCGGATTAAAGGTGGTTTATAAGGTCTGGCATTTACTGTGTTTGTTTTTGTGTCTCAGGATGGTATGTTAGACAGACACGAGTTCCTCACTTGGGTGCTGGAGTGCTTTGAGAAGATTAGACCTGGAGAGGATGAGCTTCTGCGTTTGCTTCTGCCACTCCTGTTACAGGTCAGTTAATGCAGCATGACACTCAACAACCGTCAGCAGCAAAGCTGTCAGGCGAGTGGGTGGGGGGTGTTTATATAAGGTATAATCCACATCAGCAGGTTAGAACAGAATTAACTTGTTGTGTATTGCTTCGAAGAGGTTTATTGTGCGATGACCAGCTGGATATGTATTATGCTGCTTATTGCACGGCTGCTTAATAAATAAGTAAATGATTATAAACCCAATATTGATTTGATTTGAGATCAAAAGGTTAAATGACTAAATGTCAAGCTTCCACAAATAAAGTTTTAATAAAGTTAATACATTAATATTGTTTAATGAAGGTAAACTATAAAATTACATATAACAGATTCATATATGTTTATATTAGTTTAGCTTAACTGAAGATTAAAAATTCTATTAAAATAATAAATAAAATAATGAGAGTTTGTAAAACTAAATTACAATTTGATTAAATACGACCAAAATTTTAAAATTATTTCACTCTATTAATAAAAACTGAGACATTCATCACGTCTACAATACAGCACTCTTGCCATTTATTACAAGGCCTGCATGGAAGCTTTGGGACGGCCTTTATTCAAGTTATGTTATTTAGTTTATTGCTAATAATCCTGGTTAAACTGCAGTGATAGTTATTCTTAGATGAAATTTTGCTGACACACAATTGGAAAATATTTGTTGCACAGTTAGTCCAGGCTTAGTTTGAAAGTTTTTGACTGTTTAATCACTATAGTTTTCATTGCATTGACTTATGTTTTACTCAAACTAATACTAGACATTTTGGCCCAATCCCAATTCTACCCTTAAACCCTTCCCCTCACCCCTACCCCTCGTTTTGCGCGTTCCCGTGAAGGGGTAGGTGTGTCCCAATTCTTTTTAGCTTGAATGCATAGGGCAAAGGGGAAGGGGTAGATACCCCCTCGAATGAAGATTTTTCAGGACCACACTCGAAACCAAGGGGTAAAAAAAATTCCCAGAATACACCAGCCACAACGACAGGATAGCTGCACCCGGAAGTAAGGAGATCCACAAATTAGTATTTTTTGTCATTATTATGAATTTTTACAACAAACAAGCATATGTTTTAATATATTCATAACCACGTTCGTGTTTTACCGTCATGCTTTAAAAAAAAAATAAAACGCTAAAATAAAAAACGCTAAATTTCACGATCTATAATCCATAATCATAACTCCTGTATAGTCGTCCCACAACATTCTGTCACTCAATGACACTCGAATACCCTGTCAGAAAATTCTAATGGCTGGGAATGACCTTTTTACAGTGTCTGCTATAATGTTATTGCTGTTTTTGGTGTGTTTACACAGATGAATATGGCCACGGTGTAAATACACAGTACAGTTACGATCTTATTGCCACATTATATCATTATGATAATATAATCAGAATCAGAATCAGAAAGAGCTTTATTGCCAGGTATGTTCACACATACGAGGAATTTGTTTTTCGTGACAGAGCTTCTACAGTGCAACAGAATTACAGACAGGACTAAAAAACAGACAATAAATATATTTTAAAAAGTGAATGCAAATATACAAATATATATGCATTCAGTGATTTCCTGAAGATAAATACCAAAAAAACACAACTGGAATCACTACAGCAGTCACGATCGTCTGATCTCATTTGAAGCAAGAGTTTGTGATGACATACGATGACGTGTGCAGGTGCTGTAGTGGTGTCCCAATTCTTAGGGGTAAATTTTGAAACCCTTCCCCTTCACACTCGGTTTTAAGGGGTAGGGGTACAAAATAGAATTGGAATTGGGCCTTAGTACATTTAGTTCAGTTTTTGACATTTTAATTAATTCCACAGTGTTGTTCAGATTTTTCAAATATTCTGAATGGTGTGGTGTTATTTTGACCCTTGTCATTATTTCTCTCAGTACTCTGGGGAGTTTGTGCAGTCAGCATATTTATCTAGACGCTTGGCGTATTTCTGCACACGCCGGCTCAATTTGCTGCTGAGCGATGGCAGTATCGGGCCAGGTCCAGGTGGGCATCAGGCCCATAGCATTTCTGCACAGCAGGGGAACGCTCTGCCCCCAACACCCACATCTCAACCTGCAG
This sequence comes from Danio kyathit, assembly GCA_903798195.1. Classification (NCBI taxonomy): domain Eukaryota; kingdom Metazoa; phylum Chordata; class Actinopteri; order Cypriniformes; family Danionidae; genus Danio; species Danio kyathit. Next base: position 29,004,621 of record LR812532.1, read on the forward strand.
GAGGCAACCAGCCCCAGACCCCCTTCACAGACTTCTACATCTGCCCCCAGCATAGGCCAGTGGTGTTTGGACTCAGCTGCATGCTACAGGTACTGTCATCTTTTATTGCAACTAGGACTGTCATGATAATCAAATTTACCTGGCAAATTAAAGGGGTATTTAAACCCCTCAAGCGGTTCTAAACCTTTATGAGTTTCTTTCTTCTGTTGAACCCAAATCAAGATATTTTGAAGAAAGCTGAAAACATGTAACCATAGTAGGAAAAACAAACACCATGGTAGTCATTGGTTTAAGGTTTTCAACATTTTTTTTTAAACTTCTTTATGTTCAACAGAAAAAAAAAAAAACAGGTTTGTGACAAGTGAATGATGAGTAAATAATCAGAGAATTTTCATTTTTGGAACAGTTTAAGTTTAAGAGGCTTTTGTTATTATTTATCTCTTTTTGTTCTTTGTTTTGAGCTTTTTTGTGTACTTTGTTTGTTAAGCCCAGTTTATACTTCTGCATCAATGGATCGCCGTACCCCACAGAACAAGCACTGCATTTAGCCGATAACACTTCTGAAACGCTAGTAGGCAGTGAGGTTTATATCTTTCACTGTGTCAAGTTTCTTTCTGGTGTTCTGAGTAATGTGTTCGATGCTAATTTAACCATAGTTCAAACTCATTGAGGGAAGAATAGTTGGAAACAGCAAATGTTCAACAGCTTTAATCATAAAAAATAAACACAAATCTAAAGAGTTCAACCTGAGGTTCTGCAGGACTTGAGACTACTTAAACAGTCCCGCCCTCTGCTCTCATCTCATTGCTCTTGGCTCCGCTTACACTTGTCACAGCAATTACAGATTTTGTACTCTGTGTTGTTGTGAAATGTATTTATTTATTTTTTTATTTTTTGAGGTGCGTATTAGAGTATGGTGGAGGGTAAGTGACTAGGGCATGTGAAGGCTACACTGGGCCTACTGCGTACACTTGATGCAGAAGTATAAATTGGCCTAAGTTGTCATTTTGCAACTTTTAAATATTAATTAATTACACTCTGTATAAGCCCCTCCCAAAAATTAAAGTGTTATTTTCACCTACAGTATATAGACCTTTTTCATAGAACACAAAATTACCCATTATGCTTTGCGTGTATGCATAAGCAGGATGCTTCAAACATTTGGACAGCTTTGAAATTATAGTTGGTATCTATTTAACCTGCTTTTAATGTATTTGGACTAATACAGTTTGTTGATCAGTGCCACCTCCTGGACTGATCATTTAACAAATGCGAAACAACTGTTGCGTGGCATTTACTCTTACCGTCAGATTGCATCCTCTGCCATTTAAACGGAGCATCGTCATCGCAAAAATGAACATTTTCTCTTTCAATTATATAACCAACCCAAACAAATGTAATTCACCAAAATGTTTGACCCACACACACACATGTACTGTCCCACTAACACACTGATTAAAAGTGGCACAAAGTGAAAAAGTGGCATTTTGATATGACAGAAAAACACAGGGTAAATACTACACAATACAAACTAAATGAATCATGAACGTCTCGCAAATATAATCAACATGCAAATCAGCCAGCATAGTGTCCAGTAACACACCTTTATTGGTCATTTTTGGAAATTACATGGCTTACATATCTTACATACCTCTACACTTACATACCTGTTAAGTTTCATGCCAGTAATATAATATCTTTCAAAATAAAGTTCTGCATCACAAAAACACTCCGTAAGCCACTCAAAATGTTACTTTCGGATCGATAATTCCAGTTGAGAAATGCTGCAAACAGAAGTTTTAATCATCCTACCAGAAGTTGCTGGTCGCTATGGCGCCCCCCATTCATCAAGAAAGTAAAAGGTGTACAGTTAACAGTAAACAGTTTTAACATGTCAGTACTGGTGATTGAACAATGCTGCTGCAGCAAGTACCAGTGTTATCCAGTTATCCCTTTAACAAGTACACACCCCCCTGCAAAGAGACTGTGAATTTAAATGTTAAAGTTAAAGAGCAAGCACATTTGAAAGCGTCTATGCACTGTATGTAGATTCAGGTCTGCCTCTTGCAGCAATCGCTGTTGTTTGAGATAACCACAATTAGTATTTTCAGTTTCTCTTGACGTTGGTCATGTTCTTTTTGTCTTGCTGTAGAGTATCGTGTTGTGTTGCCCCAGCGCTCTGGTCTGGCACTACTCTCTGACGGATAGTCGTAATAAGACCGGCTCTCCGTTAGACCTCTTGCCAATCGCTCCCTCTAATCTCCCCATGCCAGGGGGCAACAGTACCTTTAACCAGCAGGTATGACTTCACTTGATTTTACATGACCTCGTCCACTGGTAAGTCATCTGAACCTGACAAAATTTGATAATATAGTATTGCATATGACAGATACAATAGGATAAATGTCACAAATAAGTTGTAAGAAGTTTCTTTGTCCCCTAATTTAAAGATCATTTGATATGATATGATCAACTTGCTTTTACAATGTGTGATTTAGGCCATAGAAGATTTAAAGTGGCTATTTATTAAAAGGTGTAGAGCCATCATTACGCCTTACATAACATACTAAAATGACTATTAATCATATTTTATGGGACTAAATTGGTTTTAATGTAAATAGAATGGTGTTATTCAGAGGTTGTAAAATAATGAATCAGTAAATAAACTTAAGTCACCTAATGTGTTGGTCTAAAGAACTGTGATGTTTCTCAGGTTCGGGCAAAGGTTCGGGAGATTGAAGAGCAGATTAAAGAGAGAGGGCAGGCAGTGGAGTTTCGCTGGTCCTTTGACAAGTGTCAGGAGACAACAGCAGGTAGGCATGAAGGAGATTCTCAGCATCTCGATGTGGACAGGACTGACTTACCCATGGTTCATCCTATAAAATATAATTTGTGGTGGTGTTCCATAGGTTTCACCATTAGCCGGGTTCTGCATACATTAGAGGTCTTGGATAACCACAGCTTTGAGAAGTCTGACTTTAGCAACTCTTTGGATTCTCTATACAATCGGATCTTTGGCTCAGGACAAAGCAAAGATGGGCATGAGGTAAAAATAACTGTTTTGATCTCCTTGATTAAACAACATAAATTACAGTTTAAAACATTGGTGTCTTTTTTTTCCCCTTATACATTTTGAGATATACTCACAAAAAATGTGTTTCAAATTAATGCTGTTCATTTATCATTCATAAAATCATAGAATACTCAAAAATATTTAGCAGCTCAACCTAATTTTTATTAACACTGATAATAAAACATGTTAATTAACCATTTTAAACATTATTAACAATGGAAAAGGTTATACCAAATAAAAATAATAATTTATAATATTACTATTTTAGCTGTATTTTTAACAAATATTGCACCTTCTATAGTTATACAGTATTATAGTCCAACTCTTTAACTGCAATGTACTAATAATAGACGGTTATCTGTTTTGCTCAAATTATAAAATATGAAGGGGCCATTCACACAAAACATGTCTTTGCATCTAAAATGCGAGACACAGAGCTCTGGTGTCATTTTTAAATATAGGGCAGTGTGGTGCGAGGGTGTCTAGGTCTAAAAACACGTGCACGGCACTTTAAAATGCATGTTTATATTGAAAAAGCATTGGAAAGTAGTGCATTGGAATGGAAAAAGTTCTGTGTGAATGAACCCTTAGACAGCTGTTTATCACTTTTTAATTGTAATAATCATGTTATTACTATACATTACCTATGTACTAGCAACTAAATTAGCCTAATGTCTTTGCAGTCTGTCTCATGTTTGTTGTGTAATGTGCTTGTAACTTCAGATGAGTCCAGACGACGATGCAGTGGTCACCCTGCTGTGTGAGTGGGCTGTTTCTTGTAAAAGGTCAGGGCCACACAGAGCCATGGTGGTGGCCAAACTCCTGGAGAAAAGGCAGACTGAGATTGAGGCAGAGGTGCTGATGGCAATCATAAAGCACTACACAATATTTCAATATATCCAGCTGCGCAGTTTATATTTAGAGTAATGAGCGTGTCTAAAAGTGTGTGTGTGTGTGTGTTCCTGTGTGTGTTTTTAGAGGTGCGGTGAGTCGGAGGTTGTAGATGAGAAAGGCTCTGTGTCCTCAGGATCTCTGTCTGCTGCTACACTGCCTGTCTTTCAGGATGTCCTACTGCAGTTCCTGGACACACAGGCACCTGTGCTCAGTGAGTCTATATGATCAACTGTAGGGCTGCTGTTTTTTTTTTACTTGCAGTTATCCACATTATTCTTAATGCTTTACATGAATTATGGGAGTAATTTCCATTAAACTGTAAACAGTTAGTGAACTTCATTTAGAAACGACATACAGTGAAGTGGCGTTCTTTATTACATAATTCATCCATTAAATAATAAATGGCAACTTATTAGAATTAACAAATTACTTTCAGCAGACCATTAACAACTTCAAAAACTCAAAACAAGTCTTTCCACAGCAATAATACTAATGTATATTACTGTACTTCAGGGAATACAAAGAGAAAATAATCTGGATGAACAAAATGGTGAGCTCAAGATTTTAGACCACAGATACGCTTGTGATGCAATCTCGTTAATATACCAGTTGTAGGGATGCTCATTTCGGTTAATTTTACTAACCGACAACCGCTGCTCATTAACCGGGTATTAACCGCTAACCGTTATCAGATTAATATTTAAAAAAATATTTATTTAAAAGAAAAAAAATTGACGTGTCTATTTTGTGTGACACATTAAATATTGCATTTTAAAATACTGATTTATTTTAACATGCAAACAGCAGCATACATAACAGAGCATCTTTACGCACCTGTATGTTTCCAACAGCATAGAAAAAAGAATACACTAAATAAAAAGAATAAAATAAATAGGAGTCTTGCCCTAGATATTTTTCACTTAAATGACACATTTAAATTACAAACGAAAACACTGACTGAACCCTTTTTAAGAACCGTTTGTCCAATCATGTTTTTTTTTCTTCCGTCAAAAAAAAAAATACCAGGCTACCTCAAATCGATCGCTCCACGGAAAATATACATTTAATTAATGCTCCGCTGTTATTATTATTATTATATCACTAAAACCCTTTCAACATTTTTAATAGAAGTCATTAGCCTAAAGATTATGTCATAATGACTTGTTTCCCCCGTCTCACTCTTCTCACTCACCGTTCATGGGCGCGCGATGCATGTGATGAAAGACAATAGCCTGAAATGGTGCAGCACGGTTACAAACCATTCTCGGCAGGGTTAGACAACCGTGCTGAACTGTGCCGACGGATTCTGTGTGTTGACGTTGCGGCTCTGTTGTTATCACAGTTGGCTCAGCGGAAGCGCGCTACTCATCAGACATCCACAAGTAAACTACACTACATTTAACATAAAAAACTGATACAGTTCTAAACGATACAGTTTGAAAAGGGTTTTAAAACCACAGAGCAGTCTCTGGCAGAGAAGGGAGTCACTGGCCCACCACATTCTTACGAACATATTTTATTTATCAAAGTTATTATTTCATTGACTTGAATATAGTTACCCGTGTATAATTACGAACCCGTCATCTAAAATCTTAAAATAATAAAATAGCCTATTGTTTTACTCGTTTCTTGAGCTTCAATAATTTGATTGACATCCTAGGCAAAGATGTTTATTTCGCCTGACTAAATGTGATTTTATTGCATGCCGCGCTGTATTTGGTAGCACAAAACTCGCTCTGAGAACTTTACCAACGAGTACATGCACTGCTGAAAAACCTTTTTTTTCCTGCTGCGCATCGAATAAAGACACGCTTAAGATCGCTATATCCATAGAACACGAACTTGCAGACTCCTTGAACAACGAGGAAATAATTGCACTTTTTAATTCAAAAACCAGACTGCAGCATGCTTGTTTTGTAATTTAATGCCAGCTATACCACCGGAAAGACGGTTACGGCGTGTCGGCCGTCACCGGAGAAAGTCTAATCTTTCTTCAGTTTTTTGGACTTTGCATGAAAGCTTTACAGAGTGGCACTGTCCGAGGTGCTGATTATTGTGTTGGATTTAAATTATAGCCTCTAAATGCACCAATAAACAAGTCAAATGAATGAATAAATAAAATAAATATGGATTGTTAAATGCCGGCATTGTTTTTACTCAAAAAAAAATATCATTATGTCTTGACAAATGTTTTTTAAAAATATTAATATATATATAAAATATTAATATATCCTACTGGGCAGCGGCGCAAAATATTTTCTAAAACGTCAAGCGGGAATGTGTCTATATCATTTTGCTAAATATAATAGTCCTTTATATGCTTTATATCCTGCTATGTGTTGTTTCGTATTCGTTTTTTATTTAACTTGATGGATTCAATGTTTAATGTTTGAATACTGAAACAAATAAAAGCCATCACTTAAAAGCTTATTTTTTACCATCAACATGTTTTATATCATTATCAACTTTTGATATAAAACCACTGTGTAATTTAATTTATTGTTAAAAATGAAATAATTTAAGTGCTAAATTTTTATTAGTGAAAGTGCCCGCTGACTTTTGACAAGGCCTGTCCAAAAGTATACTTCTGCTACTATAATAAAAATGCACTATTTTTGGTGCATTATCATTGTTTATTTTTCCTTTATGTACAGAGATTTGAAATATATTATTTATTTTCCCGCCAGTCATTTTCAGTCATCACGTTACATTTTGGTCATTTTCCCTCCAAATCAAAATTTGCCTGGAGCCGCGCAACATGACCTCTACTAAATAAATACTGGTGCTGTGACTTGTAGCTATATTTAGCACATATAAGAGAGCAGCGTAACATCATTGAAGAATGAAACAGACGACTGACGTAAAACACTTTTTCGGCTCAGTTGACTTTTATTTCAACTGGGAGCACACAGCGCGCAATGGCATAATGTGAAGCGCGCAGGACGCATACACAGCGCTTGAAACCATTCAAAATATGCGCCTCGCAAAAAGCGCTTTCTGTGATCGGTCCCTTATGCAGCCACATTTTAAAAATATATAAAATAATATTTTTTTATCATTTAACTGATACCATTAATCGGTTACAAACGCACCCTTTCGGTTAACGGTTCAACGGTTATTTTGAACCTCCCTAACCAGTTGTAATGTTAAAAGATGCTGCTTGTCAACAGGCAAGGTAGGCAAATGCCTGGGGTCCTAAGTCAGACTCCTCAATCCACAGTGAGCCGTTTCACTTTATGTCTCTTTCAATGCTAATGAGCTGCTGTTCCCCTGTCCCTCTAAGACTGCATCAGGAATGACGATGTATTCTTGAGGAGCAGCTAAACCAGTGTAGTTCAAATGCAGCGCTCAACCAAGCCTTGGATTTTCTGCTGAGCTTTGGTTGTATGTCTGACATGGAGTATTTGAATCCGTTTCCACATTATGATGACAAAATGTGAGATCATGCTGGGCCGCCTTCTACACATATAATAGACCCTTTTCTCATGATGTCACACGGTGTCCGGTGTCATTCCACGCAGTGTATATTTACTTCCGCCTACACGGAACTCCCCATAGAGAATTCACCCAGTCAGCTGTATATATTTACTACAGATATGTTAGATGGTCACTACAGCTGGTTTCTAACAATAAGAAGACTGCATTGAAATTATAAGATTAAAATGAAGTATTGTTAGATTATGAAATTATTTGTAACTTATTATGAATAAGGTTAAAAGGTATACAGATTATAAATTAAAACCACCCAGTAGGTGGTGGCAGGACACTGTCTTAAGGTCTTAATTCATTTAAACGGAGAAACTGAAAAAACATTTTTGGATTGGTAAATAATAAATGATGAAACTGATTGCATTTATAGATGAAATACTTACCAGATAATATGAGAAAATGTAATAAAGAATTTTACTCATGCTGGAACATTCACATAACAAATAATATACATTTATATTCATAGCAGCATCAAAGTAAAAATAAATCCATTATTGATGAAATAAACTGAATTAATAAGTGAAAAGGTTGCAAACATATCATTTTTATAAACAATCAATTATTCCTATTCTAAACAACTTAATCATTTTCACACTCAGAAAGCAGTTCGCTATTAAAAGAAAAACATTTGGACACGTCCAATACTTTAACAGACTTAAATCACAATGTGCAATGTTAATATTTTCAGTTGTACATTAATTCAAAGGTAAACCAGAACTAAAATTACACTGCGTTACCAATAGGGGTAAGTGAAGTGACGTCATTGTTAAAAGGGTCTACAGTTGTGTTCAATTTACAGGGTTCATACGGTCATGGAAAACCTGGAAAAGTCATGGAATTTTGACATGGCATTTTCCAGGCCTGAAAAAGTTTTGGAAAAACCCACTAAGTTTTGGAAAAGTCATGGAAAACAGATATCTGTATACTTGAATATAGGTTATATTTACTTTTCTGTTTTTGGCCAATCACATACTTTCACATTATTAGTGCTGTGTAAACATTATCTAAATCAGTTTTACATAGATGTAAATATAAATTGAAACTAAATAGATTGTTGCGTGTTTTAGGATATGCTGTAATAAATTTAACCATGCATTGTTTTTCATTTACCACGCATGTGTAGACATTGCATGAAACATTAGGTCATAAAAACGTACTTGAAAATCTTGGAAAAATCATGAAAAAGTCATGAAATTTTAGTAGTAAAAATGAGACATTGCAGCCCGCCATTATCAATGTAAGATGTATTCAAACAAACATCTATGAATATGAATAGTGACACTCCTGTTTTTAACAAATGCTCAGCTGGCACCACAGCACTAAACACAAAATAGGATGCCACCTTCAAGTGCAACCCATAATTTGAAATGCAGTAGTCACATGGAAAAAAAGATGAAAATTTTAACCAAACTAAATCTTTGTCCTTGTGTGTTTGTGAAGCTGAGCCTGGGAACGAGAGTGAGCGAGTGGAGTTCTCTAACCTTGTGCTCCTGTTCTACGAGCTCATTCGTCATGATGTCTTCTCGCACAACATCTACATGTGCACTCTTATATCCCGTGGTGACCTGGCCTCCAGCTCCCATCTGCCCCGCCCTCGATCCCCAAGCGACGAGCCCTCTGATGAATCAGAGCGCAAGGACCAGGATGCAGGAAGCAGTGTTAAAATGGAGGCAAGTAGCCTTTTTTGGCCACATTGTAATGGAATGTGATTAGATGGATTGAGTCATACATTACTGTTTGCATTTGTGTTATTTTTAGGATACTGGTATGTCCGAGTCCATGGAGATAGACCACAACTCGAGCGCTAACTTTGATGAGGTTGGAAAGAGAGTGTTTTGTAATAGTGATGTTTAACACAAGGTAGTATTTAACCGTATCATCATTTGAACCTTCAGCAGATGTTTTCCCCTCCAATGCACTGTGAGTCGAAGGGAAGCCCTTCTCCAGAGAAACCAGCCCAAGAGCAGGAGAGCAAAAGCACTGCCAAGGATAAGGGCATGGACCCAGCTTTCCCTTTGGTTTATGAACAGCCCCGCCACATACAGTATGCCACCCACTTCCCCATTCCTCAGGTGAGCTCGCTTAGGATTGTTTTCACAAAATAATATAAAACAATAAAATAAGTTTTATTTTTGTCACTTGCTCCTTTGTTTATCATTTATAAATTGATAATATACAAATGTGAAATGCACCTTAAAATAACAATTAGTGACTGGCCATATTGTGCAGTCTTTATACACTGCTGTTATTTTTGAAAAGTAATGTACTTTTATTCAGCGAAGATGCTTTAAAACAAACTCACAGAAATAAATTATGAATTTACTGTTTTAAAAAAAATGTATGATATATGTAAGGAATAATCAACAGCTTGCCATGCGTTAAAGGATTTTTACATTAACGCATTAATATTCCATAAATCCATTAATGCACGGCAAGCCGTTGATTAACCTGCTTATTCCTTGGTCATTTGCTAAGGTGTTCATAAGTTGAAACTAGTTTTAGATTTTTTTAGATTTTCTAGTCCCTCCACTGATTCAGCAGTGACAGAAAGACAGAGAGAGATCATGTGCGTACTGTTAATACCTGCTAACACTATTAAGATGCGATTTCATCAATTCGATCACAGGTGGACATAAGACATTCCCAGTCACACATGGAGTGTGTTTGTTTTAATCGAATTATTAGGCTAGGCAAGTTGATCTCATGGAATTGATCTAACGAAAAGACTGTGATCATTGCTTTGAGTAGAATAACATTACGATTATTAAAACACATTAATCTATACACATGAAATAAAACATTCACAAAGCTGTATCTTCTGAAACACCAATTTAAAGGCACATAATATGCATTTTGCAGAGAAAGCAGCCAAAGCCTATTTCAGAAGTCTTTGCTGTTAAATATAGGGTATTTAATTTTGCTAAAGGAAAAAAAAACATATCGGGACAGGTAAGAGATCATTCTGCTTTATGTTTTTCTTTTTTAAAACAAAAGCAATCAGCCAAACACGCAGGATCAGTGTAATATTACATTATTTACAGTCATTGTAATCTGCCAAAAAAAAAATACACCTAAGAAAAAATAATAATCAGTTCAAAAGCCCAAAGAACGTTGTAGACACTAATGATTAATTATAGATCACATTTTAGCAACAGCGATGCAAGAGATGAGATCCAGTGGCAGGTCCTAAGATGGTCTGGCCGATATAAAGCTTTTCTCTGCTGGAGCTGCCACTTCCCACCTAGAGCTCAGTGTCAGAAATTTTTAAAGACGCGCCATTCTTATACATAAACTGCCGATTTGACTTTAAAATAACTATGTTCTTGCTTGAAAAACACATTTTGTGTGTATTTTTCTAATTATTTCCACCATTAAGAGCCCTCAACGATTTCCTGTGCAGCAAATGTGAGTTGCTATGGTAACTACAAATGTTTGAGAGAAGTGCATTTATTTCGAACTGTGATCAGAACTGACTGGAGCTACCTGTGCATTTCAATGAAAATAGTTAAGAATCTCTTGAGCCAATCAGAATTCAGAATTTCAATATACCGTGGAATAAATATGTTTAATAAATGCAGCCTTGACAAGCATAAAACTAAATATTTAAGCAATTTTAGCAATCCAATTTTTTATACATATAAATGCTTTTTAATTAACTTGTTTAGGAGGAGAGTGCAAGTCATGAGTGTAACCAGCGTCTGGTGGTTCTCTATGGAGTCGGCAAGCAGCGAGATGAAGCTCGCCACGCCATCAAGAAGATCACCAAAGACATCCTGAAGGTTCTCAACCGCAAGAGTACAGCAGAGACAGGTGAAAACAACTGACCTTATATAAGTTATATTAAACAAACTGATCACACAATGACAATTTTCTTTGAAGAATCTTATCACGCATCATTGCTTTCTCCTTCAGTGGTATAATATGTATAACTAATCATAGCTTCGTCTTTTTGGCGCACATGTCTGGATCTCTGCTTGAGTGTGGAATAGAGACGTTCGTCATTAATGCTCAATTTAGTCAGTCTTTTTCTCCCCCCACATTTCCTCCCTTGTCTGTTATTAACAGCCTTTCATGCCGCTGAACCTCTGTAGCTTTCATTGAATATTCATAGCTGCAGCCCCATTTCAATGCTAATAGCAATCATTGACTTATTATATTCAAGCTTAGCTGCCGACTCGGTCAGAAAGAGCTGCCCTGCATTTGCTTTTACGTTTTAATGGAGGTGTAATTGAACATCCCATTATTTCACCAGACTAAGTATGGCTTTGGCCTTGACAATACATGGCTCTGCCCACAGATAGTACTATTTCAAACATGGCACAAAACACTGACCCTTTGTCCAGGGACAGCTCTGTGCATAAATAAAGCAACCATTTGTATGGTTTTCATTTTAAAAACAGTTTGACAGAATGACCTCATTGGTTGACTGATGAATGCTACATGAGGGCACGTTCAAATTACATTTTTCTGAAATTCTGTTAAGGCTCTCAGTCCATTGATGGTGCAGATTTTGTTCTTTCTTCTTTTCCCTCAGGAGGTGAGGAAGGCCAGAAGAGGAAGAGGAGTAAACCTGAGGCCTTCCCCACTGCTGAAGACATTTTCTCTAAATTCCAGCACCTCTCACACTTTGACCAGCACCAGGTCACCTCACAGGTCAGTCGGGCTCTACTGTGTTCTTTTTGTTTTTGCTTATTTGTTAGTTTGTTTCAAACACAACCACACTTTACACACAAAGAAATGCTATATGATGCATGAGAACTAATATATTTTTAGTTTAGATTAAAGATTAAATGTCAAATAATACCTTTGTAAACAAAGCACTTTTAACATGCCCTGTGTTCAAGAAAATAAAATCATAGCTACCTGTGAAACTAGCATGGTATTTGGTTGAGCGCACATTATTAGAATTTCTGCACAACTTTGTGTTATCTTTTAGCATTTTGCAATGTGGTATCCTAAAATGTCCATGAAAATAAAATTGGCAGAATGACTAAGAAAAAGGTCTGAGAAATCATATGTACAGCATTTCACTTTTAATGTTTGAAATTGTTGGATTTTCATTGACGTGCTTTCATATGAACTTTTTGGCTAAATTGGTTTGCTTGGTTTCTCATAGGTGTCCAGAAATGTTCTAGAGCAAATCACCAGCTTTGCCTTAGGGATGTCCTATCACCTCCCATTGGTCCAACACATCCAGTTCATCTTTGACCTCATGGAGTACTCTCTTAATATAAGTGGCCTCATTGACTTTGCTATACAGGTATGAGGGTTGATCCAAAACATGATCTTTCTGTGCATTTGGAGTTAAGCCCCACATATAAATATATATATAAATGGACAGTCCAATCAAATGCCTGAACTGTCAGCTGAAATCCTGCATTTTATTCAGTACCCTTTACGTTATACAAGTGTACTGCCTGCACTACCTGGTTTGTCCACAATGTCAGTACTAATTTTGGCTTTTGTTTCACTTTTGGAAAAGAAATACAAATACAGAACAGCAAAAGTATTACTGAAGACAGCATGAACTATAGATGGGATGAGTTAATAAATTCATGTGTAAAGGGAGTAATGGATTTAAAAGATACAACATCAATCGATCTAATATTTATAGCGAAAATGTGTTGCATACTCCTTTGTTTAAACGATTCTATGACCTTCTGATAAAAAATGTCAACCTACATTGTTTTGTGGGTGTTGTTAAAAAAAGAACCCTAATTAAAATATTGTGTATTGTGCGTATAGTTGTAATGAATTCTTCCCTGGCTGCTGACTAGGGTTGGGTATCGAGAACTGATAGGCCTGTCACAATGATCTATATATCGACTTATCGCACAACACATGGACATGATCTTAATCATTTTTTGGTGATGCAATATATATTGCCCATACATAAAAACCAATATATTTTAGTGCAATATATCATACAACAAAAAATTGATATCATCACAGGCCTGAGAACTGATTTGATTTTAAAAGCGGTTACGGATTTAAAAGAACCAGAGATTTGATATGATGCACATAATTCATATTTGTTTGCCGATAACTCATTTTTTTAGTCATTCTTGCACGATGAATGGCAGTAAGCAGTTTGCAGGACCTACAACAAGGACCTTTGCCTGGATACATAAAGCACCAAAGTTTTGCATAAGCATCTTGATTTTGCTTTTAAATACGATTATTTAGCTTGTTTTTAAGGAAAAACTTGCTAAATTTTGACATGATAATTCTGAAAACAAAAATTTTTTTTTTTGCTTGTCTAAAAAATACCCATTGGTTTATGATTTTTTTTTAGATTAACGACATTTTTGCAGTACAGGCACCTTTGAATTCAAACTGACTTATTCTGTATAAACTGTCAATCGATTTTGTTTATTCTTTATTCAAATAGTGACCATGACTAAATGCATTCGGATTACAGGATAACATGTTCTTCTAGTATAGTCTTGCATTCCTTAATGAAGTATTATTTATGTCTCTATTTGACGAATTGTCACAGTTAACAGTTACAGCCTACTGATTATAGCCTAAATATGGCAAGAGTTTTTCTCTCTTCAAAAAATATTGGAATGGGAACTGAGAATCGTTAAGAAACGGATTCAATAAGCAGAATTGTAATTGCTTAAATGAAAGCAAATTGGAACCCTGCTGTTGTGTGAAGCCTGTATCTTCTTTTTTGTTTTATTTGTACACTGATATGGAAAGTTGTGTGTGTTGCCATGTAGCTGCTGAATGAATTAAGTCTGGTGGAAGCAGAACTCCTGCTTAAATCCTCCAACCTGGCGGGTAGTTACACTACAGGCCTCTGTCTGTGTATCGTGGCTGTTCTGCGGAGATACCACTCCTGCCTCATCCTCAACCCTGACCAGACCGCACAGGTCTTTGACGGGTACGTCATATTATTATCTACAGCTCAATAGGACTGTGCATTAAACGTCTTTTTGAGTGACATTGATGAAAGTGTCATATCTTGCTTTGCAGGTTGCGGATTGTAGTCAAGTCTGGTGTGAATCCTGCAGACTGTTCCTCAGCAGAACGCTGTATTCTGGCCTATCTCTACGACCTCTATACCTCCTGCAGTCACCTGAAGAGCAAGTTTGGAGAGATTTTCAGGTGAACGCGATGAAACCATGGCTCATTTTAGAATAAATCCCCATATTCCTGGTCTCTAATGGCTTCTGGTGTTGTGTCAATCCCACAGTGAGTTCTGCTCAAAGGTGAAGAATTCTATCTATTATAACATCGACCCGTCAGACTCCAACATGTTGTGGGATCAGATGTTTATGATTGATGCCATCACTAATCCTACCGCACACAACCTCAACCACTCTATGTTGGGAAAGATCACCAATGAACTCAACGACAGCCCGGCTAACCGCTACAGCTTTGTGTGTAATGTGCTCATGGATGTTTGCGTAGACCATCGTGATCCTGAGAGGTTGGTATCTAAATCTGTTGATTGTTTTCCACAGGTTTATTATTAGTATCTAACACCATTAAAACATTTTTATTTTAGCTTAATTTCAGTAAAATATAAGAAGAAAAAATAAATGTTGCTCTGTTGCTTAACTGAAGTAAGTTTGTTAAAGTCCTCAAATTGCTGACTAAAGCCCTGGTCGGATCACACGATTTTGTCAGGATACCAATACCATGTCTGCAACGCATCACGATAGTTCGGTACACAACAAGTTCAGTGTCACCCACGTGACGGGACAATAGGAGCACATAATTTCTCAGTTATATATTTACTTATAGGTGGGTTTCGGGTGGATAAGATCAATCATTGGTTATGCCAAACTTTACTACTTTCTCTAAAATATTAAAGTGTTTTGAGCAATTTTATTTGACAGTCTGGCTCTCTCAGCCTTCTAACAGAGTTCATTTTTCTGAGGTAATCTGGAAACACGTTCAGTGCTGCGAATACATTGTAAAAGCATTTCCTGCTTATTCAAATTACTTGATTAAACTAATTAAATTGAAACTGACCGGCGCAATGCATGATTTTGTCATTAAAAATTAAAACTTGAAAAGTTCAAAAATAAAACAGTTTAATATCAGTTTCTCTGAAACTGTGAATATTTCACTTTATTTTTATTTAGGCTAGATTTGATTTGATTTAACAAACCAGTTTGTGCTTTTGTGCTTTTTGATTGGTTTTGAAGCACTTAACCTCAGATGTTATTTGTTATTTTTGTTTATCTAGTAGATAACTGACTAACAAAAAATAAGATTAAGATTAACAATAGAATTAAAATACAAACTATACCAAACAAAATTCATAAAAAATATATATATATTTTCCAATAAAAATATCCAAATAATTTTTTTGTTTGTGCCCGTCCACTACTTAACTGTGTTGTTGGATGATTTCTTCAGCTCCGTGGAAAATAAGGATTTAATTAATGCTCCATTATAATTGTTGCATCACAAACCTCTGTCTTATATTTGCTAATTGTTTAATATGTCATTATTTTGTCTTGAGCATCTGATTATTTCCTTGGTGCTGATGTGTTTTCATTTTCTCTGTCTCTCTCCCGGCAAGTTCAGGCGAGGGAGCGTTTAATATGCAACTCATGGCTGGAAAGTATACATTTAGATTTAAAAGAAAGTGTCTTAATATTAAAAAGGAAATATGCGTTTGATCCTATTAATGTCATAACGAATGTCCTTAAATAATGTTGCCTAATTGTCAGCAAGAATCAGTGTTTATTGAGAGATTGAAATAAGATTTTAAAAAATTGAAATTGAGATAAGAACAAGTCAAGATTTTATCAAGACAAAATCACATAATCTGACATAGTGACTGTTGTAAATGACAATAAAAAATTGTGTGATCTGACCGGGGCTTTAAAGTATAACAAAAGAAGAAAGATTATATTTAAAATTATCATTTAAAGATTAATTTAAAGTTAATTAAACATTTAGTTTGTTAATATGAAACAAAAATTTGAATAAAAAAATGCAGTTTTAAATAAAAGCTAATTCAAGATAAAACTTTAGAATTACTTCATTATAATTTTAGTGTTTCTTTAGTGCAGTGTTTCTCAACCCCGGTTCCTCCATGCTGCACATTTTGTATGTTCCTCCTTTTTTTCTTCTGATGTTTGTTATAATCTAATTGCAAAGTGGTCTTGAAGGGAGCGTATATGTTTCATGGCATTTTAGTGTGTGATATGGAAATTTGTATTGTATATATTTATGGGGGTATATTATGTCACACAAGGGAAACGGACAAGGAAGCAATACATTCTGTGTAGTGGCATGTCAGTCTGAATCACTCATGCATGGAGCTCTTCTAACAAGCTGGTTATCTAAATCAGGTGAGTTAAATAAGAGGTCGGTGGTCCAGGACGGTGAAACTCTGCTTTAGTTTATTCATATGCATTATATCGTTTTTGAGTGATGAGCTATTCCAGTTAAATAAAAAAAAAAATTAAATAAAATAATTAAAAAAAAAAAAAAAAATATATATATATATATATATATATATATATATATATATATATATATATATTCTAATACACTTTTAAACAGCTGCAATATAATGTAAGACAACAAACATGTATGGGCTGCACGATGGCGCAGTGGGTAGCACGTTCGCCTCGCAGCAAGAAGGTCGTTGGTTCAAGCCTCAGCTGGGTCAGTTGGTGTTTCTGTGTGGAGTTTGCATGTTTTCCCCGTGTTCGCGTGGGTTTCCTCCGGGTGCTCCGGTTTCCTCCACAAGTCCAAAAACATGTGGTACAGGTGAATTGGGTAGGCTAAATTGTCCGTAGTGTATGTGGGTGAGTGAGTGTGTATGGATGTTTCCCAGTAATGGGTTGCAGCTGGAAGGGCATCTGCTGCATAAAACATATGCTGGATAAGTTGGCGGTTCATTGCAGATTAATAAAGGGACTAAGCCGACAATGAATCAGTGAATGAACAACAAACATGTGTTTAGTAAGTTTGTAGGTTGTTTCTGTTTGTCAGGTCAGGCCAGGGCAAGGATTAACCTGTCTCCCCCATTTTTTGAACATAGACATGAAAACAAGGGCATAGATTTGCTTTGGACCTAATATAACCTTTTAACTTGACTTGTATAATTGACAATTCTACATTATTATCAGACAATTGGTGTTAGTTGATTTGATTTAATATGTATATAAACATTTTTTTATGTGTATTGCTGTAGCGATGTAACTCCTTGTTTCAAATTAGTAAATAACTGTTGCTTAGTAATATCTACCTAAAATCACCAGATATGGAAACTAAAAATATTAAGCTTACAAATAATAAATAGTTTGTCAAGATTGCTTTTAGACTAAAATATTATTGTTTAAAAATGTAACCATAAATGGTTGTTGAACTATGTATTTAGAAATATTAGACCTTTCCAACAGTATATTGTTTGTCATGATTAGATTAAAGATACATTTTAAGAAAATGTCATGATTTTGTTGCTGAAATAAATATAAATCATAGAATAGAGTAACATCTAAACTAAACTGTCTCCACCACAGAAAAAACAAAATAAAAATAAATATAAAAAAGGTAATTGCACAAAAAACTGTGTCTCATGTCAGACTTTTTTTGTTATAAAAGAAAAAAAAAATACGAGAAAAGTCTATTTAGCCAAAATTGTGACGATAAACATTATTTTTTATGTGGCAGAAAGAAGCCAAGATTTGTCTTTAGGAATCTAATGCCAAAACCATGGCTCTGAGTCCTGATGTCATCTCCAGAAACATCTTAAGTGATAGTAGAACAGCTGCATGGCATCTGTAGCTGCACCTGCTCTCCTATGGTTGGCAAATGATGTGTGTGTTGTTTCAGGGTGAACGATATTGGTATCCTGTGTGCGGAGCTGACGGCGTACTGTCGTTCTCTCAGTGCTGAGTGGTTGGGTGTCCTCAAGGCTCTCTGCTGCTCTTCTAACAACGGCAACTGTGGCTTCAACGATCTGCTCTGCAATGTTGATGTGAGTCTGAATGTCTATTGCATATACCCCAATAATCTGTTGTCTATAGTGTAGAGATGTATGAAGCACAAGGGTCCTCTTCAGTCCAAGTAGGCCTGCACAATATACTGTTTTATTTACACAATTTATTGTTTTGCAGAAAGTACGATTTTGAGTAGGGAACACACTTGACTAGACACTGCAGTTCAGACCACATGGGAGTTGTGGAATTGTAAAATTGTAATATTTTCACAGTAACAAGGTTTAAAAACATTTAAAGGATAAACATTCCATTTTTTATGGTTATAAGCAAGTTTAAAGCATTCAGACTGAAGAAACAATCATTTTAGCAGCTTTAACAATGATTAGTTGTATTTAGGCCTGTCTCAATAATCAATATATCAACTTCTCGCACAACACATGGCCATGCCCTCAATCATTTTTGGTGATGCAATACATATTGCCCAAAAAAAAAAAAAAAAAACCAATATGAGCAAACATTTTAGTTGATTGTGCAATATCTCTATCTCCATTGGAGGTATAAGTGTCCGTATGGTTAAAGAAACACTATAGTATTTACTTTAAATTACTATAGTATATTTTCATGTGGGTGCCTAACAACTAAAATTAGATATGTTATTTTTTCTAGTTCTTTTTACCTTGCAGTTTTTGTTAACATTTATCATTAATATTATTTATTTATTTCGAATATGCACGTTTTCACATTCTGATTCCAATAGCTTATTATTCAATTGTTAAAATGACTAAAATGAAATATTCTTGAGAATAAAATATTATGTGCTCTTTGGAAGAATGTACTTGCATTATGATGCTATTATATTGTCATTCTGGCATG
Source organism: Danio kyathit (assembly GCA_903798195.1). NCBI lineage: Eukaryota > Metazoa > Chordata > Actinopteri > Cypriniformes > Danionidae > Danio > Danio kyathit. Next base: position 29,023,869 of record LR812532.1, read on the forward strand.
TTATAATGAGTGGCATAAAATGGCCCTAAAATGACACTAACATAATTTATCGCAATATATGTTATGACAAAATATAGATATCGTGACAGGCCTAATTGTATTAAATTTATACAGTGAACACTATGCTATGCTATTTTACTTTAATTAATTATTCAATTTCTGTACCTGAATACCATTAGACTTCTCACATAAGCACAAAGCACAGTTTATTTTATTTGTATATTTATATTTTGGCATTGAACTTTTAATTATGCTTGTTTATAATTTATTTGATGCAAATGCATTACTTTGCAAAGTCCAATTTTTTTCTCCAGAAAGATGTATTTATGTAGTCTGGAGCAATTGTATTTATACATCATTAAATAGCACGAAAAACTAAAAATTGCAATGCCATTTTTTCCTATATTGTGCAGCTTTAAATATTGAGCAGTTTTCTGCTGCTGAATTTAATTGACCAATTTGAAATTTGTGTTGGGGGAAATCTTCTGCCCTTACTCAAATCTCAATTATATGAATTCTTATAATTTAAAGTTAATAATGTTTAATTTAATGACTTATTGATGATGAAATATGTGATCGATTTGAGCTCTTGATCTAATTGAAATTGTAAACCATTTTTGTGCTATCATTCTAATGAAGACTAATGATTTTTTATTTTGGATTCATGTTTTGTGACGAGATACAAAGTTACCATAAAATATCTGTTAGCTCAGGATGAGTGTAGAGATGTCAAGTGGATGATAATAACTAGTTGAATTCTTAGCCATAATTCAATGCATTTTTTCTTTGGCAGGTGAGCGATCTATCTTTCCATGACTCTCTGGCGACATTCGTTGCCATCCTAATAGCTCGGCAGTGTTTATTGCTGGAAGATCTGGTGCGCTGTGTTGCCATCCCATCCCTCCTGAATGCAGGTATGACTCCTGCTTTTCCACAACCTGCTATTGTGACACTCTGTCACTGCATAATTCACCTGTAGAAGTGGAAAAAAATGTTTTCACAGATTCCTGAGGGAGCCTGGAAAAATCAGACAGGCGTCAATACTAACAGCGTGCCTTTCTGATGTCTCTGCATTGCACACTTTCCATCTTTAGCTGTACTGATGTGTGTCCTGTAGCCTGAGAGCGGCTTCTGCCACCCACACTCTCTCTTTGGTTGGCTCAGTGCACAAGAAGCTAGTCGGTTAGCTATACACTGTTTAGTTCCAAGCTTGTAGTTTTCAAATAAGCCTGAAGGAGTTGTTTAGCTTAATCAGGTATGTTTGTTTAAGGTTTCATTCAAGTCCCTTTGGCCCTAGGGAGTTTAAAGGGATTGTTCACTCAAAAACACAAATTGTCATCAGATACGCACCCTTTACTTGTTTCAATAATGTCAAATTCTGTCAGTAGCCCTAATGGCCCATTTCTACGGAGTGGTACGGTACGGTTTGGTACGCTTTTAAGGTCGTTTCCACTGTCAAAGGGTACCAAAAAGCGAACCGTACCATACCACGTTTTGGGTACCCTTTCGAAAGGGTACCTAGCACAACAAAAGTGTACCAAAAGGCTGAGTAGGACGTGCAGCTCAACACTTTGGGTTAAAGAGATATATCACTAGCTTGTGCACAAGCCAGGAGAATGAAAACAAAGGAAGTCCCATTTTTAAATGCACAGCAGAGACATTGCACCGTAATAATATATACATATAATAATGAGCCAGGGGCAGCACGGTGGGTTTCCTCCGGGTGCTCCGGTTTCCCCCACCAGTCCAGCTGGAAGGGCATCCGCTGCGTAAAAATAGGTTGGCGGTTTTTTCCGCTGTGGTGACCCCAGATTAATAAAGGGACTAAGCCGAAAAGAAAACGAATGAATGAATGAAGAATGAGCCATGGTCGACCCGAGCTCAAACAAACCTTGTCATCGTCTTGATGAACAGCCACAAGGCCAAGAAGAAGAGCAGAATCGACCCTTTGCCCCGTAGTCGTTTACAAGGCCATCTAAAGCACTAGTGGTTTCACTTTCTCGCTTGCGCTACCGCGCTTTTATATTGGAAATTACAAACTTCTTGAGCTGATGATAATAACGTGTGAAAAAACAAAGGAGCAAATGATTGTTTCAGCAACCTAAACCATGAACAAACTGCCATGTTTAACTATTATCATCACCTTTTGGACTATTATGAACTCTGAATGACGGAATTACTTTTTAACAAGAGGTTACATGTGCTGGTGAAGATTAAAGATACAGATGAAAGGTTTGCACTGACTGTAGGCTATATGTTGTGTTGTTTTTGAAGCCAAATAAGGACTAAATGTATGCTGCGTGTAGTTTTTCTGTAATTAGTAACAATTCGGAGACTGTAAAGGTCTGTAGGTTCATATATGTTGCATTTATTTATTTATTTTATGTAATCGCAGACGTTACAGTAGGCTATTTCGCACTGTCATTTATCTGCAGTTATAATCAAATCATGTTCATAGAAAAGTTAATAATAAACATTTATACACAAGTATTTATGTGTAAAAAGTATCTGTTTTGTGAGAAGTGCTTCTCATATGATATGTGAATGACCAGTACATGTTCACTTTGACATTTCCTTGAGCGAGAATGACGTCGACTGAAACCATTGGTACCCTTTTGGCAGTGGAAATGCAAGCTTGATAAAGGTGACCCGTACCGACCCGTACTTTAACACTCAGTGGAAATGGGCCATAAGTAAACTGAAACATTTTACATGTGGTTTGAGTTTATATTCTTTTAAGTTAAACAGTATTCAGAACAGGAAATTGATCTTTTTTTAATGTGACTTGTTGTGTCATTCGGAACAACGCAGCGGGTGAGAAATTCATAACCACATGTTTTTGTTGGTTGATCTAACACTTTAAATCAAGTCTGAGAATCCTCTGGAAGTTCAAAGGATTCTTTTACCGGGGTGTTTGTTTATTTATCCTGCTTGTTTGTTGAGTCACAGGTGGTCTGTCTGGTGGTCTGCAGTTTTCTCATCAGCCCATCCTGTTTGTACTGCGCTCACACAGCTGTGAGCCAGAAATGATGGGGTCATTCTCTGAGGCTAGTGCCTATTTTTGGAAGCCGCTGATTTTGACATGTTCGTGTGTGGGTGTGTGTGTGTGTGGGTGTGTGTGTGTGGGTGTGTGTGTGCGCAGCCTGTAGTGAACAGGATTCTGAACCTGGAGCCAGGCTGACGTGTAGGATCCTGCTTCATCTGTTCAGAACCCCACAGCGCAACCCCTGTCCCCAGGATGGCACTAAATCAGGTGACGCATACCACAAACAATACCCTACACATCCCAAATGAGCAATTCTAGACAGGATTGCCAGATGTAACCGCCTAGCTGAGAATAATGCTTCTGCCCACAGACAAATCCACAGTGGGGATTAGGTCGTCCTGTGACCGACATCTGCTGGCTGCTTCACAGAACAGCATCGTGGTGGGAGCCGTTTTTGCTGTATTAAAGGCTGTGTTCATGCTGGGTGAGATTTTGGTTTGGCTTTCTGTTGACCATTCATGTTTTTAGCGACAAACAAAAGATGAATATGTCTTGATAATTATACAGAAGCTCTAAGCCTTGTGTTATTTTAAGATATGGGTCAATTTCACCTTTATTTAATTCAGTGCTATTCATCAAAAAAAAAAAACTAAAATTAAACATTATTTATTCTTACACATTAATAAAAAAAAATCAGCATGAGAACATTATTTTTCTTTTTCACAAAATATTAATATTATGACAGCACTGGCAAGTGTTGCGCTCAGACCTCCTGAGTTGGAGTCCGAATTCATAAACCTTTTTCCATTCCATTCAACCCTCCCTCTCCAACTTTACTTCCTGCTTATATATACACTGTCATATCAAAGTAAAGGTAAAAATAAAAAAGATCTTTAAAATATTATCTATATTATAAATAATATTGTAATTTGCTTTTATATATATTTTTATATAGCATATTTAATTATATTTAGAGCAAGCAACTGGCAACTTCATGATCATGAGTTTATTACCCAGCAAATTTACCATGCTTGAGTTAATAACAATTTATACCGTCAGTGCAGTGAACCTTTTTTCAGATCTGCCAAATATATAGAGAAAAGATGCCCAAACTAGGGCCCGCGGGGCAAATTTGGCCCTTTGTATCCTTTGATTTGGCCCGCCAGAGGGAAAATGATTGGCAAGGGTTGGGGAATGCCTTTAACAGAGATTCTAATTTCTATTTTAATGTAACCTTTTGTCTGTTTGTTTTATTGTTGAGCTACAAAAAACAAACAAAAATAAAATAAATGTTTCTATAGAATGTTGTAAATGAAACTAAACAAATAGGGGACCAAGCAGAAGACATCAGCATGCAAATCAAGGCAAAGTTCGTTAAAATAATATACATTTTCCAAAAATTAGAATGCATTAGTAAATACGATTGAAGTGATCTTTTCTTTTTATTTGAATTATTATTAAATAAATTAGGAAATTACCTGTGGCAACTTTAATGTTATACACTTTGCTATATTTACCTTTGGCCCACAGCTCTCAATCAAGCTTGGATTTTGGCCCTTCATAAGAAAATGTTTGGCCACCCCTAATACTGTATAGAGGGTGAATATCTAACAAATTAAATGTATAAACTGGACAAACTTCCATTTGCTACTACCGCCCAGGTCAAATAAAATAATAATATTAATTTGACATTGACCCACTAACATAATTTTAACAAAACAAGCTTTCACATCCTACTACATCTCGCAATGTCAACTTCGGTTTAAGATTAAGAAAAGATTTAAAAGATGTCTTAAGTTAGCCTGTATTTCTGTCAACTACGTTTTTGTTAACAATTAATCGCTGTAAAAGGCTTATGTTAACGTCTTTAGTAAATGAGTTAGATGTGAAAAATTAAGTCAAAGAAAATTAGAAGTGGAGCAAATGGAGCCTAGTTAAATGTTAAAGTGTTCAGAATCAATGTGTCCCTAAAAATGTTGGCTTTGTTTTTCCAGGAGATGCTGAGCTGAAAGGCTCAGGCTTTTCCCATCCTGCTGGTTTGGATGACATCGGAGAGGATGACATGGGCTCTAAAAAATCTGGAGGACGTAATGTCTCGATTGAAACAGCCAGTCTGGTGGTTTACGCCAAGTATGTGTTGAAGAGCATCTGCCAGCAGGTGATGATTTTAAGAGGATCTGTATAATGCAAATTGCAATTACTGTAGAGTGTAAAGTTGTGAGACCATTTTCATGGAAGAGAAACCTATTCTTGAGTCCCAACTACTGGAACACAGGAATTTGTCAGGAATTTGGACTAAGGCAGCAACAGTGATTAATATCAGAATTACTCTGCTTAAAATGTTTAAAATGCTGTTATTAATGTATGATTGAATGTTGATTCATGCTGATTTGTGTCTGTGGTTCAGGAATGGGTTGGCGAACGCTGTCTAAAGTCTCTGTCAGAGGACAGCAGTGCACTGCAGGATCCAGTGCTGGTCAACATCCAGGCTCAGCGCTTGCTGCAGCTCATCTGTTACCCACACCGACAGCTGGACAGTGAAGAGGGCGACAATCCACAGAGACAGCGCATCAAACGCATCCTGCAGGTCACGAGAACATCTGCTCCTGAATAGACTGAATAGAGAACATTTTCAAACATTTGCAGACAAATCTAGCACTTTAAACATTTATATTATACAGGGTTTCCCAATAGTTTCTTAGATTGTGGTGGCAATTTTTGTGCCACCACAAATTTTGTTTACTTTTATTTTACTTTTATTTTGTAGTGCATTGCAGTAATAAAATAGTTTAACTTGAAAATGTATTCTAGATGGTTTTGCATGTGATATGGGGTCACCATAGTCTCACAGAATCATTTAGGAAACACTGTAATATACCATGTTTTTACATATTGAGGAGTTGTCCTTGTTTTTGCAATTCCGTTTGCTCTTGCTCTTAGTGCAGAAGAGAAACACTTGAGCTTAAAAAGCCAGCAGACCGGCTCCACATACATGAAGACAAACATGTGAATTTGTGTTTTAGACATCAGACAGCTCTGTTCCAGCTGTCGGCAATGAAAGAGCAGCAGAGAATGAACAGACAGTCATTTCCCCAGGCTTAATTATTCATTTCACACTCTTTAGCCTTTAAGCCATTAATGATTTGTGTGGGTCTCGCGGCAGCTCATTATTCTGGATTGGTTTTCATCTTCATAGACTGTGAAGACAGGGGCCCCTCGCAATTAATATCCAGCTGGGGCTCTTAAGCTCGGCTTAGATTCCTTTAAAAGCATTCTTTCCATATTCCGTCTGTTTTTCTGCTTCCAGAACATGGACCAGTGGACCATGAGACAGTCCTCTCTTGAGCTACAGCTCATGATCAAGCAAAGCTCAAATAATGTAAGCAGAAGTGTGCTTGTCGACTTTAACTGGGCTTAAAGATTTTTTTCCTTTAAGGTTTATCATTTGCTGTTTAATCTGAACCCACTCTTTACAGGAGCTGTATTCTCTTCTGGAGAACATAGCTAAGGCCACCATTGAGGTTTTCCAGAAGTCTGCAGAGATGAACTCCAGTAACCCCTCCTGGAATGGCTCTGCTGTCTCGGGCAGCTCCGTCTCCAATAGCAACAGTGCCAGCAAACTCAAACCTGTGCTCAGGTGGGTGACCTCAATCATTGCTTTCTGCATGTCGTCTTATTTGCAGTCAGTTTGATGGAGTCGATGGGCTGCCCTTCATGCCTTCACACAACACGAATAGGTTTTCTTTTGAAGGCATCATGAACTGAGAAATCAAACTTTCCATAGATTGTTTTTGACATATAAAAGATAATTGTACTGCTAAAAACACACTAAGTTTCAGAACTCTGAACGATCTTTTTAGGCTACACTAATTCGGATGTCTAAAAGCGCTCCATGTCCACACTATCGTTTTCAATTTGTTTCATCATCTACACTAAAACGACTGAAAACACTTTTATTCATGTACTGCACATGCGGACAGACATAAGACACTTTAACCTGCTTCATATCTACGTGATGTTTATTTACCTTCCATCTCTTTGAAACCTTGCGCCAAAATGTTGCAACTGTGGTCTGCTTTCACCGCTGAACAACATTTCCCAGTAAACATTCTGTGTCCTTTGAAAAGAGGCAATATGGAGCATGTACAAACTGACATTAATCTTTAATAAAGCTGTCAAAACGAGGTCGTCCACCATGTTAGTTTAATTGACTCTGTCATATGGCTAAAATTCAAAAATGGCATTTTATATGTATCCACTTTGTATATCGTTTTCAAAAAGAAACGGTTTCGTTTCCTAAAAACACTGTCCCAGTGTGGATGGAAGGCCAAAACGAAAAGAATACGTGTTCAAACGAAAGCCTATTAGTGTGGACATGGCCTTGGTCTAAATGCAAGTCTTTAATTTATTAAAGCCATTCTGCCAAAACGACTGGTTGTGGGATGGGGCTTAGCGATAAGATGACGGTATATATCAGGGCTTCTCAATCTCGGTCCTGGAGGTCCGGTGTCCTGCAGATTTTAGCTCCAACCCTAATCAGATACATCTGGGCTAGCTAATCAAGCTCTTACTAGGCTTTCTAGAAACAACCTTGCAGGTGTGTTGAGGCAAGTTGGAGCTAAAATCTGCAGGACACCGGACCTCCAGGACTGAGATTGACCACCCCTGTTATATATCAATGATGTCTAATAAGCATAGTCGATTACAACATTCAGTTATTAAATGGTTCTTGACATTCTGTTTCACGCTGAACGAACATCACACCTGAAATTTGTTAAAACCTCTTCATAATTCTGGGTAAAAGGTGGCACTAACACTACTTTTAAATTACAGGTGCGAAACATTTCTTTACCATGCCTTAAACTTGGTGTTTAGAACAGCCAGGCCTGTTCAGATGGTGTGCTCTGAGGAGGAGGGTCAAACATGACAGAAAAAGGGCCCATTACTTCTAAATTATGTTTTTGATGTAAATATTTTGACAATACTATAAAGCAAAACTCAGAGAACAGAACAGACTAAAAAAGGAGTTAATAGCCCTTTAAGATGAAATGTATTGTGTTTCTTAAATTCTGTTGTTGTTTGTTTCCTCCAGTTCCTCTGAGCGTTCTGGTGTCTGGTTAGTTGCCCCTCTGATTGGTAAGCTGCCCACCTCAGTGCAGGGGCACGTGCTGAAGGCTGCAGGTGAGGAGCTGGAGAAGGGACAGCATCTGGGACCCTCTTCACGAAAAGAAAGAGATCGACAGAAACAAAAAAGGTACCACAACTTTGAAACATCTGCAGGTTTTTCATGCAGGAAGTGTTTATGGTGATTTTTACACAATTTAAAGGCATATTTGTATGTAGACAATAACCCATTTCAAGACTAACCCATCTCTAATAGCGGCGCTATAAATAAAAGGCATTACTAACGGCGTTACTTTTTTGCAGTAACGAGTAATCAAATGAATTACGGTTTCCCTCGTTACAACACCGTTACCGTTACTGATAATAAAATGCACGTTACTATAATTGAGAACACTGAAGCGGTTTTCATACTCTGTCAGCCATAGGACCTCTCTTTTTCTGGGGTGGGTGTGTGTTCAGGGCTGGGGCAGGACACATAACCAACTAGTGATGATGATTGGTATGTCTGTGAACGTGGTGTAACTGAGAATGCGATTATTGGCTTAAGGGCGTCACACACAGAATGCGCGGCGACATGGTGCGCACATGACAGTTAAAAGTATTGCACACCAGACGCGCACATTCGCATGCTATTTAAAATGAAACTAATCAGATGGTGCTCTGTGGCGCGGCAGAAATATGAACAGTGTCCTGAGTCGCATCGCCGAGTGGCGCTTCTGGTGTGCGACCTGCTTTAGAGTCCATTTCCATTGTTTGCCAATCAGAGGCAGAGTAGTGCGGGTGTTTACAAACAAGCACACACACAGTCAGTCGCACACACCAACAACCAGGAGTCAGAACGATGGCAAATCCAACAAGTTCAAGGGTACCGTTAGCAAACTCAAAATATATAAGCACTACTTTTCCCTCTGTGAGGTTTATGTGTCGTGCAATTTATGCCCAGGAAAAAGAGTCTCTCTGTGTCAGTGACAAGTAATACTAATCTAAGGGGCCGATCACACCAAACGCGCATTTATGTTCCAAAAAAACGTGTGCCGCACCTCACTGCCTTTATTGTTGACAAGAGAAAAAAAAAAGTGCAGTGTGTTTTTTTATGTTGCTAGGCAACGACTGAATCAGCTGGGTATTGTGCGAGAGTGTTGCTGTTGATTTTATATATATAATTTTAATATTTATTAATATTGTAATATTCAAGATTTGTGCAGTCATACAGCTCCGGATAACTCAAAACAGCAACCACAAGTGTCTCCTCCATCTTCAAACGTCTCCATTGTTGTCTTGACAACACAAACACTGCAGGCATCTCAACGGACACCTCGCCTCTGCTTTCAATTGATTAGAGTATGAAAGAGACGTGACTGAGGTAGCATGCTTTTTCCACTTAGAGTTGACTTTGAGGCACAGCAGGTGGTTAAAACGCGAGGCGCGCAGGGCGCATAAGCAGCGTGGAAAATGCTCGCGGCCATTAGTAAATCATTCAAAAAAGGTGCCTCTCAACGCAAAAAGCGCGTTCGGTGTGATTGTCCCCTAATGAAGCACCTCACATAGTCACATGAGGCTGCTAAATTAGTGGCCACGCAGGTGAAAACGTGAGCTCTGCTACCAAAGGAGGAGAAGAAGCCACAACATCAAAGCAAATAAAACTTAATTTTTCACCACCGCAAACACTTATTACTTAATACTTATTAAAATATTGTAGATTAGTGTACAATGTTTCATATTTATTTTATAGTCATTTGACAATTAGATTTTTTTAAAGTAACGCAATCATTACTTTCCCTGGTAATTAGTTACTTTTATAATTATGTAACTCTCTTACTAACTCCGTTACTATTTGTGAGAAGTAACTAGTAACTATAACTAATTACTCCCTTAAAGGAACGTGCCCAACACTGGTATTAAAAGGTAGTTTTTTCACAATGATTCTCTGGTCTGATATTGATGTTGGCACGGATTTGGGGCTGAAACATGTTTTATCATCATCAGCATTGAATACTTTGGTTTTTAATATTTCTGCGGAAATTGAATTGCAGTTTTTTAGGGTTCTTTGATTTTCAAGAAAGCTACATTTATTTGTAGTGAATCTATGGTGACAAATGTTGTTTTTTCTTACATCTCTGGTAATTTTTATGTATTTTCTTTTTAAAAAGTTAAATACAGTACATTTTAAATATATTGTAGGTTTCTTCAAAATTACTTTCTATTGTAGCTCTAAATAATAATAAAATAGTCTAGATGTTAGGTAAAGGGGACCTATTATGCAAAAAATCATTTTTATGATTTTCATTTGATCACTATTTTCGGATGCATACATAAAAGAAGAAAACAAAAAACTGGTCTCTACATTACATGAATGCATACAAAACAGTAAGACTCATTCATCAAATGACATAAAACAAAAATGGGAGAAAGAGTAACCAACAAATAACAGAGGAAGACTGGACAGATATGTGTGTCACACATGCAAAAACCACAATCTCGAGAGCTTGGAGAGAGTTTGGATAGAAAAATCTGATGAAGTTCTTTATAACTCCTAAACTGTCTGCATTGCGTACAGGTAGTGAAAGTTTGGGCTCTTGTTGGAGACAGTGTGCAACCTCAATGGCTTACCAATTTCACGTTTTTGGGCTTGCCCAATAATACAGACCTTCTGGTATGAAATAGCGACTGAAATAAAAAAGATAACTGGAGAAGAATTTGACTACTCATTTATTACATTATACAGTACCTTGGGAAAATACCAGAAATTATTCCAACTATTGACAAATAAATAATTCAAATGCTTTTGGTAAGTAGCAGAAAAGCCATAACTGGAAAATGGTTTCAGGCTGATCCTCCAACAAGGGCTCAATGGATAGAAATTGTAAAGGAAATACCCTGTATGGAGAGACTGACTTTTAACCTAAGATTTGATTCAATAAAAGTGCATAAAGTACTGGCAAAAATGGTCTGAGTATGTCATTGTAAACAATTTGTGATAATGTACGTCACATGTACAGTATTATGACTTGATTTTGAACCCATATGACAACCGCTTTGTTCTTTATTTTTATTTCTATTTTTTTTCTCTTCTAAATAAAATAAAATAAAAAATAAATAAAAAAATGAAATCACTTTTATAAGGGGTTTGAACAAAGTTGTGTGGCAACAGTCTGTGAATATAAGCAGCTTCTAATGGTAAAAATTACACTGGATAAGAACAGTCTGCAGAAACGCTGACAATCTCTCTTTGTGCGTGTCATCAGAGGGGGAAATTCCCGCCCATTAGTGACTATTTCCCTCATTAGCACAGGTTAGTCTTGTTTTTGAATCTGCAACTAATCTGACAGACAGGCGTTTGTAGCCCCGCCCTCATTTGAAAAAGAGCACAATCTGATTTGATTTTAAAGCGACAGTCACCAAAATGCCACAGTTGGGATCAAAGTCTAAAAGGGGCAATTTCAAAGAGTTATAAAGCATTATTTATGAGGTACTTTAATCTGAAATTTCACATACATACTCTAGGGACATCAAAGACTTATTTGACATCTTGAATAAAGTGGCATAATAGTTCTCATTTAAAGTAAAATTAAAATACAGCATTTCACTCAATATTTATGTGCTGTTGGTTTCGTTTAGATTTTTAGCCATGTTCAGTAACATGGGTGCATCATGATGATTAACACGCATCCTTTCTCTTTCAGCATGTCTCTTCTGAGCCAGCAGCCCTTCCTGTCGCTGGTTCTGACGTGTCTCAAAGGGCAAGATGAGCAGAGAGAGGGTCTCCTGACGTCCCTCTACAGCCAAGTCCAGCAGGTACTTCATGAACTCCACCACCCAAATAAACCCCTGTGACGTTGTCAGTGACTGAACGATATGATGTATCCTCTATCAGATTGTGACTAACTGGCGAGAGGACCAGTACCAGGACGACTGCAAGGCCAAGCAGATGATGCACGAGGCCTTGAAGCTGCGACTCAATCTGGTGTGCAACTCTTCCTTCTTTTTCTCATACATCATCTGTCAAAACAAGTGCCATCTCTGTGTTCATCTGCCTCTCATCAATCTCATTTCCTTGTGTTGTGTGCCCAAGGTTAAACTCTGCCTAAAAGACAAATGAATGTCTCCAAAGTCCAGTTAAGGCGAGACACTAAAAGACGAAAAAAAACTTTTTTTTTTATGCGCCTTTCAGTTTTGGGATTTGTGGATTTTATTTTATTTATTTTTTTACTTTTTGTTATTTGTTTTTTACTTTCTGTTTTTTTTTTTTTTTTTTTTTTTTTTTTTTTTCGTTTGTTTTTTTGTTCTGTTTTTTTTTTTTTTTTTTTTTCTTTTTTTTTTTCCTTTTTTGTTTAGTTTTTTGCTTTGTTTTTTGCTGTTTTTCATGTATTTTATATATATATATATATATATATATATATATATAATTATTTATTTTTTTTGTTTTGTTTTGTTTTCTACTTTGTTTTGCTTTTTTTGTTTTGTTGTTTTCTACTTTGTTTTTTGTTTTTGAACTTTGTTTTGTTATTTGTTTTTTCTTTTACTTTTTGCTTTTTACTTTGTGTTTTGTTTTGAGAAAACATCCAAAAATCTGTTTGAATTGTCTATCTGTTGTGCTTTATTAGTGACTATTATCAGTCTGCTGGTTTCAGTATTTATTTTTAATTGCATATTTTTATTTTTACTTATTTTTAAGCTCAGTTTCTCAAAAAGATTTTTTTTTCTCCAGCACTGAGATATAAATTTTCAGCTTAGCAGCTCTTACATGCACCAAACTTTACAGCTGTATTAATTTCTATATTCTGAAGGTTTTTAAAGAGGAAATTGTTTATAAATAATTTGCCTGTTAATATACAACATTGTATTCTTTAAAAGAAAGTATTGGCAGTATTCTGAACTATAAAATAAAAAAGATATCCCAAATCCACTCTGTAAAAATTTTAAATATGTAAAAAAAAATAAAAGAAACAAGAAATTTGATAATTTTTCAGATGTTTTGTTCTAGAAATACATACAGTTGAAGTCAGAATTATTAGCCCCCTTTGAAATGTTTTTTTTCTTTTTTAAATATTTCCCAAATTATGTTTAACAGTGCAAGGAAATTTTCACAGTATCTCTGATAAATTTTTTTCTTCTGGAGAAAGTCTTATTTGTTTTATTTCGGCCAGAATAATTTTTCAAACCATTTTAGGGTCAAAAATATTAGCCCCTTTAAGCTAAATTTTTTTCGATAGTCTACAGAACAAACCATCGTTATACAATAACTTGCCTTATTACCCTAACCTGCCTAGTTAACCTAATTAACCTAGATAAGCCTTCAAATGTTACTTTAAGCTGTATAGAAGTGTCTTGAAAAATATCAGGTAAAATATTATTTAATGTCATCATGGCAAAGATAAAATAAATCAGTTATTAGAAATGAGTTATTAAAACTATTATGTTTAGAAATGTGTTGAAAACAATCTTCTCTCCATTAAACAGAAATTGGGGAAAAAAATAAACAGGGGTGCTAACTGTATATAATAAAATAATGCCTCATTTGCACATTTAAACATAACATTTTAGAAAACATGTAAAATAACACATGTTTGCAATTCTACATGTAGACAATCAACTGGGGAAATATGATGATAACTATTATTTTTATTTACCCATTTACCTGCAGTGCCCTAAAATGCATTCAGCTAATTTATTTATTTTTTCTTGTCACATGGTCTAGGTGGGTGGGATGTTTGACACTGTACAGCGTAGCACTCAACAGACAACAGAGTGGGCGGTGCTTCTGCTGGACATCATCAGCAGTGGCACAGTGGACATGCAGTCTAACAAGTGAGATCTGACACAACCCACTCATTCACTGTCGTTAATCTTTTAAGATGTAGCATCTGGTTTGAACGATGTTTGCTCTTTTGCATTAGTGAGCTCTTCACTACGGTGTTAGACATGCTGAGCGTGTTGATTAATGGGACTCTGGCGGCTGACATGTCCAGCATCTCTCAGGGCAGCATGGAGGAGAATAAGAGGGCCTACATGAACCTGGTCAAGAAGCTCAGGGTAAGACAAACACTGCTCAGTAAAGAGCAGCATCCACAACATCCCAGCAACTAGACTACCATTCAGCAATTTTATGTTTATTTGCTTTTATTTTTTAAAGTAAACCAATATTGTGAAAATAATTTCAAAAAATTTGTCATATATAATGTATGCATTACTATTACCAAAAAAACAAAGCAAAACAGGGCAGTTAATTAGGGCAACTGAATTCAGATACATTTTTGTTGCCCTTTCTTAAAAGATAGGGGTGTAACGGATCACGGTGGATTCGAGATTCGTACGGATCACAATCCATGGTTCAGAACACGTGACCCGCGGCTTAATATTTTTTTTATTACTTGTAGTAGTCATGATCGCAGTCATTCAAATCACATGTATGAAAGCATTTAGGCTTTCCTGTAAAATATAATGATGACGGAAGAAGTTGTGCTATGTTATTTGGGATGTGGTGGGTTTCTTAGGTTAAAAGTGTTTTCTGTCACTACTTGTTTAGCCTACATTATTGCATTCATTTAAGCTGCACGATTAATCATTAAAAGATTGGGATCTCAACACCCACGCAAAATAAATTATAAATGATGGTGATTTGCGTATGTTTATTAATTATTCAAATCATTGAATTCAAATCTGTGTTTGAAAAATGCAAAAATCAAGAAAGAGATTGAGTCTTTAGTTTTTTGAGTTAATTATGACATTACAAACAATCAAATAACACAGAGATACTGGGATAACGATTTATAATTTAGATCAAACCACTGATGATTACGGTAAAGATTACAATCACTGTCATGTGCTCGAAAATGAAAGTTGTAGGCAGTAATTACATTATTTAACCAAAAGGTGGTGATAACCAGCTATCAATAATATGCCACTGAATAATTCTTGAAAAATGACACATCTTGCAATGAAACATGACGTTTTATGAGTCAATAAAGGAATCATTTATAGAAAATGAGACTAAAAATAAGTATGAACTGTATAAATGATAATGTTAGATTTCTACATTTAGCGTTATCAGCAACAGTAGTAGTAACAGTGAATAGTTTTTTATTTTACTGAAAATTATACTATTTATTTTCATTCAGCTGATTATTTCCTCATTTTATTTTTAATAAAATTACAGGTTCTAAGTTCTGTTTGTTAAAACCAAAAGTGTCTTGCAGTGCTGTTTTTTAATAAATGGAAAGCAAATTACATTTGTCTCCTTACTTTTTGGCTGATCAGACAAAATTATCAGATCTGTGACTTAAAAACCATAATGTAATCTGATCCATTACACCACTAATAAAAAAGTAGCTAAGCAGCATCACTCCACAGTATTGCCTGGCAACAATGCTCAAAAGGTTGCTCTGTGTTTCATCAACTTACAGTGATTGTTCACCCAAAAATGAAAAGTCTGTCATTATTTACTCACCCTTGAAAAAAAAAGTTCTGTTAAATGCAAAAGAAGATATTTTGAAGAATGTTGAAGTAGTTGTTATTATCATGTAATATGCTTTTATCTTTATTGATCTTGCCATGAAATGGCTGTAATTTGCTGATATGGCAATAAATAAATAAACAAACAAACCATCTTAATTGAATTGAAAATATTTTTCTGGCAACCTGCTAAATTAAATGTATATATTAAGTGACCACAATTATGCATGTTAACTCTGCTTAGAACAGCTTGGCATGTAAAAAATGCAGCGTGATGAGGGTTTTGCATGGGTAAGTGCCGCTCCCTTTTTTTTTCAAAAGTGATGCTATTTTTCTTTGCCCTGCAGAAAGAACTTGGTGACCGACAATCTGAGAGCTTGGAGAAAGTGCGTCAGTTGCTGCCTCTGCCCAAGCAGACACGTGATGTCATCACCTGTGAGCCCCAGGGGTCACTCATTGACACAAAGGGCAACAAAATTGCTGGATTCGAAAAAGAGGCAAGTTGCTCTTTATGGTGTTGTAGCACAGCTTGGCTCAAGCTGTTCACTTACCTTTGCATTCATTTTGTGATCTCTCACATACAGGGTCTTCAGGTATCGACTAAGCAGAAGATTTCCCCATGGGATGTGTTTGAGGGACTAAAGCACTCTGCTCCGCTCTCCTGGGGCTGGTTCGGAACCATACGGGTCGACCGCAAAGTCACAAAGTTTGAAGAGCAGCAGCGGCTCCTACTTTACCACACACACATCAAGCCCAAGCAACGCAGTTACTACCTGGCTCCCCTCAACCTGCCCCAAGAAGAAGAGGAACCACTCACACCTGTGCCTCCCGAGCCAGACAAGAAGCTGGACACGGGGAAGGTGGAGAAAAGCGTCTCCAATGTCACGTCTGAGAAGAAGAAAAAGAAAAAGAAACCTGCATCGACGGTTAAACAAGAGGTACAACCAGAACCAATTTTTTCTTAAACATGTTTATGAGGTATTCATTTGATGCAAACCCAGATGTTGTTTTCTGTGATCTAGGACTACAAGCCACACAATCCAGTCATGCAGTACGCTCCAGGCATGACCCCTGATCTCCCACTGAGCATGGGACAAACAAACATGTCATATCGAATGGGCTACCAGGCTCCAATGAACATGTATGCCCAGAACCAACCTTTACCACCAGGTCAGCACAAATCTTAGCATGACTGAACCTTTTGTACTAACTTTTCTTTAAATAAAAGACAGAAGTTGTGACCTTTGACCACAAAACCAGCTAATTTTGATTATCAATGCACATTAATTTAGATTTATTCAAATTTTGTACATCCCGGTTTCTTATTTTAATTCGTCGACCAGTTGTCCACAACACGTGACGGGTAGGAACTTGCTTTCTCTGGTGAATCAAATGTTTTAATTTCGCCATTTTTGTGGTTATGATGAGTGACGCTGGAAAAAGGAATCCATGTCTGATGCCATTTATTTTGCATTTCTTTTTAACTTTGGCAAATCTACACTTCCGTCGTCAGGTCTGGAAAGATATGCACTTTTGTACCTTTGTATTCCAGAGATTTCTTTCAGAGATTGTAATCTGATGACAAATGCTCTCAGGCGATCATCTTTCAGTCTTCGCTGCGTTCCGTGTGCTCGATCTGCTTCCACTGGTTTGATGAAGTTTTCTGGGCCCAGCAATTTTGGGAGTAGTTCCGCGATGAATTTGTTAGGTCTATCGCTTTCTTCCTTTTCAGCAATTCCCACAAGTCAAATGTTAATGCGCCTGGAGCGGGATTCGAGATCGAGTCGTTTGCGTTCATCCACTAGTTCTGCACACTGCTTTTGTACTGCTGACAGGCGTACCTTGTGATCTAGCCTTTTCGATCGATGCAATTTTTTCTGTGATCAGCATCGAAATGCAATTGTTTTATTATTTGTGTAAAGGCATTGAATTTTTGATTAACTGAGGCATTTAAGGCTGTTATAGCATCCATAATGTCTTGATTGTTTGGAGAAGTTGTGCCACCTATATTGGCGGTTTGCTTCAGCTCCTCTGGGTGGTTAGTTTTGCGGTGGTCATCGACGACCTCCTCTTGTAATCTGCTTTCTTTTTTCAAGTTTTTTTGGCATTATCAAGGCATTGGCCCAATCCCAATTCAACCCCTTAGCCCTTCCTCTTACCTGCCATGCTGCCGTTGTAGCTTGTGTATTCTGGGAAATTTTCTTACCCTTTGGTTTCAAGTGTGGTGCTGAAAATTCTCAGTTCAAAGGGGTATCTAGCCTTTCCCCTTAGCCCTACGCCTTCAAGCTAAAGAGGATTGGGACACCCCTACTCCTTAACGCAAACGCGCAAAATGAGGGGTAGGGGGATCCCAATTCTCGTTGCCACATTATATCATTATGATAACATAATATATGCCTTTAGTGATTTCCTGAAGACAAATACCAAAAAATAACGCAACTGGAATCACTACAGCAGTCGTGATCATCGATCTCATATGAAGCAAGAGATCACAATGGCATGATGACGTGTGCAGGTGTTGTAGTGGTGTCCCATTTCTTAGGGGTAAATTTTGAAGCCCTTCCCCTTCAGACTCCGTTTCAAGGGCCAAGGGGAAGGGGTAGGGGTAGGGATACAAAAATAGAATTGGGATTGGGCCTTAATGTGTTCTTGAATCACTTTTGACGATTAATAATTAAATCTGAGGTTTAATTATTTTACATTATTTGGAGGATTTTTGGAGCTTAGACACCAGCAGCCTTCTCCATGTGCCCCGGAACTGAAGTTCATCAATGCACCTTAATAATCAAAATTTTGTTTTTATATTTTTATGATCCAAAATGTATGAAAGGTTTTGAAAGAACATGATTTTTACTTGATATTCTAGTGATTTTTATTGTTGGCTATTCATAGAAGTATACACTTGCAATGTAAGACTAGTTTTGTGGTCCAGGGCTACAATTTATGAAGCAGTTGTTACACTACTTTTAGCATCTTATTCATGTTGGACATCTGATCCTTTTTTTTTTATGCATTTCCTCATATTTCCTTTTTTTCCACCATCAGGAGGTCCTGGTTTGGAGCCACCTTTCCGTCCTAGAGTTCCTATGAACAAAATGCCTGCACGCCCCAACTACACTATGCCTAATATGCAGACCGCTGGCATGGGCAACCTAATGGGAATGGAGAAGCAGTACCAGATGAACTATAAACCCATGCCCAACATGGCTCAGGGGCAGATGCTCCGTCATCAACTACAGGTCAGACTGGTGAGTCTGATTTTACTGATCAAGACCCCAGACCAAAAACACACACGGTTTCCTTGTTTAATGTGTCTTATTGTTTCATGTGATTTGTAGTTTTGCATTCGAATTAGTGGTGTTTGTCATGACAGTGATGCCCCACACAAGTGATACACATTTTGAAGCGAAATTATTTCACCAATAGAAACTTTCACTAATAGACTCTGTTATTAAGGGTGTACTCACACTAAGCTATTCGGACCGTGCTCAGGCACGTTTGACCACTATTTCCCAGTTCGTTTGACAAGTGTGAGTGCTTCGAATCGGGCCCAGACGTGGTTCAGTTGGCTGACCCTGGCCCAGTTGGCAGATGTGTACCAGAGCGTATTTCAGTTGGGCTTTGGCCCGGTACGCTTGTAATGTAAGTGAAAATCACACCTGAGTGTAAAACTGAAAACCCGACGTCACTTTTAAGGTCTAGTGTTTTGTGAGTGTTTTGGAGAAGGTTTGGATAATGATTTTCCAGAAATGAGAAGCACTTGTTTTTGTTTGTTTGTCTGCCGGTCTCTTCAGGGTCATAATCATTTAATTGGACAGCAGATTAGACAAGTGGCTCCTAATCCACAGTATTCATCAATGCAGCCAGCGCAGGCAAGTATTTGTGCATTTCCAGTGTCTATCATTTCTAGTCATCTAGAAATAATAACGGTGTTTCTCTTCTTCAGAACATACCCCAGGGCTACACCTCTTATGGCTCACACATGGGGATGCAGCCGCACCCCTCTCAGACCCCTGGAATGGTTCCCAACTCATATGGGAACCAGGGCTTTCAGACAGGACATCCTGCCACAAACCCAACCATGGTGGACTCAATAAGGCAGATGCAGCAGAGACCTAGTGGCTACGTCCATCAGCAGGCTCCTGCGGCATATGGGCACACAATGCAGAACGCACAAAGGTAAGATAAACAATTCCTGATCTAGCACTTAGCGATTAAAATAAATGAAAACCCGTAAAGACCGAGACACACCAAGCCAACACTTGATCGTTGGGCAGCATGAGGACATCTGTAGAGGTCGGACAGGCTAGTTGGTTTAGTGTGTTCTTCCTGTTGCCTCACATTGGGCTCATGTCAGTGAGATTTTGCTCGATTTAGCGTGTAGAACTAAAAGAGAGTAAAGAGAAAGAGAGTAAAAGAGAGTCCTCTGATTGACTGTGCAACTGCAAATCAGAGTACAAGAACATAAACCTATGTGATGAAACTAAGCAACACAAGAAAAGTCGGCTGAAATTTTGTCACATTTATTAAATATTTGCAAATGATGTGGATTATCAACATGCAGTGTTGGTGGTCCTCTAGGAATGTGATTTGAGAAACACTGATCTACTTTACGTCTTTATTAACTTCTCCATTATCTGAGCCTTGATCTCTGGATGTGAAATAGTCTAGTATAACATCATTTAGCACTGAGCAGACTGAAGCATGTAAGAGCATTTGTGAGAAGCTATTTCAACATTGTTCTGTTGTGCTGCAATCGCACTACTAGCACTAAGCTTGCATTGATTAAACCTTTATTCTACAAGTTCTATGGTTCATTTTGATAGGTGAGCTGTCTGGAATCTTAATAGACTGAAAGCTATGGTCATTTTGTCTGTATGTTCTTAAACATTTCTATTAGATATGAAAGACACAATTATATAAAATAAAGATATTTTTCTGCACTAAACAAGTGCATTTTCAGAGGTTATAGGCAATAGGTTACCAGTGTTTCCCCTAGGTTTACAGGCTTGAGGGGTACAATTAGAGGTGCTGTGCTGCTGTTCAGACATATGGTGTTAATTTGTTTCTTTCTATGACAGCAGTAAATAATTGAACAATTATTTGAACTGTACAAGCTAAAAATTAATGTTTATTTTTATATCTTTATCCACAAAGTGTGCAGCTTTTTTCACTGCAGTGTATTTTTCTGGGCTTTACAATTTTAGTACACTTCTAGTATATTGATATTAGTATACTTACTAAACAAAGTATACTTTTATACTTGACCTTCACTTAAGTATACTTTTTCCTAAAGGTGTATTTACTGACTGACTTACTAAGATTAGTTTTGTACAGCCAGGGGGAGTATTGCCGCTTTGCCACCCAAGTTGGGTCAAAGTTAGGGATGCTCCGATCAGGATTTTTGCAGCCTATACCGAGTACTGATTCCTTGTCATGGTGATCGGCTGATACTGAGTACCGATTCTAATGCTTCAAGCTTTATAATGCATTAAGTACATTTTCCCTCTAAGTATGAACCTTAAGAGAAAATCTTGCCTTACCTAAGAGAATAAATGAAGGATGCTGCATATAATCCTTTAAACGCATCTCTTATAACCATTTAGGTGTGAACGTGTCATGGCCAGAAGCAGCTTTACAGAAAATAATTCATCCATTCATTTTACCTTATTTCCCTTATTTATCAGGGGTCGTCACAGCGGAATGAACCACCACAGAAAATAATAAAACACAGATATAAAAATTGGTAAGAGAAATTACAAACAATGCAATTTGGAAACTGATGAAAAAAATGATGAAAAAAGAATTCAACATGTCTCAATCAAAAACAAGTTTGGAGTGCACATTTGATGCATAAGAAGTTAAATTGCACACCTATAAATCTAATAATTATTTTAAAGGAAATAGGCCTATACACTGTTTATTGCAATAAGTATATTACAGGAAGTTATATTAAATATTCATGTTAAAAAATAAATTAAGTTTTATTTATCTAATAATTCCAGCCAGCTTTTAGTGAACTTGCAATTTTGTCCACACAGAACTTTCAGTTGTTACTTTATATGTAAAAAGGCCCAAATACATGCAAGACCATGCAAATATTTTGCTCCGCTCCAACTATTGACAGCAGATCACTCAGTAAGAGAGAGGGATTTGTACTCGCAATATCTGTTATGTTTAGACAATCACTGTACCTCTCACGATCTGTTCTCTTGCTTATTCACTCTCGTCGCCATGATTTCTGGGTATTTTAACTCATTTTTGGGGATCACGAAGCCGGTGTAAATTTGCGGGAGACTCCCGGAGCTTCCGGGATTCAGAGAGCAGAAATTTGATCACATACGGCTATTTAGCTTGTTTATTAAGAGAAGTTGTGAACTGGCTGGGGCGGGGAAAGCCGTTGAAAGGGCGGGGTGCCCCCTAATATAATGGTAGGGGAAACGCTGCGTTACAGATTAATAACTTAATACTTAATTTTAATAACAAAAAAGACTCAACCTTTTTGAAAATTCCCTTTGACATTCAATTCATCTTTATTTCTATAACACTTTTACAATGTAGATTGTCAAAGCAGCTTAGAATAAAAGTTCTAGTAAATTGAAACAGTGTCTGTCCAGTTTTCAGAGTTGGTTCAGTTTAGTTCAGTTCAGTGTGGTTTAAATTTCACTGCTGAAAGTCCAAACACTGTAGAGTAAATCCATCGATGGGCAGCTCCACAAGTTCCAAACCAAGCAAGCCAGTGGCAACCGTGGTGAGGAACAAAACTTCATCAATTGACTAAAGTGAAGGAATAAAACTTGAGAGAAACCAGACTCGGTTAGCCAAACTTCTTGCGCTGAGCTGCAGTCTAGGCTCCGGAGGCTGGAGAACGCTGGAAGTTCATTGTGGAGAAGCTGCAGGTGTGACTAAGGTCGTACTCACACTATGTACAGTTGCCTTGAACCGGGCCAAAGCATGCTTGTCCCCCCCTCCCGTCTCCCCTGATGGCCCACACTCACATTACATTCGGGCCTGGGCACGCTTTCGTCATCGATGACGCGCTGTTCAAAAGCGCTCTCACTCAGCACAGTGGAGATTTCTTTAATTATATCGTTTAAGTCGTTTGATATGCGGCGACACGCTGTCAAACATTTCGCTGAACAGATCAGCCACTTTTGATGCTCATAAACAATCAGAAAGTCCTCGTGTTGCAGGAATTAGGAGGTTTGCTGAAGGCGCAGCTGTCGTGCAGTGAGGGGTTTGCGTCTTTAATAAACTACGACAGTTTGTGTTCATTGAACAGTAAAAATGATTAATTAATCTATATGAAACAGTTGCTTAAAAGTCACGTCTCGCTTCAGTTTCGGGCTCGGGCGTGTTTTGCACTCACACACAAGCGTACCGCGCCAAAGCCCATGTGAACCACACTCTGGCACACCTCTTCCAACCGGGCCAGGGCCGGCCAAGTGTACCGTGCCTGAGCCCGATTCAGAGCACTCACACTTCTCAAACGATCCGGGAAACGGGCCTGGGCACGGTTCGGATAGCATAGTGTGTGTACGCCCTAAGGCACCGGCGGGTGTTCAGGCTGGCCCACGGAATCAATGAGTAGACTTGTCTGTCACTGGGGACTTTCATGCTCTCCACTTCTCCGGGACCGCCACAGCATCTTCTCAGGATACGGCCTGGTCCAGGATTATGGATACCTCTAGAAATGCTCTGTGGTTGGCATCATCTCTGGACAGGTCTTGGATCACATCAATGGCGCTGCACAATCTCTAGAGACCCCAGGTGGAAATAGGAAATTATTTGCGTAGTTGCTGTTCATAGTGTATTTAAACAAGAGATATTAAATATCAATGCTAAAAAGAAGTGCTATAAATGAAGATAGTAGTTATATAAACAAACATGTAAAGCATTTGAGTATTTCTAACAAAATTTCTACTGCATTAAGACAGGAGTGTGTCCTACAGGCGGTTGTCAAGCTCACTCACCTGCATGGAGCACATTCATGCATCATATGTGATAGATTGTGTGTATGCTTTACTAAAAAGATAGCTCTTTAGTTTTGAACTGAGAGAGTGTGTCTGAGCCTCTGACATTATCAGGAAGGCTATTCTAAAGTTTAGGAGCCATGAATGAGAAGGCTCGACCTCCTTTAGTGGACTTTGCTATTCTGGTTACTATCAGAAGCCCTGAGATTTTAAAGAGCGGGTTGGATTGTAGCGAAACAGAAGGTTTGTTAGATAAACAGGAGCTAGATTATTTAAAGCCTAAGACATCCTAAGACAAAGGCTGCGTCCGAAACCGCCTACTACTCAGTAGGTACTTCATTTAAATTTAAACGTACTACTCGGCCGTTAGAGTACGTTCTATACAGTATGAAAATAAGAAGTATGAATGGAATTCGGACGTACTACATCAGCCATTTTGTCATGGTCACGTGACCTACCTGCGTCAGTTGCGTCGCTTCAGTCCCATTCATGAATTCTCTCGCAGGGCATCATGGGATAGCGCAGCATGCATGGGATGTGCACTTCAGAATCTCGCCGGA
The DNA here is from genome assembly GCA_903798195.1 of Danio kyathit. Classification (NCBI taxonomy): domain Eukaryota; kingdom Metazoa; phylum Chordata; class Actinopteri; order Cypriniformes; family Danionidae; genus Danio; species Danio kyathit. The sequence continues at coordinate 29,047,964 of LR812532.1, forward strand.
AGTGGAAAGTCATCCGGGTACTTCTCGCATACTGATTTTCGAATTCTATGAATTCGGACGTACTATTCGGCTCGCATGCTGATTTTAGCGTACTGTATAGTATAGAAGTATGTGGTTTCAGGTGCAGCCAACAACATTTGTGAGGTTTTCCCAGAATGCATCCTACATGATGGTATCATACATCATAATTGTGGTAATACTACACATCCCTAATTTGAAGGAGTATGAGAGAAATCTAACATTCATTATCTTTCTTAGGTTTCCGCATCAATCCATGCAGCAGACACCCATGATGCACGGCTTGGCTCAAAGTCACTTGGGAGTGCAGGGCATCCACCCAAACATGAGGCCCAATCAGATGATGGAGCAGCAGCAGCAGCAGCAGCAGCAACAACAACAACAACAACAACAACAACAACAGCAACAACAACAACAGGTCCACCAGCAGCAACAGCACATCCGACAGAATTCAGTTTTTAGAGTAAGTGCACATACTCAACATCAAACGCACTGCATTGTGAAATACAGTATTCCACCTGGTTTGTTCACATGAAGTATGAGATATTGAACAAACCTTGTCTGATGCCAAAGTTTTCAAAGCAAAGTTTCTAGAAATGTTTGTATCGATCAATCAATACTTCCAAACAACTATGGGTCCCTGCTGTCAGTATTTTTGCGATTTATACCATATTTCAAAGGAGATATGAATAGAAAATAACCACATATGTTGGGCATAATCCTTATATGATGAAGACGGTTGAGTTTTCTACTCAACTAAAATATATTTGCTTGTCATCGAGGTGGTAGATACTGTATAAGCTATTACATGAAAAAAATACTACAGGGAGTGCAGAATTATTAGGCAAGTTGTATTTTTGAGGATTAATTTTATTATTGAACAACAACCATGTTCTCAATGAACCCAAAAAACTCATTAATATCAAAGCTGAATATTTTTGTAAGTAGTTTTTGGTTTGTTTTTTGTTTTAGCTATTTTAGGAGGATATCTGTGTGTGCAGGTGACCATTACTGTGCATAATTATTAGGCAACTTAACAAAAAACAAATATATACCCATTTCAATTATTTATTTTCACCAGTGAAACCAATATAACATCTCGACATTCACAAATATACATTTCTGACATTCAAAAACAAATCAGTGACCAATATAGCCACCTTTCTTTGCAAGGACACTCAAAAGCCTGCCATCCATGGTGAACAGATCAAAACACTGACAGAATCCATCAACATTGCTTGCAGCAGCAGCCACAGCCTCCCAGACACTGTTCAGAGAGGTGTACTGTTTTCCCTCCTTGTAAAACTCACATTTGATGATGGACCACAAGTTCTCTATGGGGTTCAGTCAGGTGAACAAGGACGCCATGTCAATTGTTTTTCTTCTTTTAGACCTTTTCTTGCCAGCCACGCTGTGGAGTACTTGGACGCATGTGATGGAGCATTGTCCTGCATGAAAATCATGTTTTTCTGGAAGGATGCAGACTTCTTCCTGTACCACTGCTTGAAGAAGGTGTCTTCCAGAAACTGGCAGTAGGACTGGGAGTTGAGATTTACTCCATCCTCAACCCGAAAAGGCCCCACAAGCTCATCATGATACCAGCCCAAACCAGTACTCCACCTCCACCTTGCTGGTGTCTGAGTCGGACTGGAGCTCTCTGGCCTTTACCGATCCAGCCATGGACCCATCAAGACTCACTCTCATTTCATCAGTCCATAAAACCTTAGAAAAATCAGTCTTGAGATATTTCTTGGCCCAGTCTTGACATTTCAGCTTGTGTGTCTTGTTCAGTGGTGGTCGTTTTTCAGCCTTTCTTACCTTGGCCTTGGAGTATTGCACACGTTGTGCTTTTGGGCACTCCAGTGATGTTGCAGCTCTGAAATATGGCAAAACTGGTGGCAAGTGGCATCTTGACATCTTGGCAGCTGCACGCTTGACTTTTCTCAGTTCATGGGCAGTTATTTTGCGCCTTGGTTTTTCCACACGCTTCTTGCGACCCTGTTGACTATTTTGAATGAAACGCTTGATTGTTCGATGATCACGCTTCAGAAGCTTGGCAGTTTTAAGAGTGCTGCATCCCTCTGCAAGATAGCTCACTATTTTTGACTTTTCGGAGCCTGTCAAGTCCTTCTTTTGAGCCATTTTGCCAAAGGAAAGAAAGTTGCCTAATAATTATGCACACCTGATATAGCGTGTTGATGTCATTAGACCACACCCCTTCTCATAACAGAGATGCACGTCACCTAATATGCTTAATTGATAGTAGGTTTTCAAGCCTATACAGCTTGGAGTAAGACAACATGCTTAAAGAGGATGATGTGGTCAAAATACTCATTTGCCTAATAAATCTGCACTGCCTGTATAGTTAATACTAGTGTTTGGAAGCATAATTACTTGAATTTAACTGTCGTAGTAATCATATTGTTGATGCGGTACAACACAAGTGTAGTAATAGGCTTCAGTTTTCGACGCTATAGTTATACACCATCACAATGCGTCAGTTTACACTAAAGTTACAGTATTTATTACAGTTTATCAGTTTACTATACTACTGTATTCTGGAGCATTCGTTAACAAAGAGTTGTACACACTATACACTTTACTATGTGGTTCAAAAACATGTTTATTAGAAATTACTAGTTTTTGCCCCCTGCAGATTTCTTCCAAACTTCACGAAATAACAGATGAAAGCATGCATTATTATTCATTTATTTTTGTAAGGTAGGAAAAGTGCTCCACAATAATAACCCTCTAGTTTTGCATTTCTAGGGTTGCATTTCTTTTGTGTTCGGTCCATGAACTTACCATCAATAAACAGTTACCACTGCTGCACATCTCGATGACAGTGTGGTGTTTTTATCAGATTTTTATATAACACGTTAACATATTTATACACATAGCTAGGCCTGTAATCTTTATTGGTGCTGTCAAATGAATTATCAAGTTCAAACAAAGTTTGTGCACATGGATGTATTGAATGAATGTTTTACTTATTGAATGAATCTTTTCACTTGTTTTTCAGCCAGTTTCTTGAACTTTCTCCCATTTATGCGCTTTTGGAACTTTTGGAAGTCTATAAAAGCTGTTCGGTATTTTTTATTTTGGCTGATTTAAACAACTATAAACAACATAAAACAGAAACATTTTGATGTTCTGATAGCCATTCCTATGTAGAAGAATCACTTCCTGGCCTCCATCTGAATTCCGTTCGTCATCAATGACTTCATGTGGAAGCAACCTATAGAAAGGTGTTGCTCTGCATTATTTGACCGGAAAATCTTCTCTGGTTCCTACTTTGCTGTATGGATAAATGTTTAAAAATGGTATGGGCAGCCTTGAATTGTTTGTTTCAATTCACTATAATCTTCCATGTGAAGCTGCTTTGACACAATCTACATTGTATAAGCGCTATACTAATAAAGATGAATTGAATTGAATTGAATTTGCTAGGAGTTTGTTGCTGGAGGTCTTCAACTAACTTCTGACATAAGAGTGAATGCAGCCATTGGTAAATTTAGTTTGTCTGTTTTTTGCTGATCAAAACCGGTTGTTCAGGCCCGTAGTCAGCCTGGGGAAAAGGGTGGTTCTTTTTTTTTTTTCTCAAAAAGTGGACCTTTTTGCAATTATACGCCTCATGTTCTATTTAATTATGAGATTTAAATACAATTTAAGCACTATTTTTAGCTGAATTAGCTTATCGAGTGGTCATCATAATCACACTTTTTGAAGTACCAAAAATATTTCCTAAAGATTTAGAATAAAGAAATATGAAAAAATACTTATTTTTACAAATACAAATTTATTACATCATATATCATTAGAAAAAATATATCTATGAATCCGTTTTAAATTAAAAACAAGCCTATTGTCATTTATTAGGCAAATTATAAATAAACTGGCCAGCACATTCAACTTTCCTCAGTCAAAAATTGATCATTTGAATACAAATATTTGGCAACAATACAACAATAGCCAAATTAGTATTTAAATTAATTTACTATGGGCCGCTTTTGGTGCTTCACACCATTTTATTGCTCATTTTGGTTTCAAGAATAAGGTCCAAGATTTAAAAATAAAAGTTACCTGTAAACGGTTTTCTTTATTTAAAAACAATACAGTAGCGAAAGATGACTTCACTTATGTCAGATGACGTATTTTCTAGCAGCTGGATGTTGGACTCATGAGAAATAATTGTTTCCTTTGGCTAAAACTGATTAGATATAGTCTCAACAGCCAATAGAGGATTCTGCTCAGACCTGAAGCCTTTTCGTTCGGGTATTTTCACTTATGATGGCATAGCAGTCAAACTAGGACAAATGAGCTCATGTTTGGGGTCAAATTCTGGACCTTTGTTAGTAAGGGCTGGGTCTTTCGAACCCCCCCTGGCTATGGGCCTATTGTTATACTGCTAGATACTGCAAACTTGTATTTGTCCTAATTATGATCACAGTAGTTTGTAGTTAATAATAATAATTGACATCACTTTACATTTATCGGGGCCATTAAGGAATAGTTCACCAAGTCGCCCTCAGTTAGTTTTCAATATTTATGAGTTTGAGAAGAATGTACCAGTAACCATTGACATCCATAGTAGGAAAAATAATTACTCTGAGCGTGAATGGCTTCCAGTTTGCAAAATTCTTCAAACTTCTTTTGTTCAACAGAAGAAACTCAAACAGGTGTGTGACATGAGTAGATCAATGACTGTAAAAAATAAGGACGACGCGACAGCGCCTTTTCCCATTGAACGCTTTGAAGGCAAAACGCCTCGTTGCGGGCACAAACTGTCGCAAAACACTGCTGAAATTGGATCCCAGCATTAAATTACTGGCTAAAAACATACTGTTTACAAAAATGAAGATCTGCACCTATATCAGTGTGATAACCAGTGCCTTAATTGACCAAAACCATCTTTCAGGACATTTTATTGTAAGTGTAAAACATTTTTTTATTTGGGCTTAAGTCTCGTTCATTAATACTTTATGACCTGTAATGCAGCCAGCCCCCATGGGGGGCAATCTAACGGCTGAGACCTTCAAAAGCAGGCGTGTGGCACACTTGGAATAGATGACATCACTTTCATTTCCCTTCCCTTTAAAACACACTACTGTCTTTCTGGTGACTACCCTTTTTTCCTTTTTAATGATTGACTTAATAATGAATATGTTTGTCTACACAGCCGCAGCAGCAACAGCAGGTTCAGCAGCAAGTGCAACAGCAGGTCCAGCAACAGCAGGTCCAACAGCAGCAGGTCCAGCAACAGGTTCAGCCTCAGCAAGTTCAACAGCAGCAGGTTCAGCAGCAGCAGCAGCAGGTGTCTGCAGCTCAGCCTCCCGCTCAGGCCCTGGGCATGCAGGCTCTGCCCCCGCAACAGCCCATGGTGAGACTGCAGACCTTCACCATCATCTGCCTTTTAAAAATGCACCATATGCTCACTGAAACCCAAAGGGGTGGGAATATTGATGAGAAATATAAATCTGCAGCCTCCTGTAGCGTACTGGTTTACTTGGTTTTTATTGTGATTTACGTTTTCTCGTTAGTTCCAGCGGCAAGGCATGCAGCAAACCCAGCAGCAGCAGCAGACCGCAGCACTGGTCAGACAACTCCAGCAGCAGCTCTCCAGTATGTACTCCAACTACCATGACATACACTGCTATACTCATCTTTGTTTAATACACACTGCAGCTTTTTTTTTTTTTTTTTTTTTTTAAATCATCTTGCCATCCAGAGTATGTGATTTTTGCATTGGAGTCGTTTCATTGTTCTTCCATATTTAGAATGGTATTCACAGGCCCGTCGCTATGGGAGGCATTGCCCCCTCCAGTTTTCATAAAGGATTAGGTCACGCAGAACTGAACATTCTTTCTGTCATTAATTACTAACACTCTAGTAACGTCATTTCAACCTTCAGAGCACACATTTAGATATTTTAGAATATGAAAAAGCAATAAAAATTGTGAAAAAATCTGGTCCCCGCGTCAGGTCAGGGTGCGCCCTTATATAGCTTTTAAAACGTCATTTTCAAATCGCTAAAGCGCAGTTGGACAGTTGTAAAAAAGAAACATCCCATTATGCAGAAGTCTCAAGTTACGACACTTAAAAATGCCTTTTGAGTTTAAAGATGATCAGCCTGCGAAGTTAAGTTTATATTGTTATAAATATAATAGGTATATAGTGCGTGAGTGGATTTGTCGCGGATCAACCTTATTAAACCCACATCATGAACATTTTGATCCTTTGTGTTGTTCTTAACGCAGTTATGGCAAAAATATTAATCAATTTTTCATTTTTCTTCTTCCCCTAGGTACTCAACCTGCACAGAACAACAGCTCCTATTACTGAGTGTTTGAATGCATTTCATCAATGGTAAAGAATAGTTTTGTTTTGTTTTTGTCTTTGTAGCAGAACATCTGCTCATGTGGACCTTTCTGAGAGAAGAGGAACTCTGCGCCCTGTAACTGAAGTAGAGTCAAGTTAAGTTTTTCAGACATGTCTCTCTGAAAATCATACTGGCGTTGTTCTGTGAAACACTGAGGTGAACAATGGAAGAGTTTATGTAAAAAGAAGTACAGGAAATTATAAGAATATTGCAACTTTTTTATTTTATTTCAATTTGTACAATTTTTCAGTTTGGTGTATTTCTCATTAAAAAAAATCATGTCAAGTTTTTAAGCCTTGTTCAACTATTATAGTGTGACGTTACATCGTTGTTTGCTTGCATTTCTTGGAACACCTCCACCCATAGTACCCCAACGCCATTGCTTACCACTTATATTTTATTACTATCATAAATAATAATTCAAGTGTTCATTAAGATTTTGACTTGGGTTGTGTTCCCATTTTGGTAGTCTTCCCTTTCATTTGGCTCCTCTCAAGCCGACTAAACAGCACTCCCAAGTCCGGACCCAGCGCTCTTCCTTCTAAAGCACACTCTCTTCCTTGAAATTTCATCAGGAAGTTAAGAGAATTCCAGCTTCTCTCCTCAGGTGTGACTCCCAACCGAGATAAAATTTTGTCTGCAAGATCAGGCACCACAGGTTGCAGGAGAATCCCATAAATCCTAAGGCACTCCAAGGACACGTGAAGGATGGTGTCAAGCCACTGCTGCTCTTCGGGATTTTTCTGGTCAAGCCTCCATGGTGCATGTCTTTGGACAAACCCATTAGTTAGGCGCACACAGGCACTAATGGCCTCCAGAGCTTTGTACACATGCAGATTCTCAAAGTGCTGCTCTATTAAGCCCGGAAGTGCAGATACAGCCTCTATCATTTTGTAATCTTCTGAGACCACTTTTCCACTGAGCCCTTCAGCTGGAAAACAGCTGTTGGAGAAACGTGGATAAACCTGTGTGGGGTTGAGCGAGGGTGCAGCGCATCGGTTTAAAAGCCCACCGAGAGCATCCGCCAACTCGCTGTTGCACATCTTCATGACTTTATCGTCATAATAGTCACAATCTGAATCAGGAACTCCTTGTCTTAGTAGGAAGTAGCGTAGACCGTCTACAGTGAACTTCTCAATGGATTCCAGTGGGTTGATCACGTTTCCAATACTCTTAGACATTTTCTTTCCTTCCACCGTCCAGTGAGAGTGCACATAAATCTTCTGTGGAAGAGCTAAGCCAGCAGCCAATAGAAACGCTGGCCAGTATATTGCATGAAACTTGAGAATATCCTTACCGACAACATGATGGACAACTGACCACCATTTGGAGTGATTCTGTGGGTAGCCAACAACCGTCAAGTAGTTCACCAGAGCGTCCAACCACACGTAGATGGTTTGTTCGGGATCTCCAGGGACTGGAATGCCCCACTGGAGACGGCTTTTCTGCCGAGATACTGACAGATCTGGGATGTCGTCGTCTTCTAGCCACTGAAGAACCAGGTGGTGGAACTTCACAGGCTGGATGGTGTTTGGGTTTGATCTGAGCCAGTGAAGCAATTGAGTGCGAAAATCTGAAAGACGGAACATGTAGTTGTCCTCGTTCATCCACTCCACCTGCCAATGAGGACAGAAGAATTGTTTTATGCCGCTTTGAAGAACTTGAATTAGGAATTCAGATTGGACTTGCATGTTGAAACTTGTAATAGGCTGTTTATTGAAAACACAAGAAAACTTTTTGGCCAACTATATCAGAGATTTTCTGTGTTTTAGCTTCTGTTTACAACTGGTATTATGAGCCATCAACTCTTTTGTCAACTTTAACCCACCTATACACTCTCTTCAGGAAAGTGGTTGAATGTATAGATTGCTTTCCTGATTTGTTTTTCTAATATTGTGAAAAGAATTGGAAAAGAAAAGCTGCAATTTTGTGATTTTTGATCTGTAAAGGTTGATTTATACTCTACACTTTCGCTAGTTCGCTTGAGTGCATGCAGGGAATGTGACGTTATTGCGGTGTTTGCAGAGGTTAACTTTGGGTGCACGTAACATGCTTTCGGCTGGTGCAGCACACAAAATTTAAAACTCAAGCAAACAGTTCGCGCGGCGCCATGTTTCATTTCAGTTGAAAATGAATCATTTTGAAGAGATTTTGGTAAGCCTGTACAGGGATCTTTATGATCCATCCATGTGCGTTTATAGGGATAACCAGATGACCAATTATTCTTGGCTAGAAATTGCAAGAGTTTGTAAAAAAAAGTTTAGATTAAGTTTGTTAAAGCCAAAAAGAGAGGCCGTGGCAAAAGTGGAAACCCAGGAGGTTTAATACACAATTACAGAATCTGTTTTTCCACCATTTATAGGTTTTACACTGATGTATATATTACAAATTTGAATTTAAGACAATTTAATAGTTACAAAACTAAAATGAAGAAACAAATTATTTCTTTGATAACTGGAAAAGAATATTTGAACATATGTTTACAATATACTGATGCCCTGTTCTTCTAGGCGTTATTGGTGATAATGGTCAGGAGTTTTGGAACATTATTGCCTTTTTAGCATATAAGAGGACAGAAACTAGCCAGACAGTAATGTGAAATGTGGAGTGAGCTAAATCTAAAAAAACATCAGTATTATATTTATTAATATTATATTTATATTTAAATTCTAAGTATTCTTGCCATAATAAAAAGATATTTGTAGAGCAACCCATGTTCTGTTGTCACTGATATTTTAAGAAACTTTATTAGGTAGAAATGTCTGAAATCTGAACAAAAGCAAGTGATGCATTAAAGTTTGATTTAAAATCTTTCTAATCATGAAAATAATTTATAAAAATATTAGTTTTAAAAATCTTGAAAGATAATAATGATATGACGTAGTTCCTGAAACGTCCTACTTGTATGTTTATCCGTCTGATTTTACGGTCTATTTCTTTTGACCACTCCCTGTCGTTTTAAAGAAAATCACAACGGCGAATGTATCAAGTATAAAAGCCTCGTCCGTTTTGCAAGGTGCGCACGTAGTCAGCGTAGGTCCGAGATGTGGTATGAGGCGAAAGTATAAATCAGCCTTAACTCACAGAACTCTGTAAGTTTTTTGGAATGAGAAAGTTGGACATTTTTTTGCAGTTTTTAACCAAACCTCTTTGGCTATTTGTATGCATATTGATACCAGGTGTAACGGGTGCTTATATCTCATAGACCCCATATATCTTCATCCCAAAATCTGAAAAAATTCTGCTATATAGTTTAATCTAATAAACTATCTTTTAGCTTTTGCAATCTAATGAATGGATGGTTTACCCAAAAATGTAATTTCTGCCATTTACTCACACTTCACTCATGACTCAAAACATATTGAGTTTATGACTTCTGTTGAACAAAAGAAAATATTTTAAAAAATGATGGTAACTGCCATCCACTGACATCCATAGTCATTTTTGTTCAGCAAATCTGCTTCAAGAGTGTATGGGTTCAAGAGTGTGTTTTCCAGTGATGGGTTGCAGCTGGAAGGGCATCTGCTGCGTAAAACATATGCTGGATAAATTGGCGGTTCATTCTGCTGTGGTGACCCCTGATGAAGGGGACTAAGCTGCAAAGAAAATGAATGGATGAATGAAATCTGCTTCAAAATATCATCATGTGTGTTCAACAGAAGAAATAAAAGGTTTAAAACCACATAAAGGACAATAAATATGTTCATTTTTGGGTGAACTACCCCTGTAGTCACAATTGTATTGTTTAAAAATTATATATTTTAATTTTAGCTTAAAAGTGTAAAACTGATTATTAAAAAATTTGTTCTCAGATTGACCCCGAATTCTCTATTCGGTATCAGATAATCATAGGCCTTTATTAAAGAGGACGAATGCTACCTTGTGTCCGCTCTCGGTGGACACTTTGATCCGTCTCCCCTCTGAGTCTGTGCTGTCAGTGACTTGGGTTTCTGTGAGGAAACTTTCATCTGGAGTGGAGTACCAGCCTTCGTATGTGCCCTTGTAGATGTAGCCTTTGCTTTGGAGAACCGTCCAGAAGTGCTCAACGGCCTGTCTGTGTCTTTTCTCTGTTGTCCGGATGTAGTCGGTGTATGAAATGCCACATCTCTGGAAAACATGCTTAAAACTTTCAGACACCTCTGTGCAGAAGTTCAGAGGATCTTTACCAGCACTGCCAGCAGCCTGTTGGATTTTAAGACCATGTTCATCTGTACCTGAAGAACACATACAGTGGAATTTTAAAAGGTCCATTCAAGACATTGAAAGTCAGGGAGTTTATATATATATTTATTTATTTTTATTTTTTTTTGTCCAAGTCAGGAAATATCAGTAATTTTAAAGGGGTGGTCCACTATGATATCATATTTTAACCTTTAGTTGATGTGTAATGTAGCTGTGTGCACATAAACAACATCTCTGAATGCAATATGCTCAAAGTTCAATGCAAAATGTAGACATTGGCTTTTACAGAGTTAGCTTAGCAAAGCCTACAGCAAACAAAGTTTGGGGACTGCAAAAAAATACATCCGGGTTAATGATATCATAAACCCTTCAGGTTATGAGCATACACCCTGCACAGTAAAGGGGCGTGGCCTGATATGCTGTAATGTTATAGCAGAGACGCTTCCTGGTGACATGGAGCCGATGCGCGAATCAAAGTACAATATGTTGTTAGCTGATCAGAGCCTCTTGAGGGTGGACCTTTCAGAGAAACTAGGAAATATGATAGTCGTTTTCATGTTAGCTGAGTTGCTGTATATAAATAAAGATATATGAAAAAATAAAATGATTTTTCACAAATGAAGCATGATCACACACTGCTTTGCACCCCATAAACAAAACCAAGCCTTAAAATAATACTCTGGACCACCCCTTTAACTAACTTGCAGCCACTTAGTTAATAGTTAACATGCAATTGAAAATGCACTTACTATTTACTCACCCTCAAGTGGCACCTAACCTTTAAGTTTCTTTTTGTTGAACACAAAAGAAGATATTTTAAAGAATGCTAAAAACCTGTAACCATTAACTTCCATAGTACCTGTTTTTCCTACTATTGAAGTAGGGCTGTGCGATTAATCGAAATCGAATCACAATCGCGATTTGAAACGTTGCGATTAGCTAATCATAAGAGGCTGCGATATTATTATGTAATTTCGCCCGCCCAGAGCAAATGCGTGACTGCCGTCTGTCTTACTAGCCAATTGAGTGAGCACAACTGAGTGAGGAGCGTCTTGCTAAAAAGTCAACTGAAAGTATTGCTAGTGACACTCAATCGAGTAGCAAGCAACAGCAAAGTACAATTTCAGAGTTGTTTCAGCCATGTTAGTTCGCTGAGTGTTCTGTATTTTTATACTTATTATTTTTTATAATAAGCTACACTATCTCCCTAATTTGAGTTAAACTTGTTTACAGAAACGTAAGGTCATTTTATTTGTGTTTACTGTTTGCTCTAGAGAAAATGTTTCATTTCTGAATATTTAAAAATAAATTTGAACAATTGTTTAAGTTAATATCTTTTCAGTTCCTTTTGTAACCAACACTTACTGCGTTTTAGTAGGAAGAAGCTACGATACAGAATATTGAGCTGAAGCTTGACTACAAAATTAAATTGCAAATTAAAGCGAAATCACAATATCTGTCAAATAAAAACGCATTTAGACATTTTCCTCTAATCACACAGCCCTATATTGAAGTCGATGGTTACAGGTTTTCAGCTTTCTTTAAAATGTTTTGTGTTAAACAGAAGAAACTCATAAATGTTTGAAACAAGTAACGTGTGAGTAAATTACATCATTTTCATTTTTTGGGTGAACTATCCCTTTAAGTCACTAGACTACCTGTTAACTAAAGCTAGCGTTCCAGGATAATATACATTTGTAAGGCTTTGGCTACAAAATGGCCACTTTAAAAAAAACCTATGTGCTAAAAAGTAGACAACGGGAAAGTTCATGTTTCTAAAGCTACTATTGAACTATCAAATATGGTAGACCTGTGTTTCTCAACCACATTCCTGGAGGACCACCAACATTGCATGTTTTGGACGTCTCCTTTGTCACACCTATTACAGGCCTTTCGGTCTCTGCTAATGAGCTGATAATCTAAATCAGGTGTGTTTGGTTAAAGAGACATGGATAATGTGCAGAGCTAGTTGTCCTCCAGGAACGTGGTTGAGAAACACTCATAAAAAATTATATTCAAGCTAAAAGCATTTTAATATTGTATTTATTTTAACATCATTAATAATATATAACCACAACAACAACGTGTTTTATGTTCATTAAATCTATTGGAAATTAAGTTTTTAGTAAGTGACGGGAATTCAATGTTTGGTTTAAAGTGGGAACCCTGTATAACTATATTTCCGAAATATAACGTATAAGGACATACCTGTAGCAAACCTGGAGTTGTGTCTCTGCAAGAGCTTGTATCTGTGCAGACAGTCAGCAGTGACAGCAGAATACACATGACCAATGTGAGGAGGCGCATTGACGTAGAAGATGGGAGTTGTGATGTAATATGCTTTCGGGCTCTGAGAACGGTCTGTGCAGAAATGAGCGATACTGTAGGCATGTGGAAGTCCTCTGTGTTGGACATGTCTGCATAATCTGTGTATTATTAACTTGGTGCTGGCGATAATACAGCACGGAGAGCTCATCATTAGACGGATGCTGCGAGAAGCGTGACAGGGAACATCCGGGTCACAGCTGTCATAGAAGTGAGCACGATTTCAAAGGAAAAGTCCAGCTTATGTTGCAAATTCCGTTTGGAGTAAACGCAGCATTTATTACAGATGTTTATAAACGTTTTAACATTTTTTTTTCACCCGTAATCACTAAAATCAAATCAACAGGAACTTCAACCATTAATGATTTGAGTTTACTTAACGTTACTTTGCAATACTGAGAACTGCGTAGACTTTATTTGACTGAAAATGTCAATTTCAGTGAAATGTATGGAGGTTTGTTACTACTATGGAAGAAAAAAACACCACAGGATATTAATAATCATCACACAATAACACATTTCAGACTTGTCTTCTCAGAATTTCATATATTCTTTATAAATTACTCTAATCTTTATCAACCTTTGAAGGAGACTGACTGAAAGGTTCATGGAGTCCTCAGCTGGTGAGCTTGTGAGTTGAATCAGGTGTGTTACATTTGGCCAATATCCAAGATGTGCCATGGGAGCCAGAATTGAGAACTGGACCCTCAAAAGTGGTATCAGCATACCTTATACTTCATCTTAGGGTTTATATAAATATGTTTGGACCTTTGGATATTTACCATGTGTCATTTGTCATCTTTTAGTTTAAGGACATTGTTAGCCCTTTGACTGCTGCTCTACCAAACAGTTGACCATGTTTTTACAGTTTTAAAAAAGTCATTTAAACAATGACTGTTTTAAATAATGGTTTACACACACAGCATTGTTGGTTTACAAAACATTAATTAAAAAAATCAATTCGATCAAACATAATCCTGTTGCACTACTACACTTGATTTTGATTTTAATGTAAAAAAAAAAACAAAAAAAAACAAGAATACATGGTAAATGAGAATCTGAAATATTTTATTGCATACTTAAAAAAATAATGGTGATTTAGTATTCAAAGATGTTTTATTTTGAATATTTTTTTAAATAAATTGGTCTTATACACTTCATATTTTCAGATTTTTCATAGTATATGTATTAATTACGGTACTTTTACCATAAACCGACATATCAACCATTTGGTAGAGGTTGATATTTTAGAAATTATAGGAGGTGTGGGGGAAAAAATGCATTGAGGATGTCAACTAGCGAAATTAGGAGTTAAGAAATGCAGTTCAAACTTTTTTTTTTTTTTTGGTGGGGCAGTTAAATGGTTAATGGTAAAATGTAATTTAGTTATTTTAGTTTTTGTGTGAATATAATATATTCCCTTCATGCCCATATATTTTGCCAAAACGTGCATAAACTATGGCAATATGGCATGTTTAGCTCAAAATTATAACAAACTAAACCAGAATTATGAATGTAAAAGTCATTCTGATAAGATAAAAGATTGAAATGACTTTAGTTTAGTCACAGTTATGATGTTAAAAACTTTGACTAGAAAGTCGAAACTGCGTTTTACTAAATAAAATAAGACAGAAAGTTGAAACTGACCATTCCAGAACCAGTTATTACACCTATTGGGGACATTTGTTTTCAAACTATAAAATAGGAGCTTTGTTCCCCGAAAATACTGCCTCTACCCCTCCTGCTATCTCACATTGGAATAGTCTTTTTGATCATTTAAACTTGGAAAATATATGGTCTATACAGCAAAAAATCTTTTATATCTTTTAAATTATTACATAGCATTCACCCTGTTAAAAACTTCTTAAAGAAAAGATTTGGATCCGATTTTGATAAAAATTGCTAATTTTGTCAGAATAACACTGAAACTCTTCCTCACTTATTCTGATCATGCAACCATGTGTTCCAATTTTGGCAAGATGTTAATTTATTTATCTCAAATATTACAAATGTTAACATCTGCTTTATACTGAAACCATACTCTTATGCAGATTTTATATTCATAAATGTACATTTTTAAATTAAATTATTTATAGCATTTATACAAGAGATTAAAAATTACTTACAATTCCAGATTCACTTAACAAGAAAGCTCTCAAAACATATACAATTCACTCAACCTTTAATAGTATAATCTATTAAATCTGTAAATGGCTGTTATCGTATTACTTTGCCTTCACTCTCAATTTCTTTATCTATTATATCTATCCTCAGATCAGATAACCTATTCATTCATTCATTTTCTTTTCGGCTTAGTCCCTTTATTAATCAGGGATCGTCACAGCAGAATGAACCGCCAACTTATCCATATGTTTTACACAGCGGATACCCTTCCAGCTGCAACCCATCACTATCCATGCACACTCATTCACACACACACATTACGGACAATTTAGCTTACCCAATTCACCTGTACCGCATGTCTTTTGACTTGTGGGGGAAACCAGAGCACCCAGAGGAAACCCACGCGAACACGGGGAGAACATGCAAACTCCACACAGAAATGCCAACTGACCCAGCCGAGGCTCAAAGCAGCAACCTTCTTACTGTGAGGCAACAGCACTACCCACTGCGCCACCGGATAACCTATTCATATCTCTTTATTTTTTGTTTGACTTTTTTTTTTCCCTGTTGTTTCACTTGTATCTTTCTGTTATACAATAAATGTTAAAAAATAAATAAATAATAATAAATAATAATAATGAATTTCTAAAAGTTCTATCAATCTATCTGACTGTGTAATTATTTATCCATCCATCTTGTGGCTGAAACTGTCATCTAAATTCGAAGGACTTTTAATATTTCTTTTATGTTACCTTTAAGCTTCGCCTTGAACCGGAAATGTTCCTGTTTTCTCCTGAGCGGCGTTTATCATCCGCAGCCTCATTCCTCCATGAAGTTACAGTAGAATAATGAATTAAAACTGTCCTATTTACTCTTCGCATTTTACAGATTGACCATCTAGTCCACATTTGACTTCGGGCTTATAGTACTTGAGTAATCCTGCTATTTTTAAGATGTCGGTGGTGGGTTTTGACGTGGGTTTTCTCAACTGCTATGTTGCGGTAGCTCGAGCCGGAGGAATCGAGACTGTGGCCAATGAATACAGCGACCGATGCACACCGTGAGTCTTCAGCATTTGCTCGTCTATAGCACCAACACACACGATAGTGAACAGGTCAACTTTTAGCTGAGTTGTGCTACTGCGGAAAGCCGCTGTTTATAGCGGGCTTTCTTTGTGACACGCTGATCTGACAGTGTGTTCAACCCGGTCAGGAGCCTCCGTACACCACACAATACCATAGTCATACGTGAAAATACCGTGATACTTGGTACTTAAAAAACATAGTGTTATGATTATTATAGAACTGTTCTTAGCCATGGTACTTTTTCTTAGTGTACGTTTTGATACTTAACAAACCTACATTATTCATTTGTATTCCTTATCTTGTTCAGACTTATTAAATTGTATTATTTAAGGTGAAATCATTGTATGTAGTATTGATTTTTCTTTTGAATTATTTAGAAAATAGTTAATATGTGAGATAAGATGTGAATATCTTCAAATCATATTTGGTTAATACATCTATCGATAAATGTGATATTTTAATTGTAATTTTTTTTGTAGATTACTGTGTGTCCTGAGAAAAAAAAATGACTATCATTGATATTAACAACGATTTTTAAAAGACAGACACTAAAATATCATTCTGTGTATTAGTTTATACACCAAAAGATCTTCTCAGGCATATTTAGCACAGGAATCTTTAGATGTGGTTGTCGTTTAAATAGTTATTCTTATATATATATATATATATATATATATATATATATATATATATATATATATATATATATATATATATATATATATATATATTCAAACTTGCAACAAATGTTAGTGAGAGCAGATCAAGGTTCAGAACGTTCTGATAATCCTTTTTCAGTCCCTAAAAGTAATTATAGATGTGGTCAATGCGCACAGTGTAACTTCACAAATAAATGTCAGTTTTTTTTTAGTCATAACCATTCAGGTGAGCAGTTGAAGATTAAAGGTGGAATTTCTTGCAAAACAAAAAAAATGTGATCTATATGATTAAATGTCCTTGTGTTTTAGCTTATATCGGTAAACAAGACTGTTTAAAAACACGAATTGATGAACACAGAAGAAATATATGATTAAATGATCAACGAAATCCTATTTGTGTTCATTTTAATGCATTGAAACATAACCTTTCGACATTATGATATATTGGCAGTGAACAAGTGAAGGTTCCAAGAAGGGGTGGGGATATTGATAGACCTCTTGCAGAGGGAAGCATTTTACATTTACACATTGAATACTTTGTCTCTGAGAGGTTTAAATTTGGATTTTGATTTGAAATATTTTTTGTAATTGTATTTATGTATCTCATATTGTCATAAATATTTATTCTTTGCCAATGTTCTTTAAACCACTAGATCAGGGGTGCCCAAACTTTTTTGTATGCCCATCATTCTCTCTTTTCTCAAATGGAATGACTGGCCAAATCAAAGGATACCATGGGAGAACTTTGGGCCACGGGCCCTAGGTTGGGCATCTTTGCACTAGATTGTACATATTTGTCAGCAAGATGTTTAGAATTGTTTAAAATATATAATAAAAGTTTCACCCTGTGTTTGACAATATGTTTTCTCAATATTATCACAATATATTTGAAACAATAAATTAGACACTTTACTTGCATATATTATGTTTTATACACGTATAAAACCACATTTATAAGGCTAATTTGATGTCGAGAAGTTGAACTAAACAGGCCTTTGACCCAAATATATCATGAAACATGCTATAATCATTTTTCATTCTACTGTGACAATCATTTGTCTTAATGTTTGATCCACTGTTTGTCATTTCAGAGCATGTGTGTCTTTTGGACCACGTAATCGTTCTATTGGAGCTGCAGCGAAAAGCCAGGTATCTTCTATGTTCTCCATAGCTTGCAGTTTATTTTGCATCCCTTAAATCCACCTTCAACCATTCATAATATTTGTAATCATGCTTAATTTTTTTAATGTGTCTGAACTGAAACACAGATGGTCACCAACTGCAAAAACACTGTCCACGGATTCAAGCGTTTCCACGGTCGGGCTTTCTCAGATCCATTTGTCCAGAACTTGAAGCCTAGTCTCGTTTTTGATCTGGCACAGATGCCATCGGGCACGACAGGCTTAAAGGTGAGTGTCTGAAAAAAAGAGATGTAATCAAGAAAACTGAGTTCTAGCTTCTACATGCAATCACCACATGCTGATGACTGATCACATTGTGCCAGCATTGTTCAGAGGTCTAGTTTGGCAGTGAATCCTTCTTCTAAAGCCAAGCACACAGTTCTGTTGTGCAGTGAATGTGAGAGTGTTTGGGAGCCGTTTCTGTTTTTTTTTAAGCAGTCGTATGATCTTGCATGTTGTTTTAGGTGATGTACATGGAGGAGGAGAAGGTGTTCAGCATTGAACAGGTCACTGCGATGCTCCTCACCAAACTCAAGGAGACTGCTGAGAGCGCCCTCAAGAAGCCTGTGGCTGACTGTGTCATCTCTGTGAGTCAAAAAATGAATGAAGCCTTTTTAACAATGTATATTATAAGTTTATGGACCCTTTTCACAAGACTGTTTAATGATCATCAGCATGTTAAATCCTTGACAGTTTTTAATATATTGATTTATAAAAACCTATGAACATTTATATGTATTTATTTATCTATTATATAATCTTTGTATCAAATTACAAAAAACGAGTTACAGCTTGTGCGAGGGTGTTTCTAATTCAGCCTCTATGGGACAGGACAGTAAATTTGACATTATTCTCTCTTCTAGCTGCTATTATCAGTCTCACACTATTTTTTTTTGCTTTTTGAAAGTCTTGGTAACACCATCGTCAAGTTTTTCTTTTATTATTTCAGCAAGTGAGATTGTAAAAATGATTTGTTGTACTCTCCCATTCACTGCACTCTTAGTTTACCCAACTATGACGACTGCCGCTACTGAGAAACTGGGAAATGTGAAAAGGGTCCATTAGGCTGCATTTACACTGTGTAATGGTTTCACTTTTTCCCCTCTCATGTGGCATAGATCAGATATATGTGTAAGCAGGAAAAAAAATCACAAGGTTTCCGATTTACTCAGATCAGAATAGGGCTGCACGATATTAGAAAAAAAACTGACATTGCGATATTTTGTTTTACAGCGATATATTGCAATGTGAATATAATTTCACCAGATCTGAATCTGTGATTGGAAAGAATTCATAATTTTAGACTAATTGGGATGATTTCGAAGGATAGTTAATCTGCATAAAATATAATAAACAAATTGCATGCATGAATAAATGCAATTGAGCAAAAACTCAAATGTAATAGTTTTTAAAATGGTTTTCTGGTACAGAAATTGAGTAATCAAATGTAAATAAATAAAATTGTCTACGTTGTTTAAATTAAAATTATACAATTAATCATTGTTAACTTAAAATGTTGGGCAGCGCAGTGGCGCTGTAGGTAGTGCTGTTGCCTCACAGCAAGAACGTCGCTGGGTCGCAGGTTCGAACCTCGGCTGGGCTGGGTCAGTTGGCGTTTCTGTGTGTAGTTTGCATTTTCTCCCTGCATTCGCGTGGGTTTCCTCCGGGTGCTCCGGTTTCCCCCACAGTCCAAAGACATGCAGTACAGGTGAATTGGGTAGGCTAAATTGTCCATAGTGTATGAGTGTGAATGTGTGTGTGGAAGTTCCCAGAGATGGGTTGCAGCTGGAAGGGCATCCGCTGCGTAAAATCGTGCTGGATAAGTTGGCGGTTCATTCCGCTGCGGCGACCCCGCAAGGGACAAAGCCGACAAGAAAATGAATGAATGAACTTTAAATGTTATCATTACTTATGCACTATTATTTTCACTTCAGTTCACTTCAAATCTTACAGCCACAGGCATTAAAATCGAAGCAAATGGAAAACATTCACTCTATTAAGTTTGCAATGACTCCACACCATTCTAAACTGTTGTTCCTGGTCGGCTAGAAACCCACTAAAATTTTCTTAAGGGGTGAATAATCTAAAACTTAATTGACATCGCAGATTCTGCGATGTGATTATTGGGAATTTGCACATTGCGGCATCGATGCTGAAATCAGATTCAGGCCTCCTTCATATGTGGAAATTTATCCGTTTTGAATCGGATATGTTTTTTCGTGTCTGCAATGTAAGCAGGTAGATTGGATTTTCACCTGTAAATGTGTGTTGTGTGTCAATAAAAATTGGACATGGACATGACATTTAAATGCTTACTGGTAAAAAAAAAAGCCTATATTAAAAGAAGATGGCCAAATGATCTCTTTTCTGTCATAAACTATAATAGTTGCATTTAAAAGATTATGTTTTTCAAGTCATCGAACAAATACAAATCAGATACAGTCACAAAATTGGAATTAACCTTCGAGATCTGCAGTGTAAAATAATGCAGTCTTAGTCACATCATGCGTTTTTGTAAGGGAAAATATAGCAGGTCACATTTGAAAAAATTCAAATGACATTATTCAAATGTAATGTGAAATAATAAAGTGATTGCAAGCATGCATTGTAGTAACAAATTCTTGAAATTTAACAGTATTCAAAACAGGAAAAGGAGCAAAGAATTAAATATAAAATTAACACAGCGTAGTTTACTGTAAACAAATTTCATTAGAAACAGCAAGCTTAATTTCATTTATTAAGTGATACCGAACTAGCTATTAAGAAATTAGCAATTCCAAATATCAAGTCACATTCATCTAAAATGAATCTAAATGTTTGCAGATTTTCTGACATTTAGCTTGGCATATATAAAACATTTTAGGATATACTGCATTGCACATTTCAAATGATAAAGTGACATATACTTCAGAAAGGATAAATAATTGGCCAGAGAAAACTTTAAATGTATCTGACCTTTAATATGGTGACTTTAAAATAGCTGTTTTTTGCTATTTGTGTCACCGTTAATTTTATATTTATATTTAATTCGTTTTTAGTTATATTATATTACTTACTGAATACTGAAATGTACGACATGGAAGGTTAGGTTACTGCACTAAAAGGAAAACATCAGGGGAACCACTGGAATCAGCATTCACAGACTCTTACATTTAGATGGGATTCTGAAAAACCATATGCCGTTGATGTCAAAACAACAACATTGCAGATTCATGCAGGACTAATATTGCGAAATAAATCTGAAACAAATTTATCTAACTTCCTTTATTTAAACTAACTATGTTGGAAATGGAATAGGGTTAATTTATTTGAAAGATCAACAGAAAAATGCTGTTATGCTCCATATATTGTAATTGGCAGATTACGGAGCAAAGGCCCTGCTTCCATCTGTTAATAACATGCTTTTGGGGATCATTAGTCAGCCAGAATGCATTACTGTTACACTATTTACAAGTGTGAATGGCAACTACGATTCCAGTCATAATCCATGCATTTTGGTACAACCCATTAATTTCCCACAGCATGTCGAATATGTAGGTGCTTTATTGTGGCTGCACAAACACATAGCAAGTGTTAATACAAATACAGTTGTAGAGTTTTTAACAAAAATATAAAGTAAAACCTTAATATAATCAAAGACACTAGAATACACAGGACATGTCACTCGTATAGTTTTGAATGGGGAAAGTGTAACGGTCAATATAGCAAATGAAACCCTGCCGCCTTCTACAGTAGCCAATTATCGATCGCTATATACTGGCGATTCTCCGGGGGAGGGGCTTGGACCAGACATGAGTTTCTGCAGATTTTGTGGGATACAAATGTTTAGAAATGAAGCTAAAGAGACAGTTGTTGTTTAATTTTATTGCATATTCCTAATATGAAATTTAATCATAAGCTTGGCAAGCACTTTTGGAGAATTTGATGTTTTCTTATTCAAAGAGAATTCCTGAGCATACTGTCTAAGAGGCGTTTCAAAGATGGCCACCGAGTGAAATCACTTGCCTTAAAGGGATTTTGATATAATCTAGATCTGCAGTATACAAAGTCTTGCCATGAAAATAGCTATCGAAGCTGGCATGGTGGTAAACTCAAACAAAAGCAATCTAATCAAATGCATTTCAACTACCTTTTGGAAGTGGTTAAAATAATCTCAAAACCTTGTAGACACCTTTTACACCTGTGTATACAGTGAGCCACTTGAGACTGATTAAAACGCATGTTAACACCATATGAACATGAGGTTCAAGTCAACCATGTTCTTTTTTTATCCGCTCATTTAATACCATAAATAAATGATTGCTGTTTAAAATCCCTAAGGTCCCCTGCTTCTACACCGATGCTGAAAGGAGATCCGTCATCGATGCAGCTCAGATTGCAGGACTCAACTGTCTGAGACTCATGAATGAAACCACTGCAGGTCAGTTCATTGCTGCGCTTCTTCCGCAACACTTTTACATTCCGCTCTTAAATGTCATCTGTGGTTTTTTCTTGTGCAGTGGCTCTGGCGTACGGCATCTATAAGCAGGATCTTCCTGCTCCTGAGGAAAAGCCAAGGAATGTGGCGTTTGTGGATATTGGCCATTCAGGCTACCAGGTTTCTGTGTGTGCCTTTAATAAAGGCAAGCTTAAGGTGTGTACTGATGTTATGGACTTTATTACCCTCAAAACGTGATCGTGACTAGCATGTGGGAGTATAAATGATTTTCTTTTTTTTTCTGCTCGTACAGATTCTTGCTACAGCCTTTGACCCTGAAATGGGAGGAAAAGACTTCGATGAGAGGCTGGTCAAATATTTTTGTGAGGAGTTTGTAGTGAAGTACAAGCTAGATGCGAAGACCAAACCCAGAGCTATGGTCCGGCTCTTCCAGGAATGTGAGAAGCTGAAGAAGCTGATGAGCGCCAACTCCTCCGACCTGCCGCTCAACATCGAGTGTTTCATGAATGATGTGGATGTCTCAAGCAGACTCAACAGGTAAAGAGTTACTCAAATTTAGTGATGACTTGCAAATGATTAAGATCCTTTTATCATTTAGTAGAGTCACTTCCTTCCAAACCTGTATAATTTTTTTTTCATGGATTACCAAAGGATTTCTTTGAATCTTTTCTTTTTCCAAAGGATCTATAGACTGGTATTTCCTGGGTTTCTTCATGGCATATTTGGTTGTTTTGTGAGACTCAGAAATCTCAATTTTATGTCAATTTATCATTCAGCCATAAAATCAACAACCTTTAAGTAGGGCTGGGTGATTAATCGAAAAGTAATCAAAATTGACATTCAGAACCTATAATTGATTAAATTTGATCAAGGTAATTTTTTCAATTACTTTCCCTACCTTGTGTATTGTGACAGAAGCAGACAGAAAAAGAAAAAAAAATCACAATTTTATTAAAGTTGAAATTGTTTTCGTGTAAAAGTCATGTGATCAATAGGAAGCTCGCAGCATCTCATTTCTCATATGCGTTCTGTGTTCTCGCGGTTCAAGGTTCAAGTTTGTTCTTCCAAGGTAACCTTTAAGACCGACCGCAAATCCGTGCACAGACACAGCCATGGCCTTTGCTTTATTGCCTGCCCGGTTATATACCTAATTAATTTTGGAAATTGGACCGCGAAAATGAAACGAAACTAACATTATCCTTCAGGCGTAGAAAAACTGAGGGGACAAATGAAAGCATAAATCTATATGATATAATGAAATCATAATCTAATAGCACATTTATCCAAAATAGGCAATTTCAGATTAATAAACATAGTCTACTTATATAAAACATTTAGGTTTTTCCTGCTTTTACAGACCCGTTTTTTTGTTTTGTTTAAAATGTATTTTACTGAAATGTAATAGTACTGAAGTGTCTTTCACTGATATATTTTGCACACTGGTAATATTTTTCCTGAGACATGTTTATAAAAGTTATGTCCTAATTGAATGAATGGACACTGCATCTTAAATGTAAGGAACAGGGAAGGTGACTGAAGGGAATAATATTGTGTTTGGGTATTACCAATAACCTAGTATTTGTTGCTTCTCTTTTTCTTATATGTTATTTATATTAATATTTTTCATATTTACTTTATATTTTTGCCTTATTGATTTTATTATTTATGGATCAATTTTTGAATTAATGTTAATTGTTTTTGTTTTGTTTTTTAATGAGCTCAGAATGTATATTTTATTACTAAGTAGTGCATTTTCACTTTTGGCTAGTTCAGTGTGTTTTATTGCAGTGTTTTTGCTTTTTTAATTAATTGGAAAAAAAAAACTTAACCTTGAATCTTTAGCTATAGAATCTTCAATCTGTTTGCCAAATTAATAGAATATGTTTTAAACACTCCAGAAGGACGCAAAGTAGGAATCACTGGTCCCTTTATTAAAGATAGTTTAATTCTTCACTTTTGAAGCTGCTAGTTGACAAAAACAGTGCTGTTTAAAATGTCCAAGTCATTCAGACAGTTATTAAGTAGAGGAAATCAGGCTTTACTTTTCTGTTTCATTGATTGTATTTAATAAGCAATATAATCATTGTGGGCCAGTTTGCAATGGCAATACGCCAATATTTAGAGCAAGGTAGGGCCCCAAAATTATTCTGCTTAGAGCCCCCAAAGGTACAGGGCCGGCCCTGGTTGTTGGTTTTTTTTGAAACATAACAAAACTACTAGTAGTTGATATGATTTGTGCTATATTACAGACTTAAGGGCTCAGTATGTACATTTCGACACTAGAGAATGTTTTCACAACAAACATGGATGATGCCATGACTGAGTGTGGTATCATAGTTGTTGTCGCATTCATTATTAAGCATTATCTTAATGATGACCTTCGTCGTCATCAAACAAGACAACTTGATGGTTGGCAACTTCAGTGTTCATCGCGCATGGGAATGAGCAGTAATTATATCCGCTTTCTTGAAGACATCATTCAGGGATGTTATTGTGGCCAATAGTCCTAATTCCAGATTTCCCCATTTTCTTATGTCTGTGGGATGTGCTATGAACATAAAATATTGACATTGTGTAGTCCTATAATGTGCACTTATGAGGAAGCCACTGTCAATATTCAAAATAATGAAATTGCTTTTGAATCTCACAACCACAAACATTCTGTGTATATTATGAATAGAGCTGCAGGACTGAGTGTACGTTTTTTGTTATTATCCTCTGCAAGTCATCTGTCCTTATTTAATCAGTGCTACAGCCGAGCACCTGAAACTTAATACCTCAAAGTTTCCTAAAGTTAGATCATATTACTAGGTTATAAACGTTTGGCTTGAAATATTTGGGGGGAAATAAAGTAGTTTTTATAATCATATTCATATAGTTAATTTGCGGGTAACAGTAGATTCCATTTATCAATAGTAGATGTTGGTGTGTACTGTCAACATCACTTTTCTTACATTAAATATTAGGAAAGCATATAAAATGTTCTATTATTATATCTTGCTGAAAAGATTTCAGCATAGCTTGGCACACCATATATGCTACTCAAGTGGACTTAACATTTTAAAATCTTTAAACGATTAAATGGCTTGGAAAATTTCAAATTATATGCTGACTACTAATTTATTTATTACCTTGGAATGAAGGACCTATTATATAAATGGAAAATCTTGTGTTTTCAAATTCTATACTGTGAATTGATGCGGATAGGAGAGCGCTGCACAAGTTAGTGGCAACATCTAGCAATGGTGTGCTAAGCTGTCATGAGATTGTGGAATATTTTATTTATTTATTTATTTATTTTGTGGAGTGGGTGATCAGCTTGTCTTCCTATATTTTTCCTTGACTGATCCCATGGCTGAAGCTAAAATCATTTTTGTGTACTGCAGAGTGCAACACTGCTCTGGTTTTCTGTTCATTATAGGCCATTCAAATTCAGGTTTTTAATCAGTGAAGGTCAGGGAAAAGAAATTGGCATATAACCCTGCATATATTACATTTTAATTTCATCCTTACATTTGCACTCCATTAAACATTAATTCCAACCAATCACAATTATTAAACTTTTACCAAAGTTGCCGTCCCGACAATAGTTAACACTAAGCTCATGAATTATTATTTTTGTTTTTATGACAGGGCTCAGTTTGAAGAGATGTGTGCTGATATTTTAGCCCGAGTGGAGCCTCCGTTGCGCAGCCTCCTGGAACAAGCTCGTAAGTCATGAGCCTTGCTTGGATGATAAACGTTGCACCGAATCAGTGGAAATGATTCATCCAGCATTTGTCTCCTCTGCAGATCTGAAGAAAGATGACATCCATGCAGTAGAAATAGTGGGCGGTGCCTCTAGAATGCCGGCCATCAAAGAGCGAATCAGCAAGTTCTTTGGGAAGGAGCCGAGCACAACGCTGAATGCAGACGAAGCTGTGGCCAGAGGATGTGCTCTCCAGGTCAGTCACGCTCACATCACATTTCCTTTGCTGACTGAAGCGTTTCTAGCTTAACAAGACCCTGTTGTGACCTGTTAGTGTTTTTTTTTTTTGCTGTCATTTCTCTACAGTGCGCAATCCTCTCTCCGGCTTTTAAAGTCCGTGAGTTCTCGATAACAGAAGTGGTTCCGTTTCCCATCTCTCTTAAATGGAATTCTGCAGCTGAAGATGGAGTCAGGTACAAACAGCTGCGACATTTAGATACTCTTTGTCTATATATATATATATATATATATATATATATATATATATATATATATATATATATATATATATATATATATATATATATATATATATAGACAAACAGTATATACAGATATGCTCATATATATATATATATATATATATATATATATATATATATATATATATATATATATATATATATATATATATATACAGTTGCAATCAGAATTATTAAACCCCCTGAATTGTTAGCCTCCCTGTTAATTTTTTTTTTCCAATTTCGGTTTAACGGAGAGAAGATTTTTTAACAAATTTCTAAACATAATAGTTTTAATAACTCATTTCTAATAACTGATTTATTTTATCTTTGCCATGATGACAGTAAAAATTATTTTACTTGATATTTTTCAAGACACTTCTTTACAGCTTAAAGTGACATTTAAAGGCTTAATTAGGTTTCCATCTACCTATTTTTGTGTGCATTTTAGATATGCGCATAAAAAAATCAGCTGATGGAAATGCCAAGATGCGAATACATTTTTTATTCGATAAGTAAAGATGCTCATGAACTATGATGTAAACACTTTTACTGAACAAATTCTAGTATGGGCGTTAAAAAAACAGTTGTGATTTTGTTATAAGAGATTATGTGATGATAAAAATGTGTGTGAATGGACAAACCAGCAGGCTGAGCATACTGTAAAACATCTGAAATGTTGTTTTGGTCATTCTAAAATGCCTTAAACATTTCAGTATTAGTGTTATTATTAATCACCTCCAGAACTGTCAAGAGCTTCTGTGCTCCATGTCTCATGCCTTCAAGCGCCACTATGCGTTTGTCTTCTGAGGCGCAAGTAATTTATTAAATAAAGAAAATATTCACGCAGCTTCTCCTACCACAGAGATTTTTATTGTTGATATTTGGTGGAATACAGGAACAGGACAAGAAACGCTGCTTTATTCGCACATCTTTTATGCAATATTCCAGTTTTGCGCATAAATTTACTTCGCATCTTTGAATCAAAACATAGCTGTTGATAAATCTATTCATTTATTTGATTTATCATGTACTGAAAAAGAGACATAACTGGCAGGTGGTTTTTGACTGCAGCATGAATACATGATTAACCCTTCATAAGGCACTCATTACCTACAAATTTATCCAAAGATACAAATTAGATTTATCTGTGGAATATCGCATTAGTAATTTGAGAATGAAGCCCCATTTCCTTGCAATGAGTCAAAGAGAACAAAATTGCCACTGGTGCCAAATATCATAAAGAAAAATGGAGTTTGCTGCAAGTTCCTTTTTTGTATAAACTAATTGTGCTTCTGAAGATGAAGCCGGAATGCAATGGACTTTTGGTGGCTTTTGGAGGCGTGAGATTGCTCTTTGGGAGCGCAGCCGCCAATAATACTGAATTACTTTGATGGACTTTGGCTAGGGGATTTTGAAATGACCAAAACAACATTTCAGATATTTTAGTGCGCTCAGTCCACTGGTTTGTCCATTAAAGCCATCCATTGTGTATCACATGATCTTTAAAAATAAAATCATGTGACTTTTTGATGCACATGCTTTTGATGCACATGATTTTTTTCAATGCATGTGTTTCCATCGTAATTTATGCACATTTTTTCATGTCAATTAAAAGGTTTATTCTACTCAGTTTTCTGGTATCCTACGCAATTTTCAAAATGTATACACATCTTGGCATTTCCATTAAACATTTATTTAATGTGATAATCCAAAATGTGCATAAAATATTTGGATGCTAACAGATATATTGATATACTCATTACTGGAGTCTATTATAAGACTGTTAAACTTTTATGACTTATTTGTTGTTGTAATCGATGTCAATGGAGTAATCATATATGGTTATTCGCCTGATAAATAGTTATTCAGCAATAAAACTGTCTGTTATTTGGGTTATTGATTAGCTGTCTTTATGCTAGATGCATGTTATTTACAGTGCTTCTTACTTTTTCATTGCAGTGACTGTGAGGTTTTCCCAAAGAACCATGCAGCACCTTTCTCTAAAGTGTTGACCTTTTACCGGAGAGAGCCGTTTACCTTGGATGCATACTACAACTCCCCTAAAGAGCTCCCTTATCCAGATCCCACAATAGGTACGCACACACTTGCCGTTCAGAAGTAAATCTGTGAGTAAATTTTTAAATCTTGCGTTAAATTCCAGTGTAACATAGTCAGTAAAACTTTATTTTGATGGTTTAGTTAAGAAATTCTGTTAAAGCATCAACACTCGCAATGAGTTTGTAAGCTGCATCGCTAACAATCTCAAAAACATCAACAATTATACTCTCACATCATATCATTAACTGTTTCATACATAGGTGTTTTAACCTGGTTAGAACAGATAGACCTTGTTGGTGCGTGCGTACAATTCTGAGCGATATCTCAAGCATAAAAACGTCAAACAGCTACTAGGCTGTTTAGAGCTGACCTCAGACCTGTAAAATGATCCACAATCGAATAGAACACACACACTCAGAGCAAATAACAATAGAAAAAGTTGATTCCAATTCTTCAAGAGTCCAGGTCCACTCAAGAGGTCTCCATCACCTCTGACCTAGCTAAATTGATCCTGACTAAACAAATGATTTGGCATACAGAAAAAGAATCACACACACATTATTCCAGTTTTACTCTGAAGTGGGATGACACTAAGGTCATCACATAATCTAGGCTCTTAAATATTCAACTTTATTAATAATCATAAAGACATAAGAAAGGATATGTGTTACAGTTCCATCAGGGTTTAGCTAGAAAACTGAAGAGAGATTTCTTTTGTGTTGAATTACTAATATGAAAGCATAAAGAACAAAATCTAGTTTGTTTGTTTTTTTGGGAGGACCTTATGTCATTTTACTGAGAGTTTAGCTAATGATGCTGTGACACAATGACCTGCTGTTAATAAAAAAAGAGAACTCTAACAAAGTAATTCTGTTACTATAGAAACAAAAATATATTTCAGGAAACCTTGTAAAACACATGTATTTGAATTGGCATTCGCCCGTGCTACTGTCAAAGGTGGCAGATATTCTAAGACCTGCACAAGTTCTTTTCTGCATAATGTTGGACTTTCCCCTAGTCCCCCAGGTTCAAAGATTGGTCAGAGGCTTCAAATAAATTTTAATTAATTTAATGAATCAAATGGATAAAACATACAGGGAAATGGGTAGCAGAGAACAGCAGCACAGGCAGTCTGTGTCAGTTGTGGACACATATCCCCCCCACCCCCATATTTATCGCCATCTCTCTTCAGCCTCACCCAGGGACGCTTCAGTAAGAAAGATCCTCCATCCAGATCAACCCAATCATCAGTTGACAGGCAGAACAAATGATCTGCACAGAAAAAGTTACGCAGACACAAAACAGAACACACAAGAGAAAGTGAGCCTGCACCCTCCCATTTGTGCTAGATGGAGAAAGCAGCGCACCCTAAAAGAAAGAATTGTAACATTTTGCTGATAACAAGTTCTTGGGATTTAACTTCTTGGTTATCAGTAGGCCCACACGGAATCTGTGCGCGCAGAATTCCGCAGATTTTCCGCAGATTTCTGCAGATTTTTAGCCCATCATTAATTCTGTTTATTTACTTGAGTAAATGTGTGAAAATCTGAATTTATTCAGTTTTTAAATTACACATATTTCACATATTAAGGTTTTAGTTATAAGACTCCCAGAATAATTCCGCAGAAATCCGCAGATTTGTACCAAAATTCTCCGCAGAAATTGCAAAAAACCTCCGCAGATTCCGTCTGGCCCTAGTTATCAGTCACACGAAGCCACAGCTGTTATGGAGCAAGGTTATATGAGGTTAAGCACACAAACATAAGTTCATATATTTTTATTAAAACAGGATTAAATTATTAATGCATAAAACAAAGTTAGAAAACCTCATAATTCCTTCAATACTGTCAGTATGTTAAAAAAGAAATAAACTAAATTGCTCTGCAGGCCAGTATGTTGTCCAGAAGGTGGTTCCCCAGGCCTCCGGTGAGAGTTCAAAGGTTAAGGTGAAGGTGCGAGTGAACATCCATGGCATCTTTAGCGTGTCCAGTGCTTCACTAGTGGAGGTGCAGAAATCTGAGGAGGAAGAGGAGAGCATGGAAACAGAGCAGAGCACAGAAAAAGAAAATGAGGTACTGAGTGCTTTTTCGCATACATTCTCTTATAGCTAAATTACTCATGAAATGCCCCGTTTCATCACAGTTCTAAAATGATGCAGAAGTGGGTGTCTTGTCATGAAAAATTAAGCAAAGCATATTTTCATATGATGTGGACATGCCCTCTCATAAATATTTCAGATATTGACAGATAGACAATATTCAGTAATACAGTATAGTAATAATGAACACGTAATATGCCCACTTCAAAATACTGTGAATAGTTATGTATCATTTAAACTTATAGAATACATTTTTTAATCAATTTATGTATTATTTTCACATCAACAAGTTACAGAATCAATCCGTATAAATGTAAACATTCTTTTCTAACCACACACACCCCCTATTCCCACCCTCACAAAACAGAACACTAAATGGACATAATTGTGAAACATTGAGCTGATGTGTATAAAATAAGAGGAAATAAACAATGATAACAAATAAAAGATTAAAGCAATGAAGTTTCATACTTTTTCAAAATTATTTTCAGTCAATTTAACATCCAAGTTATTCATGTTTTCAATAAATGTGCCCCAAATCCTTTCAAACATTGATTTTTTTTTTTTTTTTTTAATTACACATAATTTTTAACAGGAACATAATACGAAAGTTCTCTAAGCCATACAATATCACTTGGTGGTTCTACTGATTTCCATTGTATAGCAATGCATTTCTTTGCTGCTACCATAGCCATTTTAATTAAATGTAAATTCTTTCTTTGATCGAGCAGAAGAACTAATTCATCACCCACTAACATAAATCTTGGATCGGGTGAAAGGTTAACATTAGCAATTTTGTTAATAGTTTGTATTATATTTCTCTAATAGGTTTTAAGTTTGGAACATGTCCAAAACGTATAATAATGTACTTTTAGATTACATTTTAAGAATATTCACACTGTTATACTGGTGTCCATGGTACCAAATCCTTAAAGGTTTAATAGGCGAATTATTTTCAAACTCGACCATTAAACATTTCTTACTCTAGCCTACGACATGCACAAGATATTGATTGAAAATGTTCTGATTCTGGCTGCACGGTGGCGCAATGGGTAGCACGATCGCCTTACAGCAAGAAGGTCGCTGGTTCGAGCCTCAGCTGGTTCAGTTGGCATTTCTGTGTGGAGTTTGCATGTTTTCCCCGTGTTGGCTTGGGTTTCCTCCGGGTGCTCCGGTTTCCCCCACAAGTCCAAAGACATGTGGTATAGGTGAATTGGGTAGGCTAAATTGTCCATGGTGTATGTGTGTGAATGAGTGTGTATGGATGTTTCCTAGTGATGGGTTGCAGCTGGAAGGGCATCCGCTGTGTAAAACATATGCTGGATAAGTTGGCGGTTCATTCCGCTGTGGCGACCCCAGATTAATAAAGAGACTAAGCTGAAAATAAAATGAATGAATGAATGTTCTGATTCTTTATAGGCCTGTTGTTTGTTAACACTTTATTCTTTAGTTAAACTTAACTGGTGATGAAAACTACTTGTAAATGTTAACTGTTTTATTTATTTTATCTGTAATAAATGTAGCTAATGCGTTAACTGGCATCTGAGACCTTAATATAAATTACCTATTGTACACTATTATTGTTTTGCAATACATTTTAATTACCCTAAATATATAAAATAATACAGACTCTTAGTGCCTCGTCATGCTGCTGGTGTCAAAAGAAATGTGACGCTATTATTAAAAAAAGAAAGTAAATAGCCTTGCTTTGGGCGAACTATACTATATTATACTATAGCAACTATACTTTCATTCCTGCATAATAATCAAGGAACTTTTCTGATGTAGCATGGCTTTATCAGGCACAGTGATATTATGCAGCACTCTTACCTAGCTGAGGATGATTTTCAGGTGCTATATAATGTTGTCGCTGCTGCTGCCAGGTAGCATTTGTCAGTTGTTGTTTCTATATATGGATTGAAACATGCAGATTTATGTTGTAGTATTAATTTAATGATGCAGAAGAGCATATAACTGTTTTGTACGATACAATTTGCTTTAACTTTTGGTTTACCTAGAAACCTAGAACCTAGAAAATAGCAACTATTTATTTTCTGCCTGTCTTAGTACAGAACTACAGAAGATTCAAGCTTTAAATTAGAAAAAAAAAATTGTATTTTTCAATTTGAGGGTCTAATGGTCTAATCAGATTCAATGATTTATGCTAAGCTAAGCTAAAAGTGATCCCGCCAGACATGTAGACTGGCTGAATGAATTCAAAAATGGTCAAATGAGCTTATTTCCAAAAAAAATGTTTGAGCTCAAGACAATATTGTGATAAAACCATACATTGTGAAAAGCTTCAGCAATAATTACAACAAAAAACGTCATATTAATGTACTGACACATCATCAATTACTATACTCATTCAGCAGTCATCTCGAAACATGAAAAACAGCATCATTTAGTTTTCTCTGAAAATAAAAATTGATTGATTCTAACATTATATTCTAGAATATGCAACACAGACATTGTTAAAATCTCTAAACATGTAGTGCATCAATTGTTTCATGACCCTTTAGACACCTTGACCTTTTTTATTGTTTCATTCCTCAACATTAATGTGTTCGTTTAATTTAGTTTTACATCATAACTCTAATATTTTGGCTTTTTTGTGTCACCACCATGTGTTTTCAATCATTCACAGAACAAAATGCAGGTTGATCAAGAGGAACAAAAGACTCCAGAGAAGGAACAGGAAAATGGCGAGAAAAAAGCTGGAGCTGAGGAAATGGAGGTAAAAGATTCAATGACTCACCAATTCAATGAGTTTGAGTCATTTGATCCAAACACCTACATGTATAACAACCTGCGAATTACAATTTGTTCAGACCTCAGCAGAGGAAGGCAAACAGGAGAAGAAATCAGATCAGCCTCCCCAAGCCAAGAAGCCCAAGGTGAAGACAAAGGTGCTGGATTTGCCCATTGAAAACAACCCGCAGTGGCAGCTGGCCAACGACATGCTGAATCTGTTCGTGGAGAGCGAGGTGTGATTTCTCAAAACTGGATTATGGGGGAAATGTTTTTAGCGCTGAGTTAATCTACTGTGAAATTCCTTTTCCTCAGGGTAAGATGATCATGCAGGACAAGCTGGAGAAGGAGCGCAACGATGCCAAGAATTATGTGGAGGAGTATGTGTACGAGATGAGGGACAAACTACACGGCATATTCGAGAAGTTCGTCACTGAGAGTGTGAGAGCAGTTACATGCCTTCAAATTGAAATGCATGCTTTCTAACACCAGGGCGTGGAAGTGTTGGATAAATTCCTAAAAGTTTATATACAAGAGTAAAAATTGTTCTCATAAGTGATATGTAAATGTCACAATTTGAATTTCTTGGTAAGTGACCATAAATAGGAAAATATTCTAGACAATATTTGGTTTGGTCTGAGGAACATTGAGGTGACCTGGTATTTTTATTTTATTTTATTTTTTTGTCATTGCATATTATGTTTAGAACAATTTTCAGTCAGTTCACCGACTTATGTTATTATTGTGCAGACAATGCACAAATGTTAGTATATGACCATCTTGGTGCATAACATTTTAGTATTATTTATTTACAGGTAATTCATATTTATTTTTATTATTATTATTATCAAAACCTTTATTTTACCAGGAAAAGCACATTGAGATTAAAATTGGCTTTTACAAGAGCGTCCTGGCCAAGATTAGGCAGTATACAGTTCATTTGGGTTTAACAAACAAACAAATAACAGGTAACATTCATTCATCCATTCATCCATCGACAGGTCATTCATCCATCAAAACACATACAAATACAGTTAAAACTATTCAGATCATCTACAAGCCAATGTTTCAAACTTCAAATCATTTAAAATCTTTTAAAAGCATGTAGTAAAACTAGTTTTTCTAAGCTACATGCTATCTCTTTAAACTACAATTTGTTTGGAGGTTATTCCATGCAAAAGGTGCTGCATATTTAAAAGCCATTTTTCCCATTTCAGTATGCAGCACTGGTACAGACAAAAAATAAACTTCCTGAAGCCGAAGGCTATAGCTAGAGACAGCTTTTTACAAATGTAAGTTTGGAGATATGAGGGAGTAAACCCAGAATAAATTTATAAACAAAGATATGCCAATGCTTGAGCCTACAAGTGGACAAAGCAGACCATCCTACCTAAGTGTACAATACACAATGATGAGTGAGGGATATATTATGTTTTACTTTTTATATTTTAAGTTTTTAGGTTTTAAAAGTTATTTGTTTGTGATTATATATATATATATATATATATATATATATATATATATATATATATATATATATATATATATATATATATATATATATATATATGTATAAAATTTTAGTCATTAAATAATTGTATGGTTATTTTATGTATATATTTTAACAGGCCTATTTTGGTTTTGGTAATACCTTTTTGGAATTAGTTTAATAAAAGTAACATTTTTATTTTGTTTTTCATTTAGTAACTTTAATCCTTTAAAAAAATAATGGGGCTGTTTTCTCTTACAGGACAGAGATGTTCTCTCATTAAAACTAGAAGATACTGAGGTCTGGCTGTATGAGGATGGTGAAGACCAGCCCAAACAAATGTACATCGACAAACTTGCTGAACTGAAGGTAGTAAATACCTTTTACTCTCTACAGTGTATAATATATACTAGGGGTGTCGAAATGAATTTTTCTGTGCACCACGAAGCAGACACGCACAGTTCGGTATCGGTTCAGTAATAGATACTAACCGGTTATTACGTACTGATGTCATTTATTTCATATGCGCTATGTCGCGGTGTATAATAGTATGGCACGGGAGGTGAGCACGAGTAATTCAAATGCAGTAACACTGCACAATTCATTGCTGGACACACTGGACAGTCATTCACTAACACTGAAGTTACAGCAAAAACCCATATTTAGGGCTGGACGATTTGGTCCAAATCCCGATTATTCGAACATTTTGACTCTAATACAGTTAATGAACGATTTTTTTTTTTTTTTTTTGCCCTCATTACGGTTTTTCCCACTTTTCGATTAATCGCCCAGACCTACCCCTATTTCACTGCTATGGAGAAAATGAAAGTAAGCTCTATTTCTCTCTCTCTCTTTCTCTCTCTCTCTCTCTCTCTCTCCCTCTCCCTCCCCCTCTCCCTCCCCTTGAGTTTTGTTTGATGCATTCAAAAAGAGAGTTGTTTTTTTTAACAGATAACATTAAAGGTACAGTTCATATATCTGACTGCTGGTGCTAAAGGACAAGGTTGTATTACAAATACACAGAAAATGTATTTAAATATTATACATTTAAATACAAGAATTGTTGTGCTGTAAAGTAAAATATAAAATTGTGTATGGAAAGCATCGTCGATGCAACAAGATATCGAATTGAACCGAATCGATGACATAATAATTTTAACCGAACCATGAGACCACTGTAGGTAAACGCCTCTAATATATACTGTAAGCATGTCCATTTATCTAACCATGCCATATTGAAAAGTATTGTCTTTTTTATTACTTTAAATCTAAACTATTTTAAGCTCACTGATGTCAAAAATGTTTTTGCAGAACCTTGGCCAACCCATTCAAGACAGATACAGAGAGTTTGAGGAGAGACCCAAAGCTTTTGAAGAGCTGGGCAGACAGCTGCAGCAATACATGAAGATTGTAGAGGCCTACAAAACCAAGGTGAGGTAAACGCATCACAAAAGGTACAAAGTTGCTCTTGTTTAGCGCACAGTGGCTTCACGTGGCTTTCTAAATTTTAGGAAGAGCAGTATGATCATCTGGAGGAGGCAGAAATTCAGAAGGTGGACAAGATGGTGAATGATGTCATGATCTGGATGAACAGTAAAATGAACCAGCAGAGTAAACAGAGTCTTGCCATCGAGCCGGTGGTAAAAACGACAGAGATCCAGGCCAAAACACGGGTTAGTGACTTACATTGAGCATATGAGGGTTATAATTCACTACCATGGTAAAAATGTGGTGTGGCCTGAAACACTAATTAATAAAAGCAATTAATAATCAGGAATGAAAATAATCAAAAACGTTTGATTACCGATTATTGCGTTCGTACATTAAAAAACACTTTACAGTAAAGAATTGCTTATTTCTTAGAGCTGTGGTAGAAAAAATGTTTTGAGAAATCAATTCTTCTTTCAAAATGTATCGCTAATCTCTCATGAATTGATTCTAAATTGTTTTAAACAGCAGATGGCGCTGTATGCTTCACAAACAACCATATTCAATGGGGTCCAATGGGGTATATACACACAGACTTTTAATTTCAGTCAGTCAGTCAGCCAGCCAGGGCTTCCAGTGAATTGTCATCCCATACAAAATCACTGCATTGAAGATCTGATTTCTT
This sequence comes from Danio kyathit, assembly GCA_903798195.1. Taxonomy (NCBI): domain Eukaryota; kingdom Metazoa; phylum Chordata; class Actinopteri; order Cypriniformes; family Danionidae; genus Danio; species Danio kyathit. Next base: position 29,085,076 of record LR812532.1, read on the forward strand.
AAAAAAAACAGCGACTAGATAAGATATAATATATAAAGTGGGTCTCAGACCAAACAAGAAGCACTGCATTAAATTATATTTTTTTCTGCCCCATGTCTTTAAAAAATGGAAATTAATTTTACCCCTGTATTTTCAATGGTGTTTTTGCGCTAGCTGGCTGTTAATGACGGCACCTGCGTTTTAACGGTCTTTCGTCTCATTTTAAGCTTTATAACCAAATGGATGCTTAAGTCTATTTAACTGATTATATTCTGATTACATTACAACATCGATGCTGTAAAAGCAACCTTATGAAACTGAAAATAATCACATAAAACTTTCACCAGAAGTTCATCATTGGCTGAAAAACAGTAGCTGTGCATATAGCCCATTTGGTACAAATTTAGTTTTAACCTTAAATAATCTTTAATAAAGATATGTAAAGTTTTAAGTGAATTACAAGAGTGTTCATAGTGTTTACATTGATCATTACATGAAAGCCAACTTACATGAATCTGCTGAACGCACAAGCACTCCTCCTCGTGAACAGATGGGTGTACGAATAAAAACTAACCTAGATCGCCATCTGCTGTTACAAGCTCAGAATTGATTTGAAGGTCCCATGAAATTAAAATGACGTTTTTTAGATGTTAGTATCGGTATTGTTAGTTTTAAAAATATATAGTCTGCTCCAAAACAGTGACAATTCATGTTTAGGATATATAAAACTGATGTAAACATGTAAAGCTTGTAGTTTGTCACTTCCGCATAAATGGATCAACGGTTTTATTCACGTCACCTCATACTATAGTTTCTCATCAAATCATAAACGATCAAATGCTTTTCTAGTATCTGACATGCCCCATACAAGATGCTTCTCTTTTGCTTTTCATTTGATGACCTTGAGCTCAACCAGTCTCACTGGCATAACAGTGATAAAACAAAACACTTTTGGCTGTTTTTTTTAAGTGGAAAGGCTACACTATCCCGCCCACTCTTCGTTTTTTGGTTAAGATTGTCAGACATCGAAAAAACTGTACATTTCAAAGCAATTCACGGGACCGTTAAGAGAGACAAGTAATGCAAATCTCAGAATTGATATCTATTATATCAATGCTCTTCAGCTGCTGTAGCTCATCTGCTTCAAGGTTTTGATGAGTTTTGTGTTCAGAGATGTGCTCTTCGGCAGACCTCAGTTGTCAATCAAATTGAATCAAATAATCAAAAAACATTTTCATTTTTCCTCTTTTTCTGACCTGTCTCTGTAAACCCGAGAGGTGGTTGTGCATCAAAAGCTCTGTGGATCAGCAGTTTCTGAAATACTGCCCATCACCAAGCACCACCAACCATGTCACATGCAAAGTCACATAAAGGACTAGTTCTTCCAGGAATTAAAACTGACAGATAATTTACCCTCAGGCCACCGAAGATGACTAATTTTTTCTTCAGTAGAACATTAAAGAAGATTCAAAGAAGTGAATCTAAGATCTTTAGTGACTCATATAATGCAAGTCAATGGTCACCAGTCTAAATCAACAAGTCCAAATCAATCCCAGAGGCTTCTGATCATACACTTAGGTCTTATGTAGTCAAACAATCAGTCTGTGCTAGAAATTGGACATTATTTAAAGTGTTATTAGCTGTAATCCACTGCCTAAGCAAAGGATTGTGTAGACGTGAGGTGACACGAGTGTGGATTCACTGTTTTTTTGGGGTTTTTTTTTTTTTCAAAATGGTTCTTACCTGTAATTGTTCAAGATGCAGAAACTGCTATAAGTTTCGCTTACATGCCTGACTCCATTCTGTTAAATAAATTTGCGTCCGAGTGCAGATTCATGTATACATCATCAAGTGACTGGAAGCGCACGCTTTTATGTGCACACCCAGGCTGTGGATTAAAGCTAACAATATTGTAAATAATGTCAATTTTCATTTTTGAGGTGAACTACCCCCTTTTAAATGCCCCCCCCCCCCCCCCCCCCCCCCCCCCGATTTTGCTGCTCAGTTTGACCTTCAGCAGATCATCTTGATCTACATACATTGAGTTTCTACACTGTGATTGGCTGATTAGATATCAGTGTGCATTATGCTACATAAATGTATTCCAACATTTTCCACAGGAGCTGTTTTCTACTTGCAATCCAGTCGTGACCAAACCCAAGCCCAAAGTGGACTTGCCAAAAGAAGAGAACCCATCAGAACCGAACGGACCCGTCAACACACAGGAAAACCCTGAAGCTCAGCCCGGCGGCACAGAACCAGCTGCTGCAGACAGTGCAGAAAACACAGAAAACAAGCCTGACATGGACCTTGATTAAACACACTGTGTAATGTTATGTTAACGTTACACGTTATGTTATGTAACATAATGTTTTGTTAATGTTAACTTATGTTTCCAGTGACTGCTAATGCTAAATCATCATCATCCTCCTCCTCCTCACAGCAGGGAGACTCTGACAGTGAGTGAATCAGTGGCTACATTTGCATGTCGTTTTATATTAAGAAAATCATAAGTCATAATGCTGTAAGACTTCTGATTGAGAACAATTCCGTCTGCCTACTATTGAGTTTCTGTCAAATGCTGGTTCTGTCAGCTGTTGTTTCAATAAATATGGATTGAAACGTGTGCAAATTTATGTTGAGGTTATTTAGTGTAATGCAAAGGAGCGAATATTTGTTTTGTTCAGTTTGCTTTACCTATTAGTTAAAGAATGAATTTACATGATTAAATTTACTAGTGATATTCAAATTATAGGACAGAACAGGAACATTTACAAGAAAATAATGCACTTTTTTTTGAATATGCAAATTATCTTATTTATGAAAGATTTGCAATGCTATGACTGTTAATTACATAAATATTATTTATTTTACATTCATTATCCTATATTTACATCTACACATCTCAGGTCCAGTTTATTTTTTGGAGTGAGCATACGCCTTCTAATCATCTGGTTTTGTCAGTTTTCAAATTTATTGTTGCAGATAACAATAATATTAGAAAAAGTACACAAATATTTTATTTCAAATATGATATAACCTTTAAACAGGAAATTGAACTGTGTGTGTATATATGTCAAAATTATTAGGCCCCCTGTTTATTTTTTCCCCCAATTTCTGTTTAACAGAGAAAAAATGTTTTTTTTTCAACACATTTCTGAACATAATAGTTTTAATAACTCATTTATTTTATCTTTGCCATGATGACAGTACAACATATTTTACTAGATATTTTCAAGACACTAGTATTTAGCTTAAAGTGACGTTTAAAGGGTTAACTGGGTTAACTAGGCAGGTTTGGGTAATTGGGCAAATCATTGTATAACAGTGGTTTGTTCTGTAGACTTTTGGAAAAAAAATATATAGCTTAGAGGCTAATAATATTGACCTTAAAGTGGCTATTAAAAAATTAAAAACTGCTTTTATTCTAGCCGAAATAAAACAAATAATACTTTCTTCAGAAGAAAAAAAATTCTAATTACTTAAAAAATGAATACTGTGAAAATGTCCATACTCTGTTACACATCAGTTGGGAAATATTTAAAAGAAAAAAAAAGGGTGACTAATAATTCTGACTTCAACTATTTAATTATAATTAATATATAATAAATACAATTGTTTATATCGCTTTTAACCTAAACCAAATAGATTTCAAGTTTTTCTATTATGTTTGTTCACTAATTGATCGATTTTTACTAGCAAATAAAGAAATTAGAAATTGGCTCTTTTTATTTCCAAATCCTACAAACAAATGCATTTTGGTGACGAATTGTGTTTTCCACTGAAAGCCACTCAATTCCTGATGTGAGATGCGCAAACTCTGCAACATTTCCTCACAGTCACATGATCGTGTTCCTCTGCGGCGCTGGAGGAGTTCTGCTACTAACAAACAAGTGGTAAGTGTTTTGCTAACTCAATATAACAATATCCACCTAGCGTCTTTTAATATCTAATATAAATTCCAAAGTCATCGTTAGTTAATTAATACATAGTCTTTATTATTCATTAGTGAAACTAAATACACGCTCTGCGTCCAAAAGAAGGTGAAGTATAAACAGTACTTAGCGACGCGACAAAACAGCCTTTAATAATGTGTCGCGTCGCGCAAAACAAAGTCCCCTCTACGGTTGACTATAGTGTCAGTGAAGTATAGCTACGGCTGCACTTCCGTCTTAATTTAACGATAATAGGGTCTAAAGTCTAAGAAGGCAGGACTGTAACAAACACTGGGTTTCCAGGTCAATTTACCTGATCGTTTCTCTTAGACACAGATGAAGCCATGAAGCTCATAATCCTCAATGACTACGATCAAGTCAGCGAATGGGCTGCCAAGTACATCAGGAACAGAATAAGGAAGTTTAATCCAGGTCCTGAGCGGTTCTTCACTCTGGGTCTTCCAACAGGTAGAGTCAAAACAAACTCATGCTGTGTACTGTACAAACGCATTCAGCTGAAATGTTTTAAGGTATATCCTGTATTACAGGAAGCACTCCACTTGGATGCTACAAGAAACTGATCGAGTATCACAAGAAGGGAGAAATATCTTTTCAGTATGTGAAAACGTTTAATATGGATGAGTATGTAGGTATGTGAGCAGACGTTTATGCTTGGGGATCAAGGGTTGAACTGCCTGTCATATATTTAGTTGTTTAACACTGAACCAAGCGTAAGTGGTTATTATCTTTTACAGGACTTCCCAGAGACCATCCTGAAAGTTATCATTCATTCATGTGGAATAACTTCTTCAAGCACATCGACATCCGAGCAGAAAACGCTCACATCCTGGACGGCAACGCACCCAATCTAGAGAAGGAATGTCAGGACTTTGAAGCCAAAATCAAAGCCGCAGGAGGAATTGAGCTCTTTGTTGGCGGTAAGACATAAGATTGAACTTTGACCTTTAAATGGTATGTGAATGAACTTTGTCTTGTGTTCATATTGCAGGGATTGGACCTGATGGTCACATTGCATTCAATGAGCCTGGTTCCAGTCTCGTGTCCCGAACGCGTGTTAAGACCCTGGCTATGGACACAATTCTGGCTAATGCACGTTTCTTTGATGGAGATCTCTCTAAAGTGCCCACCATGGCCCTCACAGTTGGTGTTGGCACTGTGATGGATGCTAGAGAGGTATAATTATGAATATTTGTATATGTTTGGCCACACACAGCTACATTTGTTTGTCACATGACACATTTTTATTTATTTACAACTGCATTTACCAAAACTCTACAAGTTGTTGCTCTCATCTGTTTGGACTGCAAAAAAAAAACATTGGTACATATTGCAGGGTTCCCACGCTTCTTAAAATTACTTCAATTTCACACATATGGATTCAAGGCCTGGAAAGTACTTAAAAACAAACATAGGTCCTCGAAAGTGTTTGAAGTGAATTTAAAACTAAATTTGTTTATGGTTTTATTTCAACAATTGTACTAAATTGTCAAAACTGACAAATTATACATCTAAAATTTAAATCTTGATGATGATGACGAGATTTTATTTGTTACAACACTGTTATATACAACGAAATTGGACCCCTGTGACCATACACAAATTTCAAGGAAAGACAGGTCAGTGGAGAGGTAGCATAGAAAAGTAGGACATAAGAAATATTGGGGGAAAAATTGGGAGTGGAGCCCCAGCACAATAACACTGACAAATGATGCACATTTTTATCAACATTCCAGAAATCCAGAATGAATATCACCAGTATTGAATACAACAAATTTTATTAAAATTCTTTGAACATGACTTTTTAAAACGGTCAAATTTTTTAACATTTTAATGTAAATTTGAAGTGTAACTGAAATAGTACAGTCAGGACTTTCATAGAGCTACATATGCTGATATATGAATAACAAAGGTGCTTGATTTAAAATTAATGGTGCTTTCGAAGGTCCTTGAAAGTCATTACTGTTTGAGAAGCGTGGGAACCCGCATCTTGAATCATTAGTGTTGCCAGATCCTGCTAGTAAAAAACAATATAGATGAAAGACCAAAATAAACTTAAATTAACACTTTTTTTGGAAATAAACTCATTTTACAAGTCACCTAGAGTTAAACAGTTTTATCATTTTTGAATCCATTCAGGTAGTCTCTGGCGGGAGCACTTTGCACTCCATATTTGTTTCAATTGAGCAAAGACCACCTCATTCAGGCGATCTCGGACCGATTGTTTTGGCGCAGATCCGAGCACGATTGCTGGATTCACATATGCCAAATGAACCGTGCTAACTGGGCAAACAAGGCAGGTTCCGCAACAACTGTCTAGGTGTGAAAGCACCCTTAGATTAATTTAGCTCAGCTTAAATCATTGAATCAGATTAGACCGTTAGCATCTCACTGAAAAAATTAAAAAGAGTTTTGTTGAAGTTGATTATTGTCCTTGATTATTATGCCAGAATGAAAACTTTAAATAAGAATATTCTCAAAACTTTTTTTTTATTGAGTGAGTGAGATGCTAATGGTCTAATCTGATTCAATGCTTTATGCTAAGCTAAGCTAAAAGTGCTATAAAAGAGCCTATTGCCAATGTAAGTGGAATTTTCCTTTAAAGCCAAAAAAATATGTTTTGAAACAAATGAGCCACATACCAAAGTATTGCGACATGCACTTGCTTACTTTTTGAAATAGATAAATGAAGAAAATACTTACTTTTTACTTTAATAAATGAAGCAAAAAAAAAAAACTCTTAATAACCATTGCTTATAATAAGTGGACATGGCAACTCTTAAAGAAAAAACATAAACCTAACACAATGCCTGTTTTTATAGGGGTTTACTTAAAATAGTTTTTTTCCACTGCATGAATTTGGCCAAAAACTCTGCAAGATGCTAATGTTACGTTGTTTACCGTTTTGTTAATCTTCTCAGTTTAATGCTTGTGGAATGCTGCTGAAAAAATGGATGAGTAATAATGCACTCTCTTGTGGGCTGATCGGGCACTATACAGCAGTAACATGATGATCATTGTTCATTTTCAGGTCATGATCCTTATCACTGGCTCTCATAAAGCATTTGCGCTCTATAAAGCCATAGAAGAGGGAGTGAATCACATGTGGACGGTGTCGGCCTTTCAGCAGCATCCTCAGACTGTGTTTGTGTGCGATGAAGACGCCACTCAAGAGCTGAGGGTCAAAACTGTCAAGTATTTTAAAGGTAACAAAGATGACCTCAGGCTTTACTTGGGAGGATTTGAATTGATGGATTTTGTGGCTGTAAGAAAATCACATGTGATTTCTTTTCAGGCATTATCCATGTGCACAACAAGATGGTGGAAGAGCCATAAGCTGACATTGAAGAGAAGAAAGGAAACAGCAAATATGTGTTTGTGCAACTATTACTATTCAAAATATTCTTCGTGTTTGTTATATCAATTTGTTTATCATTTTGGTACATGAAACATTTTAATAAAATGTTTTTATCATAATTAACTGATAATCCTTATTCTTAAAATGTCAGTAAATAAATCACAGACTTGATTTTTATTAAATAAATTCTACATGAACTCAGATTTAGATTTAGTCCATGTTATTTGATGTTACTTCGTATTTTAATATTTTTAGATAATTTTTTTAAATACAGTAATTGTATGTGCATGTAACACTGTATTAGTTGTTTATATGTCTAGAAGCTTTATATTTTTTAAACGCATATTATTTTGCTAAAAAATTTGGGACATTCTTTCAAATCATTAAATTCAGTATTTCCCATCACTTTCATGGCCATTAGTGTATAGAATCAATCACCTAGACGTGCAGACCACTTCTACAAACATTTGTGAAATAATGGATCATTCTCAGGAGCTCTGTGAATTCAAGTATAGCACCGTAAGAGGTTGCCACCAGTCCAATAAGTACTTGCATAACGGCTTTTGGAAGTTGGAAATGGTGTTAGTGAGGGGGCGCTCAACCTGCTGTCTTTGTAAGTACTAATGCCCCAGTATAGTGAAGGGGACACTATACTGTCAGTGAGCATCATCTTTCGTATGAGACGTTGAACCGAGGTCCTGACTCTCTTTGGTCATTAAAAAATCCTATGGCACTTCTAATAAAGAGCAGGGGTGTATCTCCGGTGTCCTGGTCAAATTCCCTCAATCGGCCCTTATCCATCATGGCCTCCCAATCATCCCCATCCACCGAATTGGCTCTATTACTGTCTCTCCACTGCACCTATAGCTGGTGTGTGGTGAGCACACTGGCGCCGTTGCATCATCCAGTCGGATGCTGCACACTGGTGGCGGTGTGGAGAGACACCCCCATCCCCCCCATGATTGTGAAGCGCTTTGGGTGTAAATGCGCTATATAAATACACATTACATTACATTAAATACATGAGATTTCCTCACTACTAAATATTCTATAGTGCTTGTGAGTGTGCACCCTATACTGACACTGAAGAGAAGAAATTGTTGAATAAAGTTGTTTATTTGGTTTCACGTGCAGTGTTTAAGATTGTTTGGAGTGGCATGAGGGTGAATAACTATTTTGTTTAATGAACTAACCCTTTCGAGTTTGTGTGCACATAAAGAGAGGTTCCATTAAATTTTATTTGATACAAATAATTATTATAGTTTTAGTTCCCTGCTGAAAAATCCAGCTTAAACCAGCTTAAACTGGTTGGCTGGTTTTAGCTGGTTGACCAGCCTGGTTTTAGAGGGGTTTTGGCCATTTCCAGGCTGGTTTCCAGCCATTTCCAGCCTGGTCTTAGCTGGTCAGGCTGGGAGTTGACCAGCTAAAACCAGCTTGACCAGCCAAAACCAGCTATGTCCAGCTTAAACCAGGCTGGTCAAGCTGGTTTTAGCTGGTTTAAGCTGGTCATTTTCCACCCTGACCAGCTAAGACCAGGCTGGAAATGGCCAAAACCCCTCTAAAACCAGGCTGGTCGACCAGCTAAAACCAGCCAACCATCTTAGGCTGGTTTAAGCTGGATTTTTCAGCAGGGTTAATGGTGATAAATCGATAGTATTTATAATATTAAGATAAATATATATTTTTTATTTGTGTAAATAGTGTTAGAGTACAAGAGGCTTATTTTGTGGATTAAAAAGTCACTATCATGACTGAGCAAACATACCTTAGTGATTCAAAATGGTTGGGAAGCCAGAATGAAATATTCCTGCACACAACAGAAACAGACTACACTTGAGAAAATAGTGTTCATTGGTGAACGTATTGCTGAATACTCCAAACTACTGGGTCATTTTATTGGAAATTGGCTGTAAATCTGAGTTGTATTTAGTTATATCAAAATACTAAGGACTCTTCTGTCTAGCCATTCTACTTTTAATTCAACAGCTGCCAAAGTGACCAATGTAAACCCTTTATTGCTTACATAACAATAATCTTTGCACTGACAGAAATACACCCATGGAATGTGTTCAAAATGCCGTGAGCTGATTATATAAACACTTGAACTGAGCCTGCTGGCAGCGAACAAATAATGTCCGCAGTGCTGTCTAGTTAGTGCGGACGTTTTGGCTGTTGAGACAGAGCCGCAGCGGCTGACACTGAAGCTGACTGAGCATGAGCAGTCGCCATTGTTTGGGCTACAGATTAGCCTAGTGCTGTCAGTCGCTCTTCGTTCAGAACTGTTTAATTGAGGAATCGTACATTAGTTACATTTAGGAAAAGTTACGTTAAACTAGTAGTCATCGCTACTGTATGACTGATTAGGTGGAGAGATCGACACAGAAGAATGTCTGATCAGAGGAGTGGATATCAGCAGGTAACAAACATTATCCAGCTCGTTTGTTTGGTTTTAGAGCGAGTTTTTCCACCCCCGTAAGGTTCATGGTTTTATTGTGTATGTTTGGTCGAGGAAGTTTTGATATTGTTTATTATCTAAATCGTATATTATTTCTGAAAAGACACTGTAGTCGCTATGACGATAATTAGCTGGTTAACGTTAGCCGCTTCTTCCGCGGCCTTCATTTTCCACTACGTTAATGGCAAACCGGAAAAACGACGAGTGAGTTAAGTTAACATACATTTATTATTTAGCGTAGAATAAAACCCACTGTTAGCTCTGCTTTACCACGAGTAATCAATATTTTATGTTGTCATTAGGATTAAATGTTGCAGCAAGCAGCTACTTTTAATCTTAGAACTGTGTTAAAGTTAATGATTTAACTGTTAACGTTACTGGAGGACAGAGGTTAAACGTATTTATTTTATTAACAAAATGATTATATTGTTATATTATGATCTGACGAATTTAAGAGTGTACATTGTCAATTATCCACAAGAATGTAAGAGATATTAGCACGATAACGTTACATATGAGCATATTACACTCACTAAATGTAATTTATAAACAAAAACGAATAATTTGTAAAGCATATTTAGATCATAAATCATTAGATAATCCTTTGATATATGAATATTTAAGATTATTTAACGATGTGGAGTCTCAATATATAAAAATATTGTCCTTTTAAATCTTAAATCTTTTAAATATTTAGCAATGTTAAAACTACAGGATTTTACAGATTTGTCAAAGCAGGGCTCAACAATAAGGATGGCCCGAGGCCAGCATGAGACACGCTTGAGACAGTAGACCTGATCATTACTGCCCTAATCGGGACTGTGTTGAATTGTCACTAAAGTTTCATTTACCTGCGACTATTTGTCAATTGCATGAATTTTAAGTTTGTGCTTTTAAGCCTTTAAATGTACCTTCTCTGTGATGTCGTGAACACCATATTGCTTTTCGGTTCCTCTTATCTGATTTGATGTTTTGAGCATGCTATTTTTTCCCGTAACCTGGTAACAACCAGTACAGTGATGGCAACATGGCGGCAATATCAAATTATAAAGTTAAGAAAATGTCTGTTTCTAACGTCTTGGAAGCAGACATTTACATTAGAGCACCACAACGAAAAAAAAGTGATGTTTTGCACAATTTGCCATCAGTTGGGCAAGTCGGCCACCTTTTGTTAAATAATTTCGAACTGCAATAAAATACCTGCACATTTTCCATACTGCTCTTTTTGTTTGCATAACATTTGAATTTTGCTCACTATACATTTATAAACATTTTTTAAATATTTAAATTCTAGATTCACAGACACTATTTTTGACACAAAATATGTGGGTAAAAATAGCTATTAACTTCTCTCTTTGTTTGTGGGGCCAGTGAAAATTTTGCCAGGGCAAGTAAAAATCTATATCATTGAACCCTGCAAAGATTTTTTATTTTGCTATTTTTTTTTATAAAGCTTTAATTATGATCACTCAGGGCTTGAAATTAACTTTTTTACTTGGTAGCACCGGTGCTCCCAACTTTAAAAATTTAGGAGCACCAGAAAAATTTTAGAAGCACCCACCAAAAATGAATGAGCACCACTGCAAATTGTATATTAAGGGATTTATTGTATTTGAAAACAACATCAATCAGGACTAACAAAAACCAGAAACAACTATCTAACTAATGCTGTGATGACTTATTGATATCTGTGCAATAATTCCAAAATGAATGTCTAATAATTATAAAATATTAATGATGACGAGGATGACAATACTAACAATGAATTACATTTCTCATTATCATGCTGCCCTAAATGTGCTTGAATGTGAGTTATGTACTGTAAAAGGTCCTGCTGTTACTTTATGAAAAATAAATTTATGTTTGCATCAAACAAAAATGAAGCATTGCAGAAAGAAATATTTATTTTGCACTATTGTTTTTATATGCATGTCAATTTAATAAAAATATTTCTGCTACAAAACAAACGTAAGATTATAATAAATCATTCAATCCAATGCTGAAAGCTGCAAAGCAGTCATCAGTAAATATAAAAATAATATACATCTCAAGAAAGAATGGACAAAAGAAAGTAAAAGTCTCACTTCTAAAACTCTTTAAAAGTTTTGGTTTCGGTTTGTGTCATTTTAATTGCTCAGTCTCGTTATGAGCTGATTTTATTTTTCTGTGTTTGTGAAAAAAAGCAGGCGTCAGCCCACCCAGTATATGAGCTGGGCAGAGCAGAATTCTTGTGATGACCACCGGCGCAATACCGTTCGTTGTTATGAGCCGCAGATTCAGTTTAAACTTAGTAAAGGCGAGATTCTTTGGCGATGATGTGTACAGTGTTACATTTAGGGGACATTTGCGTTGAACACGCAGTGAATGCAAAGCATCGAGATTCGGGAACCTTCTCCGAAAACACTCGATTGATCTCGGCTGGCGCTTATAAGCTCCCTGTTATCTGACAGCGGAAAGCCTTGAGTGATTGACATCTGATATGAACCAATATAGCGGCAGGGAAGTCCGATTCAGCACGTTTTTAGAAAAAAATCTAAACAAGTCGCACTACAACCATTATATGCAGTCGCACAAATGCTCGCAAATATATTATGAGGTCGCATAGATTAAATTTCGGGCGCATATGCGACCAAAATGGTCGCAATTTCGAGCCCTGACTTATTTGTTTAATAAGTATTGGTGAAAGTATTTTGTTTGATTTTTACATACACTTGTCATTCCATGACAATCGATCATTATTTAATTTTTCATTCATTCTTTTTCTTTTCGGCTTAGTCCCTTTGTTAATCCGGGGTCGCCACAGCGGAATGAACCGCCAACTTATCCAGCACGCTTTTACACAGCGGATGCCCTTACAGCCGCAACCCATCTCTGGGAAACATCCATACACACTCATACACTGTGGACAATTTAGCCTACCCAATTCACCTGTACCACATGTCTTTGGACTTGTGGGGGAAACCGGAGCACCCGGAGGAAACCCACGCGAACGCAGGGAGAACAAACACACAGAAACTCCACACAGAAACGCCATCTGACCCAGCTGAGGCTCGAACCAGCGACCTTCTTGCTGTGAGGCGACAGCACTACCTAATGCGCCACTGCATCGCCAACTCGTATTTTTATTGTTATTAAATAATTTAAAAACAATTAAACAATGCCATGCTTTTGTTAATTTGAATGCATGCACAAAAAATAATTGTATCAAAAACAGGTTGTCCGTGGGGTCTTAAAAAGTATTAAAAGTTGATAAATCAATGTAGAGAAATTTAAGACCCTTAAAAAGTATTAAAAAGCCTTAAAGCTATTTTGCAAGGTATTAAATTTTGTATCATTTTTGATTATGCAATGTATAGTTGTATGCTAATGTTTGCCTGAATTAAATCTGCTAACATCAGATCCTGTGTAGTTTATGAAATCAATAGCTGCGTCCGAAACCACATACTTCCATTCTATATAGTACACTAAAATCAGTTTGCGAGCCGAGTAGTATGTTTGAATTCATAGAATTCAAAAATCGGTATGCGAGAAGTACCCGGATGACCTACTACTTCTGGCGAAATTCTGAAGTGCGCATCCCATGCAAGCTTTGCTATCCCATGATGCCCCGCGAGAGAATTAATAAATGGGAGTGAATCGACACAACTCACGAGGGTAACAAAATGGAGGATGTAGTACGTCCGAATCCATTCATACTAGTCACATTCATACTGCATAGAACGTACTATTCTAACAGCCAAGTAGTACATTTTACATTCAAAAGCAGTACCTACTGAGTAGTAGGTGATTTTGGATGCAGCCAATAAAATCCTGCTAGATTTGACATAATGCTGCTTTGTTTACTGCAGTAACCAAGGCAACACCTGTATTTCTGCTGTTCTATATGCGCCAATCTGCTGAATTGGCTAGATTTATATTCAGTATATGAATACAGGGAGTGCAGAATTATTAGGCAAGTTGTATTTTTGAGGATTAATTTTATTATTGAACAACAACCATGTTCTCAATGAACCCAAAAAACTCATTAATATCAAAGCTGAATATTTTTGGAAGTAGTTTTTAGTTTGTTTTCAGTTTTAGCTATTTTAGGAGGATATCTGTGTGCAGGTGACTATTACTGTGCATAATTATTAGGCAACTTAACAAAAAACAAATATATACCCATTTCAATTATTTATTTTCACAAGTGAAACCAATATAACATCTCAACATTCACAAATAAACATTTCTGACATTGAAAAACAAAACTAAAACAAATCAGTGACCAATATAGCCACCTTTCTTTGCAAGGACACTCAAAAGCCTGCCATCCATGAATTCTGTCAGTGTTTTGATCTGTTCACCATCAACATTGCGTGCAGCAGCAACCACAGCCTCCCAGACACTGTTCAGAGAGGTGTACTGTTTTCCCTCCTTGTGAATCTCACATTGATGATGGACCACAGGTTCTCTATGGGGTTCAGTCAGGTGAACAAGGACGCCATGTCATTAGTTTTTCTTCTTTTAGACCCTTTCTTGCCAGCCACACTGTGGAGTACTTGGACGCATGTGTGATGGAGCATTGTCCTGCATAAAAATCATGTTTTTCTTGAAGGATGCAGACTTCTTCCTGTACCACTGCTTGAAGTTGTCTTCCAGAATCTGGCAGTAGGACTGGGAGTTGAGCTTAACTCCATCCTCAACCCGAAAAGGCCCCACAAGCTCATCTATGATGATACCAGCCCAAACCAGTACTCCACCTCCACCTTGCTGGCGTCTGACTCGGACTGGAGCTCTCTGCCCTTTACCGATCCAGCCACGGGCCCATCAACACTCACTCTCGTTTCATCAGTCCATAAAACCTTAGAAACATCAGTCTTGAGCTATTTCTTGGCCCAGTCTTGACATTTCAGCTTGTGTGTCTTGTTCAGTGGTGGTCGTTTTTCAGCCTTTCTTACCTTGGCCATGTCTCTGAGTATTGCACACGTTGTGCTTTTGGGCACTCCAGTGATGTTGCAGCTCTGAAATATGGCAAAACTGGTGGCAAGTGGCATCTTGACATCTTGGCAGCTGCACGCTTGACTTTTCTCAGTTCATGGGCAGTTATTTTGCGCCTTGGTTTTTGGTTTGGTTTTCCACGCTTCTTGCGACCCTGTTGACTATTTTGAATGAAACGCTTGATTGTTTGATGATCACGCTTCAGAAGCTTGGCAATTTTAAGAGTGCTGCATCCCTCTGCAAGATAGCTCAATATTTTTGACATTTCGGAGCCTGTCAAGTCCTTCTTTTGACCCATTTTGCCAAAGCAAAGGAAGTTGCCTGATAATTATGCACACCTGATATAGGGTGTTGATGTCATTAGACCACACCCCTTCTCATTACAGAGATGCACATCACCTAATATGCTTAATTGGTAGTAGGCTTTCGAGCCTATACAGCTTGGAGTAAGACAACATGCATAAAGAGGATGATGTGGTCAAAATACTCATTTGCCTAATAATTCTGCACTCCCTGTAATGTTTTACTTTTGGATTAGTTTCTTACATTAATATTTTGTAAATATACTGGAAGTTAAAATCTCGCCAGGGTTTCTGGTTGAAACCTAAAGTGGTTATAAGGTATTAAAATGTATGAAAAAAGATCTTAGAGGTATTGAATTTTACTTTCTGATACCTCTATGTACTCTAAAAAATACCATTATTGTGATCTGATATTGTTTGCAAACATCAGTTGCTTTGCTTTGGTTGTGCAGTTGACTAATGAGGAGGAGTCCGCGGAGGTGTTTCAACAAGCGGCTGATGCACCTCCACCATACAGCAGCCTTGGAGCGAGCAACGCAGGTAAAACACAAGTGTCTAAATGCATATGTGTGCTTATGAATCTACATCCACTGCCTGACAGCGCTGACATAGCTCATTATTGATGACGTTTTAACTCATGATGGCTGTTTAATTCATGCAATTGCTGTAGCTTTCTTCGAGTACAAGGAGGATGAGGTTTACCCCAAACCACCCTCATACAATGTTGCCACATCCCTGCCGTCCTACGACGAGGCTGAGAGGAGCAAAGCAGAGGCCACTGTTCCACTAGTCACTGACAGGGTGAGTGTGTGTATGGTATTTAAATGTAACAAAGATACACCAACATAATCTTTTTTATGACTAATCATTCTGATACTTGTTTTAGTTTTGTCTGATAATGTTGTGTGTGATACAAGTACTAATTTTTTTATGCTGATTTAAATAAATAAATCCTTTATTACAAAGAAGAAAAACAATAAAGTTATTAATGAAATATATCTGGCTCAAGTAAGACAATGTAACAAATTTTTTATATTGTTGTAAATTTGTCATCTTTATTTAAGAAATCAATATTCACTCCAACTCTGATAGTATAGATAGATAGATAGACAGACAGATAGATAGATAGACAGATAGATAGATAGATAGATAGATAGATAGATAGATAGATAGATAGATAGATAGATAGATAGATAGATAGATAGATAGATAGATAGATAGACGTGCGTTTCATGTTGTATACGAAAGTGAAAGCATGTTAACTATTAACGAGAACTGTTTATTCATGAGGAAAATTGACCAAACAGTCTTGGTTTATCTGTTATAACTCTCTATAATTTAAAGTCTATAATGCATAATTCTAGCCAACACCTATGTATGAGAAAGTTTTACCTCTGATTTATATTTGGTGACGATATCTGTGGGTGTCACCATTCAAAATTAAAGCGCAGATTTTCATTTGTATTGTCTTATTGCTCATCATAAATTAAAATAAGGACATATGACAGCTGAGCGGGACTGAAAAATAAACCATGGAACTCTGACCAATGTGAGGAGAGTTTACTTGCACGTGACTTGTTTTAGCTATTTTGGTCCATTTAGAAACTTTGTCGTGTGAAAGCGAACTGCACCAAGAACATGCAACATTGTAACACTTTTAATCCCTGTTTCGGAACAAAAGAATCAATCCACAGGTGTGAAAGCACTCTTAGAATCACTTATTTAACAATAAAATTGTTGAACAAAAAAAGATCATGCAGTAAAAATATCCATCAAAATATAATATGCAAAACTGAAACTTAAAGGTGCTGTATGTAAGTTTTTGACTCTTCTTAAGCACAAAAATACCATAATATGTTTGCAGATATTTAAGAAACATGCCAAGTGAACATTCTTGTTTACATGAAAATTAATGCTAAAGTCAGATATTCTGCTTTGAAAATGAGAATTATGTTCCGGAACGTCTGTCTTTGTTTTAATTCTTTTAACTTGCCCATTGCCAGTTTAGCCAACTATGTTTCAGCACCCCGGGATGCCTTGGTGGAAAACCGCGTACTTCATTCATTCATTCAGAAAGGCTCTCAAAGTATGCGTCCGTGACCGAAATGCAACCTCTGGTGGACCATAGCAGACTCAGAAATACACAGATTCAGAGTTCAACATGAGGTGGTTATTAATTAGAAAATAATATTACGAGCGTAAACATTAGGTGAGCAGATTACATTGCAACCCTGTGCCCTAACCACACGCTATGTGACCAGATGCGCAGTGATCAGCAATTTGGCTGTTTGCACCTGATGATATGTAAATACAGCCATTCAGAAGCACAGAATATGCACTCACTCATGAAATGGTAAGGTTTATAATCTAATTAATACATATTAAACCTCTTTAACATTATTAAATGTAAATGCTGAGTCACTAATAGGTGTTGGATTTGAATCACAGTTCTAAAGTTCAATTTCAAACGGTTTATTTTCAAGATCTGAGGTGAACTATCTGCTGCTGCTTTCAGTAGTATGGCAATAAATGTTATGTAAAATGGCATTCAAAGTCATATTATTAGCATTTAACACTGAATAAAGCACACAAGGTTTACCTGAGGTGATCATTGTCAGTTTTCTGTTGTTCAGCTGCAAGAAATAGAAGCCATTTCTATTATATCAATTCGAGGTGTTGGTTAGAACAAAAACTCCTTTTAATATAGAAAATATTCCTTCTATCACGTCAGACTCACTCCTGTTAGTCCTCAATCTGGCAATCTGCGTTTGCTTTTTTGATCCAGGAATGCAATACCTAGTTTAACCACTGGGTGTCAAACTTAAGTACTCCACCTTTAATGGCATGTGAGAAATGTGCAATACAAATACACACATCTGTTTCCTGGACTAAATCCAAATGTTTGCACGCAGATGTTGCATATTTTGCTTAGTTTCCAGCAACATTCATTAAATCACCAAGTATCATGTTTTGTATCATATTGTCAAGTATCAATTTTTGATCTGCCCTGTATGATCGACACCTGATTGGGTGAAAAGAACAGCATCAGAGCTGATACTTATTCTGAATATTGGCGAATCCCTTTATTTGATAGATCTTTATGTGTTCCTCCATTACAGGATGAGGACTTCATTGCCAGGGACAGCTTTGATGACACGGATCAGCTGCGGGTTGGGAATGATGGGATCTTCATGCTGACGTTTTTCAGTAAGAGGGCACAGTACTCACAGCCACAGTGCTGCACAATGAATGATGTATTATACCTTATGGATGGGTGATTTGATAAAATTAACTACACACATAGACACAGAAGTGCAGCAGATATGTGTTCATAGCTCTTCATTTGTTTTTGTTTTTCATCAGTGGCGTTCCTCTTTAACTGGATTGGCTTCTTCCTGTCCTTCTGTCTGACCACGTCTGCTGCCGGACGTTATGGGGCCATCTCTGGGTTTGGACTTTCCCTGGTCAAATGGGTCCTGATTGTGAGGGTAAGACAATGTTACACACAGTATTATCTGGAAAATGTCTCTCTACTGATTAGAAGTCACGCCAGTACAAAGCTGCAATATTGAGAGTGAGAGAAAAATAAACAGTCACATTAGTGTCACATTTAATTTCATATAGAATATAAAATAAGCTACCAGTAGGGTATAAAAGGTTTACAAACATATAAATGTGTGTTTTAGTTCTATTCACTACACAAGAAAGCCTTTACATGGCAGTATTCAAATCGAGAAATTAGAGAAAAAATAACATATTATTAACTTACTGATGAACTAGTGCTGTTTTCCACTTCAGAGATGAAGTTATAGAGACAGACTCATCATCTCTGCTGTAGTGGATGCGCATATGTTTCATATGGATTACGTAATCAGAGAATTTATGTTTTCCATTTAAATTGGATCTTTGGAAAGCAGATTTTGCTTTCGATAGATGTTTTTGTTATAAGAGATGCACTGATTGTAATTTTCTTGGCTGACCTAGCGATATGTTTTTTCTACGATGTTTTTTAATAATTATAATTTAAAGCATATACAAACAAAAATAGTTTTATTCAAATTTAATAATAAAAATAATTACAGAATTAATCAATTTTAAAATAGTTTAAAATATATATCAATTAAAATAAAAATGACAGTTTCCCTCCAAACTGACACATCAGAGTATGGGTGAATGCACTGACTCCAGTTCATTGAGTTATTAGAGAATAACTAAATTTTGCTTTTGAATTATTCAATTTGGCCGCTAAACCAACTTCATTCATTCATTCATTTTCTTGTCGGCTTTGTCCCTTGCGGGGTCGCCACAGCGGAATGAACCGCCAACTTATCCAGCACGATTTTACGCAGCGGATGCCCTTCCAGCCGCAACCCATCTCTGGGAACTTCCACACACACATTCACACTCATACACTATGGACAATTTAGCTTACCCAATTCACCTGTACTGCATGTCTTTGGACTGTGGGGGAAACCGGAGCACCCGGAGGAAACCCACGCGAACCCAGGGAGAACATGCAAACTCCACACAGAAACGCCAACTGACCCAGCCCAGCCGAGGTTCGAACCTGCGACCCAGCGACGTTCTTGCTGTGAGGCAACAGCACTACCTACTGCGCCACTGGGTTGCCCGCTAAACCAACTTAGTATTTTTATTTTTTTATAACTACTAATAATTCAATAACATATCTACAGTTATTCCTTTCTAAACTCTAAAAGACTAAAGTAGCTAAATTGTACATTTAGATTTAGTACTATTTCATTACATTGTAAAAAAAGGAAAACTACTCACTTCTCTCTTTTTTTTTTTTTTTTTTTTAATCAGTTTTCCACCTACTTCCCTGGATATTTTGATGGCCAGTACTGGCTGTGGTGGGTTTTCCTTGTTGTGGGTGAGTGTCACAATTACTTAACTACTCTTACCAGATCTGAAACAGAAAAATAAATTCATAAATGTTGACATTTAAAGGGATATTTCACCTCAAAATGACCGCTTACTATTTACTTCCTTCAAGTGTTTCCAAATCTTTATTTTTTTTTCCACAAAAGAAGATATTTTGAAGAATGTTCAAACCAGTGACTATTGACTTCCATAATAGGAAAAACAAAAACTATGGAAGTCAAAGGTGACCGGTTTCCATCATTTTTCAAAACATCTTGTTTTGTTGAACAGAAAAAAAGAAGCTCAAACAGGTTTGTGAGTAAATAAAGACAGAATTTTTGTTTTTGGGGTGAACTATCCATTTAACCTTAACATTAATAAACTAATGTCTGCATATGCATAGGGTTTGGTATCATTTGGGGTTATTTCGATACCGGTGCTAAATCGATACATTTAAAATGGTAACTGTGCCAAAACAGTGCCTTAACCGATCTTTTAACCGATACTTTTGAGCCACAAAATTATTTGACAAAAAAATATTTGAATCATTATAATCGAACAATATTATTATGTGTTTATAATAAGTTTAAAGTATACATCAATTCATACTTTATATATTTGAATTGCATTAATATTTCTTTTGATCATTTGTTTGTTTGCATGAATCCAAGACTTGCATTATGCAATTAACGTTACATTAGCTTACCACTAACCTGTGGAAAGGCTGTCATCAAAATCAGTGAACTCCTCTTTTCTAAGGATGGGGCTTGTGACTACGTTTACATGGACATCAGTAATCTAATGATTTACCTTAATCTGAATAAGACAATAATATGATTAAGGTGTTTATATCACTTACTTTTTGAATGTTCCTTTCATGATCCCGTGATGCAGGTTTTAGCACATAGATCCATTAATGTCATTGCGTCACAGCGCTATCCACATTTCCTCTGCAATTTCATGTAATTATAATTTTTATTCTTTGACTTTAACTGCAATTCAGCAGTTTCACTTTCATTCAGGAACATTTCATTTATGTCCCCCTGACAAACTGAGTTATTGGATGAGAATATGAAGTAAGTATTGGTGGAAGAGTGTTGTTTTAATGGAATTTTGAAAACCTCTGCATTTCGCTACGTGTGTGTCTGTGGTCCTTTAAGGAAATCAAAAATCGCTGTTTACATGGTAGACTCTTAATCACAGTATTGTCTTAATCGTATTAAATTCAGATTATAGGTGTCCATGTAAACATTGTCACTAAGAGTGCCAGATGATGTCGCAAGCTGTCAAAGACCGTGCATTCCTTTGCCTTTAAGTTGATTCCATGCGCCCTCGGTTTCATTAAGTTTGACGTGTTTTTCCCTTACATGCAACTTTTGTAAAGCATGTGCTTCACGTTTCTGTGTCAGAATCCTTGCTTGTAAAATATAGCCGTACTTTAGAATGCTTAGTTTAAGCACCAGTGGCACCTTAATTCAAATGCTGATTCGGTCCGATGCATACCGGTTACACTGGTACTGGTGCCATACTGGCACTGTGTTTCGGTACCCAACCCTACATATGCAATTATATCATTAAGTGTAAATTCCATTATAACTGTTGTGTCCTTTTAAATCCACTCAGGATTCCTGCTGTTCTTCCGGGGATTCGTCAATTACTCAAGAGTTCGCAACATGGCTGACCACTCCATGTCCACCCTTCCTCGAACCAGAGTTCTTTTTATCTATTAGGTAAATCACAAGACATTTTGATGGTTTTATGTGCGCGCCATTGTATTAGGAGCTCAATTAATTATAGACAATCCATCAGTGATCTAAATTGTTGTGAGAATGACATTAAATGAGGATGAAGTATCTCTTTTTTTATTTTGTGAATAGATTACAGATCTCAGGATAATTGCAAAATGAACAAAACAAGAGCCGCCTACAGCTTTTTTCAGTCTTCAAGACAAAGAAGAGAACATCTGCTTCTGACGCCTTTGCATTTTATTTATTATTTTGTTTTTGAAGGATTGGAGTTCCTCCAGCCGTTTATCAGTGCTTGATTCATAGTCAGCATCCATTATGCAGTAAGAACTTACATTTGCAATTTAAGTTCCAATTAGCGGCGATGCCATCAGAGAATCTGTTTTCATCCAAATTGTCAGTCACGGTTTGTTTCTCTTAATTTGTGGGAAAGTTGTAATTTTACTTTGTGAGTAAATCTAGTAACTGAACTTTCTTTTGTCAATTAGAATAAAAATATGTATATACAGTACACAAAAAGAGTGATATTAAATATTATGAATGCACCTTTAACAACAACAACAAGATGCACCGAGCGACTGGCGGGTCCTTGAAAAGCCAAAATCATATTAGCGCACCGTTTATTCAAGATGACATAAACCTGTTTGGAATTAGCTTCACGGAAAGGACCAAAATAACCACATTGAATATAAAGCAAGGCTAGATTTAGAGCAGTTTACTATATACCGCAAACCGATTGAGCATTCAAGCACACCAGAATATGTAATACGCTTAATCAATGATCTGGCGTGAAGAATCGAATATATTATGATGCCAAATGTAGCGTTGATCTTTTTATTTTTATCGAAGACTTCAGTATGAGATAGTGCTTCACGTTGTGTTGTTTGTGATTTGTATGTTTTACACTTGTCAAGTAACTTTTAATAAATGTAACATCTATGGCAACACCACAGATCTCTTGGTGCAATTTCTTTTTAGCAAAATACACAGTTACTTCGGTTTGAAGGTGGTATATCCATCAAAAATACAGCAAATTTGTCATTTTTAAATATTATAGATTTTTAAATATAATATTTAAAATGTGAATATTTATTGAGTGTACAATAAAAACTGATTCGTTAGTTTTACCTAACAAAAACGGTAAATCTGTTGCTTCTAAAGGGCACCTATTTTATCCCATTTTCAAGAATTAAGATGTCTCCAGAATGTGTCTGTAAAGTTTCAGCTCAAATCACCCATCAGATTATTTATTATGCCTTTCAGAATATTAAGAATTTTCTGCTCTAAACACAATGTAGCTGTTTTTTGTTGCCTGTGCCTTTAATGCTAGTTCTCCCCGCCCACCGTTCCCTCTTGCCTGTAAGAGTGTGCCTCAATCTTCGCCTGGACTGCGTCAGATAAACAGCACAGTGACAGACATGAAGGAATCAGATCTCATGTAACGTTTGTGAGAAATACTACAGTAAGAACTTAACCAATGACTATTTGAAGTATTTGTTGTGAAGTTAATGAGTCGATGAGTCACACACAATGTCGTTATAAAGTTCACACACACACACACACACACTTACACACCGCACGCATTTAAATTTTTTGCATGCAAATGTGACCGGACACACGATAATATCCACTGCTGTATGGATATCCGTTATGTTAATGTACAAAATAAACCGGATTTAACGTCCACAAACCGGGATTAAAGCATCTTTTATAATTGTACTGATACGCGGCTGTGGTGATAAAGACAGGAAAGTCGCTGTAATTCATTACAAACATGCACTGTTTTAGAAATGTTTTAAACTTGTGAAACTCATTCTTGATCACATTTGATGATAATTGATGATCACAGAGAGCTGAACAGATCTTTTAATCCCAGTTGCTTTGCCCACGTCCTGTCATGTTGATATGATTGTACACATTACTACAAAGACATGTTAATACGCGGCTGTCAATCAATTCGGTGGGTGGGGAAACCGCACTCCTACGTCACGTTGTGGTGGGCCTATTTTAACGCCAAGAAATTAAAAAAAGAGACTTATTGTGTTTATAGCACCCCAATATGGTAGTGGTCACACTATACCTGCACACAGTTCTGTCCAAACAGCTTTCAAAAGATGATTTTCATCATAGGTGCTCTTTTAAGTGAGTAAACCTGTTGTAATTTATAACGGACTTAAAATTTTATAATTATGGACAGTCACTTTTTACAATGTATTATCCATGTTAAAACCATAAAATTATGGAAACATATCACCATCATTTTTTTAATAAATAGACAGTTCAAAATATGAATAGATTTTTAAAATAAGTTTTCAACCTATTTAATAACTCCTATTTAATTTGAACCTATTTAATAAATACTTTATTCATATTTAATAAATGAATACATAAATTTTTCTAAAACTCCCATAACATTTTGATGGATTAAACTAAATGAATCAGATTAACTTGTGTATTTCACATACTGTAAAAGCATGATTATTTTTAGATCTTTAGTTGAAGATTTTACTTATAAAAACTTATAAAATACAAAAAAAAACTATTATTAAAGTATCTGATAACCTCTCCCATAATCTGTTGGTTTGGTGCTACATGTATTGCCTCGTCTAACTACACCATTCATTCACTCGCAGTTGAAAATAATTTGACAAACATTTTTATGATTCTGTATAGGTTAATGATTTATTGTTTAAAATGATCCATAATGTTACAATAATTAGGATATTTCTGCATTGTTCATGAAAGAAACGAGTACAATTAGACGCACATTAAACATGCAAACAAACAAAACGACATGAAGTGTACAATTTAACTAAAAAAATAAATTCATACTAAAAAAAATAGGTTAATCTTGTAGTAGTTTTATGTTTATATCCAGTGCACACTTAAACAATACATGTTGACATCCAAGAGTTGGTATGCTTGTTAGTCTGTATATACTGTATATTTAGCTGTCTATCATATTGGGTTTGTGTTAATAGAGTTAGACTACTCTGGATTATGTGGTTAATCTATGCGATTACATACATTTATGACCAGGGGCCAGTTACATAAACTTAGATTTGCTCACACTTCAGTTCTCTTCTTTGGTTTGTTTTGGACCACAATAGAAAATAATAAATGTAATCCTTGTTTGCTTAAAGAAGCACTCCACTTTTTCATTTAACAACTCCTCTAGACTTTAACAATTGAGTTTTACCATTTTTTAAAATCCATTCAGTCAATCTCAAGGTCTGGCGGAGGCCCTTTTAGCTTAGCATACAGTCTCTCAAGTGATATTTAACTGAGCAAGAAACTTTTCACAGTATTTTCTATATGTTGTTTTTTTTCAGGAGAAAGTACTTTATTTTATGCCTCATTTACACTGAGTGGTAAGGTCCGGTAGGCCTATGGCTCAACTTTATCAGGCTTGTGTTTGCACTGCTAAATGATACCCTTTTGGTAGGCCTGGCGTTAGACAGAACGTTGTAGTCAACGTCATTGACGCTCAAAGAAAAGTAACGGGTAACCCATACAGGTCGTTCACATACAGTTGAAGTCAGAATTATTAGCCCCCCTAAATTATGAGTCCGCTTGTTTATTTTTTCCCCAATTTCCGTTTAATGGAGAGAAGATTTTTCTCAACACATTTCTGAACATAATAGTTTTAATAACTCATTTCTAATAATGAATTTATTTTATCTTTGTCATGATGACAGTAAATAATATTTGACTAGATATTTTTCAAGACACTTCTGTACAGCTTAAAGTGACATTTAAAGGCTTAACTAGGTTAATTAGGTTAACTAGGCAGGTTAGGGTAATTAGGCAAGTTATTGTATAACAATGGTTTGTTCTGTAGACTATCGGAAAAATGGTGTTTAAAAAAATTAAAAACTGCTTTTATTCTAGCCGAAATAAAACAAATAAGACTTTTTCCAGAAGAAAAAATATTATCAGACATACTGTGAAAATTTCCTTGCTCTGTTAAACATCATTTGGGAAATATTTAAAAAAGAAGAAAAAAAATTCATAGGGGGCTAATAATTCTGACTTCAACTGTATATGAGAAGCACTTCTCACTTATGTACAAATGTAAATTACTAACTTTTCTATAAGCTAGTTGGGAGACCAGCCAAAACCAGCTATGTGCAGCTTAAACCTGCCTCATTGATAGTCATTAATGCTCTTTTACCTGGCTACCTAGCTGAGAACTGTTCTCATGTGCTGCGTAATATCATTGCGCCTGCTGCAGCCAAGTTTCTTGATTATTATGCCTGCAGAGGAGATGCAGGCCATAACAATTTTTTATTTTAAATTGGAGATAATAGTTAATGTTTATGTGCGAGTATGTATTTAATAAGTACTAGTGTCTAATTAATTAGAACGTTCATCTAATACATGTGAGCTTCCACAGAATTCAAGACAAAAAAATGTCAACACAAGTCACTAATTAAATAAGAGCAGTACTAGTATATATTAAAAAGATACAGTACGAGTGGTATCTGATAAGTACCAGTGTCTAATGAACAAATAGTATCTTTTAAAGGGTCTTCAAACCCTTGACAAATTTTTCTGAGATTTTAACAGATTTGTGTGTGTTGAATGTCAATTAAGACAACATTAGCATCTAACTAATTATAGGGCTTTAATTGTAGAGAACAACTGGCTAATTTTGAGAATTTTCCCCCTAATTTTGTCATCACTGGTGGTGACAGCCTAGGACAGGGGCGTCCTAGAGGGCCGGTGTCCTGGAGAGTTTTTTTCCAACTTGCTTCAACACACCTGCCAGGACGTTTCTAGTATATCTAGTAAAAGCTTGATTAGCTGGTTCAGGTGTGTTTGATTAAACTCTCCTGGACACCGGCCCTCCAGGACCGAGTTTGGACACCCCTGGCCTAGGACTTTAATGATGCATCAGTGTCTAATTATTATTTATAAGACTGCATTTTCTTGTCCTATGAGAAGACACTGTTTCTGATGTATTCAGTCAAACTGTGAGACTATGTTCATGATTGGTCGCACGGACACTAAAGCGTTTTAAAGCCACATCAAGTAGCTGATTGGTCTGTGGATTGACACTGCACTCAACCGCTGACAGACTCGACTTTCAAACGCTCCAGTGCCTGAGGATTTTTCTGTACCTTCAACATAGGTATGTGTGTGATTTCATTTTTAAAATAAGCACTCTTTAACCTCTTAAGGCCCAAGGTGTTTTTTTACATGCATTTGCTATTTGGGCTTATTGGAACCTAATTACAATAAAAATATGATTATCATCTTTTGATATGATATAATTTTAGAGAAATATGATGTCCATATATGTGGACTCGTGGTCCGAATTTACATAAAACACTTTTTGCCGAATTTTCTTTTATGCATATTTAACAGAATTTTTTTTTTGAACTTGCTTTGACTATCAGAGTGTTAAAAAACTAATTTATTAATTTAGTATCAAATAGGGTTTGGGACATTTCATATGCTGCAAAACAGTTGCAGGATGACACTGTATGTCTGTAACAAAATATAAAACATTCAAAGTATTTTAAATAGGGCCCTAGGAGGTTAAATATAAAATCTTGCATATTTACCACAGACTTTTGAGTCGGCATGGACTATTACTCATTTCCACTTTGCCTCGTCATGCACACTGACATTCCTTATGCTCGCAGCTTTCATCGTTACCATTTTTTAAAATTATTACTTGAAAAACTGAATGAGGGGATGTCAAGAACCTTTAAATATGTGTTCTGATGAATATGTGTCTTTTTGAATAAGTACAAGGGACAAGTGTCTTAAATGGGTATTAGTAACTATAGCACTAGTATCTGAATTAACACCAGTAGCTAATGAAAAAGAACTAGCCTAGGCCTACTTAATAAATAATACAGTATATAATAGAAGCTAAAAAATAGTTAACTCAAAAATAGATACAGTAGTTTATAGATTAAAGGAGTCATATGAAATATTTTCATGGTTTCCTTCATGGTCTTTGGAGTGTTAAAAGCTGTTTGTGCATAGAAAAGGTCCGTAAATCCTCAAAGATTAAAGTCTCTAACCCCAAAGAGGCAAGTCGTGGAAACATTATGGGTTTGTAAAATTAAACCTTACCAATCTGTTAAGTTCTACTTAAGTCACGCTGGTAATGTAAATCGATCAGCTTGGTCATCTGCACTTTCTGAATCAGATTCAGCCTCGAGTTAAAAAGGTAGTTAGGGCGTAACATTTTTGACACATGCTTGAGGTATTTGGCAAATCACAGCAAAGTGGTTAGCTGGCCAATCAGAGCACATTGCGCTTTTCAGAATGATGAGCTTGGTAAAAAGCGAGGCATTTCAGAAAGCCAGACCAGACATGAGCAACAATAACGTACGGTATGAAAATAATGTTTGATTTTTAACACTAAATAGTGGAAGCAACATACTATTCTTTGTAGTAACGTCATATGACCCCTTTAAATGTTGTATGACAGCTTGTTGTATTAGCAGTTAGTCAACGTGTTAAAAAACAAAATGAGATCAATTGTAATACTATAGTCTAAGTGTCTTATGCAACCGGCCACAGGTTTCATGCCTCAGTCCTCTTCCTGCTCCACCTGTCGTGGAAGAAAGAAAATCGCCTTTTGTCCGATGTGAGTTCTTGGGCCCCGTTTCATTTTCCCGTTCTTTTTTATTCCGACGTACCACTTTTCACCATGCTTTTGAGACTGATAAGTGTTGTAGTGGTTTTCCTCCATCTTCTCCAGGAAATAACTTTCATCCGTCACTAATGACTGCAAAAACAGATAGGATCTTATAACTGTTGTTCAAATAACGTTGTATCTGTTTGTGAAATGTTTGTTTAGACTCACTGAAGCGTACAGCTTGCCATGTTCATTCATCGAGAGGTAAAGACCTGTTTCTGATCCTTCGATCACCACCACTCCTGGACTTGTTGCTTTTATGCGCAATATGCCTTTGAATACACACACACACACACACACATACATATGCAGATGGACTGCTGTAAACACAGGGGAGGTTTTCTGAAAAGGATACAGATCAATCTCAGATTCCAGAACAGTGTCCCACATACCAAACTCCCATTATACAGAGCATCAAGGACAAATGTTTGTTACTCTAAAGACAAGCAATCTTCATTTTTAATTTTGGATTTTTTTTTATACAGTTGAGGTCAGAATTATTAAACCCTGTTTATTTTTTTTCCCCAATTTCTGTTTAACGGAGAGCAGATTTTTTCAACACATTCATAAACAATAGTTTTAATAACTCATTTCTAATAACTGATTTATTTGATTTTGTCATGATGACAGTAAATAATATTTGACTAGATATTTTTCAAGACACTTCTCACTCGGGCTCTAGTTTGTCAACGTGGTCAAACCTCAGAAAAACCTGTTGAACTAAATCTGCTATGTGCATTCTGATGGATTGAACTAGTTCATACTACTTTAGTAAATAAAAAAAAAACCTTTGATGAACTTTTTAGAGTAATGTATAACAGTATTTAACCTTCCTGTCATGTTTAGATCAAATCTTGACTGATTTACAACTTAAAACACTCTTAAATATTGTGTTTTACATCTGATTGCCTTAAGGTCTTATGATATCCTCCACACTAGGCATTTGAACATATAAAAGTGATGATCTCCTCTTTGAATTTTGAGTGTTTTAGTCAACCTTGGTGTACACCTGTGGTCAAAAGTGACCGCCATAGGAAATGAATGGATATCCAGACTATATTCATCCATCAGACAGAAAACATCCCCATATACTGTACACCACCCCAACTCACTCACTACTTGTATTTTCACTGCTGTCATTTTATGTCTAATTTTCCTAAATTCATGTTAAACACTACTTTGAGACTTTGTTCACAGCTAAAGAATGTTGAATAAATATTTGGCTTTGAAAAATGCTTTTTTTGTGCTAATTTAAGAGCAGGTTAAAAACGGTCTGGTCAATTTTGACCGGGAACACTTAAGTAAGGGGCAGGAGGTGAACACGACAGGAGGGTTAATGTTACATTTCAAAGCACATTTTCTGGATTGCAGTAAGTCTGATTAATCATTCAAATATAATTTTTAATAGTATCAAATAGAGAACATCTCTTTTTTTATTTGTGGTTTTAGTGGATTATGCTGAGTAAAATGTCATTTTAGTTTTATTCTGTATAAATTTATGACATTTCTAAAACATTTTTAACACATTTTTACAAATGTAAAATATTAACTTATGACATGTATACTGTGCATGTTGTAAAATTAACCTTATCGTGATATTATATGCAATATCCATATTTCGCAGAGAGGTGCGATACATTTTATTTATTTTTATGTGGCAAGTGTTTGTGTGTGGCATGCATAGGTTGTTTATCCAAATTTGACCAGAGGGGGCCTTACTATCTTTATACCCGCCTACCCAGTAGGTGCTGTTATGCTATTGGCCAGCCCAAAGGTGAGCCTACTGCCTCAGAGCAGAGGGCTGAAAATAAATATGAATGGTGGGAGTACAGCAAGGGTGTAGAATTGGCATGTACCCACAAATATCCAACCAATTGTCACATGCCTCTCTAAATTTCTGTACATTCCTCAAAGCCAGATTGCAGTAAAATCACGTAAATTACTTTTGCAGCATAGGATGTGCTTCATTAATTGTTATTTGTATTATTAAGTGTTTAAAACCTTTATTCATGTTTTTAAAAGCACAAAACAGAATTTGTGCTGTTCAATACATGCGCTCTAGGGATGTACGTGCCCACTAATATCAAGAGCAAATCTACGCCCTTGCAGTAGAGACAAGCGAGAAAAATGACAGCACAAATAATCATATGCCACGATTTTCAGCCATTCATATGTATTTTATGTTTGAATCTTGACCGTTTTAAGGCCTAAATTAGATTTAATTACATGATAAAATATATATTACCTGTTTATTTTTTATGATCATTACATAAATAAATAAAAAATCTGTGGGAAAAGAAACATTTCTCAGTTTGACAACATCGCATTTAAGATATTGTCCCAGTATTGTGCAGTCGTTTATATTTATTTTTAGAACATAGTACCAATTATTTAACTATAGAATAATTGGGAAATCTGTATCAATCACTACAAATATTGTAATTTTTTATAAACAAAAACTACATTTTAATGACAATTTCTAAAGAACAAAAAAAAACCATATTTTCAATTTTTTTTTAAATTAATGTTGTCAGAACTTTTTGGAATAAAATAAATATTATTTTACTTTACCCTGCATAGTAAATCCTGAGAAACTGGATATTTGTAGGTGCTCTCTTATCTTAAGGGTTTCTACATGTTAAAGAGTTTACAAGTAAAATTTAAGACTTTTTAAGACCATAATGAATTAAATGAGTTACACAAGGCTAAACCCTAAAGATTTTTTAAATGGCCAAGTTAAAACCTTAAAAAAAACCATTAAAAACAAATGTTATCGTAAGGAAGATAATTAAACTATATTATTAAGTAAATAGAGTTAATAAATAAACGTTTCTTAAAAGTTTTTTTGAAATATATTGTTAGTGATTGGATGGGTGTTGGCCAAATTTGGTATAACTTTACATGGACATAGGAAATTTAGGACCCGTTTAAAATGACTTAAGACCTACAACACAATATTTCAGCGGATTTAAGACTTTTAAGGCCTAAAATGTGATTTTTACATTTTAAGACCCTGCGGATACCCTGATCTTAACTCTAAATAGTATGTTAGGCTTTATAAGGTTATTAAAAAAACTTAATATGTTGTAAAACCGATACATTTCTCTTCATGTAGACAGATGTTTATAAACATGAAATAAGCTACTGAAACTGTTCATGTTTCTCACATTGTTTACACTTTTTTTTCACAAAACACATTACTGCAAAGCTAAGGTCCAAATGTTCTGTCTAATCAGAGGTGAAAGAATATGTTTGCTTGTGTATTACTCTGTTCAATGCTGTTCCCAAATCCAGAAACAGGTCCTCATACTGGAAGTGAATGGACGTTTTAAAGACTGATAGCACACATGCAGAATAATAACTTACTGTATGCGGTTTCGTCTGCTGCTCCAGCCACTGTCCCGTCCGCCAGGATCTGAAGGTGAAATCCTCCATTCATACAGTACAGCCGCGTCAGTTTTTTATAGTCGCGCGGGCTGGACTTTACCGCAATATCGGCCTCGGTCATGCCTACAATTCAATGAGCTATTCTGAGCTCAGTCCTGTTTGAAAACAGAAAATGGCCGTGTTTCAAAACCTAGCGAGCTGCTTACCTACGGCATTTTAGGGGCAGCTGGCGCAGAAACGTGCATACGGTGGCCGAAAATGCTGCTGCATAGTGGATTTGAGACACGGCTGATATGCAGAAGCTGCAGAGGACGACGAACGGGTTGTATTCATTAACTTAGAACTTGTCGTTACGAAATCCCAGAACAAAATGCTAAATATAATATAATATATGTATATATGAAGGTTTTGTATTTATTTGTAAAAATTTTTTTTAAATATTATTTTTTTCTATTCTATTCAATATTCTATTCAATTTTATTATCTTAGTCAATTAAAGTCATCTAGAAAAGCTATTAAAACATTTTTATCTTTGTGGTAAACCTAGTGGCTTGGCAAGAATATAATAATATTTTATAATAATATATTAATTCAATTCAATTCAATTCATCTTTATTTGTATTGCGCTTATACAATGTAGATTGTGTCAAAGCAGCTTCACATGGAAGATTATAGTGAATTGAAACAGAGTCAGTCCAGTTTTCAGAGATTAAGTTCAGTTCAGTTTAGCTCAGTTCAGTGTGGGTTAATAATTACTACTGAGAGTCCAAACACTGAAGAGCAAATCCATCGATGCGCAGCTCTACAGATCCCGAACCATGCAAGTCAGTGGCGACAGCGGCGAGGAAAAAACTTCACCAATTGGCGAAAGCGAAGATTTTAAAAACCTCGAGAGAAACCAGGCTCAGTTGGGCACGACCATTTCCCCTATGGCCAAACGTAAATTAAAAAGTGTTACTAAATAAAATGCAAGAACTTTCTTAATAAACTCTTATTGTGACCTTTATCATTTGTCCAGAGAAATAATATGTATGTGTACTGTTTATATTTATTATGTGTATATATAAATACACACATGCATGCATATATTTGAGAAAATGCTTATTTAGATTATTTAGATATAAACTATGCAGACAAAAAGTATATATATAAATTGAAATATCTTAGTAACAATATTGTTTTGTATAGTTTTGTTTCTATGTGCTGTATGTGTGTGTGTATTGCATGTACATAATATAACACATATATCAAAACAAACTTTGATTTTGGATGATGGGATTAACTGGGATTAATCTTTGCCCAGCACTGGGTTTTTTATTTTTAGTTTATTTATTTTTTACATAATTCACTTTCTTTTATTTTAAGTACAACTCCATAGCTCAAAGTACACTTTTACATTCAGCTAAAGTACATTTGCGTATGAGTACAGCTGATTGCATGGCTTGCACATGCACACTATTCAGATTCATCCTTGTCTAGTATCTGGGTCTTCTCACTCATTTGTACTTACACACAACGCTGAGTGAAGCTTTACATACACCAGGATTTCAAACAATGGCATGTTTGATCTCACGGATATTAATGAAAAATAAACAGGGCCATCTTTGGGCTTTCACAATTGAAAGCTTATAGCCTTGGGTCATTCTATAATGCAGTATCAACAGTTGGGTAATTATGAATGCAGGAATAGGCCCTAAAACTTTTAAATATTATCTTTAATGAAAACAAATCAGTTATAATTGTCAGTTATAATTTAGACATTCAGAATTTTACAAAATTTAGGGTTTCTACACAAATAGTGCTAATAATGTCACCTGGACAAAGAGGCGAACTCAGTGGGCTAATTTGGGGGCCCTAAGCAATTCCAGGTATGGGGCCCTATAGCATTAAAACTCTCTTTATAGATATTTTTTCCTCTGTAGATTCATTTTGTTTGTTTGTTTGTAAATAAACTGCATGTTAAAATATATATTTCAGTGGACCCTTTAGCTTATT
Organism: Danio kyathit; assembly: GCA_903798195.1. NCBI lineage: Eukaryota > Metazoa > Chordata > Actinopteri > Cypriniformes > Danionidae > Danio > Danio kyathit. The sequence continues at coordinate 29,118,769 of LR812532.1, forward strand.
AATGTAAAATTAAATCACTAAACTCACAAATAAATAAAAACAACTTCACAAATGAACTAATATGTATGTTCAGTTAATTATCCATATTTGTGAGTAGATTTTAATATTTGCATGTGGAGTATAAAGGAACGTTCCTATATTAATGGGGGCCCCCGGTTTTAAAAAGAAGTAATAATGTTACAATCTTAATGTTTGTAGACAGATTTTACAACATATGACAGAAAATTAATAAAAGAGATATACAGTATGATTAATATAAGCTTCTTGGCATTGTTCGGGGGCCGCCCTAATTCCCCGGGCCCCTAAGCGGCTACTTACCTCACTTACTAATTAAGTTAGCTCCTGCTGGGACAGCACCTTTCCAAATGGATCTAGGTACCTTCATGGCGACAGCTTTTATAACTTCTGATAAGTTAAAAAATGGAGTCACAGTGGCGCAGAGGGTAGCACGATCACCTCACAGCAAGAAGGTTGCTGGTTTGATCCCCGGCTGGGTCAGTTGACATTTCTGTGTGGAGTTTGCATGTTCTCCCCGTTTTCCTCCAGGTGCTCCGGTTTCCCCCACAAGTCCAAAGATAGGTGAATTGGGTAAGCTAAATGGTTTGTAGTGAATGAGTGGAGTAAAACGTGCTGGATAAGTTGGTGGTTTATTCCGCTGTGGCGAGCCCTGATTAGTAAAGGGACTAAGCCGAAAAGAAAATTAATGATTGAATGAAGTTCAAGAATGACACAAAAAAATTTGAATTCTGTCATAATTACTCTCCCTCTGCTTGATCAAAACCTTTTTAAATTTCATTTTTTTCTGTTGAACAGAAATGAAGATATACTATGACGAAAGCTGGAAACCTGCAAACATCAACTTTATTTAGAGTAGTCTGTTGTTCCTATATGGATGTCAATGATACAGGATTTCAGTTTATTCCATATATCTTCTTTTTTGTTCAACAGAGGAAAGCAACTCATAAAGAATTATAACCAGCTGAGTGTCAGAATAGTGATACATTTTTTGTCTGAACTACACAGTTTGTGTTTGTGGTGGAAATTCATTTATATACATTATAAATCTCTGTTCTTTTATTCTTCCATGAAATGTACTGTTTAAGTTAGATCAAGTGTGACCACTTTAACATCTGTTTATCACCAGATAAGATCTGGATAAATACATGGTGATTTAACAAGCTATATGGGATGGGATGTAAGACTGAAATATAGATGGTCAAAAATGAAGTTTGAGCGCTGTTGTAACTGTGATTCATCTTGTATGTCACTGATGACCTTGTGGGTATTACAAACTAGATAAAAAGAGAACGCACTCTGTTTCGGCGTCTCACTCTCTGCAGAAACCTGCGTTGCTGTATGATTGTCTGACCTTCTTTGCAAAGAATAAAACCATAAAAGACACTTTGGGTAAGAATTTGTCTTCTTGACCGCTGAGAGAGCCTCCTTAAAGAAAATTGCCACTACATGTTGGAATCTGAAGGGTTAAATGAAACACCCTAATTTTCTCCCGTTTAAATTTTTCCGCCTATCGCCGCCAAAAGCTCTGTGATTGGTGGTCTATCGTTAGCTATTTAACTGAAAGACCTCTTTTAAACGACAGTAAAATTGACCAATCACGTATTTACTCTAAATGGGCGGGGTTTGTTATCCTTAAATTTACAAAGTTAACTGTGACCAACACCACGGAAATAACGCGAAAACATAACCGCCTTCCTGATGGAAACCACAAATAGCCTATAACTGTAGCGAGGACTACACAGCGTTTTAATATATACCATCCACACGGTTTTAAAATGTATTTCCTCGAAAAAGAGATTTAGGCTGCTACTTTAAAAAGTAGTTAGTAAGCAAATGAAGACCTACACCAGCGATTCATTTCAACCGATTTCTTTCAAGTACGAGTCATCAAATGGTAAGTTAAAGTTATTTGAAAGTTAATACGTTAGGCCTCCGCGCCATACAATTCACACACTATACGCTTTATTTTATAGAAAACTCTTTCTTTCTTTGTTTAAAAAACTGTAACTCTTATCAGTGAAGATAATGGTTCTAAAAAAATCTTGGCTTCAATAATGTGCTTTTCATTGTACCTTCAAGTGAATAACCTTTATCTTAAGTGTGTTCAGCCACTGTGTTTTTTGTAATGGGGATACATTTTCTGTGTTGTTAGGAGATGGATGACTATTTTATGCTGTGCCAGCTATTTAAATCTAAAGTGGTGGATGATTGTCAGCAGTTTTATTTTAGGCCTTGCATTTTGTCTGCTTCTCACCAAACCGCTTACCTGTGCACCTTATGTCTTTTAAACGCTGCTCAGTTTTAAATTTAAAAAGATGAATGTTTTTAAATCATTTCTTTACATTCATTGTGTATGTGTCAATGTTTCTTGCTAATCTAAATCTGGTAAGTTTCACTCTAAACAGTGATACATTGATGAGTTCGGATTTCGGTGGGGAGGGTATTCCACAGTTTTGGGCCACCTGCCACTGCAGAAAACAATCCCCCCATTGCTTATACCTGGATCGTAGGACCTCCAGCAACAATTGGTCTGGAGATCATAGGGAACTGTTATGTTTGAGAATATTTCAAATCTCACAGGTCCTGACCCTCTGGTTATTAAAAATCCCATGCCACTTCTCGCAAAGAGCAGGGGTGTAACTCCAGTATCCTGGCCGGATTCCCTTTCTAAACCCTTACCCATCATGGCCTCCCTGTAATCCCTTCCACTAAATTGGCTGTATCACCATCTCTCCTCTCCACCTGCAGCTGGTGTGGTGATCCCAATGGCATTGTTATTTTGTGGCTGCTGTCGCATCATCCAGGTCGATGCTGCACACTGGTGATGGTGAAGAAAGACCTTCTCACACTAAAAGCACATGTAAAGCGATTTGGGTGTATGGCCATACACAATAAATGCACTATATAAATGTGCATTACTTGCGTCTGTACATAAATACATAGGTGCAAGGCCATTTACTGCATAAAAAACAGTGATGTTCTCATGTTTGGCTGATCCCATTTTGTACCTACACTGAAAATAATAATTTGTTACAACTTATTGTGTAAATCCATGTTTTTACATTGCACTGCATTGCAGTAGTCTAGACGAGAACTAAGAAAGGGATTGGGGGCTTTCTCGAGATCGCTCTGGCTCAGATAGCATATAACTTTGGCATAAAGGCGAAGCTGGAAAAAGCTTTCCTTGATCACTGAATTAATTTCTTTATTAAACTTTAAAGTACTGTTTAAAGTGGCACCCACATTTTCAGCAGAGATAAGTCATGATTAGACCGGTTTTAATTGCTAAACACAATGCACTCAGTTTTGTTTACATGCAAACAGAGACATTTCTGTGAGAGCCAAAGTTTGATATCAGCTAAACTTCTGTGTGGAGACTCAAGTGAATCTAGAGCGTATGTTGTGACAAGGAAATGCAATGAATATGCTATCTATATACATTGTTAGGGTTACTCCTCACAGGCGAGAAAATTTTTGACATGACAATCAATCGCAAGAAACAGTTTCTTAGTGCTTGTGTTTTCCTCTGGAATTTTACACCTTTACCAGCAGTAAATTGAATGTTCCAAATGCACCAACACTTTTAAATCATGCTCATATCAGCTTATTATTCCATGTTTTGACTAGGCATGGGCTGGTATAAGATCCTGACAGTATGATAACCTTGAATAAAAATATCACGGTTTCACAGTATTCTGATTACTGCTCTAAAATATGAACATCCCATATATCCCATATGAAATTTTAAATGTTTGGGTAAAAAACAACTAAATTTTCCCTATTGAACACAATATATTTTTCGAAGTAAATATGAATGTAAAATATTTTGGAACAGTAAACATGTCAGGCTAAATAATTAAAATAAATCAGTCATCATTAGCAGTTACACATACACAGATTTCTTAGAAATTTGAAAAGGCATCTTTGGATATAAAGTAAACCTCTGCACTGTTCAGGTTCATGCATGGATATTGGTGCATAAGTGATTTATATTTCTAATGTTTGCTGAATCCTTGGCTGACCAGTAGCTTTTGACATGGAGGAATCATTTCTTCTGAGCTGAACTACATAAAACATTCATAAAAAACAAAACAAAAGAAAACACGATAAACCTTGAAACCAGTTATCTTCCCATGCCTGACCCAACAAATACACTCTACCACTAACAATGTAAAAATACAAAATAGCATTACAGTGATTTCTTCTGTAAAAAAAATTCATAAAACAAGAATGACACCTCTCATTTAGAGGTTTAACATCTGTTCAAGTGTTTAGCAAGTTGTTTCGGTGGTTTTATGGCATTTAATCATATATTTAGAAATTATTTCAATAAAGTAACACTCTAATATTCTATTTAAATATTCTCTTGTCCCTTTCACATTTTAACATGACCTTAAATGCACTATATACATGCTTTACTGTATAAGTCACACCATGTGTCAACTTGTAATTTTAAAGTAATGATAATCCACAGTTTAGCCTACACAGACCGCTGATGAAGTATGGATTTCTAGGCTTTGTACAAAATAGCATACTCTCTTGAACAGGATATATTGCAGGTGCAAAAAGGAAGTCTATATAGTATGGTGTAATTGGAGTCATGTGACCTACCTGCATTGGTTGGATCACTTGGCTACCATTCATAAACTTCTGTTCAGAATCTCTCCAGAAGTAGAAGGTCATCCAGGTAGTTTGCACTTTACAGTAACATTATATGAATAATGATGTGTTTATATGTAAACTGAACATTACTTAATAATGAACTAATAATGAGTAAATTGATTCATAATAATCATGAACTAATTTTAACTACATGAGTTCATAAGTTAATAACGGCTACACTGGAAAAAAAATCCGTAATTTTACGGTTTATTTCTGGCAGCTGGGGTGCTGGAAATAAACCGTAAAATAACGGCTGTTAAATTACAGAAATTTACTGTAAAATAATAGAGGTTGAATTACGGAAATTTACCAGAAATTAAAATTTAAGTAAATTTCTGTAATTTAATGTCTGTTATTTTATAGTACATTTCTATAATTTAACGGCTGTTATTTTACGGTTAATTTCCAGCACCCCAGCTGCCGGAAATAAACCGTAAAGTTACGGATTTTTTTTAACAGTGTACCTTAATTACTTGTTAGTACATAATTGTTTGTTAAATAATGTATTACCACATTAGTTTATGTTTAATTTAACTATCATGAACTCCTGATATGCATAGTTATATCATGACTTTACTTGGAGGGGTACATCATCATTAACCCATTCTTATCTACTTATGAACTCCTTATGGACATCCATCTAGTGTGTTTACATCGAATAACAATAGAAAACTGTTCTGTCAACATCAACATGAGCAGTTTAAACTGGATGCTCCGATCGATCGGCCGGAGGTATCGGCCAATAATCACATTTAATGACTTGATCAGTACTCTTCAATCTGGCCGTCTTATGAATCGATCACAAGTGTTTGTTTATGAATACACAGGGAAGATGCACGTGCACACCTGGGTTAGACAGATAGCAGCACTACAACATTTGAGGAGATAAATGATATGTGGGAGCATAAGTGATTTATGCGAACGCGTCAGAGCAGTTAAAATGTATACAGATATGGTGCGATCTCTGTTTATATAGCTTATTGGCGCGACTCGCGTGAGAGATGATCTCTTTGTTGCAATCATTGTATATCCAGTGTTTTGAGCTGCTGTGACGCAAGCGGAGCAATCAGCCCCATCTTGTGTCCAACTGTATAAACTCTCCCTGAAGCTCTGCGGGTCTTCCGCATATTATCTATTATTTTCTATAAAGCTGTGTCTGTCCACAAATGGTTATAGGACCCTTTTAAGATTACATGCCGTAATGATAATGTTTAGGTTTATATGCAGCATCCTTAGTTTATTATTAAGGAGAGATTTCCACTTAAGTATCATACTTAAAGGGAAAATGTACTTTATGCAATAGCAAAGTTACATAAAGCTTGAAGCATCAGAATCAGTACTCGGTATCAGCCAATCACCATGACAAGAAACTCGGTACTCTGTACTGATCGGAAAATCCTTGGTTTAAACGCATTAGTTGTTATAGATGAGTTAATAATGATGTGCCCCTCCAAGTAAAGTCATGACAAAATGATACATTAACATGAGTTCTTGTTGGTTACATTTAGAACTTAAATGGTAATTAATACATTAATTAGGAACATGTACTAACCAGTAATTAAGGTAGCTGTGATTCACACATATACTCAATATGACTGATTGTAGTTAAAGTTAGTTCATGATCCAAGCGCACCTTAACTCATCATTAATCCATAATTAAGTAATGTTTACTTTACATATTAACACATCATTATTCATGAACTGTTATTGTAAAGTGTTACCGGTAGTTTTCTGAATACAGCTTTTTGAGTACTCTGAATTCTTACATGCTTTCGACATATTTTTGCTGACTATTTAGTGGAGAAGCATGCGATTTCAGACACTGCCGTATCATTTGTAAAACACTGGAGAACAGCTTTTCCATGCATTTAATTTGTGATAAAATGACTGTCTACTTCTGACACTGTAGGGTCTAACAGAACATTTTATTAGACATGTTGCAAAAGTTCATGTAAATACATCTGTTTATTTGTATCATATATATCTGTAGGAACGGAAGAGCAAAGTGAAAAGTGCTGCTCATATATTGATTAGAATTTTGAAAATAAGTGTTGATCGCTAAATCTGTACCACACAATGCAATGCTAAGCAGTTTGAAGCCGAAGAGATCATCTGAATTTTATTCATGTATTAAACAAGATGTATTAAGCTTCCACAGAAGAAATCTAAAATATTCTCATCATCTCTTTATCCCTCTGCTGAATATATATATATACCTTTGACAACTGTTAAGACAAGCACAGTTTTTTTTTTTTTTTAGATTGTACAAATTGAAAGCGATATACGTTTGGCACAGAAATAACAGATAATACAGGTGAGTAGAAATTCCCAGAGAGTAAACCCTGCTCCTGCACCACAGTTTGACTGATTAAACAAACAAACAGGTCAAGGTTAGTTTAATGAATTAGTCTGACCCCTATTAAAAAAACAAAACAAAAACATACAGGATCTATAGAGTTTTAGAAGTTACGTGAATATTAATGAAGTGGGCCTGAGTTGATGTTTGGTGTAGCTAAGTGTGATTGTACTGTAAAGGACTATTTAAAAAAACATATCTGTCTGTATGAATCCAGAATGTTTAGGTACTATAATCTGCATCCATTGTTTTGGTTGTACACTGTGGCGTATGCCAGCGACAATAAAGGAACAATTACAACAAACACATAAAAACAAAACAGACAAAGCAAACTCATGTTTCACATTGCATAATTCCTATATCAATTAACAGGTGAAATTAATAATAAATGGCTTTCTTTAGACATGAATACGCCTTTCTGTAGAACTAACTAAAATCAGCCCCTTTAAAGCATTTACAAGGAGTGAAAGTGCTCGATTTGCATTTTTCGGCCGACGTCCAATCAGCATAAAAATAATCGTCAGACTCCACCTCCATGTCGTATCAGTAAGGATCACTTTTTTTTTTTGTTGTTTTTTTTTTTTTTTTTCGTTTTTTTTTTTTTGAAGTTCACACTACTCAATTACAGAGCTGCCAAAAAACACGGCCATTTTTTTCTTTCTCAAATTACAAGTGCAAGTGGGTATAAAAGTACAATCAACTATGAGAAGAAGAATTCCTAACACAATGACGAGTCAAGAAAACGGCTAAAAGGAAACAAGCTAAAAAAGGCACATATTTTCCCTTTTCTGTGTATATATGCAATTCTGTTAACATGAGTTGTTTTAAAACTGTAGATATGATGTCATACAAAAAAACGCATTTTATTTTCAAACCAAGCTGAAGCCATTATAGTCTCTGTACATATTATTGAAATGATTAATATTTCAACTGTTATCATCTGAAGTTAAAAAGTAGGATATTGGGATCGAAGTAAAAGTGACTACTGTGTATAATCTGAGCATACTGAGGACTGTAAGTGCTGCATCTGCTCCAAAAAATAAAAGACGTGTGGAACTCTACTTAGCAAGTGACCTTTAGACTTGGATTAGCTTTCTTTTACTAATAGTTGATGCTGGGAGTCAAACACCTGAGACGACATGTATGGGATAATCTATCCATGTGATTCACAATTATATCATTTCAACAGTTCAGCCATTTTGTTAGTTCTTTTTTTTTAATATATATATATATATAATCTCTAATTACCCGTCTCTTCCTCTGACTCCACTTTTTTTGTGGTCAATGATGGAGTTCTGTGCTGGGTTGCATACAGTCGGAGCCCCCTCAGCACTCTCACTCAGCTCTGCTCCATCTGCGATTTCGGGTCGGGTGGAGGGGAGTGAGGGGATATTTAAGGCATCGTGTCCTGCTGTTGGGAGGAGATTCATTTCTGGTGAAAGAGCAGCGGTTTAACACTCCCATCTTTGAATTTTGGTAACTGGTTGCTGATGATTTCTGCAAGCATTTCGGGGAACTCCACGCTCAGGGATTTATTCACAAAGGTGTAGAAGCAGAAGTTCAGGAGTCCACCCACCAACTGCAGAGATAAAGAGATGTGTTAGAGATTTAAACTTTGTAGAAAACTCCAAACGACATTTGTAATGGTTTACTTCTGTAAGGAATGAATATCTGTTGTAGGGTGAGAGAGTGTAAGATTTCCTTTGTGCTTTAGAAAGGTTTTGTGTGCCATTGACATTGTTGTCAATAATGACTACAGTCGTTGTATTATGCCTGTTAGGCCAATACTTAGCGGTTGTTGCTAGATCGGATATGGTTGTGGCCAGAAGTTAACGAGAACTATTTATATTATTTATTAAATTTCCCATTTATTGTATTTTATTAATGTCTACTCCCACCCCAACCCTAAACCAGTCACAGTAATGTAAAAACAGTAGTTGTACCGAGTATTATTTATGCTATCTATTAAGTTACCCAATAAATTGTATTTTTAATGTCTACCCCCACCCCAACCCTAAACCCAACCGTCACGGTACTATAAAAATATTAATTCTTGTTATACAGTGTCTTAAAAAATGCTGCTATATTGATGTGCATATCGCACTTCTGGCCGGCCACGTATCCGATCTAAATACTACCATAGCTAGTGAAGTCACTCAGTAGCTTGAGCAGCACAAACATAGTCTTTAGTTCGCAAGTTTTTCTTTTAGTTGTCAAGCACTTGTGCATGCTAACAGACTAAACGTGTATTAATATGCATGATTTCACCATTTTCTCAAAATTGCACTGTTGTAGTTTACATTGTGACCGTTATTCTTTCGTTTTATAAAAAATTATTTGGAGGCCATTTTAAATGTTTTTGTTTTCAGCCCCCAAATGCTTGTTGTATTAACAACCCCCCAAAAAATCATAATGTTGGGTACACACCAAACATTAAGGGAAATTGTGCATTGTGCCACGCAATCTAGATTACTCAGACTGTTTTTTTTGTTTTTTACCTTGTGTGAATTTTCCACTTGAGTTGCAATATTTTGAGGCGATTTGGGTGAAAACCATGCATTTGTGTCCAATGTGTCAATCATTACTTCTCAATCACTACACCAGGAGCAAATTTTCCTCTATTCATGCATTTTCATTGACTGTATTAGGGCAGCACAATATACAAGGGAGTGCAGAATTATTAGGCAAATGAGTATTTTGACCACATCATCCTCTTTATGCATGTTGTCTTACTCCAAGCTGTGTAGGCTTAAAAGCCTACTACCAATTAAGCATATTAGGTGACGTGTATCTCTGTAATGAGAAGGGGTGTGGTCTAATGACATCAACACCCTATATCAGGTGTGCATAATTATTAGTCAACTTCCTTTCCTTTGGCAAAATGGCTCAAAAGAAGGACTTGACAGGCTCCGAAAAGGCAAAAATAGTGAGATATCTTGCAGAGGGATGCAGCACTCTTAAAATTGCCAAGCTTCTGAAGCGTGATCATCGAACAATCAAGCGTTTTATTCAAATAGTCAGCAGGGTCGCAAGAAGCGTGTGGAAAAACAAGGCGCAAAATAACTGCCCATGAACTGAGAAAAGTCAAGCGTGCAGCTGCCAAGATGCTGCTTGCCTTGCCACTGAACAAGACACACAAGCTGAAACATCAAGACTGGGCCAAGAAATAGCTCAAGACTGATTTTTCTAAGGTTTTATGGACTGATGAAATGAGAGTGAGTCTTGATGGGCTCGTGGCTGGATCGGTAAAGGGCAGAGAGCTCCAGTCCGACTCAGACGCCAGCAAGGTGGAGGTGGAGTACTGGTTTGGGCTGGTATCATCAAAGATGAGCTTGTGGGGCCTTTTCGGGTTGAGGATGGAGTAAAACTCAACTCCCAGTCCTACTGCCAGTTTCTGGAAGACACCTTCTTCAAGCAGAGGTACAGGAAGAAATCTGCATCCTTCAAGAAAAACATGATTTTCATGCAGGACAATGCTCCATCACAGGCGTCCAAGTACTCCACAGTGTGGCTGGCAAGAAAGGGTCTAAAAGAAGAAAAACTAATGACATGGCGTCCTTGTTCACCTGATCTGAACCCCATAGAGAACCTGTGGTCCATCATCAAATGTGAGATTTACAAGGAGGGAAAACAGTACACCTCTCTGAACAGTGTCTGGGAGGCTGTGGTTGCTGCTGCACGCAATGTTGATGGTGAACAGATCAAAACACTGACAGAATCCATGGATGGCAGGCTTTTGAGTGTCCTTGCAAAGAAAGGTGGCTATATTGGTCACTGATTTGTTTTTGTTTTGTTTTTGAATGTCAGAAATGTATATTTGTGAATGTTGAGATGTTATATAAATGGGTATATATTTGTTTTTTGTTAAGTTGCCTAATAATTATGCACAGTAATGGTCACCTGCACACACAGATATCCTCCTAGAATAGCTAAAACTAAAAACAAACTGAAAACTACTTCCAAAAATATTCAGCTTTGATATTAATGAGTTTTTTGGGTTCATTGAGAACATGGTTGTTGTTCAATAATAAAATTAATCCTCAAAAATACAACTTGCCTAAAAATTCTGCACTCCCTGTAGTTTCAGCATCGATATCGCATTCGCAATGGTCACATCTGAAGTATAGTTGACCAGGAGCCACACAATTGTATGCAATTACTGTATTTATACAAAATCTTTACAATTTATTCTTGTTTCTTGTCCAGATATCTACATTTTAAAGCGAAGACCAGATTACTTTACTTACCCCACTAGCAGATAATTTTGCCTGCTTTAAGAAAAAACTCTTAATTTTGACTTAATTCTTCTCAAGTTCAAAACAAAACATTTTTTTAATTGATCTAAGAATTTTTATATAGTTGGACTAGAAACAAAACCATTTAAAGTAAGAAAAGCATTTTTTGCATTGTGATTATTAAATGTTTGTACCTGAATACTGTGAGACTCCCCAGAAAACCGTCAAATAGTGCTAATAAAACTATCTTGTGAAACCGTATTCATATCACAATATTTATCTCAGAAAAATTCAATATCACAATGTCAGATTTTTTCCAATATCGTGCAGCCCTACTTTGTATAAAATACTTAGTTGTAAATCATTGTACCTTTTAAATTTGGTGTGAACACAACATGAGAAGTTTTATATTTTCAGTTAAAAATGTTTTGTAAATGTCAATTTAGCTTAATAAAGAATTGTTGTGGAGGAACCTGACACATTTTAGAAGAGGATTATGAAACAAAAAACATTACCATTACAGTACATTACAAGTTTGGCATCAGTTACATAGAAAAATGATATCAACAAAGAAAGGTGTAATAAACCTAATGCAATAAAACGTAATATTACTAGTAATTAATACTTAATAGTGTTACTGTTTTTTCTGTACTTAAGTTATGATCAAATAACTGCACCCTTAAAAAGACTTACTGACCTCAAACCTTTGAACAGTATTTTCAACTTTAAGTTAGAAAAGGCACAACAGACAGTAAAACAAATCAAATATGATCCAATATAGGGCTGCACAAAATATCGTTTCAACATCGATATCGCTATGTGCGCATCTCCAATAGTTACATCGCAAGATATGCAATGTTGAGTCTGCATTATAATTGTCCAGGAGCTACAGAATCGTTTTTTGAATTGCTGTATTTATATGGAATTTATACGATTTATGCAAAAAATGTTTTCTTACTTGATTCTAGTCCAAATATCTACATTTAAAAGTGACAACAATTATTTTACTTACCCCACTGGCAGATAATCTAGCTTGTTGTAACTCTTAATTTTGACTTATTTTGTAGTTGATATTATTCAAAATAAGTCAATATTTTGGATATTTTAAATATTTTTACTTGCTCTAAAATTGATTGGTAACACTTTATTTTGATGGTCCATTTGAGTATTAGTAGACTGTCTGCTTAATATCTGTTGATGCTGACATTTAACAGTCCTTTAAGAGACATTTAACTGACTATAAGAAACTTTGCAAGTACATGTCAACTTACCCTAACCCCAACCTAACAATCTACTTATAATCTAATGATAATTAGTTGCAATGTAACTTAAATTCAACAAACGCACCATCAAAATAAAGTGTGACCAATTGATTTTGATATTCGGATTAGAAACGAGACAAAGAAAAGTATGAAATACTTTTTTTTTTTTTGCATTGTGATTTATTGTACCTAATCACTGTTAGACTCTCCAGAAACCCATCAAATAGTGCTATTGTGAAAATGTGTCGTAATATTTATCACAGAAAATCAAATATTGCAATATCAGATTTTTCCAATATTGTGCAGCCCTAATCCAGAGCTAACTAAAATGCTAATCTATGGTATGGAAAGAAAAATCGTAGACATTTGTTCTGCTCCAAAACCTGGTGAGTTGTCCCTATAGAGAGCATCACAGTCGCACTTCTAAAGTAAAAGCTCAAAGTTTTGGCCAAAATTTAAGGATATTCAAAATGAAAAAGACTAAATTACATTCAATGCTGCTTGACTTCTGGAGTAAAGCTGTTTATGTGGAATTCTATGAAAACTGCAGATTTCACCCAATATTTCTGCGTTTTATTTTTAGAGTATTGCATCACTGGCTTAGCAACATGCAAAATTCTACTGGGATCAATTGTTGAGTTGAGTCTCCCAAGCGGAATCACTATGACGCACACAGTTGCTGCCTATGCGCAGCTTTCCAAATCAGTCCTTCTCAGTTCGAAAACTGGCTTTGAAAACATCCGTCTAGAGGCAACAGACAGCTAGACCGCACACTAGGGTTTTGGAGCAGAGAGAGAGACATGGTTTTCTATAAGCATTATTTAGGAAAAGCATCATTACGTCGTGCATGGAGTCCAGTAGCTTAGTGAGCTGATAGAACCGTTGCCAGTTCTGGCTGGAGTTCTCCTCTCTCTTCACAATAGCCTTCCCCAATTCTTTAATATAAGACATTCGTAGTTCATCAAACACTGACTGGCTCTTCAACCCATCCTTCGGCACTGAGAAACAACAAAAATCATGTAAAATAGCTGGTTTAAGCTCACTTGTTTCTGAAACAGTATTTATGGATGAATCTAAAGAAGTATCTAAAGAAGTTCACCTGTGTTCAGGAGCAGAAGGACTTTCATGCACAGATACTCCTCAGTGGACACTTGCAGTCGCACAAATTCATTGGAGATCTTCAACATCTGTTCACACTGATCACTCATGTAGGGCAACTTCATCCTCTCTCTGTGGACAGACACATGACCCTTATTTAGAGTTTTATGGACCGTACTAGAGTTTGCCTAAATACATGGTTTAGGATATGGTTTCTATTTAACATGATCACACTAAATAATGGAGAATGAACTGCTAGTGATGATGTATGCATTGACCACAATGTGTGTTGCAAGTAGAAAGAATTTTTATTCTTTCAGTTATCCATTCAGTAGAAACTATCTGTTCTTTATATGGAGTGGTACGGTATGAGTCGGTACGGGTCACCTTTATCAGGCTTGCGTTTCCACTGCCAAAAGGGTACCAATGGCAAACTGTACAGGTTCAAAAGCAACACGCAACATATAGCCTACAGTCAGTGCAAACCTCTCATCTGTATCTTTAATGTTCACCAGCTTATGTAACCTCTTATTAGAAAGTAATTCCATAGTTCCATAGTTCATAATAGTCCAAAAGGTGATGATAATAGTTAAACATGGCAGTTTGTTCATGGTTTAGGTTGCTAAAAGAATCATTTGCTCCTTTTTTGGGGGGCTTCTCCTTTGTTTTTTCGCGCTTCACTCTCGCATTCGTCTGTTTCTGAAAGCATCGGATGTCAGAAGCACTTTAATAATCTCACACACGTTATTATCATCAGTTCAAGAAGTTCGTTATTTCAAATATAGATGCGCTCTCTCAAAAATGTGAAACCGCTCACGCTTTAGACTTCCTTGTAAACAACTACGGGGCACAGGGTAGATTCTGTATTTCTTCTTGGCTTTGTGGCTGTTCATCAAGACAACGACAAGGCTTGTTTAAGTTTGGTTGACCATGGTTCATTTCTAGATGTATATAATATTACGGTGTAATGTCTCGGCTGTGCATTTAAAAATGGCTATTCCTTAGTTTTCATTCTCCTGGCTTGTGCATGAGCTAGTGACTTATCTCTGTAAACCAACAATAGTGTTCAGCTGCATGTCTTGCTCCGCCTTTTGATACCCTTTTGTTGTGCTAGGTACCCTTTCGAAAGGGTTAGGGTTACGGTACGGTATGCTTTTTGGTACCCTTTGACAGTAGAAACGGCCATAAAAGTGTACCGAATCGTATCGTACCACTCAGTGGAGATAAGCCATTAGTTACATTAGTGGCAAATTGATGCATGTGCCATGGTGTTGGTGCTTCAAACCAAACAATATTTTCTAAATGTCAAATATAGGGCAAGTATGCAATGGGAATTAATCATTCTGCCCTATCCTGTGCTGTTTTTATCTTGCTACAGGGCTAAATGACTCCCACATTGACTCAAATGTATTGTGGTTAGGTTTGGCAGCAAAATTAATTGTGTTGACTGCAATCCAGCAGGGGTTCAACTTTGGTTCAGACCAGGCAACTAAACCTATTGTTATAGCACACTAAAAAAGGGTATGGACTCTGTTGTGATGAAAAGAAACGAAATGGATTCTGAATTAATTGCTCAAAAAGGACAATGTATAGGCCTAGTACTATATCTATTAGGGCTGCACAATATATCGTTTCAACATCGATATCACAATGTGTACATCCGCAATAGTCACATTTCAAGATATGCAATGTTGAGTCTTGATTATAGTCGACCAAATAACTTTGATTGTTTTAAAGAAAAACTCTTAATTTTACCCTATTTCTTATAAAGTTAAAACAATGCAATATTTTTACTTGATCTACAAATTTTTAGATATTAGTACTAGAAATAAGACAACGCAAATAAGAAAAGCGTTTTTTTGCATTGTGATTAAATACTGTTAGACTCCCCAGAAAACCATCAAATAGTGCTATTCCAACCATCTTGTGAAACTGTATTCATATCGCAATATTTATCACAGAAAAACTAAATATCGCAATATCAGATTTTTCCAATATTGTGCAGCCCTAATATCTATCTTTAAAAATTGTACTGTTAAACTCTGGAAACATCATCACAAACTGCATTTTCATTCAAAGTTGTCAATTTAAGACCACGTTTATTCTTATTTGGTAAAATCTGCTAAAAACGCTCCATGTCCATACTCATGTCCAGTTCTCAAACGCTTCTCAAAATCCACAATGAAACGGCTGAAAACACTGTACTTCGCATGCAGTAAGATGTAAAACGTGTGGACCTGCATCATTTATGCCTGCCGTTTATCTACTTTTGGCTGTTTGAAAGGTTGCAGCTAGGGATGCTCATTTCGGTTAATTTTGCTAACCGACAACCGCCGCTCGTTAATCGAATATTAACCATTAACCTGTCAGATTAATATAAAATTATTATTTAATAAAAAAAAAAAATTGACGTGTCTATTTTGTGTCTGACACATTTAAATATTGCATTTTAAAATACTGACTTATTTTAACATGCGAACATATTGTTAACAGAACATAACTACAGAGCATCTTCATGCACCTGCAGTGTTTCCAACAGCATAGCAATAAAGAATATACTAAATGAATAAAATAAATAGGCCTGCCCTAAAATTTTTTTTACTTAAATGACTCATTTAGATTACAAAACCTAAACACTTACTGAATCCTTTTTAAGAACCAGCATTGGTTTTTTTTTTTTCAATCATATGTTTTTTGTCTTCCGTCAAATAAAAATAGCAGGCTACCTCAAATCCATTGCTCCACGGAAAATATGCATTTACTTAATGTTTACATTTTCAATAGAATTATTTTTGTCTTGAGCGTCTGGTTGTGCTTTTTTCCTCTTTCACTCGCGGTTCAAGTGCGTGCCCTGCGTGTGATGAAAGACAATGACAACACGCTCATATGTTGACTTTTTGTAAACAGTTTTGTTGTTCAAATATGATATTGCATTAATTTGTATACATGTTTTATAAGCTGTAAAATGAAAGCTATAGCCTATTTGTTGCGTTTATGACGCAGATCCAGGAGACCATCAGCATCAGCGCTGGTTTGGCATCAACTGGTCTGTATTAAACCGCAATATTCTTCTTCCATTTTGCTTCTTTGGCAAATATGTCTGTAGGCACGTGTGGTTACACGTTACCATCCTGCGAGTTAACAAATATGTGTTGCAGTTGCACATTTAGGGGCCGATCACAGCGAACGCGCTTTTCCGTTCCAAAAACGCAAGACGCACCACACTGCCTTTTTTGTTGACAAGAAAAAATTAAGCGTGGTACTCTTTTTATGTCACTAGGAAACGACTGAATCAGCTGGGTATTGTGCACGAGTGTTGCTGTCAATGTTGTTACAATTGTAGTATTTAATAATATTGTGATGTTCAAGCTTTGTAATGTAATACAGCTCTGGATAACATGAAACAACGAGCACAAGTCTCTAAGAATATAGACTGGAAGATGTCAAAATAACAGTCCTGAGTAAACATTCAAAATCCTTTGAAGAAAAGCTACAGTGGATCATGAACAAGCTGACATTTAATCTTTTACTAGGGCTGTCCAAACATGCATTCAAAACAGCTGCTCCATCCACCATATTAGCAGAATTGGTCACGACAGTCATTATTTTGGAAAGCCTCTATTTTCACCATACATATCATGACAAAAAACTGACGTTGTCAATTTTTCCACTTGGGAGCGTTTTCAAAAAGATTCAATTCAATTTTCATTATCTAAAATCCCTATCTCAGTGTGGACAGAAGGCCAAAGCGGAGAGAAAATATGACTTTTTAAATGAAAATGTCAAAGAGTGGACATGGCCTGACTTGGCCTGATGGATCGTTTCCATTACATGTTCAAGAGAAAAAATATTTTATTGTCAAAAATTTAAAAGGCTTTTTCAATCCAGAAAACCACTATAATCCGTTTAATTAGATACATACTCATTGATCACCAGGTCTGGAGCGAAACACAGCATGTTTCCATTACATTGTTGGTAGGACCTCCAGCCTAGTCCAAAAGACATGATGAACAGCCAGGAACACTGCAGGAGGGTCATCTGATCATCCAGATGAAGGTTCCGGAACCCTAAAATACATACAGCAAAGGGGGTTTGATAAACTCTGTGGCAGAAAATATTCCATAGGATGTTTTTAAAGACATCACAATTCGTACCTGGCAGAGCTTTAGCCCATTTGACAGCAGAGATGACCTGCCGGCCGCCCAGCCTGTTCAGGGTAGTCATGAGGCGGATGGATGTGTCTGGTATAGTGCTGTCGTATCCGGCATAGAGGGTGTCTGGCTCAATGGCCTTTAGTAGTGATAGCATGGTGGGCACCAGCTGAGGCATGGGCTTGGGCACCAGTGCGCGGGCCTCCGGCAGTGGAGGAAGATTGCGCTCCGGAATTGACTGTTGCTGGATTACCTTGCCGGCTTGACGTGCCTTTGACTTGCTTTTACGGGCTGAGCAGTAAATGAGAAATGATTACAATAGTTTTTTTAACTTACAAATATTCACTTAATTAAATTTTTGATTTAATACAAATCTAGACTAGAGCTGCATGATTAATTGTTAAAAGACTTATCTTAACCAAAGACCATGGCTGCGTCCAAAACCGCCTACTACTCCGTAGGTACTGCATTTGAATTTAAATGTACAACTCGGCCGTTAGAAAAGTACGTTCTATACAGTATGAATGTAAGAAGTATGAATGGAATTCGAATGTACTACATCCACCATTTTGTCATGGTCATGGGACCTACCTGTCAGTTGCGTCGCTTCACTCCCATTCATGAATTCTCTTGGGACATCATGGGATAGCGCAGCGTGCATGGGATGCGCACTTCAGAATCTCGCCGGAAGTAGTAAGTCATCCAGGTACTTCTCGCATACTGATTTTCGAATTCTATGAATTCGGACATACTACTCTGCTCGCAAACTGATTTTAGCGTACTATATAGTATGGAAGTATGTGATTTCAGATGCAGCCTATAGAATACACAAGACATGTCACTTGTATCGTTTTGAATGGGGAATTGTGTAACTGTCAAATATGGAGAATAAAGCCCCGCCTACTAGTACAGGAGCCAATCATCGATTGCTATATGGTAAAAAAAAGCCTGCCTTTCTAGTACAGGAGCCAATCATCGATCGCTATAGTCTGACGATATTCGGGGGAGGGGCTTGGACCAGATGTAAGTTTCTGCAGATTTTGTGTGATTTGGACGTTTAGAAATGAATCTAAAGAGACAGTTGTTGTTTAATTTCATTGGTGATTACTAATATGGAATTCAATCGTAAGCTTTGCAAGCAATTTTGAAGAATGTGATGTTTCCCTATTCAAACAGAATGCCCGAGCATACTGCCAAAGAGACGTTTCAAAGATGGCCGCAGAGTGAAATGACTTGCCTTAAAGGGACTTTGTCTTAACTACCCACATAGTCTTAATTTTAAATGATGGTGGTTCAGATTTGTTTATTAAACTCTGGATGATCACATATCTGCATGTGAGCCTTTGTTTGGATAGATTTAATCTTTAGTCTATTCCACCAGTATTATTATTTCTGTGTTACAAACATTCTAATAGCCACAGAGGTTCTGGGATAACAGCTGGCATATAAACAAGGATGTTTACAGTGTGATCAAATTCACTAATCGAGCTTGACGCTTCAAATGAGGGATGAAGCAATTACATTGTTACTACAGAATGTGGTTACAGACGAGTAAAAATGTATTTGTAACTAATTGATACAACCCAGAGAAAAAAAAAAAAAAAAAAAAAAAAAAAAACACTGATTCAACTGCGATATTTTAACACTGAATCTTATGATTAAGATTTTGCCAGAACCTCTAGTATTTTTTTTTTATTCTAGCTAGTATCCACTGATCAGTACGTTTCACTACAGTACAGTTTAATCTTTATTTATAATTTATGCAAGTAGTAAAATTGCACACCGTACTGTATATATCGTTTCAGCATCGATATCGCAATGTGATCATTCGCAATATTCACATCGCGAGTATATGCAATGTTGAGTCTAGATTATAATTGATCATTTTGCAAGTGTTTTTTGAGGCCTGTGGCTGTGTGAGGGTTTTAAAAGCATTCAGGCATAATAAATTGTACTGTTTGTAACTTTGACAAATGAATAACGATTAATTTTATTGGATTGTTTCTAAAACAAAGACTATGCAGTATTATTTTTACATTTGATTATTCAACTACTTTTATACCTGAATACAGTTCGACGACTCAGAAAACAATAAAATGCTGTTTATTTAATTTGTATCTTTTTCTCGATTTAATTTATCTTTGCCTGTAGATTTTCTTACATTTTATGCAGACGAACTCTCCTACAAAATCAGCCCAATCAATCTAAAATTATAAAGTCTTTCCAAATAGTTATTCAACAAATCTAGTGAAATTGTATTCCTATCGCAATATATATCTCATGATGAAAAAAAATCGCAATGTTAGATTTTTTCAATATCGTGCAGCCCTAGTACCACTTTTTTGGGCGGAGCTAGACTCACTGCAGAATGTTAATTGGTTGGAAATTATATATTGTTCTTGTTATTTAATTCAAAACTCCTTTTTATTTTTGAAAATAGGCTCATTTTACAACTCCCAGAGCTTTACTGTTTTTTTTTTTGTTTTTTTTCTGGGTCTGGTGGCAGCATTTTTAGCTTAGCTTAGCCTAGATCATTGAATCGGAGTAGACTTTTAGCATCTCACTCACAAATTAGCAGAAAGTTTTGACAAGTTACCTATTTAAAGCTTGAATCATCCTATAATATAGGGTTGCACGATACTGGGAAAAAATGACATTGTGATATTTTGGTTTTCTGCTATATATTTTGCACAAGGTGACTATTTGAAAAAAATGCACAATTTTACATTGATTGTGATGATTTTGTTGGGGAGGGCACCTGCATGAAATATCCAAAAGTAGGGCTGCATGATATTGGAAAAATCTAACTTTGCGATATTTTGTGATTCTGCGATTTATATATTGCAATATTGAGTATAATTTCACCAGATGACCTAATATTTCTATTTGGAAAGAATTTATAATGTTCGATTGATTGGGATGATCCTGTATGTGAGTGAATCATGCATAAAATATAATAAATATAATCTACAAGCATAGATAAATACAATAAAGAAAAAGATACAATTGAAATAAACAATGTTTTGCTTTTTTCCGAGTTTAAGAGTATTTAGGTTCAGTAATTGAACAATAAAAATAATTATTAAGCTTTTGATCATTAAATGCTTTTAAAATCCTCAGAAACGCATGCAAATGGTACATTATAATACAAACTCATCATTAAATATTCTGTGATATGACTAAGGTGAATGAACACATTGCGATATCGATGCTGTAACTATATATTGTGCAGCCCTACTATATTGTATATTAAGCTATATTGTATATTGACCTAAAATGAAAATTAGCTATTTTCTAGACTAATATGGCTTGAAACCATGATCTCATCAATCTAAAAACTTTGCTGTCGTACCATGTGTGCAGCTGATTCAATAATATTACGCAGTGTCTGAAAAACACCTAACTTCTGTCAATATAACCAGCATAACCACCTGCTTGCACAGGAAGCATGCTTTGCAACTATGGAGACATTTGTGAGAGACTTTTCAGAACTATTTTTAGGCACTGCGTGATATCATTACCCCTGACTCTAGATAGACACTGAGATTGGCTGAATAAACTTTAAAAAAGGTAAAACTCAACTGTTTAACTCTAGGAGAGTTGTAAAATCTGCTTAATTTCAAGAAAAGTGGAGTGTACCTTTAAGTTGTTAATTCAGAATTATGACAGAATCATGATCTCTATTCTTCACAAAAAATGTGATTCTTATGTTTGGCATGGTGTTGGCTAAGAGAAATATTTTGATGTGAAAATCTACCTCAAGGTTTTTTTAAATGGTTAGCTGAAATGATTTCCGCCCTAAAGCTGGAAAGGTTTCTCTAGATTGGGCAAACTGAATTGTAGAATTATGGTGCTGCATAATTACTGTATTCAGACCCCCTAGTTTCTTGTGATTCTGCCATCGCTGAATCCAACACAAAATGAACAAAAAGGCGCACATTTTTGCGATCCTGCAAAATTCTTAATTAAACACAAAAAAATGTACATCTCATAAAACATCTAATTCCAAACCATATAATAAAAATATATTTATTTCAGTTTGCAATTAATTGTTTTACATGACTTATAGACATTGCATACGCGCAGCGCATATGATGTATTTGACGTCGATAAAAACGACGTCTCACCTGCACCCTCACAATCCAAACATTACATGGAAGGGGTCGGAATTGTTTTGCAGCCTGTGCAGTAAGCAGATGCGGATGAAGCGTGAGTGATTTACATGTGAAGTCAATGCAAAGATTGGATTAGACATCCTGTGGCGCGAATTGGCCGTTCGTGCGTTTGACGCACTTCAGACTGCAAAAGAAAGTGGGAAACATCTAACAAACGGAGCAATGGAGCAGTTTTAGATTTTTTGACAAGATAATTTTGATTAAAATAAAGAAGCTTTATTTTTATGATTTGTGTCAGTAGCTATGTTTCCATCCGAAAATTCGAATTAACTTTGTGCAAAACTGGATTATCGCATAAAAGACGTGCGAATAAAGCAGCATTTCCATCTAACTATTTTTAGCATCACATGATCTCTTATAACAAAATCACATGACCTTTTTTTTAATGCGCATACTGGAATTTGTTCAGTAAAAATGTTTCCATTGCAGTTTAGGCACATCTTTTCTTATTGAATAAAAAGTTTATACTACTCAGTTACGTGCATTTTTTTAATTTATGCACATCTTTTCGTTTCCATCAACTGGTTTTTATGGACATATCCAAAATGCGCATAAAAATAGCTGGATGGAAACGTATCTATTGTCAGATTGCACACCTAACATAGTAGGCTACCCAATATGGTATGTGTATGTATATATATATGTATATATATATATATATATATATATATATATATATATATATATATATATATATATATATATATATATATATATATAGGGCAACGCAGTGGCGCAGTAGGTAGTGCTGTTGCCTCACAGCAAGAACGTCGCTGGGTCGCAGGTTCGAACCTCGGCTGGGCTGGGTCAGTTGGCGTTTCTGTGTGGAGTTTGCATGTTCTCCCTGCGTTCGCGTGGGTTTCCTCCGGGTGCTCCGGTTTCCCCCACAGTCCAAAGACATGCTGTACAGGTGAATTGGGTAAGCTAAATTGTCCGTAGTGTATGAGTGTATGAGTGTGAATGTGTGTGTGGAGGTTCCCAGAGATGGGTTGCGGCTGGAAGGGCATCCGCTGCGTAAAAATCGTGCTGGATAAGTTGGCGGTTCATTCCGCTGTGGCGACCCCGCAAGGGACAAAGCCGACAAGAAAATGAATGAATATATATATATATATATATATATATATATATATATATATATATATATATATATATATATATATATATATATATATATATATATATATATATAATTTTTTTTTTTTTTTCCTTCGCAAAATTGTTCACAAATTTCTGGGAATTATCACCACAAAATCACAAAAAAAAATTGTGAAAAACTAGAGGGTTGGTGTATTGTTTGCAAATAGTTTTGGTGCGTGCTCTGGTTGGGGGAGAGGGGAATTGATAAGATATTAACACTGATAACATTTTGGTAATAAATATGCATGTTGTACACTATTGAGTGTTATGTTTTCACAAAGTTCTATAAATAAAGTATAAAAAAATGTAATTCTCAGTTTATCTTCATTCATGCAGCTCTAATCTAAACTGACATTTAAGGACACACTGGTATAATTATATCATAAGTGCAAGATTTCATGTTACCCTCTAGGTTCATGCCTGCCATGAGGCATTTGCGGAAACGACAGGCAGGGCAGTTCTTCCGGCGGATTTTGTCAATGATGCAATCGTTTCGTCCAGCACACAGGTAATTGTGTTGCCCTATAAAAATCGAAAAAAGGTGTAATGATTAGACAGGATGTGTCAGGAGACCCTCATCCTTCACTGCTGTCAAACACTGTCCTGAAACCCACTGCATAGATCTGGCTGTTTATACACAAATGAGCACAACAAACATTACTGCCACTGTTTTGTTATAGATCTTCAAATACATTTAGTTAATTGGCAGACGTTCTTGAGGTTATTTGTCTGCTTTGGAGATATAATCATGATTTCCAGTTAGAAGGATGCATTTCAGCACCCACACAATAAAACATTTTGACTGACGAGTGACTCATTGTACGAGTCATTTGAAGTAGACTTGCTGTGAGAAGTCAGATCTTGCTGGAAGGACGTGGTCTCTAACTCTACCTTAATAGGTAAAGAAACACTGATGGAAAGAAAAGCACATATTATAATTGCCACTGTTGATGTGTCTTGATCACCAGTCTGCGCTTTTATAACTAATATGAATATGCCATATGTATATATATCATAATTTATAATTAATTGCCTGATTAATGGAATTCTTTAATCTAATCACAATTAATTGAGCTAGCCAATAATGGCGGTGCAGTTTAAAGCTCTCATACAAGTAAGGCTATTATATAATATTATATAATATTATATTATATTATATTAACTGTACGAATGTTAATTATTCACACACAAATATCACATTCAAGTAAGGAAAATCAGATTACTTTTATTTTATATGATATTATATGGTCTTTTTTTATCATGAATTGTTACATTTTTATTGTAATATTATATGAACAAAACATTTATTAATATTTTATGACAATTATTCAGAAATACACATTTATAAAGTACACTTCGATAAATTTGAATTAAATATTTTATTTAGGAGTACATTTAAAGTGACTTCCAGTTAATATGATAAAAAAATGTCTTGTAAACATGGTTTCTGGAAGTTTCACCAAGTTAAATTTTAAAGATCATATGAATGAAATTTTAGACTTATACAGGGCTAAATGCTAAGGATTTATTTTCGAACATCCCAGATTTTCACTTGACCTATAAAAAAATTATTACCTTTTAATAATACAATAATTTAATAATAAAAATATAGGTCAGGTCAGTATCCTCAGCAGTAAATAAACAAAGAACTTTTAAAAATTATACTGTAGGAAAAGTAATTAAATGCTAATATTAAATAAAGTTAAACGTTTTGAGATTGTGATTGTTGGTGATTTGAATGAGTGTTAATAGCCAAATCGGGAAGCTATACATGAACAAAGGAAAATTAAGACCTGTTAAAAAAGATTTAAGACCTACAACACAATATTTCAGTAGATTTAAGACTTTTTAAGGTCTAACATTTAGCTTTTGAGATTTAAGACATTTTGAGACTTTTTAAGACCCTGCAGATACACTGTGTAAATCACTTTGGAAAAAAGCATCTGTTTAAAGTGTAAACATAAATAAGATACACTTATGTAATTTCTATTAAAATTTGTATGACATTTAAGTATTTTTGAAAAATTTGGCTACACTTGAAATAAAGCATTTTATTACATTAAAGCTATGTTGACTAATACAAATGAAAAGGATAATTTTAATCAAAAAAAAAAACATACTCAAGACCCATTAAAACTAATTGTATGCATATTTAAATACACTTTAAATTAACTGTAATTCATTCTCCAAAAACATTGCATTCAGTTTAAATCTAAAAAATAAAGCATATTATTTTCAGTAAAAGTACTTTTGTTAAATGTATAATCAAGTAGGCGTGGGCCGGTATAAGATTCTGATGGTATGATAACCTTGGATAAAAATATCATGGTTTCGAGGTATTGTGATTACTGCTCTAAAATATGTTCTTTTTAAGTGTCTGGGTAAAAAAAAATACAACTTTTTCCTCTTTGAACACGATATGTTTTATTTTGAAAAACATTTAAGATATTTTGAAGCAGTAAACATGTCAGGCTAATTAATTCAAATAAATTATTGACTTCTGCTGTCTAAGTTAGTTTTTAAAACACAAATGTCATTACAATTTAAAAGACATCTTTTCTGCTGGAGATACTGTTGTTCAAAAAAACATAAATAAAAAATCTCACATATACCATAGGAACGGTATAGCAGAATATTTTCGCAGTTTTAAAACCTTGACTTTTCCAAACTTGTATACCTTGAAAACGGTTATCATCCCATCCCTATACTCAAAGAGACTTATAAAAAGGAATGCATAGTAAACACATTTATACCACAGATATATGGTAGAATACCTTCAACAGCCCTCTTAAAGAAGACTTTACAGCTTCCACAAGTGAGAACTCCATAATGGCAGCCAGAAGCCTCATCTGAGCAAACCAGGCAGATCTTGTGTGTGCCAGTCTTTCCACTAGCTGACGATGTGGCAGTGCTGTCTTCAGGCCTG
This sequence comes from Danio kyathit, assembly GCA_903798195.1. Classification (NCBI taxonomy): domain Eukaryota; kingdom Metazoa; phylum Chordata; class Actinopteri; order Cypriniformes; family Danionidae; genus Danio; species Danio kyathit. The sequence goes on from LR812532.1 coordinate 29,144,789, forward strand.
AAACAATCACAAATATCTATATTTTAATGTCCAGGAATATTATAGTGCTATCATTTTGAATATTCAACTGAAATGTACACTACTGCTTGAAAGTTTGGGATCAGTAAGATTAGGGCTGGGCGATTAATCAAAAAGTTATTGAAATTGACAATTAGAACCTATAATCGGTCAAATTTTTTTCAGGTCAATTTTTTCCAATTACTTTCACTATCGTGTGTGGAGTCACGTGACCCCGCTTTAACTACTACTTATTATATTATGATTTCTACTTATTATATTATTCTGATATTGTACTTCTGCCAAGTGCACGAGTACTGTCCGGCGCAGCCTTCACACACCTCTCAAAAAAATTTAATTACATGTCACAATGACATGTAGCGCAAGCTTTGTGATTGGTCGGTTTGGTAGTGGCGTCGAGGGTGGGGGTTTTAGGCAATGTGTGTTTTCATTTCAGCTGTTCAGCATTGATGTTCAATAAATAATCATAGACAGTAGATAGTGTGCGTTTTTTTTTCAATTGTTTTAAAATCAAGTAATTCACCCTTCATTCAAAAATCTCTCACTTGTCATATGTGGCATATTTACTATACAAAATCTGTGAGGGCAAAAATATTAAATAAATTAAATAATCGTTCATTAATTGTAATAGAGTTAAAATGTTCAATTAATAAAGATTTTGATTTTAGGCCAAATCGCCCAGCTCAATGTAAGATTTGTTAATCTTAAATTCTGTTCACCTCCATTTTTTTTTTTATCAAAAATACTGTAAAATTCTGAATTATTATTAGAATTTAAAATGACAGTTTTCTTTTTAAATGTAGTTTAACATTTAAATGTATTCATGTGATTTAAAGGCTGTTTTTTTCAGTATCATTAACCATCACATTATCCTTTAGAAGTCATTATAATATGCAGACTGTTCTATCATAATCAATTATTATTGATACTCAATTATTAATAATGGTTCTTGTTGCAGACATTTTTTTTCCTTCACAAGATTGTGGAAACTACATTTTATTAAATTAAAGTTCACAATAACATCCTTTATTTGAACTTTTTGAAGTTTCTTTAACAGTATGAATGTCTTTACATTCCATATTTCATCCTAAACAGTTTATGGTTATCTTGATGAATAAGAGAGTGAATAATATACACTACCGGTCAAAAGTTTGGGGTTAGTAAGATTTTTAAATGTTTTAAAATAAGCTCCTCCTGCTTACCAAGGCAGCATTTATTTCATCAAAAATACAGTACAAATTGTACAATTGTGAAATGTTATTGCACTATAAAATAACTTCAAAAGTGTATAATTTAATTTAATAATTGATTTCAGTGATTTTAAAAGATGAATTTTCAGCTTCATGGCTCTAGTCTTTAGTCACATGTATGGCGGCAAATCAATGCCAATAATAATCGAGCGCAGCGGTGACGTTTACGCGCGAGGAGAAGTGAACCGCGAGCAGATTACAGGCCTACACGCGAGAAAACCACTGCTCGCGCGCGCGCAGGGGCTGTTCACGCGCGCGCTGAACTGATCCACCGCGAGGAAACGGGCGCTCGTGAGCTCGTCAGAAACCCTCGCGCGCGCACATCATCATCTGTGCGCACGAGAGCGAGCGAGGTTATGCCTCACAGCGCGCGCGCGCGATCAGTTTTTCTGCTCGCTCGCTGGCTCTTCTCTGCTCGCGCGAAACATTTTGGAGTTTTGTCAGTCTTGGGGCGGGACTTGGTTTACTTGTTATCTCTAACGCTATTGGTTACTCTCCCTTTCCGGAAGTTAGCCGGGATTGGACGGGATGGAGTTTACCCATTAAATAAAAAACATATATATATATATATATATATATATATATATATATATATATATATATATATATATATATATATATATATATATATATATATAATATATATCTTATCATAATGTGAAACTATAATAGACTTGCTTTCTCAGTAATAATAGGTGATGACTTTTAGTAATGAGATATTTATTGTAATAATTCATAATAATGACTATTCTGACTGTCATGACAATTATATGAAGTCATATAATGACATATCAAAATAATGAGATATATTCTTGTAACAAACTTTATTAAAGTACAACTGGGGAGAGAAAGAGAGAGTTATGCCATGTGTTGAAAAGATCTCTCCATTAAACAGTAATTAGGGAAAACTATACACGGGGCTAAATCAGGAGTCAGGACTAATAATTCTGACTTCAAATGTGTGTGTGTGTGTGTGTGTGTGTGTGTGTGTGTGTGTGTGTGTGTGTGTGTGTGTACTATTTACAGATGTGCTGTCTTGTATTTTTTTAAATGTCTGTGTTGAAAAAAATTAAATAATAGGTATTCTAATATAATATTTGATATCTCCAGCTGTCACATGTTTGAACGATTTGATGAAGTTTAGCACCTACATTTAAACTGAACTCAAGCCAAACGTCTTAATTGATAAAAAAAATCTTAATTTTTTTTCTCAGACTCATTGGCCTTGGCTCATTTTCTATGAAGAACATAAGTCAGAATAAATTGGATGGACAGTAGTTAATAAAATAGGCTGTACATGCATGAAGTGCATATAGTACATCGGCTTACAGTAAATATATTGCCATTAGTCTGTTATTCCACTATATATGTGACCTCTAAGATGTGGGCATGTTGTATAGAAACTGGTATTTGTATGCCTCTGAAGTGGAATTATGTAATGGATATATGCAGTGAGTAGAGCAAAACGAAGATTGTAGGTATTACATTGTTGCTCCAATAGGTGGCGATAAACACCCATCTAAATGTCTGTCACTGTATTCTTCATGTTTGATTGGATTAATAATTTTTTTATGTCTTTATAAGCGGGTTAATCAATCATCAACTGAAAATGAGATTGAAAAATATCAACCTAAAGTATATAATATACTAATATATATGTATATGTACAGTTGAAGTCAGAATCATTAGCCTCCCTGAATTATTAGCCCCCCTGTTTATCCCCCCCCCCAATTTCTGTTTAACTGAAATATTTCTTCAACACATTTCAATCATAATAGTTTTAATAACTCATCTCTAATAACTGATTTATTTTATCTTTGCCATGATGACAGTGATTTGCCATGATGACAGTGATTAAAGTGACATTTAAAGGCTTAACTAGGTTAATTAGGTTAACTAGGCAGGTTAGGGTAATTAGACAAGTTATTGTATAATGATGACTATCGGAAAAAAAAATTAGCTTAAAGAGGCTAATAATATTGACCTTAAAATCATTTTGGAAATATTTAAAAAAGAAAATTCAAAAGGGGGCAAATAATTCTGACTTCAAGTGTGTGTGTGTGTGTGTGTGTGTCTGTGTTCCCCTAAGGAAATCCTAGAACCACCATTTTCCACTGATCTATATTATTAATATTGTTAACAATTATAATAATATATAAAGCTGCACTGCGCATATAATATGCATTATATGGAAAGATCTAAAAAGCAAGTATAATCTAAACTCTTCTATAGACAATATTTCCTAGAAAGATTATATCCCCAAGTGTCATAATGAGCACTGCCGTTGTGGTTAATCAGCATAAAAGTAAAATTCAACAAACCAGACAAGTGCTGTACGTGGGACAAATCAAATGGTTCAGAAAGCCATTTTTACAAGAATTATTTTAGAAGATTAATCATTATTATTTGACAGTTTCTCGAGATTAAATCCTTAGACATCATCTTAGAAAGTTTCTTATGATTATGACTTGCAAACTATATATATTTAATGGCGTTATCTTTTAACCTGCGTCCAATCCCGGCTAACTTCCGGAAAGGGAGAGTAACCAATAGCGTTAGAGATAACAAGTAAACCAAGTCCCGCCCCAAGACTGACAAAACTCCAAAATGTTTCGCGCGAGCAGAGAAGAGCCAGCGAGCGAGCAGAAAAACTGATCGCGCGCGCGCGCTGTGAGGCATGACCCTCGCTCGCTCTCGTGCGCACAGATGATGATGTGCGCGCGCGAGGGTTTCTGACGAGCTCACGAGCGCCCGTTTCCTCGCGGTGGATCAGTTCAGCGCGCGCGTGAACAGCCCCTGCGCGCGCGCGAGCAGTGGTTTTCTCGCGTGTAGGCCTGTAATCTGCTCGCGGTTCACTTCTCCTCACGCGTAAACGTCACCGCTGCGCTCGATTATTATTGGCATTGATTTGCCGCCATACACATGATCCTTCAGAAATCACTATAATATGAATTATTATTAATGTTATTATTAATAGTAGAAAAAACAATAATGACTGGAGTGATCATTTTATTTAAAGCTACATGCAATAAGAAAGCAGTTATTCAAAATTTTTATAAAAATAAACATTTAACAAATGCCGCCTTAATGAACAGAATTATTTTCTTAAAAAAAAAAAAAACTGTAAAAAAACACAAAAAACCGGTTGTGTATATATTTAGAAGTTTTCCACTAAAGTATGAAGCAGCCCAACAGTTTTCAACACTGATAATAATTTAAATAATTCATATTTATTTAATTCATTCATAGTAAAAGAATTTCTAATTGATCATGCGAGACAGAACACTTGAGTAATTATTATAGAAATGTTGCTTTGACATCACAGAAATAAAATGCATTTATAACTACATTCAATTAGAAACCAAACCTTTTAAACAGTACAATTTTGCTGTATTTTTGACCAAATAAATGCATTATTGCTGTGCAGAAGAGCCTTGTTTTTAAAGCATGATCACAAACTATTGTGTATCTAGCTGCATATGTAGTTTCAGCCCACTCCCATGACAAAGCTATGATTATGAAACATAATAAATCCAGAAGACCGGCCACCAGGTGGCGACAGCCAAATGTAGCCTAAATATTCAGCACTGCTCCACCTCCACAGCGATTGCACTGAGCCACTTTTGCAACGCCTACACATGCGTTTAGTGTGAGAGAAAAAGACAGAATACAAGTAGGGCTTTACAGTGTAGTATATATAAAATAAACAGTTGCTCGCATGCAAATCACTCATGTGAAGCAGAGTAGAAAGGAGGAGAGAGCAGTTGTATATCCTCTTTAAACCGCTAGATAACATCTGTTTGTATAACGTCAGCACACAGAGTTGCTCAATGATCAAATACCACATTAAAGTCAAACGGCTGTAGTATCAATCCAATTTGTGCTCTGAATTCAACGTGTTGAGAAAACAACGCAGGCTGTAATTACAAGGAAATATACCCTTGACTTGAGTGCTGGAGATATTGCCATATCATTTGTGTTTCAGTGGATATCAGCATGATTATTGCTGTGCTTTATTCATAACTTAGTATCATGGAGTAATGTGAAAATGCCCCCAACAAGTCTAAACAAGAGAGATCTTGTTAGGCACCAAACGATCATGGAGTTCATTTGCTTACAGTTGTTAAGCAACGTCACAACTTGTCATGTGAAAGATATGGTTCACGTAAAAACGAAAATGTGCTCGTAATACACGTACTCGTTGTAATACACTGAAATAAATGATGTCTGCAAAATTGTTGTTAAATTTAGTAATGTTCAAATAAAATTTTTGTTTAAATTCAGCCCTAATAAATTGTTTACAACCACTTAACTTAAAAAAAACAATTGTAAATCCAAGGAATCAGCTTTGAATCTTTTTTTCAGTGTAGTTTGTTTCATCTGTTGAAAATATTTTAAAGAATGTGGGTCAACGATGAGTTAGCAGAAGACTTTGACTTCTATTGTGTGTGGAAAAAATTGCATGAAAGTCAATTGCTTAACAACATTCTTTAAACAAACAAACAAACAAACTCCTATAGGTTTGGCACAAGAAGTAGGTGAATAAATCCTTATTATTATTTTTTTAATTGACAAGCGTTTATGCTTAAAATAGCTTATTTGTGACTCACGTGTTTCAAAATGTGAGGTTGTTTTTGTCAGATTTATTACCATTTCTGTATCTTATCTTTTGGTTCGTATCCAAAAACGTCCAAATAACCAAACGAGTTACCTGTTGTTTTTGTTCAAATCTGTCATTGACATTATTAAACCAAAGCAGATACCTGTTGTTTTTTTTGTTCAAATCTGTTATTGATATTATTAGTATATGGTAATGCAAATAGAAAGGAAAGTTAAGTCTGGTGCTTATCGTGATGGAATGCATTTTATTGCTTTTTAAAAGAAACCAAACAATTATTTTATTGAGCTGGTGTAATGAAGACCTGTTAAAAGCAACTTGTGCATGCATGCGTGCATTTATGTGTAATAGAACCAAGTCATACCTTTCTGGCTCAACCTGTTCTCTATTGTTTAGAAAACATTTTAATAATAGTTTTAGACAAAACTGCCTATTGCAGAGCTCTTCAACTGATAGCCCACAGGGAAAAACGTGTGTTGATACTGATTTTGATTGGAAATCCTCTACCTTACATGGTTAATCTGATCCCTAAAGGTAAGTCCTTTAAAGGATTTGTTCAGTTTCAGAATGAAAATTTCCTGATAAATTACTCTCCTGCCTGCCATTCACAAAGTTAATTTATTACTTCAGTCAAAAATGTTGTAAGGTTGGAAATTTCCTGATAAATTACTCACCCCCTTGTTCTCCAAGGTGTAAAAGGGATAGTTCATCCATAAATAAAAAATGACTCACTATTTACCCTGAGGTGGATGTCAACTTTGAGTTTCTTTCTTCTGCTGAACACAAAAGAAGGTATTCTGAAGAATGTTAGAGACCGGTCACCATTAACCGACAATAGTTGGTGAAAATGATACTATGGAAGAAGATGACTACCAGTTTTCAATATTCTTCAAAATATCTTCTCTTGTTTTCATGCTTAATGCCATGCATTTTTTGTTAAACTTTAATTTCTTTCTTAGTTAAAAATAAATGTAAGTTTTTTTTTTTTGTTTTTTTTTTTTAAATATGCAGGATTTTAACCATCTATTGGACTTCAATGGTGATCAGTTTTACAGTGCAGCTTCTAGAGGCTCTACATGATTTGCAACCAAACTCTGATTCTGATACCACTTGGAAGTGGTGTTAGTGAGATCAGCAGGGGGCGCTCAAACCTGCAATCTGTCAGCCCATTATATTGATAAGGACTCTATACTGCTCAGTGAGCGTCGTCTTTCAGACAAGACATTAAACCAATGTCCTGACTCTCTGTTGTCATTAAAAATCCCAGGATATCCTTCGAAAAAGAGTAGGGATTTAACCCCAACATCCTGACCAAATTTGCCCACTGGCCTGTGTCCATCATGACCATCCCCATATCATAATTGGCTTTATCACTCTGTCTCCTCTCCACCAATCAGCTGGTGTGTGGTGTGCGGTCTGGCGCAATATAGCTGCCGTCACATCATCCAGGTGGATGCTGCACACCCAAAAATGTGTTATGTGCTTTGAGAGTCCTGAAAAGTGCTATAGGAATTCTTATTATTTTTATATATATTATTACTTGAGGAATAGGGTCTTATCTAGCAAAAGGATCTGTCATTTTATTAGGAAAAAAAAAAGATATACATTTTAACCACCAAAGTTTGCAACCCAAAGCTTTTGTGGTTAAAGTACATATAAGTAAACTTACAAGTACATATTTTCATTTTAAGAAAATGTCAGATCATTTCTCTTCTCAGAGGGATAATTTAGAGCTTACTGAAACTAGCTTGGAAGTTCAAACCACAGCTCCATAGAAGGGCAATATAGTGCTCAGCATATATAAGTACATCCCCCACAAATCTTTCTTTTAAATTCATATTTTTAATAGGAAGCTATACAATATTATATTTGTGCATATACATTAGATTTGTCAGTACTGAAGCCAAATCTGGAGCTTATCTAACAAAATAACTTACGATAACAGACCAAAAACTGTAGTACACCCAAGTTTATATGTTATAGAAAAATAATAAATACAAATTTAACAAAAAGGAAAATCAAGAGAAGCAAAAAAAAAAATAAAAATAAAAAATTTAAATTTTGTTGTAATTTTGTAGATTGCAATTTCTAAATATGTTTGGTGACTAAATATTATTTTAATAAATATAACTGTTTAATAAATCTGTTTTGTTTAAATGCACCACAATACATTGCCTATATTCACTGAGAAATGGAGAAAAATATACATTTTCAAAATGGGGTGCACTCAATTATGCTGAGCACTGTATATGAAGAAAGAAACTGCATGTTTTCTTCAAAAACATGGACTTTAGAAAGACACAACAGGGTTCTTAGTGGTGCTGGAAAATGCATGAATTTTAATCTTGTTTTTCAAGGTTTGAAAAGTGCTTAGATTTTGGATAAAGTGCTTAGTAACTGTTGCTTTCATAATAACACTAAATAAGTAATAATAAACTATATAAATTGAATGAAATAGTACTTTTGCTTTGCATGAAATGAGTCCGCGCATGTGCCTGTATCATGACCTTCTTGTTTTTTTTTATCTGCTCCTTTTGCTTAAACAGTGGGAGATAACAAAATGCATGAGTGAACAATGCATGAAATTAAAATAAGTATACATTTAAGATGAAAGATCTTGACATTTAAGAACATAAATTACAGTAATTCAATGTTTGGCTTGGAGCAAACAAACATGCCATCAAACATTTCCTTAGAAGGCTGTATTAAAGAATAGCATCTGATGGAATGTGATAATGTATGTAAATATGTCATTGTGCAAAATGCTTAAAGTTTGAAAATGCACCTGGAAAGTGCTCAAATTTGACTTTGGAAAAAGTGTAAGAACCCATAGAATTCCTTACAGAAAAAAAACGATTTCCTCGAGCTTCATTTGTTTTCGACTGAAGAAAGACAAGCATGAGCATCTTCAATGATGAAGGAAGGAGTAAATTATCAGGAAACATTCATTCTGGAAATGAACTAATCCCTGAAAAGGCCTTGGTGTACTTAGTGAGTTAGCATTGTGCATCAGAAAACAGAAAAGTTGTGTAAAGTTCACCACCTGTAATAGATTAACAAATGATGGGAGGATGTGGGACTATTAGAGTTGAAGTGGAGCTTAAATTTCCAATAGAGGTAGAGGTTGATCTTCGGTTTTGTGTCTTACATTGCTTGAGGTGAAATGTCAGTTGGGGGCTTGGTTCTATTTATAAGTTGATGATTGGATATTGAGAAGTGTTTGATGCGTTATGCAGGCAGATGAACGTGATCTTGCAGGAGTGGGTTTAAAGAGCCCCTATTTTGGGTTTTTGAAAACGACCATCCATGCAGTGTGTAACACAGTTCTAAGTGAATTGAAACATCCAGCTGAGGGTTAAATCTAAAAGTGCATCATGTTTTAAATGATTGATTCTTCAAGGAAAGAATTGAATGAATGGTTCGTTTTGTGTTCGGATCTTTTGCCTGCTTGTATCAACATTGATACAAATATGGAGTGCCAGATCTGGTAAAATGTGAACGCGCCTTTCCCTGTAAACATTAGCGGAGCGCAGGGGATCATGGGATTGATCATGACACGAAGATTACTATCACTGAGATGGCCAGATATGTGGCTGTGAGGAATAAAGGGTTAAAGTTTATTTTCTTGACAATACCGCAGTATAGCCAACTTAGTGCTGTTTGTTCCTGTCATTTTCCTATGATTGATACCATAACCTACACTGCAATGTGGGATTCGCCAGCTGTTTGCTATTAAAGGAAGGATCTGCAAAGACTTAATGTGTGGGACTTTGTCAGTACTGTACACAGTTTATGTGGACCGGTTTCTTTTTCCTTCAGATCCTGTAAGCATTGCTTCTTCCCACACAACCTGTTAGTGTGATTTAAAATGGTTGTCTTGTTTTCTGTATGAAAAATATGTATTTATTTGTGTGTTGTAACTTGTAATCGCTCTGTGTGGCTTGTAATCACTTATCTATTATAGATCAGTGCTTGTAATGTATCGCTCAAGTTAAATCTTTATGGGCTATTCACATATCATGTCCAAAACCACGTTGAAAACACGTTGTGTGCTTCTTCCTTTACTGATTTAAATGCGTTTTTGTGCTCGCGATCCCCTGCCTTTTGTCATTGCTATGACCACCATCAGCTGTTCCTCACACACACGGTCAATTTTCAAAATAGTTCAACTTTGCCACTGTGTGGATTAAAACCGAATGTGTTGTTGCTATTACTTGGGGTTATGGTTAAGAATAGAGCAATATGCTGGTGTTTAACTGCATTACTTTTAATGCATTCCTGCATTGGGCTCACACATATACTCTGAACTCTGGCTACTTTATAAACAGGTCTGGCGGCAGACCTTTTACACAGATCTACCATCTACTTATGGCGTTAATTTAATGACAAATGTCATGAGCGCAGTACTACAAGTCGAGATAACATTTATGTAACACGAGCATGCGAATCTCTTTGCCTGTGTGCTGATTTTCTCTGTTCGTGCACAACTTCTTGCACACCCTCAAATATACTCTGCTCAATTGCAGATTTTCTTGTGCGCTCTCAAATAAACGCTGCTGAAGTGCCGTTTAGTGTGTTTATGTAACGAGTATGTCTCCAACATTTATTAGATTTGCTAGGAATATTAATGAATGTCGACATTGATGCATCCGGAAGTAAAGTGAAACGTCTATAAACTCCAGCAAGATAAATTCATTGTATGAAGAACCATAGGCCTTTATCTATAAAGTATAATTATGGAAACTTTGTTCATCTTAACTGAAAGCTACGTTGTTTTTGCTGGCCTCACGCATCGCGCACTAGTCAGTCAGTCAGCATGTCACCTTAGGGTTCAACAAATAACGCACAGCACTAAATCCGTGCTGTTAAAATTCCCTTACCTTTTAATACGTTTTGGTGTGATTTATAACCTGCTATTAAAAAAAACGACTGAATGTTTTGAATGAGAAGTTGTAATGTAGCCGTGGCGGGATGAATTTTGATGTAGCGCCCCACCATGGAAAAATGAATGTAGCGGAAACTATGATATTATAAAGCAATGAAAGTGTTTTTTGACCTTGCATGCATATCAGCCTGTTGCTGACCCCAAAAACCAAAATATGCCTTATTATAATGCATGATACGGGCTCTTTAAGTGAAATAATGCAAGTGATGTTAAAATGGAGAATGTGAACCATAGTTGAAGTTCTGTGAAATAAAATTAGGGCCCTGTGATTTGCAGAATGACTGAAACCATTCATTAAAATACTGTTTACTAAATAATCAGAACAGTTACATTTTCATTAGATTACATTTTTATAAATAGCTAATGTTTTATGACTTCGTTTGATTCCCACCATTTTTGAGAAGAGCTTTTAATAAACATCATAAACCCAGAAAAAATGCTAATAGACTAGACAGAATTTCTGAATAATAATCAATACTAATCTCATATGGTCATATTGTTGAAAGGTTTGATGAATTCTGCAGATTGGAAATGCTTTTAGATTATTCAAATTAAATTTTGACATTCTGAACTGAGAAGTGATTTCATAGAACTTTAAAAGTAAAGAAAATAATAAACGTTTATTACATTATTGCTAAAATGTATAAGATTTATCTCTTAATAACACCAACTTTGTTTACTAGCATTTAAATTAACCAATGAAAAAATAAAAATAATACCCAAAACCCAGAAAAATATAAACAATAGAATAAAAGGTTTTTAAAAACAAAGTTTTTACTGTTATAATAATGAAGGGTGGTCCTTGAAAAGTGACCCCAAAAACCTTTTGTTTGACATCCTGTATACATTGCCAAACATGAGCTGTCTTTTCTTACTGGAAGGTCCAGTTCTGTCAGTTTGATTAGGCATGAAAAGGCCAGATGAATCTCCCTGAATGAATTGTTCGCAACAAGATGCATGTCGACAATGGATATGATGAACAGTCGTTTCATGCCAGCTTTAAATAGATAACAGCCTGACCTTGAAATGGTGGCAGATGGTGAGATATATGTTGCTAAAATCCTCAATTCTGCACATTCTATTTACTTATCAATAGTGTGCATTTGATGACCACAAATCCATGTGACTTCCGACATGCTGCATTGACGTACTATTGATCTCCACAGTCCCTGCCATCTAACGATCACAGAGAGCTGAAAATCTCACATGCAATTTGTGTATTGGGGCAACACTTTAATTGTCACATGCTAGATTACTCTATTTGTTTTAATAGCTTCATTATACCTTAAATGGCACATAATGACATTTAGTAGAAGTTAATCACCCATTTATCAGAACCAAATGCCTAATCCTTGGCTAAAATCTTTAGTCTCTCAGGATCGGAGAGCAAAAACAACAATAAAAAAAAAAGGGAAATGGCTTTTACCCTGAAGAGAAACGCATAAAAACAGAAAGAGGAAGTTGAGCATGCCATTGCTGCTTCTGGCATTCTTTTCAAAGCCTTAAAGAAGTTCTGATAAGATTACCGTCTCATGAATCAGGACACAAGTAACACTTTGCTTTGAAACGCAACCATTTTTCAGATTAAACAATCATGTCATGATAATTGTTTAGTGAATAAATAATCTCTACACTAGAAGCTCTATCTTGCTTTTTTTTGGCTCAGGTGACTCATAATGAACTCCTGTAAATGTGGGTCAGATTTGCTTTGCAACCAGTTTAACCACATTGGTTTGCTCAACCAAAAGTACAGTTACATTACTCGCATTGTTCTCAGGAGAAAATTCACAGGGTTAAACCAGTAATCAGAAGCACACCAAGAGGAAAATATTCGAAGACATTTTATGACAAACAGGCGAGAGCGCAGGCCCTGTGATTACCGTGGTGCAGAAAAACGCAGACTGAATCACGGAGTCATAAAAACAGAATTAGCTCTAGAACACAGAATGTCACAGGATTTGGAAACTTTCGGATGAATAAATCAAAAGGGCTGTTAATCTAGTCACACACAAAAAACATTTATTTAAATATGAAGTCTGCTTGTTCTACGTGGCATCTTCAATGTCCAGTGCACGATCTTCAAGTCTTGAGCTGCTCTGAGAATCACTGCACTTCCATTTTACCATTTTATTTTAGAAAAAACTATTGCTATATCGTACACAGAAAAAACTTGTGGTGTCTTCATGACAACCTATCAAAATAAAAGTTTGATTAAATGAAGAAATTATGAAAATGCATTCATTTAATTAATGTACTCATTTACTTCCAGAGTAACTAACATTTTTTTTTTTCAGTTAGGCACTAGGGATGTCAATTTCCAGAAATATCCATCATCGATTATCATTTAAATCGCAGATGTCAAATTCAGTTCCTGGAGGGCCGCAGCTCTGCAGAGTTTAGCTTTAACCCTAATTAAACGAAACCTGATCAAACTTATTGAGTCCTTCAGGCTTGTTTGAAACCGGTAAGTGTGTTGAAGCAGGGTTGGAACTAAACTGTGCAGGGCTGCGGCCCTCCAGGAAGGCACCCCTTTGACACCTCTGATTTAAATGAACCACCAATCAATTGATTAGTCATAAATCTTAATAATGTGAGATGTCTACTTGAGCGGTAAATTGTCAGTTGACATAAAAGATGTGTAAATGACACTAGGGGTGTGACGATAACCGCATTACCGACATGTCAACCGCAGTGATGTGGTTATTACAGTCATCTCCTGCCTTTTTTAGTTTATCGTTTATTTTTGCTCCTGAAACTTTCAGGATTGCATAGAAAAACAGAATAAACTAAATAAAAAGAATTAAAGGCCTGCACTAAATATTTTTCACATTTAGGTTACAAAATGAAAACACTGGCTGAATCCTTTTTAAAGTTTTTTTTTTCTTCTGTCAAATAAAAATAGCAGGCCTACTAACTCAAATCGATCTCTCCATGGATTTTTAATGCTCCGCTGTAATTCCTATATCACAAACCTCTGTTAACATTTTTAATACAAGTCATTATTTTAAAGATTATGTCCTGAGTATCTGATTTTACTTTAGCGCTGTGCTTTCATTTTCTCCATCTCACTCACGGTGAGTTCAGGTGAAGGAGTGTTTATATTTAGTCAAACTGGCCCAGAAATATCAGTATATCAATATAGTCTTTGCTAATAGGCTGGTCAAATGTAGATCTGTTCTTTACAGAAGCTTTAAACAGACGCTCACCCTGCAGCCACGGTGATGAGAGACAACAACAAGGTGCATATATGTTGAATAATTTAAAGTATAGGCTACTATAGCATATAATAATTATGTTTTTTACATATAGTCTAGTAGTGGTAGCTTCTGACCATTAAATCAAGACTTGTGACAGGAGTTAATAGTTAAATCCTGAAGAGAACTACTGAAAATTTAAGTAAAATACAAAAATATTTAAGTTAGTGTAACACTAGCACTTCTGGCATATAAATAATTTAAAGGCTAATAATCAACACATCACCAAGTGGACCTTTGCCAATGTTTACACTTTAAGCCATTATTGCCAGTACAACATTCTAATATATAGGCTGATAAATATAAATTGTAATATGTATTTTTTTTTCAAAACCTTTTACTGCAGAAAACAAGAAAACTGCAATTTAGAATTACTCTCTTTTTTTCATGGTGAAAATCTCCCACACATCTGATTAGGCAAAAATCAATTCATCAATGCATTCTGCTGATTCAATCCACATTGCTGATTCTTTGTCTAATGATTTTGAATCAATTCAATCAATTTTGTGCAACATTTGCACAAAAAGAACAAACTTAAGAATGCTAAAGATGTGGCGAACTGGCGATCTGCAGCGCTTCTCATCCAGTATGTAACTAGATTTAGGATGCTGCTCAAATTCCTGCCTTGCCACAAAGCAGTACCTGTAGCTGTCATAGATGCAGCGCTGTGTGGTTTGTGACCGGCTTTAGAATCTTGTGAGAGCACTGTAAATTTTTTTAAAGAACATTGTGAACCAAAGAACTGTTTGTTCTTTATAATTGCTTTATACAATCTGGGGTTTCATTTTTCCATTCAGAGCTTGTTCATCCTGAATATTAATTTGTTAATAAAATAAAAAGCAATTTTTAAGGTGGCAGTACTTGAGTCCGATCATAAACAAAAGCATAGATGCATGTAAAGTTGGAAAGATATATTTGCGCAGCCCCAAAACAAAATCATGATTTCCAGAATGGTATCAGATCATGAAGTCTCTAAAGATTCCCACCCCTGCTACTGATATCTTGCCTTCCCTGCATAAATTCTTCGAAAGCATGCGTTTGGTGAATGCAACGTCACACCATTTGAAAAGAACCAATCAAAAAGCCTCATAGCCTGCAGCACATATCTGAAGTTGTTTAACCCGCAGAAATAATTTATCATCTTTAATGTCATCTTGGTGTTCTTGTCATGCCGATAATGACGCAACAAATGCATCATTAATACTGTTTTTGTTCAACTCAAAACTCCTGGTAATTTTCCATGACATTAATTAATTGTTGATTGAAATAATTATTTATATAAATCAATTCTTTTTGATAACAAAAAATGTATTTTAATTGTTAAAATGGAACAAAAGTTAATAACTAATAAATAAAACAGATTTTCATATGGTGCGGAGTATAAGCACGGTTGAAATTTGTTTGTAGGCACAAGGCTGCATGATTTTCCCACAGAGTGTAGTTTATTTCTTTCATTTGGTGATTTGTAATGGTTCGTCCTCCAGGACTTTGCAGTTTAGACTGCTCTGCTGATTATAATGGGGGTGTTTTAGTTTATGGCATTGTGCCGTCAGTGTAGACACAGGGTAAGCTCTGCTCAGCCCAGCTGTGATTCAGAAGAGAAAGTAGGTCAAACCAATGGCACTCACACAGCCTGATCTCAGTGTGCAAAAGCACTTATAACACAGAGGTGATTTACATCCATTATCCACTTCTGCTGACTGTCAAGATTTCTGCTCTACAGGAACCGAACCGAGACGGCGAGAGAGCAAGGAGAAGGAAACCGAGAGAGAGAGAGAGAACACCCTCTGTAATGGCTTTAGTTAAAGTTGGTTTGGCCGCTGTGTCAAATATATGCGATGACTAACCAGTCTGATATTCCTAATGCAGAGATGCTGTGAAATAGCTTCACAGTGTCTGAAATAGCTTTCAGTCAACTGATCTGGGATCGAGCTCGTTTTCGCTAACAAAACCTATTCAAAGCCGTTACTATATTGTATTTTAGCACAACTAGAATGTTGCATTGACTAATAAGCATTCTCTTTTGCTTTCAAATTAGTTATAAACCTCAATACAGATAGAAGATAATAATGGTTTTGATGGTATGTGTAATACTATGTAATGTTAAAGCAGAAGCAATGTGGCCCCAGGATTAAAGCTATTGTATTATCATATTATAACTTTAAAGGGATGGTTCACCCCAAAATAAAAATGTTGTTATCATTTACTCACCTTTTACTCGTTTAAAACCTTTATGAGTCTTCTGTTGAACACAAAAGAAGATATTTGAATACTGGATTGACTTCCATGTAATTTATTTGTCCTACTATGGATGTCAATAGTTACAGGTTTACAGCATTCTTCAAAATATCTTCTTTTGTGTTCAATGGAATAAAGAAATTCATAAATCTCTCATTTAAATTAATAACTTCTATAGGAAGCTTTAGAATATTATATTTGTGCATATACATTAGATTAGTCAGTACTGAAGCCAAATCTGGAGCTTATCTGACAAAATAACTTATTATAACAGTCCAAAATTTGTAGCCAAAATTGATGTGTTATAGAAAAATGTTAAATAACATTTTTAAAAATAGCAAAAATCAAGAGAAACCAAAAATATATACAATTTCAAGAGTTCACACTAAGCTGATGATTGATTATAAAGCAAGTTTGGCATGCTGTTCCGGGAGAGAGCCCTAAACTCATAAGGTCCTTGAGCCAGGGGCTCCCTCCCATTTGCAGGGTGAGAGGGGAGTTTGAGCTCAGGTAAGTCTCAAGAGAACTATTCCCCCCACCCCACCCCCCACCCTTTGTGTTTTTTTTTTTGTTTTGTTTTTTTAAGAGCTTGATCATAATTACAAGATTTGCTATGTAGAGATATACTGCTGGTTAAGAGTTCGACTATAGTGTTAATTTAGACTGATTAATTCACATGTTTTTGGACTGTGGGAGGAAACCGGAGAACGCAAGGGAAACCCACGTGAGCACAGGGAGAACATGTAAACTCTGCACAGAAACGACAGCTGGCCTGGTAAGAATTTGAACCAGTGACGTTCTTGCTGTGAGGTAACAGTGCTAACCACTGGGCCACTGTGCTGCCCTATAGAGGGAAAGGTGGAGGAGTAGGGGTGAAAGGGGGGATTCTTCAAGGCAAAGTTAACTTTAGTAAGAAACTCTGGTTATTTATAGTGAGTTAGGAATCATCTGATTGGTGAATCATGTGTTAGTTAATGCGGGACCAGCCTTGGTCAATCGTATCACGTGCTCCTCTCGAAATTGGTTTATAATTAAACTTCACTTTGTTGACATTTTGTAGGTTGTAATTTGTTTTGCAATATTTTGCTTAAATTTAATTGTTTTATCTTTCCATTTCTAAAGATTTTCTGTGACTAAAATATTATTTTAATAAAGATATCTGTTTAAAAAATCTGTTTTGGTCAAATGCACCAATATATATTAACCATATTCACCGAGAAATGGATAAAAATATTCAAAATGGGGTGTACTCATTTATGCTGAGCACTGTGTATATATAATTGTTTCAAAATTTTTTTACTTCTATTTTTAGATTATATCATATGTGTAATAGTATTTATCGTAATTTCTTTTTAAAATTCAACTTTTTGTATTAATATTTACTGTTATGCACTTAGAGTCTGAGAGTAACGCAGTTTCGATACTCTGTATTTCCTTAAAGTTGTGTACATGTGGTTGAATTGACAATAAAGCTGACTTTGACATTTTTAACTTCAACTACTTGAGGGTGAGTACATTTAATTTTGGTGAACTATCCCTCTAATGCTAGTGTAACATGGCTTAAACTAAAACACAAATATATCGCTTTCACAGAAATGATAACAAGACCTGTGCTATTTTAGAATCGCCTTCTAGTATTTCATATTGATTCCTCTTCTCTTGGCTGTGTCAATATGGAGAATTCAACATTAAGCCGGATTACATTCCATATTTTGCAGTCTCTTGTGTAAATATTATATTCTATACCAGTATTGAACTATATTTAGGAGTTAGTATGTTTTGGGCATAGTATTTGTTTGTTTTTTAAATTCACTAATGCTTAATTTATTTAATAATGATTAAAAAACAGCAAAGTGATTACATATTTTTATAATAAACAAAAAAAAATATTTCAATTTTCAATTAATTTGCAATTTATTTCTGTGTTTGCAGGCTCAAGTAAATGTAAAACCATAAAAGTAAAATAATTTACTTAGAATAAACATGAATTTAAAATGATTCAATGTATAAAACTTAAACTTATTCCAGCTACTTGCCAACTTTCTTTTCTTAAACAAAAAACAAACAAAAACAACTACAACTCAAATTAACACTGAATTAATTAAATCAATTAAAACTATTTAGACCTATTCACTTTACATTTTCTTCTTCTATATTTACTCATACATCTATTATATCTTCTTATTTATTTATTTACTATTTTTTCAATTGGTTTATTTATTTATCTGTGTCTTAATTCATCTTTGCATACTCATTGAAGGTCTCAGGAAATAGTTGCACGGAACGAAACTGCTGCAACTAAACTAGCGCACAGGTGGCATAACTTTGTTTAAAGTTAAGAGTTTATACACAAAGGCTAATACTTAAAGTACGCACACTAGATTAAATATAGCAGCGGGCCATTCACATATCGCATCTTTTCCGCGCGCAAATTCGTTTTTTCCAATGTAAGAATATATGACAATATGCGCGCGCAAGCGAAGCGATGAGCTCGCGCCTTCCATACGCACTGAGTAGAAAACATCTCACGCCGTAGCAGTAAGAGTTGTGCGTGGCTTTCAGTGCAATGTAAACAAAAGATATGTTAGACGAATTATTACAAAAATTATTAAAATGATTATGTATGTATGAATAACTGCTGATAGCAACAGTTCATTTAAATACTTAGCTAATATAAGGGTGCTTTCACACCTGCCTTATTTAGTTCGGTTGAATCGCACTAGAGTTCGTTTTCCCTCTTGGTGCGGTTCGTTTGGGCAGGTGAGAACGTAGCAATCGCACTCGGGTGCGCACCAAAAGCGGACCAAAAAAGCGTACCGAGACCTGCTTGAAGAGGTGGTCTCGGTACGCTTTCAAACGAACCCTGGAGCGGTTTGTTTGTGGTGAGAACATGATCCGAACTAAAACAGACCCAACCGCAAAAAGTACTGCGCCTTTTGGACTAATCCAGCTGCCGTAGTGTGATGCGCTGTCCCATCTTATGGGGTTTAGGGGAAAAATATTTGTTGACAGCGCTTTACCAACAGTTTTAAACAGAGAGAGAGAGAAAGGGAGAGAGAGAGAGAGAGGGAGGGAGGGAGAAACATTACCTGATGGATCGTTGATAATATTTCCGGAAGATGACCATGTCGCAGTTTAGCTAAATTAATTCACGCCTTCTCCTAACGCCTTCGCCGATTGCAATGCATTAAAACATTGTTTTCCAGCCGCAGCCGCGCTTCATTCTCGAAATGTATAGTTTGTCTAAAGTGATGCATACAAACTACATAGTATACTATGACCAGGGATACTGCGTCAGCCAGCGCAGCGACATTGTGTGTCTGCCGGTTTGTTTACTTGCGGTAGTTCCACGTGAATTCTGACCAATTGAAAAGCAGTTTAGGAAATGCGTTCAATAACATCTGGCCAGTGAGTGATGTAGAGTTTGTCACATGACTGCATTTTGGTTCGTTTCAACTGGTTCGGACCAAAGCAATCAGTGTGGTGTGAAAGGGACCCAAACGGCAGAAAAATGCTACAATGTATCATTTGTTGCCCTTGGTCCGGACCAAATGAACCGAACCACATATGTGAAAGCACCATAAAGCTTAAATTTACATTAGACGTGATAACCGTGAAAACATTATTATTCTTCAGACTATATAATCATAACCAAAATCTATATTGTTGCATCCATAATTGTTATGCAGTTCAAAATATAACATATGAATGTGTCTGAATGTAGAAGAAACCTACTTAAGCAGTGCACTGCTTTTTTTGTGCTTTGAAATACAACATTTAAATGTTTGCAAAAAAAAAAAGCCTATTGTACAATGCACTGATATTATGTAGTTTTAAAATACAATATATTAACATTTTAATGTAGAAAAATCTAACATAGGTGTCTTAAGGAGCAAAAATACAACATATGGACTCGTATATGCTATTGTGTCATCACTCATATTGTAAGTCATATCTCTCCGCCCCTCATTTGGGATGCTTTTTATGAACTGGCCCCCATGACAAACTAATTGAATAGCCCTGCCATAGACTATTAAAATAAAATTGTCATTATGTATTGTAGACAGAGCGTTAATGATGATACTACCGTTTACAAACTACAGTGGTACAGTCAGTATTTTGGAGCCATAGTATCAGGATATTACCATAGTACCTGTAAACCGAAAATTCTAGAGTTTTTGGTAACATTTTAAAAGTCTTTACCATCATCTTTCACGTTATTCATTTTATGCATTCATTTGACCAACATCAATATCTAAAAATTAATAAAATGTTTCATTAAACATGTATTTATTAACATTTTTAAAAGAAGGAATCATTCCATATTTACTCAAAACTAAAAAAAAAACAAAAACAATGAGCAATAGAGTGACAGAAGCAGTCTGTAAAATGTCAAATCTGTTATTTTTATAATGACATTTGTTGTGAAGTGTGAGTTAGAAGAGCCAAGAACACATAAATCTCCCTCTGTCTGGACCTTCTATGTTTAGCTACAAGTGTCCTTCAAACAAACTGCATCTGGCCACAGGAAGTAAAAAACTGTCATGGTAATAACAGTTCAATGTAAAGGACTTTAATGAAATGCCACTAAAGTAATGCACAGAGCCTGATTTATACAGTATTTACAGTGTTCGCAGAGCAGTGTGACTGTCTCTGTACATTCCCAAGATCAGCTCCTGAGGCTTTTTTTTTTTCTTCAAAAAACCTATATTTTCACTAGTCAAAAGGTCTTCATTGTGGGGCCGGTTATGCAGAGTTAAAAATATTGGGTGGGTGTGCGCTGGAGGGAGGAGAAGAGAGAAAGACTAGGAGGAGAAAAAGAAAACAAGCTACTTATTCACAGCTGCCTTCCATGTTGACTCATATAAAGCCAAGAACGATTTGAGCAAGGCTTTCAGGAAGAATGTCTGAGTCACTACAAATCAAAGGGTTTGGCTCAATTAGATAGTCATTCATGGTGAAGAGTCAGTCACATAAGAGAAGAGAGAGAAGACCAACAACAACAACAAAAAAACGACGCAAAACAAAAGGGGTGTGAACTAGTTTTGGTTGCGTGAGAAAAGAGGCGCCACAGACTTGATACCAGCCATGTTTGCCGCATAGCGTGCACACGAGAGAGAGAGAGAGAGAAGTGAGAGACCGACAGATAAACAAAGAGAGCGAGAAGGACAGCTCCTGTCTAAGCTGGCTACAAGCCACTAAATGTCACGCAGGTTGGGACGCAGTCGCAAACAACCCCAACTCCCACTCAAAAACCTGCAGACCACAAAGGCCTGATAATTGAGCCCACATGTAAATTAAAGATGAAACCTCTCGTGTTTCACCATCTGTTCCTGCTCTTTGTGACTGAACCATTAACTGACCGTCTTTTGTATTCAGAATAGCCAGCTATTTCAATGATTTTTATGGTACACTTTCAAGTTATCGCTACATTTTTCATAAAACATCTGATAATGTTGTGGGTCAGTGGACCGATTTTATCTGACGAATGGCAGAATCAATGCATAAGGTGTGCCTAATTTAATTCCCTGTGGCAAATATCTGAGTACTGAGTGAAACAGGATGTACAATGAGAAAAAAAACGAAGGGGGCGATTGGTTTATCCATTAGGAATTTACTGGACTGTGTTGAATCGGGTTTTACGATCCCAGATTTCCTTCAAAGAAAATCACAATAAACTGGTTGTCGTTTCTAACAAAAACAAGACCAGAATGAAGTTTGAAGTTAATTTTAGGAGTTTTTAAAAAGAGAGATTTCCTTTTTTTCTCAAAGCGTAATGGCTTGTGAATTGTTTTGAACTACCATTGGTTCGTTTCGATTACGTAACCGGTAAGTGTGCATCGCTCTCAGTGGCTTTGTGACATTCGCTAAGAGCTTACTGCTACTTGGGTTATGTAAACCTTTTTTTAACCCCAAAGGCTGCGTGTTCACCGGAGCATTTTTTTTTTTGTCAAGCTGAGCTTTTATTTTCTGTTGTTGTCAATGACAAAGTTGCGGGGTTTTTTTTTTTTTGAGTGTCTGCAGTGTAGCGAGCATTTTACGGTCACCACTGAGCGCTCTGCGTTTCTTCAGGCGTTGAAAGTTGAAAAACGCAGTGCCCATCAGTGTCAATTAGGGCTGTGCAATTTGGGGAAAATATCTAATTGCAATTTTTTTAACAGATAATTTCAAGTAGATATGCAATTTTTTTTTTTTAATTTTGTAGTCAAGCTTCAGCTCAATATTCTGTATCGTAGCTTCTTACTGCTAAAATGCAGTGAGTGTTAGTTAAAAAAAGGAACTGAAAAGATATTAACTTACTCCAACTTTTATTTGTTTGTAAATATTCAGAAATGAAACACAAATTTTTCTCTAGAGCAAATAGTAGTGAGTTATGGCATTAGTTATCTCCTGGTGCCTTCGTGATGTTTTTTCATATGGTGTAACAGCTGCAAACAACTCTGAAATTGTACTTTGCTGTTGCTAGCTACTAGATTGAGTGTCACTGGCAATACTTTTATTTGACTTTTAGCAAGACGCTCCTCATCTAGCCGCCTGTGGAGCTTTTTTAGGTGCTGGTTGTTGTATTTCCTCGTGCTGTGGCAACAATTCTGCAACAGATCTTCCAAGTGACCTGTTTTTGTTTTGTGTCTGTGACTTTGAAACCAAAATAATCCCATATTACTGACGTGCTGTTTTTCTTTGATATGCATTCGTCTATTAATGCTTCTGAAGCGGCAGACGCCATCATCCCACTTTCCTTTCTCGCTGTCCTATTTGTTTGTCTCAATGTGGGCTTTCTGCATAGTTCGGTTGTGCAATTCTGATTGGGCAGAACGAAAGTGTGCTCACTCAATTGGCTAGTAAGACTGTCACACACAGACGGCAGTCATGCATTTGCTCTGGGTGGGGGAAATTACATAATACATATATATTTTATATCGCAGCCTATTGCGATTAGCTAATCGCAACGTTTTAAATTGCGGGGCCACAACTGACTGTCACCCCACCACAACAACTTGTAAGCAACCGACTGAGCTGCAAAAACTTCCACAGCTGAGTGGTTTTTGAACAGCACTCGTGTTTCTACAGCACAAAAAAAAACGCTCCAGTGGATACGCAGCCTAAATGAAGAATCTATGAATATATTGGGGCCTTTGCACACCAAGAATTTAGGCCAAGAGGCCATGAACAAGGCCATGGAGGCTTTAGGTCGAGCTTATTCTTCAGAGCTTTTCAGTGTATCCTAAACTCCTCACTAAATCAAAACTGACACTATTTACTTTGTTTATGCATACTACTATTCTTGAAGTAAACAGTTCATATACAGAATAACATTTCAGTGCAAGTGTTGGTAAATGTTTATAATGAAAATTTGCTTAAGCTTACTAAAAGTTGTTATAGGGGAAGTATCAAGCTCACTTTGCCCAATCAAAATAATCTTGAGTACCTATAGAGTAGTATTTAGGGTTGGTTGTTTTTTTTGGTACCGGTGCCAAATCGATGCTTTTAAAAGTAAAAAACAAATTAACAAATTCTTGTCTCTAAATCAAATTGTTTTAAAAATTAATTAATTAATTAAAAACCTTACTCTGAGTCTATAAAAATATTTTACGATTTGTGTTGTTACAAAACAATATTTAATTATTAACTGCTTATGTGTTTTCTATCTCTGTCAATGACTCTGCTCTTGTAAAACCGCATTTACTTGAGTGCTGTCTGTCTGCCAGTATGCTTCGGTAATGGTAATGCCACATACACTGCAATGATTTGTTTTCAAAATGTTTCAATTAAAAGAACGAAGCAATCATTTTATAAAGAATGTGTTAAGGGCTACATTTTGTTAGAAAAGAAAACGCTGAGGTATGATGTGTGTGAAGGCAACGAAAAATACAAATGAGAAACTGATTGCTCGCTATTACATTTGATGCCGATATTATAACAATATATCCATAAACACACACCTAGTTCTCTGTTTCTGCTTCATTCTGCTTTATGGATTAAAGATTGGGCTGAAACACAGAGGAGCTGAAGATGTGATTGTGTACAGTTTTCTAAACTAATCGCAAAAGTTTCAGGAGGCTGAGTGGAAAAGATGCCTAGAGACACCCATGGTTTTAGTAAAGGCTAATGTTTGACCACCTGCTGCCGTCGGAGGATTTGGAGTTGCTGCAGTCACAAGCTTCTGAGAATAGTTTCATTTGGCGATGGTTTGTGCACTTTAAATTTAAAATATGAAATCAAATATAGACAGCAACTCTGGCGTGATTATTCTGTGTTAGTCTTTAAGAGAGTAGAGGGCGAGGAGCAGGGGTCAGAACTAGGGTTGTTGTATCGCGTTTGTTACCAATCAATACTGAAATTTTAAAAATGTCAATTTCCCACTGACATTTAAGCGCTGTAGAGCGCATAATTTAACATCGCTGATTGGCCATTGTGTTTATGTGCTCAACAGAAATGACTGTGATTGGCCATGACAGTCATCGGTTCACCATTCTTCACCTTTGTTTACAGAGTGCAAACACCGATACATCAACGCTATCTCACGGCAATTAGTAACTTTTTGATTTAGTGGCTAATTCGTATGTTCTCAGTCGTACAATTTAGTACGATTTGCTTATCCCTGGTGAGGTTGGGTGCCACACCTCCATTTAAAAATTATACATTCACGTACAACTAAACTAGCCACTAAACTGATAAAACGTAAAATAGTTACGCTTCCTCATGAGATCAGGCTGGATACATGGACAACTCAAGCGTTTCAAAGCTGCGTTTTGCAACATGCCACAATTTGCAATTTTATTTGCACAAAAAAAAAAAATACACATGCTATTTGACAGCTCATAAAGTATTTCAAAAACAATGAAGCATTGCCAATGACAAACTTAGTGCAAAAAAAACGCATTGTCAACACTTTCATTTTGTTAGTAGCGCAACATTAGCACAGGCTAGTTTTACTGCTAAATAAATGCAGTCAACACATTTATCACTGCAAGTTTAACTAAAAATGTAGCAATAACATTTTAGAGCAAAAGTAATGCATACGCCGACAGCACAAAGAACATCAGTTCATGGCAAGTTATTCTATAGCCTACACTGTCAGAGTCCTGCTCAAACGCATACTTATCAGATGCTATGACAGTGCAGGCCAGAAAGCTGCTCAAAATCTTGTTCAAGTCTGACTTTTTTCAAGGTTACTATCTTGATGCACATGCTATGAAGTTTGCCACATCCACGTGACCATGCGCTTCTCTGTTTCTGCGCATTTCATGGTTCATTCACAAAGTATGTCATCGTCTACACTTCGCAGAGGACAACAGCCAATCACATTACTTTTCCAGTGTTGCATGAACGCGATGGGCTAGCTTCTGCTCAAGGGTATTGGCATGGAGTGATCTAAATGGCTGACAGCTGTGAGGCTTAGTGGTTAGCACAGTCGCCTCACAGCAAGAAGGTCGCTGGTTCGAGCCTCGGCTGGGTCAGTGGGCATTTTTTGTGTGGAGTTTGCATGTTCTCCCCATGTTGGCATGGGTTTCCTCCGGGTGCTCCCAAAGTCCAAAGACATGCGCTATAGGTGAATTAGATTAACTAAATTAGTCGTAGTGTATGTGTGTGAATGTGAGAGTGTATGGGTGTTTCCCAGTACTGGGTTGCAGCTGTAAGGGCATCCGCTGTGTAAAACATATGCTGAATAAGTTGGCGGTTTATTCCACTGTGGCGACCCCTGATAAATACAGGAACTGAGCCGAAGTAAAATGAATTAATGAATGAATTCAAGCACAGGATCATTAGGTGAACCTACCTTTGCATGTAAATGTAGATCAAGACTAGATTGACTTGTAGACAAAAACCATGTGATCTGTGCAGCACGACTAGTCGACGTCATTCAAACAGCATCATATATAGCAGAGCATTAAAGTGGATCAGTGGACTAGTCTGTGCAAACCCTAACATACATGTACATTAAAGACAATGGCTGTGCTGTGATTTCAGCTTGACTGATTTATGAAATGATAGATCATAGGTCTTAAACTGGATTCCTGGAAGGCCGCAGCTTCACACAGTTTTACTCTAACCCTAATCGAACACAGCGGATCCAACTAATCAAGGTGTTCAAGACTACTATGGACTATTAAAGTGAAAGTGAAGCACTCAGTTAGACTTTGCAGTCTCTTTGTTCTGCCCATTACTTCCACTGTATCTGTTCAGCTGAGGGAACAGAACCAACTCAGTGACATCAGACACAGAGATATTTCAAGATGGCGACGCCCTAGGTTTAAAAACTTTAGTAAAACATACCGTTTTCTTCAAAATGGTTACATTAATCAAGTTTGTTATATATATTTTCATTAAAGTGTAAATCAATTTGCAAAATAATGTAAACTTGACTGAGTGCTTCACTTCCACTTTAAGCAGGTGTGATTTGGAGGTGGTTTGAGCTAGGCATGGGCTGGTATAAGATTCTGATGGTATGATAACCTTGGAAAAATATATCACGGTTTCACGGTATTGAGATCACTGCTCTAAAATATTTCTTTAAATGTCTGGGTAAAAAAAACAATTACCCTTTAAAAACTATATATTTTATTTTTTGAAAGATTTAAAATATTTTGGAGCAGTAAACATTTCAGGCTAAATAATTCAAATGAATTATTGACTTCTGCTGTCTTCATTAGTTTCAAAATCACTGATTTCTTTACAATTTAAAACGGCATATTTGGATATTTTTTTCTGCTGAAGATACTGTTGTCCTAAAAAACAAAACAAAAAAAAAAGGAAATAAAAAATCGTACACATACAGCGGTATACCTTGAAAACGGTTATCATCCCATGCCTAGTTGGAGGTAAACTATGCAGAGCTGCAGCCCTCCAGGAATTCAGTTTGAGACAATTGTGATAGATGGAACAGAGAAAACAAATGACAGAAAGTCTGCCTTATTTTTAAGTTTGTTTCATCACAACGTAATTTGTCTAATATAGTTAAATATAACCAAAATAGCTCATTGTGGGAAAACATCAATAAAAGTCACAGCAACAATGAGAAAGTCACACTATTTGAGGGCAATATCCACAAACTGGCAACACTGCTTGGTAATCTTGAATCAAAATGTGGAAAATGTTCCTTTTCTGATGATGTCAGTTTGACAGATTAGATAAAATATCCTTAACAACTGTTGTTTTGTTTGCTTCAATTGAAAGATAACAAACCGAAACGCTGACATAAAATTCTCCCTGTATTCAATATTAATTTTAGGTAGAAATGTGTCACAGGACTAAAGTTGGAAGGAATTTCTAGTCGTCGTGAATTTAAGTGGTTATTTTGCAAATATAAAGTTGTTTTGCTATTTGGTGTAACCCAAGGGTTTCCAGTCTTGATCCAGCAGATTTTAAAGCCAGTAATGATTAAAAACATCTGAACCTGCTGATCAAGCTTTTCAGGATCAAACCTCTAACTGGTGTGTTGGAGGTAAACTCCACAAGAAAATGATGCAGAGAATTAGACCAGTCTTGTTTTTGTATAATCTTCATCTCAGGGGTGTCCAACCAGTCAGTCCGGAGAGCTTCATTAGCTGTTTGGTTGTTTAATTAGGGTACTTGGAGCTTAATCCCTGCAGCACTTGAAAACAAACTTTATTATATTGTGCTATTAGTTTATATCATTTAAACTTATAAGAACATTATCGTTTAAACTATAAAAACATATACTTCCAATGTACTTTTCTGACCCTAATATTGGATCTTCTCAGAAATAGACTTAAAATTGCACTTAAGTGTACTTGACTGAAAGAAAAGGCTGTTTATTTGGCCTATACATGTTTACTTAAAAGTATAATCACATATTCTAATTATACTTGGTTTGTCGCTGTTTTTACTCTGTTTATGCCCCATTTAATATTTTTCACATAATATTGAATACTCCCCTGGTTTCAGAGATGAGGTTTTCGGAGTATAAATATGCTCAGTAATAACTCCAGCTAATTCCAACACCAATATGCCAAGTACACTTGAAGTATAACTTTTATACTTATTGGAATATAAACTACTAGTTAACTATGAGTGCACTAACAGAGCACTTGCAGTATAACATTATACAACTACTCATTAACTAAGAGTACATGTCAGTACACATGTCAGTACATATGTCAGACATCTTGTTGTGGCCTTTTTAATTAACTAGTCAGGCTTGCAATCCAAAGGTTGCAGGTTCGAGTCCCAGCAGCAGTAGAAAATTGCAGGTGAGGTGTGTGTGTGTGTGTGTGTGTGTGTGTGTGTGTGTGTGTGTGTGTGTGTGTGTGTGTGCGCGTGTGTGTGTGTGTGCGCGTGTTCACCACCATCTATGCACTTGAGTGGGATAAACTCAGAACCCAAATTCTGAGAATTCTAAAAAAATACACAAACTAATTACTTTAAGAATTACAGAGGTAAACTTGTACTGATACGTTCACTTGTTGATTACTTGTGCACCTAAGATTACTACGATTATATTTTATAGTGTAAAAAAATAGCCAATTTAGTAGGGCTGCACAATTAATCAAAAAAAGATTGCGATCTCGATTCGACCCCACACACAATCTTAATTCAGCATCTCTATGATTCAGTCAATTATATTTTCAAGTTCAGGAGAAGCATAAAGGTGGTCGCACAAGTCTTCACATTGTTTTATATACGTTGCTCAGCAACGTGGACACCTCCAAATGGTGTTGACAGAGGCACATACTGCATTTATAGGGTATAATTCACCCAAAAATGTAATTTCTGTGCGAAATCACAAGTGAGCTGTGTGTTTACTACAGAGAGGATGCATGCGCCTTAGAACGATGTCTACTTTAGTGAACAGAACTTGCATAGGCTGTGAATAAAAGGTAATAAAGTTGTAAATAATGTTCAGTTTGTTGAACAGAGCGATCATTTGGGAGCCGCACGGAATGTATGATTTGCATGTATGTTTTTTCCTTAGAGTGATGGCAGCCATTACACGACCCACACTCTGCAGTGAAAGTGAAACCAAAACCGCGCACCTCATTTAAATGATCATATCGCATTTTGGAGTTATGATTATGGCAAGCATTTGATGTTTTTTTTCTTTCATAGTGAACACAAAGTGTTGTGCATGAGAATAAACGCTTAACAGTGTCAGTATAACTACTCATGTTGAAAATAATGCATGAGGAAATCTGATGACAAATGTCTCATTTTATTTTAGTGAAAAAAAGTGATCTAATAATATTGTCAATGACAGATTGCAAGCAAACATCTTAAACATAATGATTCAACTTCAGAATTATGAATAGTTGTTTTCTGATGCCATCATTTAACTGTGCAATAATGACCCAAACATGTTTAAAGTTTACCATGCCAAAGTTTAAAGTTCACCATTCTAAGTCTATACAAAATTTAGTATTTTAACCAACAGTAGACCTACACATAGGCCTAATATTATTAATGTTATACCATAAGCTTGGAAAATGACAATAATAATAGTCTAATCGTATTAACTTTTATTTTACATCTACAGAATCATGAGAAAATCGTGATCATTGTTTTTTTATAAAACAAAATGTGATTTCTAATTTTAGCCAGAATAGTGCAGCCCAACAATTTAGTCCCAAGTGGTATTCTAGTAGTACACTTACAAATATACTACTAGTACACTGATGTTATTATACTAACCACATGAAGTATACTTAAAGATATAAATCATTACTTAAATATAGTTACCTTAACTTTACATTACTTAAATAACGTTACCTATAGTTAACTTCTAGAGTACAATTATTGGTAAGGGCAGTGGCCCTCCAGAAACCATTTTAGACAGCCCTAATTTAGTTAATAATTATTTATATTTTAAATAGGCTGTTATTTACTTCACATTTTTATTAGAGTTCAGTTTGTTTTAGGTCAATTTGGGTTTAATTTTAGTAATTTTAACACCTAAAATTTTATTAATTAGTTGCCAAAGCAACATATTTGCATTTGTGTGAGTTTCTTGTATAAAACATTTTATTTTCACATTTTCCATTTAATAAAAACTAATTATAAAATGTAACATCAACAATGCCTTGCTAATTAGGGCTGCACAATATATTGTTTCGGCATCGATATTACATTTGCAATAGTCACATCGTAAGACATGCAATGTTGAGTCTGAATTATAGTTGACCAGGAGCTATACAGAATTGTAGTTAATTAAGTACTTATTTCAAATTTATACAATTTATGCCAAAAAAAGTTTTTCTTATAATTTTTTTCTCGTTTCTAGTCCAATTCTAGTTCTAGTAAGGAAAAACTCTTTTCTTCTGAAGTTGAAAACAAAACAATATTTTTACATGATCTAAGAATTTTTAGATATTTGAACAAGAAACGAGACAAATCAAAGTAGGAAAAGCATTTTTTGCACTGTGATTATTCTATTTCTGTACCTGATTACTGTTAGACTCCCTAGAAAACTGTCAACTATGCTTTTCAAACTATCTTGTGTAACTGTAATCATATCATATTATCTATCGCAGAAAAATAAAATATTGCAATATCATTTTTTTCCAATATCGTGCAGCCCTACTGCTGATATTAATGAAAATGCAAAATGAGTATGATTTTAGTATGGCCAATGCACATGGCAATGTGACACCAGAATACAAGCATTCATGAACAGATTTATGTAAGACCCATATTTTTGCACTGGCTACATATAAATATGCCCTTATTTTACTAGTAAACTACTCGCTCGTTTTGTCATTCAAGCATTTGAACATCCGTGTTTACTACAGCATTACATTGTAAATCTGTCACCACATACAACTGCTGCGTCTCTTCAAAAGAAGGGCTAGGCTTATTTTTTGTATGACACATTTATGACCCTTTTTTTTGGGATCTTTTAATCTTTAGGGTAATGGGCTTGGGGAATGGTGAGGGACAGAAATCATTTCTTAGGTTTCATAAATACTTAGTCTTATTACAAACCATAAGCCACGAAACAAGCTGACCAACTAGAAGAATAACATTATTTTGAGTGCACTATGCTTTATGAAGTGGGCGGAGCTAAAGATTTATTTTGCTGCACTTTGCTCTCTGATCGGTGTAGTTTTCTGCACAGCACCTTGGGTAATGTATTTTTTCTGCACAAATCTCTCAATTCTTTTTTATAATGTTAAATTTATGTACAACATTAGCATATAAACTATTTTCCCTATGAAGAAAATACATTGATTTTATTTCACATTCAGAACCGCAATGTTGCACTCTACAGTTTAAATCAGCCTCTGAACACCTATCGGTTGGACTGTTAGGTAAACAAACAGTGGCCTGCACAGCCTTAGTGACACCAAACAAAACCCCAGGTCAATTCTAAAGTGGTGCAAACTGACAAGGAAAAAAGTAAATGTGGTTTTGTTTTTATTTCTTGCTCACTTTAAGATTCCTTATGGTTATCAGTGGGCTCTGATTACCGAGAACTTTCTGAAACGATAATACCTTTGCGCATGATTCGAACTTGATGACTCTGTGACATCAGAGAAACAATCGTGTTTATTTTAAGCATCGAGCATAAGCAGGCCTAGGTGGGTGTGTCCCTAATGGCCCTGATCACATGACAGATATGCAGACGCTTCCTCAAAGCCAGTATGCTTGTCATGTCATTGGTAATCAACCTGCTGCAGTTTTGGATAAGCAGGTTGGGGGGTCGAGCTGCTGAGTCCTGCTCAGTGGAGATCGGTCCGCTATGTGTGTCACTTGCATAACATTTCATAAGTACAGAAATCTTCAGACTTCCTTGTCTCACTGTAAATGTGTAATGTTTTTGGAATGAACAAAAGAGGCAAATTAACAGATTAATTCCGCTAAAGATCTGCCCGACTGTCATGCCCTCTGAGCACATTTCATGCAATTTGTGTTCTGTTCGCACAGGTCTGAATTTGACTAGGTGAGGAGAGATAGCAGGAAACATGATGGAACATGAATGCGAAGAGGAGAATTTTCCAATGTTCAGTATCAGATATTGCATTATTGTGAGGGTTTTAAAACTGCAAGCGGTTTTAAAACTGCAACAAACTAATGATTGTGCAGAATAATGATTTTATATGCTAGTTTAAGGTCTTTAAAACTGATTTCATCTGTTTTTTTGTTCTTTACTAGAGGAAGTGCATGCCATTGTAATTCCCAGAATAAAATGCATGCCGTAAATAGTATTTTGAGCATTCCTTACTCAACACTGAATATTTTTAAATGCCAAAGCTGCTCAAATTTGATTTATTTGCAGGATGTTGGCATTATGTCTCAAAAACTATTACAAATCTGTGTTAATTAAACTCACAGTGGAAAAAACTGAAAGGGATAATTCACACAAAAATGAAAATTCTGCCATTTTGTTCCAAACCAGTTTGAGTTTGTTTGTTTTTCTCATTGAAAACAAAAGATGATATTGTGAAGAATGCTGGAAATGTGTAACCAATGACATCTATACTAAGAAAAACAAATACTATTGGAATCAATGGTTACAGGTTTCCAACATTCTACAAAATATCTTTTTCTGCATTTAACAGAACAATACAAAGATTACCAAAACTAGTTTAGCTAATCTATTCCTTTAAAATTAACTGAAAATGTGCTACTAACTACAAGTTATCCACTGGACAAGGCTGAACTAAAAGTAAAAGTAAAATAAATGAACGTCTAAAAGTACCTAAAAGTACTATTTAAAAGAAACCAACTAAAGTGAGAAACGATGTAGATGAATACCACTTATAAACAATACAATATAAAAGCTAACTCAGAAATATTAATATTTACAGTTGAAGTCAGAATTATTAGCCCTCCTGAATTATTAGCCCGTTTATTTTTTCCCCAATTTCTGTTTAACAGGGAGGAGATTTTTTCACGGTTCACTTGGGCGGGCCTGGCCCGGTTGGAAGAGGTGGGCCTGAGCGCGGTTCACTTGGTCTCAGGCGCAGTACGCTTGTAGTATGAGTGCAAAACGCGCCCGAGCCCGGAACTGAAAGCGAAACGTGACTTTTAAAAGGCACTGTTTGATATAGATTAATTAATCATTCTTACCGTTCAATAAATGCAAACTGTCGTAGTTTATTAAAGACGCAAACCCCTCACTGCACCACAGCTGCAGCTTCAGCAAACCTCCTAATTCCTGCAGCACGAGGACTTTATGATTGTTTATGAGCGTCAAAAGTGGCGGATCTGTTCGGTGAAATATTTGACTGCGTGTCACTGCATATCAAACAACTTAAACGATATAACTAAAGAAATCTCCACTGTGCTGCGTGAGAGCGCTTCTCTTCCTAAACTGAACAGCGCATCATCGATGACGTAAGCATGCCCAGGCCCGAATGTAATGTGAGTGCGGGCCGTCGGGGGAGACGGGAGGGGGGACAAGCGTGCTTTGGCCCGGTTCAAGGCAACTGTACATAGTGTAAGTACGCCCTTAAAGGCTTAACTAGGTTAACTAGGCAGGATAGGGTAATTAGGCAAGTTATTGTATAACGATGGTTTGTTCTGTAGACTATCAGGAAAAAATATATAGCTTAAAAGAGCTAATAATATTGACCTTAAAATGGTTTTTAAAAAATTAAAAACTGCTTTTATTCTAGTCGAAATAAAACAAATAAGACTTTCTCCAGAAGAAAAAATATTATCAGACATACTGTGAAAATTTCCTTGCTCTGTTAAACATCATTTGGGAAATGTTTAAAGAGGAAAATAAAAAGTAAAAGGGGGCTAATAATTCTGATTTCAACTGTAGATAATACTGAATTTAGATTTTGTTCTTGTTGTAGAATTTAACTGGAAATTTAATAAAAGAACTAATAAATATCTATGTTGGTTAGGAAATCCAATCCAATATTTAATTAGTAATTTATAAAGTAATAATATTATTTTTAAAATATCTGTATGCTATATTTATTACTGTACTATAATAAAAATGACTTGATATTTAAGATCTAAGCACAAACACAAGATTTTAAGTGATTTCTGAGACTTTTCCAGTCCCAATTTAAACATGACATGAACACCACATTCACCATTATTATCCAGAAGCACTGACCATTTTGGTGGCCTTTATGGCTTACCTGGAATAGGGGCTGGTTGAGTAGTTTTTGGAAAAGCATAAACTGGCCCTCTGCTGCATTCCACTGACATTCCCAAAGCCCTGGCTCCTGCTCCAACCATCTCCTGAAGAGGTCAGAGGGGTGTACATGTTAAAGTCCGGCTTCTGATCTTTCTGCAGACCGATGACAGCTGTGGGCGAGCTGTTCCCAAAGAGGAAGCTCTGTCCGCTTGAAGTGGTGACCCCGCATATGTTAATGGGGGTGCTGTGGAGCCCTCCTTGACAATAGCTCGCACCGGTGTTCTCCTGTTTGATGACCCCCGGGGTACACAGCTGGATTATAGAGTCCTTCTCCACCTTTATATTGGGCAAGATGCTGGTGTTGGCTGTGCTGAGGCTGGAAGAAGCAGCGCCGTTGAGCGCGCTGCTCACAGAAACCGCAGCCTTCGAGTCCCTCTCTAAATTTGTGGGCAGCTCTGAAAGGAGAGCATCTTCACCTATGGTGGAGAGGAACGCATCGTCAGCAACGTAGAAGTCTGATGGCGATCCATCCAGCTCAAAGTCCTGCAGGAGATCCAGAGTGTTGTCACTAAAGAGCTTATGATTGCCAACATCAACATCTTTCCCAATGTGTCCAAAGGAATCTTGGTCAAGGTCCATATCGCCTTTAATCATGGGAGAAAAGTCCTCTGTTTTTAAGGGGAAAAGATTGGGATCGACTCCACCAATCAGGGAATCCATTGAAGGGGAGGCGTTGTTAAGGTCTGCAATGCTGGCCTCCAGACCTGAAAGACTGTCCCCCAAAGTGAAGGGGACCAAGGTCTGATGTTGCAGAGCCCTATGCTCCTTCCCAAGCAGTTTGAGTTCGGAATCGTCCCCAAAGATGGAGGACACCGAGCTGGTGTGCTCCTCCAGAGTGGGCGAATTGCTCAGGCCATTGGGAATGTCCCCAGAAACTGGCTGCATCATTGGACCGGCTTGAGGAACCATAGATGTAGGGGCCACAGACATGGTGCTTTGTATTCTTCTTGGTAATATCCCCTCAGTTGCTCTTTTGTTGTAATCCAATGTATTCAAACGCTCATCTCGCTTGGTGCCGTTCTCCAGTCCTCCTTGATCCATTTTGCATTACTGTGGTAAAACACAACAGCTTAAAAAACATTGCTGAAAAACACAGTTAACCGAAAGTAATAAACATGATTAAAGAGATAAAGCCAGACAAAAATGCACAAACTAAAACTAAACGTTCCTTCCCCCAGGCCATCTACCCGACTCTCTGCAAACTATTTGGAAATTTAAACATATCCTGGGTGTTTTGTTTTTTAATTATTTTCCCTCTGCTAGCTATGTATATTCATAGCTACAAAATACAGATTTCTACAGATATGTGATGTACTAAAACTTTTACCAAGACGTATTCCTTTCATAAACTTTTCCATTTATTCGTAAAATAAAGTTTTAACACAATTTTTGAAGTTTCATAACCACAAGTGAACCATTTTGCTGCACACTAACCAGGTTAGCATTTGTATTGGTGGTAAAACTGTGCTTACTGTATACAAATGGTAATCAATATTCTTATAAACACGGTTACTACAATTTAACTACAATAAAACCACAGTTAATTTTAATATAGAATAACTATTACAGTATTCAAAAACAATCTAACAAATAAAAATGCCCTACATAAGATAAGAAGTTTAGAGGATAGATGAATGTTGGATGGAGAATAGATAAGAAAAACTATTAATGTTTCTCACTTTAATACTCTATTCATTGACTTTACAAAGTAGTAAAACCTGTAGCTACATCAATTTTTGTTAAATGCCTAAAATATGAAATAACATGGGGACATGGTGAACTGTTTTGCATTCGCCTCACATACACTGCAACTACTTCCATTACAAAACACTATAGGAATTTATAGTAAACACTATAGTGTTTTCAAACTACAGTATACTAAAGTACTTGAATTATTCTTATGTGAAAATTATATTCCTATTACAGTTTATTTCTATTACAATTTATTAGTTCAGTAGAGTTAATGCAGTATGCTTTAACGTGTATTAACAATATTATAATACTATATACCATTTACTATAGTATAATTTAAAAAACGCCACAGCTTTAACTATAAATTACTGTAGTATTTTTTCAAGTGGGATGAATGAATTTTAACTTGTGATGAGTTATTTACGTTTAAATAAATTCAAATAATAGCAAAACCACTCTTGTCAAATATACGCAATTCACCAAACAGCTTGCGCACTTTATACTGAAGTTGTTCTTATAATCGCCTCATAAAATGCCATAGTCTTCATCGTTATCAACACAGGTTTTTTCAAACATCGTAATACGATGCTACACACGAGGCTTTGAGGTATCTTATATCTCTATTAATATTCAAATAAACGGATAAAAATCCAAATGTGCAGCAAGTCTGGCGCCCTCGCCTCGCACGCTCACGCGCATAGCAGCAGCAGCAGCCAACATGAGCGCGGATCGGTGACACGCACTGAGGCCTACTCACTCCCTCTGCTAATCCACCGCAGACAGACGAATCAATCATTTCACGTTTAAACCCTGAACCCATAAATAACTTTCAGTAACTGCGCAACAGTCGAATGCACATTAATCGCCCTAATAGCACGTTAATAAGCATTTAACCGCAATCTTGAAAAACAAGTCGCGAGTTCAGTTTACAAACGTCAGTTACCGATCTGAAACTAGTTGCAATACTTTTACGCCATCGATGCAGATTTTGGTCTCCAAGTGCACGGGGAACACGAAACGCCGATTTAAAGGTCGAAAGAGAATACGTACCTTTTGATATTTACGTTCCTGTTTTGATTTGTTGCATCATCTGACATTGTTTTGCTGAGCGATTAGCAACAACATGAAAGCCTTCGCCGCAGTCTGAGGTCGTTTCTGAAGAGCAAGAAAAATCGCAAACTGCGTAATGTAGATTGCACTTCAGATCGCGTCCAGCGTTTTTAGTCCGAATTCATAACACCATCTGGGTAATCCAGGCGATTTACTCGTTTTCGGCCATGAGAAAAGAGGCGTGCCATAAAACCCTAAACCATAAAAACATTCAAAATGGAGATTACAGTAGAAAGGTCCGCGGCGACCCTGTTTACAACATGCAGTGCGACCTATTGGCAGTACAGAGTTATTACATCTCGCTTCCTATTACAGTGACTTCATTGGGTGAGAGTGTGATTTGGGTCTGAGTCGGTGATATCGCCATAAAAACAAATCACACAGTCTCTCTCTCTCTCTCTCTCTCTCTCTCTCTCTCTCTCTCTCTCTCTCTCTCTCTCTCTCTCTCTCTCTCTCATGATCATTATGAAAATCAGAAGTAGAAAATGGCTGTTAGTATAGTTTATATTTCAAACAAATCTATTTCAAGCATATTATTTAGCTGTTTTGTGTTTATTATTGCGAGAGAATACATAAAACCCAAACGGTCTTTGTTATATTACTAGACTTTCCTTTTTTCGTTTTGTATGTTGCATTACATTTCTATAGCCTATCAAACTGTTGTTGTTGTTGTTGTTGTTGTTGTTGTTTTGACAAGACACTTGAATTATACACACTGAAAAAAAGATGTCTGCAAAATTGTTGCAAACAATTTATTTTTGTTGAATTTAAACAAATAAATTAAATTTAGTAATGTTCAACTCAATTTGTTTGTTTAAATTCAGCCCAAATAAATTGTTTACAACCACATAACTTAAAGTTTATATAAAATATAGACAAACCCACCAGAAGATTCTTTGAAATACACTTCCGTATATATATACACTTACGTAATAAATATTTAAAAATGTAATTTTTTTTTTTTTTACATTTAATAAATGCCGCCTTGGTGAACAGAACAAAAACATAAAAAAAAAAAAAAACTGACCCCAAACTTTTGACCGGTGTTCTGTTGATTTGTCCTACCTTGTCAGATTGTCCTACCTCCCATTCAAATAGTAGGTAGCACATTTTGATGACGCAATATGCTACCCATCAGATTTTGCTACCAGTGTAAATTTTAATGTGGAGTAGTGGGATATGAACCTGTAATATCGCCCTAACCTATCTTATCCCTAACCCCAACCTCAGAACCATTCAAATAGAGTGTTGGTAGCATAATCTGATGGGTAGGATAAAATGTCAGGACACTGGTAATGCACATACTGTATTTGACACAATTTGTTCACATTTTAAATGTAGGGGGAAACAAACCAGCCTTGTTTAGAGTGTTTGTTCATTAAAGATCACTTTTGAGTGTATGTTTCCAGTACTGCGTTGCATGCGCTGAGTAAAACATATGCTGGATAAGTTGGCGGTTCATTTTGCTGTGGAGACCCCTGATAATTAAAGGGACTAAGCCGAAGGAAAATGAATGAATGAGATCACTTTTACTTTCTTTAATGTCTTTCTTCCATTCATTGGTGAGAACCAAACAAATATTGGCCTCTTCTGTCAGATTTCATTCATTCATTTATTTTATTTTCAGCTTAGTCCCTTTAATAATCAGGGGTCGCTACAGTGGAATGAACCGCCAACTTATCCAGCATATGTTTTACGTAGCGGATGCCCTTGCAGCCGCAACCCAACACTGGGAAACACCCATACACCCTTGCATTCACACACATACACTACGGCCAATTTAGCTTATTCAATTCACCTTTGCTACCCACTGCGCCATCATGACGGCTGTCAGATTTCATTCATTTTAAAAAAGACAATTATTGTGAAATTAATACAAAGGAAATATTTTATTTTAATTAAAAATATTAATAACTAACATGGCTATTTTGTTAAAGAGATTAACTGTCGTTTAGAATTGTCGAATAAATGATTACATTGGTAAATTCAAATTAGTTGTTAAAGGTTCATGGTTTTAAAGATGGCAGTGTTTATTTTCTGCATGATGACTCAGCTGTTTAGCTGAATTGATGATATTAGAGGAAATAATTACTGAAATAAACATGGAGGTGACAACTAAACACTTCCACCTAGTGGATGCTTTTTGTTTCAAGATAAGAAAAAAAATACTTTTAATGAGCTTTATGTATTAGAATCACTAAACGAGACTCTTGTTGTCACCTATAATTATGTCTCTCTTTCTTTCTGATAGCATTCATTGCATTCTGCATATATTATAAAGAGGTAACATGATTATAACTTCAACAATAATCAGTGATGAATCAAAACTGGCACAGGCAAATAAAGTCTTTTATTCAGAATGACCTTTAATTTCTCTCTACATTGAGACATTTTTGTAAGGAGAGAGCAGATGTAGACATTCAGGTGGTCTGTATGTTAATCATTTGTTTTCATGTGAATTGAGTGGTGGTGCATACGTGACTAATTGGTTTTGGTTTTACAAACTGGAATGCACTGTAAAACCCAAAAAGTTAAGGTAACTCAAACCGTTTGAGGAAACTGATTGCAACAAACCATTAAAGTTAAAAAACTAATCCCAATGAGTACTGTGAACTTAATCCATTTGAGTAAACGAAGCAATTTGAGCACAGTAAAACCCGATAAATAAAGAGAACTCAAACCAACGGAAACGGATTGCTACAAAACATTTGAGTTAAAAACTAATCTATATGAGTACTGTGAACTTACTCCATTTAAGTTGAAGTAATGAGGTGTTTATTTAACTCATTACCTTCAACACTGAGTTCAAAACTCTTTTCAAATGAGTAGAATTAACTTTCAGTCAATTTTGAGTTAACTACACATTTCATTTGATAAAGTTGACTGATGGGTTTTACAGTGTATTAATTCAATTGAAAGGTCAGTGAAGTACATTTGTTTATTTGTTTGTTTAACATGAGGTCCACCTGTAATTATTTTTTCAACATTTTTTAATGTGCTTTTTGCATTTTATAAAACTACAATGAAACTACAATAAAACATAGAAGAAAAAAACAATACAATAATAATAGATATAAAATACAATACATAAAGACACTAACCTATGACAGAACAACTGAACAAATGAACATGAAAGCAAAATATAATTTAGCTGGTCAAGTAATGCATTAATAAAGTAATGTTGTTCTTATATTACTATTATAGTTTTATTGTCAAATAATAGTTTGGGCACATTATTAAAAACATTACAGATTATGAATAGTGAATATCAATTACAATTTTATCAATTTTTATTTGCTATGTTATTGACAGGGGTCATTTGTTATGCTTGCGTTTCAAATTTCTTGTAATTTAGGACACAACTATATCAAGTGGGTTAGGGATCCTTGTGCTGTTTTACACCTGTTACAGAGTGGAGATACCTGAGGGAAAATCATATACAGTTTCTCCTTAGATAAGTATAATCTATGCAGGGTTTTGGTTACTGGTTCGAGCCCCGGCTGGGTCAGTTGGCATTTCTGTGTAGAGTTTGCATGTTTTCCCCGTGTTGGCATGGGTTTTCTCCGGGTGTTCCAATTTCCCCCACAAGTCCACAAACATGTGGTACAGGTGAATTATGTAAGCTAAACTGTCCATAGTGTATGTGTGTGAATGAGTGTGTATGGATGTTTTCCAGTGCTGGGTTGCAGCAGGAAGGGTATCCGCTGCGTAAAACATATGCTGGATAAGTTGGCGGTTCATTCTGCTGTGGCGACCCCTGATTATTAAAGTGACTAAGCCAAAAATAAAATGAATGTGCAGGGTTTTAGATTATGTCTTGCGTTAATTGAGCATGCACGTATATTCTCAAGGCTGCCTTCCTAACTCTCCAAATCTCTCTCTAACCCTAATTTGTTCTCACAAGTTTGCTTAACTATAATTTCATTTTTGCTTAACATAACTTCCTGTATTAATAAGACGCTATAGAAATATGACACAGCTCCTTGATGTATAGGATTAAACCTGTTAATTTCTTCACAGTGTCCACCTGTAATTTTAAATATTTATTATATATATTTTACTTAAATATATAAAAGACTTAGGCAACGCAGTGGCGCAGTAGGTAGTGCTGTTGCCTCACAGCAAGAACGTCGCTGGGTCGTAGGTTCGAACCTCGGCTGGGCTGGGTCAGTTGGCGTTTCTGTGTGGAGTTTGCATGTTCTCCCTGCGTTTGCGTGGGTTTCCACCAGGTGCTCCGGTTTCCCCCACAGTCCAAAGACATGCAGTACAGGTGAATTGGGTAAGCTAAATTGTAGAGTATGAGTGTGAATGTGTGTGTGTGGAAGTTCCCAGAGATGGGTTGCGGCTGGAAGGGCATCCGCTGCGTAAAATCGTGCTGGATAAGTTGGCGGTTCATTCCGCTGTGGCGACCCCGCAAGGGACAAAGCCGACAAGAAAATGAATGAATGAATGAATATAAAAGACTTTCTAAAATCCTTGTTTAAAACCCTTTCTATCTTGTTTCTGACCCTTCTCTTATAAACCCCTCTTTAGTAGTGCTGTATTCAACTTGGAAGTAAACACCTGCTGCTATAATTGGGTGACAGTTTTGCATGTTAAAATACATCAAAGCAGCAAGCGGCATCTTTATAATAGTTAATTAGTGCTTAAACTACAGGAGTTTTAAAATTCTATCCAATTGTGAAATCTACTTACATCATTCACGGAAGAACCCTCACAGATTTTCTTTAGTAAGATCTCAAACATACACAGCTTATGGTTCATCACACACTGCAAGAAAATATTAAGATTATTGTGCAAGGAAATGTTTAGATTTGCATGCTAACAGCTTTCTATTCTGAGCTGCTGCGTTCAAAAGCAAGGCGATTTCTCTCTGGCCTTTCTCTTTGTCCTCATGGCTGTGGCACATTTCATGTGCTTCAACAAAATTTCCACAAGCAAATTTTCCAGTGAACTTGTACAGCAATTTGTTTTGCTCCTAAAGATCAAACAAGTTTTATATGGCCAGGCGGTCTTGCTGTGTTGGGATTGGGAGGTTAAACATTTGATCTGTAAACACCTCACATTAAAGCAATTCTAGCATTATGGATGTTTCATTTGCAGTTAAAAAACTTTAAACCTATTGGCAGAGAATGTTTATAATATATGTGTAATGAGGGTTGTTGACAACAAGGGTTGGATCTAATTTGCAGCTTTTATTAGTGTGGTCAGGCAGGCAAGGTTCAAACAGGGACAAACAGATTGTGTGTAGATAATCCAAAGAAGGCAGTCAGTAAAACAGGCGAAAGATAGAGGCAGGCAGGTGGCTAAACAAACATAAACATAAAACAAACAATGGTCAAAACAGAGTTAGACAATCCAGCAAACACTTACGTTATGCTCACTATAATAGAAACAAGACTCAGCATGGATGGTGATTAAATGGTGTGTTTAAAGTCCAAGTAATCAGTCCTGAAACCGGTGTGTGACTGCGGGGCATGATGGTATATGTAGTTCATATAAGTGATAGGGAATGTTCTCCCGTGATCTCTCCCGCTACATGCTGGTGATCACAACAATATTAAAACATCTGTTTATATTTTTCAAAACAACTAACCACAAGTTAAAGGGATCAAAAAACTGTAGTTGGTTTTTTTTTATTTAAATGAGAAAATTAAACGTGTTATGGATGTGACCCAAAAATATGCAAGTTTATAGTTCACAACATAATTTGTAGACATTTTGTGACTTATTTTAATTAAATCGCACAACCCTAAAGAAATGGACTCGGCTCTCTACTGTAACAGAAATATTTATATAATTTTATTATTTACATTTTAGCATTTATGAGGAAAAAGTTTCATTATTAGGTGGCAAGGTGGACATTTGCATGGAATTTCTTATTACAAGACACTGGCTAAACCAACACTCTCAAAGTAAAAGAAAAGCTGACCCTGGGGTTAGACCTTTTTTTTAAAGTTACACATTTGTACTAAAAATCATTCCGGTACCTTAAAGTTATTAGTACCCAAAAGTGTGCCATTTGGAAAGGTAAAACCCCACAGCTTATACCTTTAATTTCTGTGAATTTAGAAAATTGACAAAATGCTGGATAACATTAACTGCATAAACTGGCCTAAAACTCCTGTATAGTGTGAGCCCAACGTTATTGTTGTTAATTTTCCATATTAATACACTGATGTTGTGACTTTACAGTCAGTTCCAGTCTAGTGCATTATCTTTTATTTTCAGTTCCTCTGAAAATCCCTGCATCAAACTGTCTTGTTTTAAAATGTATCAGTAATAATAATAATAATAATAATAATAAATAGAACAAATGTCTAAAGCCATCTAGAAAGGGACAATTTAAAAGACTCATGAAAATGCTTAAGATACTGTAGCTTAATGCATTTACAATTTGATATATAAAGACCACATTTGATAGTTAATTAAAAATGGATTTCATGTAAAACAGATGACCCCAAAATATGAAGGTGTGCTTATCTATATAATGTGCTTTTATATATAAAGACCAGATTGGGTTGCCCATTTTGTTAAAAACATTTCTTTGTTCAAGCAAGCATACGTGTTACTTCATCTCCCCTCTCGTATTACCTCGCTTCATAGCAATATGAACCCAGAATATAAAAAGCAACATACTCAATTGCATGTTAAGTCTTTTTCCTTCCAAAGTAAACTGTTGGGCAAAAAAGCTTAACATTGCTTATTTACCGAATTTGATCACATTAACTTTAATCTTTGTCATTATATCTGTTATAACATGTGTTAACATGCAGACAAACATATATCCACTACCTGACAAAAGTCTTGTCATGGATGCCAGAGTTGTAAGCAGCAAATAATAACTTGACTTCTAGTTGATCATTTGGAAAAGTTGCAGAAAGTAGATTTTTCCAATGAATCATCTGTTGAACTGCATCCCAATCATCACAAATACTGCAGAAGACCTATTGGAACCCGCATGGACCCAAAATTCTCACACAATTCAGTGAAGTTTGGTGAAGGAAAAATCATGGTTTGGGGTTACATTCAGTATGGGGATGTGCGAGAGATCTGCAGAATAGATGGCAACATCTACAGCCTGAGGTGTCAAGAAATTTGTGCTGCCCTTTACATTACAAACCACAGGAGAGGGCAAATTCTTCAGCAGGATAGCGCTCCTTCTCATACTTCAGCCTCCACATCGAAGTTCCTAAAAAGCAAAGAAAGACAAGGTGCTCCAGGATTGGCCAGCCCAGTCACCAGACATGAACATTATTGAGCATGTCTGGGGTAAGATGAAGGAGAAGGCACTGAAGATGAATCCAAAGAATCTTGATGAACTCTGGGATCTCTCCAGATGACTTTATTAATAAGTTATTTGAGTCATTGCAGAGATGTATGGATGCAGTCGTCCAAGCTCATGGGAGTCATACACAATATTAATTATATTTCCCACTGCACCATGACTTTATATTCTGTACTGTACATTATTTCTGTTTAGTGACAAGACTTTTGTCTAAGCAAAATCAGACCTGTCATAATTAAATAATTAAAAATCAAGGCATGATCATATTTTATTTTGGTAAAATAAGCGTCTAGAGGCTTTTGCCTTTCATACAAACCACTTCCGATACCAAAGGATCAACTAAGTCAAGTTATTAATTGTT
Source organism: Danio kyathit (assembly GCA_903798195.1). Lineage (NCBI taxonomy): Eukaryota > Metazoa > Chordata > Actinopteri > Cypriniformes > Danionidae > Danio > Danio kyathit. Next base: position 29,189,678 of record LR812532.1, read on the forward strand.
GTTCCTAAAACTTGGATAGGTGACAAGATTTTTGTCAGGTAGTGTGTGTATATATAGATTTTTAGCAAAGTGTATATGCAGTTTGGTCTTTATATATCACTTTAACACATTGGACCTTAAGTCTACGTTTATTAGGTCTATTGGTGTTCCTAGAGGCAGATTCTGTTTCGTACACAGGATTCAAAAAGTGTGATAAAACAATAGAACCATTATAATCCGTGATTCGAAGTGATTACTGGATTCAGAGTGGCAGTGCTCGAATAATGCTGGACCGTTGTTGTGCATGTATCTCCCCTACTTTCACACATGAGTGGGCGGGGCTAAAGAAGCAATGATGCAGAAGTAGGTGTTGATCCATCTTCTGCAGTGACTGTCTTTCCTTGCACTATTACGCCATACTGAGGTCAAATCTGAAACGAGACGCTTGGCAACCTGCTTTCAGTTAAACCAGTTTTTGGAACAAATTTATTACAGGATGTTTTTTAAATGCGATGATCTCATATATGTCAAAGGATCAAAAGAAGCTTGATTTCTCAATTTATGACCCCTTTAAAATATGGGTTAAAAATCTCTAAGCAATATGTTTACCCCAAGAAACAGGATCAAATCCTCTCACTCAAAAGCACAGCATGGAGGAAAATAAATAATTGCAGTAATGGCACTCCTCTGGTTCCATTAAGCGCGAACGCAGCCACATAGCCCTCCTAATGCAGAAACATCCAAATCCACATAAATGGCTTCTCTCTAAGGCAGGGGTGGCTGAAATCCAGAGAATACTAAAAATCTAGGTCAATGGATTGCTGCACAGCTATGATGACTCCCTCCTCCGAAGTGTGTGTGCGTTATGCTTATGAACGGATGAAGACCAAACAGTCTGACCAGTAATCCAAGTAAAGAAAAAAATAATATGTGTTTATATGTGGATTATGTGTAATACAACATGCAAGCTTTGCATTAATCCATGGATGAATGCGGTAATGCTAATTAGAATTTCATTTAATGCATTGGATTTGTAATTTACTCTTTATCCACCTTGAAGCGATTTTCAAACACTCCAAATTTCAGACAGGTCTGAATGAGTAAAGAGCTGGCAGATAAGTACACAAAGACTTGTCCTGCATTATTCAAGTGTTTTAAAGGCAGCGGCTTCAGGCATGTCTTCAGCTTCGCAAGCTTTACCTGCTTTCAAATGAAGACTGCAGAAATCAAACAGACAACAAACATGTTGGCGGTCTATAGTCAAGTGATTCATGTCATCTGAGAATTGTGTATTTTTAGCAGTCCCTGAGAGGGAACAAACGTCAGAAGATATCATTATGTTCATGGCTGCTTTACTGCACATATTAATGCAACAAAATTGCGGGTCCTTTTATAATGAAACGTTATTGCAGATATAAAGAAAACAGCAGAGCATTTGCCATCTGAATCCCACTCAGTTTCTCCAGTCGGTGCCTAGCAACACTTTTTCAGCAGAATACACAAAATTAGCAGGGTAAGCGTGACCACAGCCTCAAAGCCATCGCTTGGTGAAGCCGAGCCTACAGATTTCTTGAAACAAGATCAGCACACAATGCCAAAGGTTTCCATACTAAAATAAACATGTTCTCTAACTCAAAGGATCCTGTGGGTGAACTCATCTTCTGAGGGTTACACTAGACCAAAGTCAATAAAATGTCATTAAATCTGTGATATAATTGAGTGTGTTTTGACTACATTCTATGTAATCAATACATTACATAGAATGTAGTCTTGCATAAAGGGAACAGACAATCGAATAACATGCATTGCTCAAATTACTGTAAAATGTCTCACAGGCCACTTTATTAGGTATGCCCGTTTAACTGCTCTTTAATGCAAATATCTAACAAGCCAAACGCATTGCATTTTATACATGATCAAGAGGATCTGATGGAGTTCAAAGCAAGCATTAGGATAGTTTTTTTTTTTTTTTGTAAGTGGCTTTGAATGTGATGCTGCTGGTGCCAGATGGGATGGTCTAAGTATTTCAGAGACTTCTGATCTGCTAGGGTTTTCATGCACAACAATCTCTGGGATTAGAAAACTGTCTGAAAATATCCAGCACAGTCACCAGATCTTAATCGAATACAGATCCTTTTGGGATGTGCGGGAATTAAAGATTTGCATCATAAATGTGCAGCTGATGAATTTGCCGCAAATAAATGATGCTATCGTTTTAATTTGAGCCATAATCTCAGAGGAATGTTTCCAAAACCTTTTTCATTTATCTTTGCTACAAAGTATTACGATAATTCTGATTGCCAAAGGGGGGTGGGTCAAGGCAAGCGTGGGGTCGGGTGAAGGCAAGTTTATTTATGTAGCACATTTCATACACAATGGTAATCCAAAGGGATTTACATAAACAAGAAGATTAAAGGGATAGATCACCCAATTAACCTACTATTTTTCCTCCCTCTAATAGTTTCTTTTTGCGTTACTTTGTAAAAACAAAAAATATATATATGGTTGAAATAATGGTTACAAGTTTCCAACATTTTTTGAAATATGTTCTTTTGTGTTCAACAAAATAAAGAAATTTATAAATGTTTGAAACAAGTAAAGGTTGAGTAAATTAAAGAATTTAAATTTTTGGGTGAACGATCCCTTTAAAAGCACCTTAAAATAACCACAAAAGTATAAGAAATAAAAAATTACAGAATACAATGATCATTAAAACAGGTTTAAAAGGAAAGAAATTCAAAAATAGTATTGGGTATAGCACATCTTGTGTGATGCTAGCAGGGTGTATGCAACAAAGTAGCAGATGTGCATGTTTGCTGCCTGCTAATCCAAATGGAGCAGAGTTTGAGAGGATCTGTCCGTGGTCCTGAAACCTGAACATACCCCAAGATCCCCCCCTAAACTTATACCAGAGCCGATCTCTGTGAAGGCATGTGGGATTTGAGCTCAAGCACTGTGAATAGATCAATCAAGTTCTGAGGTGATAATTCATATCACAGCCTAACTAATTCATGTTCCAATCTAGCACAGTAATTGCAGGAGTATATTTGGAAATCTGGAGAAGCAGGGTGCGATGCTTGTATCTTTCCAGCTGTCATTTTCCTTTAAGATGATGTAAGGCTCATCTCCCTAAGAATGGTCTCCCTCCCCCGTCCAAAGCCTCTCTCAGCACGCTGCATTCATTCGCACTACGCTGCTGATGCTCTGGAGAGTAAGGATGCACAAACTTCCCAACGCACCCTCCTTTTCTGCTTGAGATGCTTTTACTGATATCCTGGGTGAGTGCCAGGTACATGTAGACTAACTATTCTGGACGGAGAAGGTTTCCTAAGAGAGAGAGAAAGGGAGGGAGGGAGAGAGAAGGAGAAGCGCTCTTCTGAAGGAAGTTGAAGCTGTCTGGGTTGGTGCAGTTTTTCATTTTTTATAAGCAGAACTTATTTTTGGATTTTCTGCTGGATGAGCTGCACAATTGGTTCCCCTCGGGTGAGAGCTCGTCTATTTTTACCTTTTAATAAATAACAGGCAATGCATATTCATATATGTAACGTGGGAGAAACCGAGTAGTCTCATGCTGTCGCTTTGCTGCATTTATACATTTATAAACACTCTGCAGGTCTCAGAGATGCTGTATGTAGCACGATGGACGATGAACGTCTATTAGAAAGTGGGCAGGTTATGTTCTTCTTTACTTTCCACACGCTGAAATCGAATCGAAAACTTTTGCGTCTTCACGTTTTTTGAAGAGTAACACATCGAAATGGCCCTGACTGAAAATTGCAGGACTTATCAAACGCCCAAGGACAGTGGATGTGCTCAGAGTTGCTCTTCTGATGTGGTGGAGCTCAATGTAGGTGGACAGGTGTACTACACTCGCCATGCCACCCTCACCAGTGTGCCAAACTCACTGCTGGGTAAATTGTTCTCCTCTAAAAAAGACATTTCCAACGACCTCACGCAGGACATCAAGGGACGCTACTTCATCGACCGGGATGGATTTCTCTTTCGGTACGTGCTGGACTATCTCCGCGATAAGACTGTCGTCCTGCCGGATTATTTTCCGGAGAAGGGGAGGCTGAAACGCGAAGCTGAGTTCTTCCAGCTGCCCGAGCTCGTCAAAATCCTGACCCCAGATGATTATAGTCACAGTGATTTTGACGAAGCATCCCAGGGAAGCGACCAGAGGTTATATCCAGCCTCTTACCTGGACGCGCGCGACCGGCGCTACGGCTTCATCACAGTCGGGTACAAGAGCTCGTGCGCATTCGGGAGGGACACTGATCCCAAAGCCCGCGGAATACCCAAAATCTTCATTTGCGGAAGGGTCGGTCTGGCGAAAGAAGTTTTCGGCGACGCACTAAACGAGAGCCGGGATCCTGACAGACCGCCGGAGCGATACACTTCTCAGTTTTACCTGAAGTTTCGCCACCTGGAGCGAGCGTTTGATATGCTCGCTGAGAGCGGGTTCCACATCGTCGCGTGCAATTCATCACTCACCACATCTCCTCACAACAGGCATGCTGATGATAGATACTGGTCCAATAACACAGAGTACGTCTTCTACCGTAAGTACAGCTTATTTGACTCTTTACTTTGTATTAAAAAAAGAAAGAAAATATAGACAGTTGGCAATGGGTAGTTACTGATCAGATGTAATCTGGATTACGTAATCAGATTACAAAATGAAGTACTCGTAGTTAGATTATATTGCTTCTTAATATGAACATAATCAGATTACAGTTACTTTTTATGGATTACATGATTACAGCATTAGTAACACAGCATCCCACTTTTTCTCTCATCATTTTTTCTTTCTAGTATCTATGTTTTTCTAGTATTCATACAATTTGACCTAAAATGGGCCTATTTATTTCACATTTCCCAGATTGAAAATTAACATTCCAGCAATTTAACAACATACATTATTCTGTTATCTGATCACATGATTGATGTGCAGGTCAATAGATAAATTGTTATAAACATGATAAGTTAAAAAGTATTGTAATACTGTACAAAAGTTGTCAGAAAACAAAACTAAAATGAGTAATACGTGATGTTTTCATCATGAAATATCATTAGCAACAGACTACATTTTACATTTTGTAAGTAATCTATTCAGCACTGGTAGTTGATCTTTTAGTTATAATGGTCAATTGATTGGTTACCAAATGGTTAAATATGAAATCTAAAACAATTATCAATTTAAGTTGAAATAACTTTCTCTCAGTTGGTATTCATACATTTTTGACGACAAAATCTTAAAATCCAAATGATAAAATATTAAAGTAAATCAAGGGCGTGCGTGAAGCTGTGAGTTTTTGGTACCACCAGGCGGCGTACTCTAATAGTTTCCTCATTTTTGTCCTGGTCACTTTCAGGATTTGCCTCAAATAAAACGATTGTGCTCATTTCTCCAGGTGACAAATGCACTTTCTGTTAAGTATTAGCAGACTGAACTGAGACTGGGTCTGTCCGCTCAGAACATTGGTAGAAGAGAAACGGAGAACGAGAGAGAGAGAAAGTGGGAGAGGCTTTTGAGCCAATGCAGATGTGGACAATTCCCTCAAGTCTAGCTCTTAGGGATATGAACAGAGTGTGGTATGAATATTTCAGTAATCTACCACAGTGATGGTCATGTCGCTCAGTCGTTTCCTCCCTCTCTCTCACTCCCTCTTTCTCTCTTAAGTAAGTACAAATACATGTAAGTGCACCTTTTGAATATACATTTGTTTTCCGGCGCTTGCCTGCATTATCGGTTCATTTGACTTGTATTGTCTTAAATGAGAGAGATGTTGCAGCATATGGCCAATTAAAAATCACTTTGTGCTTAATTCCAAATGAGTCCCCTTGGAAATCCTAAAAAGAGTGGGCCTGTAATGGAGCGCTTCAGTAGGACAGTCACAAGATTTGGGGCGATTGGACATATGGCTGCTTAATGATTTGTTTTCTGTCATCAGTATAATTACTGCAGCACTCAACCTCTCCTAGCCCACAAATAAGTGAGCAAAAAAATATGACACATAGAAATATGTAATAAAGTGATGATTCTATGCCACTGATATAAAAATCACAAGTATGATGACGAAAAGAAAATGAATGAATGAATGAAGAAACTGATGGAATTATCTCTGGCACAAGCGTCAATCTTTTAGTTCACTCAAACATGCTCCTTTTACTTCACATTCATTTGCCACATTTTTAAAAATCTAATCAACATAACATAAATCATTGCATAAAGCCAAGTCTCTTTCTTACGTTTTTATTATGTGTGGTCCAGTTTACACCTGGTATAAAGATTAAGAGGTTTTTTTGCCAATCCAATCACAAGTGGACAATGCTAAATACCGGTGTTAAATCATTTCAGCTTGTTTATTTTCCAACTCTCCCAGAGGTAGTCAAAATTTTGGAATGTAAACGCGCATCTGTTTAGATGTGTTCGAACAGCTATTAAAGAGGTCTGCCTGTTGATTGTTATTGGATGAGTTGTGAGAAATTGGACCAAAACAAAGTATTCATATTTCACTGCATGTACCAAAACTCTTGGATTACAATCAAAAACTGAATCAACCATTTTGTCTTTGAGCAAAATACAGAAGTATTTATTTTGTAAACAAATCAGTGATTCGCCGATAATTAGAATTTTGCAATATTCTGATTAAACTTTCACCCAGTATAAAGATAAAGCCCTTTCCAGCCCAGGCTCATTGGTAATACGTACATCAGCCTGCATTTTTGAGAAACGTAAATCAAGTTGCTCCAGGGACTTATCGTTTCACGTTTCCATCCCAATGTCATGAGCAAACCTCACAGTTTTATGTACACAGCAAAATCCTTTGAGTAAAATGTACTCAGTTTAGATAGTATTTGGTCTCTCTCTAAATTGAGTTAATGTTACTTAAGTTAATGAGACAATGAAGGGATTAGTTAGGTGATGATTGAGGCTTGATGATGAATACCTGCTGTTATTAAGCAGGAAGACAAAACTATTGTACTACTGACTTCAGTCACAGCCTTAAATATAATACATCGAATCTCTCAATCGCAGCAGAAGATCAACTCGATCAATAAGCAACTCCACAAACAGCAGCTTTACTTATTACTAATCTGTTTGCCTTTTTATAAAGAGGGATCAAATGCTCTCTGAATGAGTACATTTTACTCAGAGGATTTTGCCGTGTATTGTCAGAAAAGAGGCTAAGTCATATGATTTCATTTGTTTGAAAATGTACGATTTTTAAAGTGAGGCATGTCCTCGAACTCCACCCTTAACTCTACCCTTCATTTGGAGATGAGAAAATCCTTTTAAAGTATGAATGAGAAATTAGTCCGAATTAGTCAGTAAATCAAAAGGTTACAATTGCTGTGAGATTGCTTTGCAAGTTTCAGATTACAATGAGGGCAATGAGGTCTACATTTTTGCAAATTTGAAATAGTTACTTGGGGTAAGTTTTAACATGTCCATGAGAAGGAAGGGCTTGTTGTACAGATCACCTACAAGCTAGTGAACCACTGATCTAAACCCTTCCATAAACTCAAACAATAATGTTTTTAAATGAAAATGGAAGAGAAAACCAGATAGTTTTACCTTGTGGATCCATGCTTCACTGGACTTAAACCCAAGCACTCTGCATCACAAGTACAACACTGTCCTAACGGAGCTATAGAGCAAAATGTTGTAAAAGTTGTACAGATAGAAAGATGAAGCAAATGCATTCCATTACAAATTATAGACAGTGTTAAGTTGTTTTGCAGTATTTATTTGGTTTTATGCAAAGAACTGCATAAAATGGATCTTTTATTTATCAATAGTATGCCCCTGCAATTATCATTAGTGTAAAAAGGAACTAAAGTTGTTGGCATCAAACTGCTCCGTAGCATTCATTTTACCTAGAAAATACAGAAAAATGTATGTTTAAGTACATTTTTGAGGGTTCACAAAAATGTATGGCTTTCAATGAGCTTGTGCCCCTTTATACAGCCATTCACAGACCCTACGCTGTAAAAATATCCATTAATTAACAGGTTCTGTTTTTGTAATTCACACGTTTTTTCCATTTATATATGGTTATGAATTTCATTATAGGACCTTGATCTCTGCTGTCGACTTTTGATTTTCAAAATTCAACAGCACTTTAGCAAAGTGGCTTTTACTTACATATTATTAGTTTAAAACAATGTATTGTATAATAAATGATATACAGAGGATTAATGCGTTAAGAATGCAAAGAATTAAGGCAGTTTATTACTGGGTTTTTAAACCATCATTTACATCAACAATCCATGCAGTTTATCACGTTAAACTATTAAAAATGTGAATAAAACTAGCCTTTTTAAACGTTTCAACATTGCAAGTTGTTGGAGAATAGATTAAAGTCCCATATTGCAACTCAAAAGTATAGGGGAAAAATATGAATAACAAAATACAGAAAACTGTTAATTTACAGATATTTTTTACAGTGTCCTTTTGAAACAAGATTATATTGACCAAACAAAAGCCTTTCCTTTTTATGACAGTTCATTACTAGACTCAAGTATCTGTACTTACATTTTTATGACAAATGAGAAAACTATCATTGACTTCTCTCAAGAACATTTACTAACAAACAGAAATGACTAGTCACAAACTAAAATCACATACAAATAATCTATCAAAATAATTTTATTAAACTACACAAAATAATCTGGACTTCATCTAATTAGACGCTTCTTCTTATTACATAAAATTAAGTGTCTTGCATTAAAATGTCTTAAATCTCGTCGGCGCCAATAGCCTAGTGGTTAGTGCATTGACACATAGCACCAAGGTGCTCGTGGCGACCCGAGTTCGATTCCCGGCTTGAGGTCCTTTGCCGATCCTTTCCCTATCTCTGCTCCCCACACTTTCCTGTCTCTACATCTCCACTGTCCTATCAATAAAGGTGAAAACCCCTAAAAAATAATTATATAACAAAAAAAATGTCTTAAATCTCAAAAGCAAAATTTTAAGCCTTAAGTCTTAAATTTACTGAAATATTCCGTTGTAGGTCTTAAATCTTTTTTAAACAGGTTTTAATTTTCCTTTGTTCATGTATTCATGCTCCATCTGGCCATCACTAACATTTCACCTCACCATCACTAACATTCCACCTCAATAAAACATTACTTTTTTATTTAAAAATATTATTTTTAACTCTATTTTCCATAATGTTTTAATTATTTTCTTATAATAACATTTGTTTAATAGTTCTTTATGTATTTACTGCTGAGGACACTGACCTGGAAATATATTTGCTCATACATTTAGTTTATTATTGTTTTAAAAAATTTTAATTTAAAAAATGTTTTTATTTTAAAGAAAGCTTTAAAAAGCTTATGTGTATGTATACAACTAGAGCTTGCTTGTTTTGAGACATTATTTAAAATATGTTGCTAAGAATTAACTGAATTCTGTAACATTTTTGTTATTAAATATTTAATATTGTTGTACTATTAAATGTATTAAATTATATATTTTTTTGATAGGTCAAATAGATTTTTTTCCCCGTTTGGGCCATTATAAAATCGAAAAAAAGTTAAAAATTTGATTTATAATGGTCTTAAAAATGTCTTAAAGTCTTAAATTTAACTTGGTGATACCTGCAGAAACCCTTTATTAAGGTAAAGTAGGACACTAGTGGAATAGTTTTTATTTAACATGAAAGGGGACCTGGCGTTAAATCCCAACCTATTACTTTGTTTAATAAATCCGACAAATTAACTTGACAGCTAGTGAGCAACACACATTTCCTTTGTGTGGTGGAAAAAACAGTTTGACATTCGAGTTCCAAAGAAGTGACATGACTGTGGCGATGATGATGACTTTTCAGTTTAAAGCAAAACAATATATTGGACTTAAAGCTTGATTTGAACCACAGCATTAGACAACTGCATTATTGTCAAAGCTGAAAAAATAATATATTGCATTAAAATCTACATGGCTGAGGAATTTGAGGGGGGATGTGCATGCAGTATGCATTGAACTTGCTTGACACAATGGATAACTAGTTCATATTAAGTTCAATTTATGTGTATTACACATAATGCTTGAGATGTCATATTTTCGATTTACCCTGCACACTTCGGTTTACAGCATGATTGGTAGGTTCTTGTTTCTCTCCTGAATTCGTTTGCTCTTGAATCCTCTGGTGAAATGAACCAGTTGCTTTTTCCAGGCTTCACTGCCTTCTCTTGTGCTGTTACTTCTCAGAACATCACCCACATGACACATTTTACCAATTTAGACGGCCCAAGAGATTGGTAATATATCATTTGTGGTCAAAGAGGTTGCTTTTTCCTTTTTTTTTTTCCCTTTCTTTTTTTTAACACTTGCTTCTCGCTCTCTTATTTTTCTTTGTCACTTACAGTACTTACTCATCCCCGTTCTTATGTAGTTCATCACTTAACATGCTTTCAGCCTATTCTTCCATTTACAAATGGGCTGTAGGTTGTTCGCAACATTTTTTCTTTCATTATTTTATGCCAACTGCTCAGTTTTGTCTCTGCATGAATTAATACTTGTGATTAATGCCCAAAGATCGCAATGATTTCTGGTAGGCAGAAAAACAAATTGTATGAACATCATGCAGTTCATAAACATCTCACACATATTGCCACATTTAATAGCTGTGGTCAAACAGAACTCATTTACTGACTTAATTTATTTCTTTGTGTATTGGCTGCATCATTCTTGGCATTTTGATTTTGACCCTAAAATTCAACCTCTCGAATTGAAATATTTTTAATTCTAAACTCATTGCTGATTGAAATGGACAAACAAATACAATTTTACTAACCTTCATTTAACCTTTAGTTATATTTGAATACTAAAAGATATTAAACCTGCTTAGTTGCTAGATGTAAAACAAAATCCCTTTCTGGTACATTTTGACACCTAGTGGAACTAATCTATCTTCAAATGACAACTAAAACCCCATCTCTTCTGGGATCACCTTAACCCCTGTGAACATATCCAAGACCCCCTCATCTCTCCCCCGCATCACCACATGACAACCTCAAAACACTATTTAATTCTGAGTGTGTCTCACGCAGGTGAGTGAACTTGACAAACCACCTGTAGAAAACCCACTATTTCATTTCTCTGACACTTTAACCAACACTTGCACTAGTTTTGCACATGCACACTAGACACTTTCTTACAATCACTCCATATCTATAAAAATGCAAATGTGCATTTACAGTGTGCTTTACACAGGTGAGTGAGCTTGACAAACTACCTGTAGAAACACTCTCTCTCCCTCTCTCTCTCTCTCTCTCTCTCTCTCTCTCTCTCTCTCTCTCTCTCTCTCTCTCTCAAAAAAAAGCATGCCCCCCCTCCTTACTCTAGCAATTAATTTTCTGAACACTAAGGGCCTATCATACACCTAGCGCAATAAGGCGCAAGACGTGCTTGTTGTGATTTGTTGCTATTTTCAGACCAGTGCAACCCTAATTTTCACGTTTTGTGCCACGCTGTTGAAATGGCAAATCTATTTGCTCCACTTTGTGGACCCATGGGTGTTCTGGTCTAAAAAGTAGATGTTTTAATGTGCATTGTTGGTGTGTTGAAACTGAAGCCTTCAGTTTTTCCACTTACAAAGTCTGACATGTAAATAGCAAATGCACCATGGTGTGATGCAACTGACTCGGAAATGGAAGATTAGACTCTGATTGGTTTAATGCACGTTATGCTCAAAACACACCCATAATTCATTAAGAGAATATGCACAACCCTATTAGACGATGCGCAAGGGCACAGAGCGTATTTTTCCATCCTTAAAATAGCAAAAATGAATTCGGACACGCCCTTAATGCTTTTGTGCCATGCGCTTTAGACTTTGCGCCTAGATCGTTAAAATATAGCCTTAACAGTTTTCATGACAATCATTTTTCATGAGTCCAACATCCAGCTGCTAGAAAACTTGCAATCTGACGTAAGAGAGTCATCTTTCACTACTGTATTGTTTTTAAATAGAGAAAACCTTATTCTTAAAGCAAAAAATGACCAATAAAAAGGTGTGAAGCACCAAAAGTGGCATATATTAAATTAATTTGAATACTAATTGGGCTGTTGTTATCCATGAATTTTCAAATGCACTTTTGTTTTACATAAGCTCTACATTATTATTATTATTATCATTATTAGTAGTAGTAGTAGTAGTAGAATTCAAATTGTATTTTAAAAAGTATTTTCTTCATATTTATTATATTATATCTTTATTCTAAATCTTTAAAAAATATTTTTGGTACATCAAAAAGTGTGGTTATGATGACCATTTGACAAGCTAATTCAGCTAAAAAAGTGCTTAAAATGTATTTAAATCTCATAATTAAATAGAAAATGAGGCATATAACTGCAAAAAGCCAGGCTGGCTACGGGTCTGCACTATGTGCGTTGCGGAATGATGGGCCAAACAGAACCTGAATAACAGAATAAAAAAAAAAAAAGCATAAAGGCTAACTGCAGTTTGTAGTGCTTATTGTAATATTTTAAATACATATACAGTAATACAATTTATGAGAAATTACAATCATATTTTGTATTTCAAATGATTTTCCATTCTCTATCACCACCACAATTCCTCCATTGTATGTTTGTAGGGTGAACATTTAAATTTGATGTCAAATTTGGGCCGAAATACCAAAAAAGCCCCTGAGTTAACCCTGAGAGGTTAATCATGTATCATCATGATCATCATCATGTAAAATAATGCTTGTTTATTTTCATAAAAGGTATAAATAAGCTTAAGATAAAAGTTTATAATCATCATTAACAATCCCTCTTTCAAATGGACGAGATTTATTCTTTTGATCATTAAGGACCAAAACCTGTATAGCTAATTATTTACATCATAAGCCAGCATGAAGGTTTTCCAATTAAAAAGCTATTAGATGTTCCATAAGGTCACCTTCTCTGTTGTCTAAGAATGCTGATGATCTACGGCATGTTTTTTGCATCATAAAGCAGAACTATCCAGTGAAGCTGATGCCGCATGCATAATTATCTCTACATCCCAAACCTAGAATCTAGCTCGCACTCTATAATTTTGCATTTAATGTAACGCAACATCACGTCTCAGCCTGTCACATTGTTTCCAGTCGAGTGCAGATGTGGTTCATGCAGTTTATTGGGCCCACAGCATGCAAAACACACAGTTTCCAAGCAGGGCAACTAAGCTTGTCAAAATACACCATTGCGATAAAGAGAGAGAGAGATTATTTTGGCCATATCCTCTAAGAACCACATAGTTTCTATTATTCCTGTGAACGCTAGCGATTTTACAGTCATTATTGCACCGGCACAGAAAATAAGTCCTGTGTCCACTGTGGGAGTTGAGCTGGGGCAAATCCAGACTGTTCCCATTCCATCAAGCCATGCTGTACAGAAAGAGCCACTTGGCCCACCTGAGATGGAAAGTAAATGGAGGAGAGCCAGAAAGCAGAGCAAGTAATTTTCCAAGATTTTCCATGCTTAAAAAATGCTGTGAAATTATAAGGGCACGGGAGTTGATGTTTTCTTATGGGATTTTGTGCATGTTTAACGCGATAGTTCACTTAAAAAATAGTTCACTTTTTCTCCTAGATTTCATTTTCTTTCAATAGAACATTGTGTATATATTTTTCCCTCTCAAAGTGCCGGTAGCCATGGTCTTGCCATTTGCCATTTTGTGCATCACCAAGGACTACGGTTTCAGCAAAAAAAAAGTTTCTTTAGTGTAAAACTGTCTTCTCAGAACTGAAGAAAAAAGGCAGAATTAGAAAAATGTAGGTTTAAAGTAAAAGTTTGAAGATATATTGATTTAAAAAGTTAATTGTGGCTTATTTTAAAGTGAATATTTTACTTTCAGTTCTGAGTTTATCTTACAGCATGTCAGAATTGTGTGTGCAATTTTGATCATTCGTTTTTGTATTATTATTCATAAATCATGTTTTTCTTCCTAAATGAGCTCTTCAATGCAAAATAAAAAAGAATTTAAAATGGACCTACACAAAAAAATGGTACTAATGTTGCATGTTTTTACTTAAGAATCTATATTATTAAAAAAGATTTAAAGATGATTGCTTGCACTGTAAAAAAAGTTTAAATTACTTGATTTTTTTTGTTCAATTAACCAAATATTTTAGTTCTGCAGACAAAAAAATATAAATTTATTTGGCACAACTTAAATAGGTTTGTTACAATGTAGTTCACCTCTCCTATTCCTATGTTAACTAAACATTTTTTGTATTACTGACATTGACACTGAATCATTTAGGTCAGTGCAGCTGATGTTTTCAAAAGTTGAGTGAACAAGAAAAAACAAAAGAAAAAAGGATTATGTTTTGGTTTTACTGGCTTCCAGTGTGTGTTTACAATTTTTTTTAAAGTAAGTGGTTGTAAGCAATTTATTTGGACTGAATTTAAGCATCGCTAACTTATTTGGTTAAATTCAACCCAATTAAATTGTTTACAACACTTTTGCAGACATAATTTTTTTTTTTTGCAAGATATCATCGTAGTGACAGTTTTCGTTTATTTCTCAGATGATAGTACTCGCAGACTTTGGCCCAGTCCCAATTCTACCGCTTAGTTCTTGCCCTTACCCCTCATTTTGCACGTTCACTTGAAGGGATAGGGTTGTCCCAATTCTCTTTAGCTTAAAGGCGTAGGGCTAAGTGGAATGGCTAGATACCCCTTGAAACAGTGATTTTTCAGGACCACACTCGAATTCAAGGGGTACAAAAATTTCCCAGAATACACCAGCTACAACGGCAGCATGGCTGCACACGGACATAAGGAGATGCACAAATTAGTATTTTTTTGTCATTATTATGAATTTTTACAACAAACAAGCATATGTTTTAATACATTTATTACCGCGTTCGTGTTTTACCGTCATGCTTTGAGAAAAAAAACGCTAAAATAAAAAACGCAAAATTTCGATATCTATAATCCATAATAATAACTCCTGTATAGTAGCAAAGACTATAGAATACACAAGACATGTCACTCGTATCTTTTTGAATGGGCAAAAGTGTAACCGTCAATATGGCGAATAAAACCCGCATTCTAGTACAGGAGCCAATCATCGCTATATGTCAAATAAAGCCCGCCTTCTAGTACAGGAGCCAATCATCGCTATATGTCAAATAAAGCCCGCCTTCTAGTACAGGAGCCAATCATCGCTATATGTCAAATAAAGCCCGCCTTCTAGTACAGGAGCCAATCATCGGTCACTATATGGTGAATAAAGCCCGCCTTCTAGTACAGGAGCCATTATATCGTTATGATAACATGATATCGTTGCCTTCAGTGATTTCCTGAAGATAAATACAAAAAAATACTGCAACTGAAATAACTACAGCAGTCGTGATCATCATCTCATATATAGTAAGAGCTCACAATGACATATGATGACGTGTACGGGTGTAGTGCTGTCCTATTTCTTAGGGGTACATTTTTGAAATTTTTAAGAAAGGGTAAGGATAAAAAAAATAGAATTGGGATTTATATTGTTATATAAACTTATATTGTGTGCATAGACCTTCAATTAATGATGACCCCTAAGTGTGGGCCCATATGGTAGTGAAGTATGCATATTCAAATGTGGCCATATTAAAGAAGATTAGTAGTTTCAAGTAGTTTCTACATGTCTCATTTTGGTTGTGTTGCATTTCATTTCACCCCTAACATTTGCCTAATTCACTAAAGGTTGCTTAAGAGATAAACTCGACTCTCTACTTAATTACCTCGTTTACATAATAACCACAAAGTATGCATAAACCCAATAAAAGTTTCATAGTGTTCAATAAATAAAACAATTTATGACTATTTTATTATATGTTGAGGCTGGGAAAACATAATTCAGTTTTAAGATTAATACTGCCAGCATCTTTTTCACTTCAAAAGACTTTTCTGTTTTCAATTCTGCCTTTTCATTTGATTTCCTATGGCTAGCTTTAAATGTGCATGTGGTTTGTGTTCTCCCTCTGGCTACCTCATTGATCCAACCTAATATGAAAGATTAAGCTTCATTGAGAGTTGTATAGCAAAGAATGTCAATTGCTCACATCCACACAAAAATGTTTTATTTCATTATTTTATTTATTGTTTAGAGTATAAAATGCATAAAATAGGTTTTGAAGTACGGGCTTTGATCAAAAATGTGATTTCGTTTCTCATTCAAACTGGAGAATTAGTAGAGAAACATTGCCTGGAGCCAATTCTTTTAAGTAAAGTGAATGCTATATGAGATATTTTTAAAAAGTACTTTGTTAAAAACAAAGATTCATTTAAACTGATCTTATGCAGTTGCAGTGAATGTTAATAACAAAATGACAACAATAAAGAGTTAAATTGCTGTAGTTACTGACATATTGCTATTGACAATACTAGCCATGATAGTAATTTTATAAAACATGCCATTAACCCTTGTGCACTGTTCAAATTTACTACTCGTTTGTTATGTTAGGGATGAAAACATCCACTCAATTAAACCGCTGTAAAAATGCATCAGATAAATATTTTTTTCAAATGTTTTTGCATAAATCAAATCTACTTAATTGTTTAGAAAATTACAGGACTTTAACTCTTTAATTGTCAAGTTCACAAATGATGTCATTGATTTGGTGAAAAAAAAGGCAAATGGCCACAAAATGGCGTATTTTCAATATAAAAAGTAATTGAGGACTGGATTTTTTTTTACCTTTTATCATATACTTGGACGTGTGAACGATTAGTAACAACATTGCCTTTGATGCATTTTTAGATGTTCATTTTGTCTCCCTAATTTACTGTTGGTGGCTGTTTTTGTCCTATTGACTTTCATTATAACTATATTTGATGGTGCATAAATACACAGTCTTTGTTTTTGTTTACTCCATGTAGTTCTGAGAGCTGCGATACATCAAAGTAAGTGGATAAAGGTCCCTCTCGCACTCTCACACACTCACAGACACACATACACACACTTTAATTTGCTGTAATACTCTATATAAAATCCAGAAACTAAGCTTTTTTTTGCACAGGCCTATCTAAAGGGTTAATGGTTAACAAATTTCACCTCTTCTCAACAGGAAAAACCACCAAAAATCAAAAATACATGATTATATGGTGTCATGGTTTTGTAATAAAAAAAATGTGGTTCTAATGGAAGTCATTGGTGCAAAAGCAACCACTAACAGTAAATTAGGGAGAGAGAAAAATTTAATTGAATCAAAAACAATGTAATGTTGTTTCACATGTCCAAGACTTTGATAAAAGGTAAAAAAAAATCCAGTCCCAGATTACTTTTTATATTGATAATACGTCATTTTGTTTTGTTTTTTTTCACCAAATCAGTGACATAATTTATGAATTTGGCAAATAAAGAGTTAAAATCCTGTAACTTTCTAAGCATTTTAGTAGTTTTGATCAGGACTAAAGTTGATTAACAGATTTATGCAAAAAAAAAAAAAAAAAAATGTATATATATATCTTGCGCATTTTTACAGCAGTTTAATTCAGTGGATGTTTTCATCTCTAACATAAAAAGGGTAGTAAATTTGCCCAGAGTGTGTTGAATTTTTTTTCAAAGCATTTTCTCAAAATATGTGTTGAAATAAGATTTGTCACCAAATATCATTCTGCGAGCTTAAACACAGAAAAAGTTATGACCAAAGTAAGACTCAAAATCACCCCCAGAGTGAATGAAAACATTCCCATCAGTACATAAGGGTTAAACAAATCATCTAAAATACACATTCATGTTCATTCTACATAAATTCTGTCATATGTTTTATGCAGCGGATGCCCGTCCAGCCGCAAACCAGTACTGGGAAACACCCATACACTCTTGCATTCACACACACATTCATTCACTACGGCCAATTTAGTTTATTCAATTCACCTATAGAGTGCATGTCTTTGGACTGTGGGGCAAACCTGAGCACCCTTAAACCCACGTGAACAATAGGAGAACATACAAATTTCACAGAAATGCCAACTCGTCCAGCTGGGACTCGAACCAGCAACCTTCCTGCTGTGAGGCGCCTTTTTGATGCATCAAAATGTATATATTTATTTGTAATTTTCTGGTGAGTTAAACCAGATAGTGAAAGAAATGCTTTCACTTTTCATTACACATTCAATAAAACTAAGGGTACACCTTATGGTTGAGGTTTCCAGAGTGTACAAAAATATTAATAATAGAATATGAGGAAGTGTGTCTGAACTGCCAGTGTTAGTGTTAAAAAATATTCCACACTCTCCACTAAACAAACCCTCGGTTGAATCACAGCATGGCTCTTCTCTAGTGTTATCCCTGTTCTCCTACACTGCATTATCTGTATGCCACTGTACATTTTCTTTCTTTCTTCACATCTCAAAAGGAACCATCATAGTAATGACAGGCTCTCTGTCCTCTTTTATTACACGCCATGAGCTCTTTATCGAGGGTCAAGCCTGCACTGAGAGGATCTGCACTCTCCAATCCTTTACCACAAATGCATATGACCATCCTTAACAAAGGAAGGCGATTGTGGCTTGTGTCAACATCAGTCAGAGGATGAAATTGTCACATTGCCTGTAATCTTCCAGCTCAAAGCCCCTAGATTGGAGACTTGGAGACTGGGATTGGCATCACTTGTCCTTGGATTAGGACAATGGCTGTTTATTAAGTCCAGCTCTTAGACCCTTCTGTCACCCTGCCTCGTTTTGGATCAGCCCACCCGTGATCCATCAGCTCTTTTTACACTCATCTCATTAGTGTTATGACCAGCACTGTTGAGCTATCAGGAGCATATGGTGATTAGACCAGGGAAGATTATGCACACGGGTAAAGCCTGGTTTCATTGGTGGATGATTACTAAAGAACAATGATTACTGAAGTACATTTTACAAGAACGTACTGTTTTAGCCATTCTGCTTTAAATTTAGTTAGCAGATAGTTCATGCAAAATTGAATTCTGTCATTTACTCACACTTTATCTATTCCAAACCAGTTTGAGTTTCTTTCTGTTAAACACAAAAGAAAAATATGAGTGTGTGTGTTTGAATGAGGGAGTATATGGATGTTTCCCAGTGCTGGGTTGTGGTTTGATGTGCATCTGCCACATAAAACATATCATAGTAAAACATAATACGTATATGAGAGTAATTAGCGGTTCATTCTGTTGCGGTGATCCCTGATAAATCCAAGTGTATCTGTCTGCATACTGCAAGACTGGGGCACAACATGAAGGGGCGTAACTTGTAGTAAGTTAGAGGCGTAACTTGCAGTTATCAAGATCCCATTGAACCATGCGAGATATCACAACAAGATGTTGTTGGCAAGATGATGGAAATACTTACAACTTACAATTTTCACCAAATGTTTTCATGAGTTTTCTCCAAATCTATCCACAACCAATTCATTTTATATATTATTATACTCATGCATTTAGCAACTCAACTATGCAACTCTACTCGCTGACTTTTTCATTCATTTTGTCATGACTGTTAGCCTACTCTGCAATGCCCCCTGTGGTTGCAAATAACAGTACAATGGTGATCGCAACAAGTATGAAAACCTCCGCAACTTGCGGCTGTACGTTAATAACTGTGATGGTTGGGGAAGGTGTAGGCGTTAATAACTGTGATAGTTGGGTTTAGGGTTGGGTAAGCTGTTAATAACTATGATAGCTGGGTTTTGGTTTGGGGAAGGTGTAGATGTTATTAATGATGATGGTTAGGGTTGGGGAAGGTGTAGACGTTAATAACTATGATAGTTGGGTTTAGGTTTGGGGAAGATTTAGATGTTAGTAATGATGAAGGTTGAGTTTGGGGAAGGTATAGACGTTAATAACTGTGATGGTTGGGTTTAGGTTTGGGGAAGGTGTAGATGTTCATAACTGTGATGGTTGGGTTTAGGTTTGGGGAAGGTGTAGATGTTCATAACTGTGATGGTTGGGTTTAGGTTTGGGGAAGGTGTAGATGTTCATAACTGTGATGGTTGGGTTTAGGTTTGGGGAAGGTGTAGATGTTCATAACTGTGATGGTTGGGTTTAGGTTTGCGGAAGGTGTAGACATTAATAACTGTGATGGTTGGGTTTAGGTTTGGGGAAGGTGTAGATGTTCATAACTGTGATGGTTGGGTTTAGGTTTGGGGAAGGTGTAGACGTTAATAACTGTGATGGTTGGGTTTAGGTTTGCGGAAACTGTAGACGTTAATGACTGTGATGGTTGGGTTTAGGTTTGCGGAAGGTGTAGACTGTAATAACTGTGATGGTTGGGTTTAGGTTTTGGGAAGGTGTAGACGTTAATAACTGTGATGGTTGGGTTTAGGTTTACGGAAGGTGTAGACTGTAATAACTGTGATGGTTGGGTTTAGGTTTGGGGAAGGTGTAGACGTTAATGACTGTGATGGTTGGGTTTAGGTTTATGGAAGGTGTAGACGTTAATAACTGATGGTTGGGTTTAGGTTTGGGGAAGGTGTAGACGTTAATGACTGTGATGGTTGGGTTTAGGTTTGGGGAAGGTGTAGATGTTCATAACTGTGATGGTTGGGTTTAGGTTTGGGGAAGGTGTAGATGTTAATAACTGTGATGGTTGGGTTTAGGTTTGGGGAAGGTGTAGACGTTAATGACTGTGATGGTTGGGTTTAGGTTTGGGGAAGGTGTAGATGTTCATAACTGTGATGGTTGGGTTTAGGTTTGGGAGGTGTAGATGTTAATAACTGTGATGGTTGGGTTTAGGTTTATGGAAGGTGTAGACGTTAATAACTGATGGTTGGGTTTAGGTTTGGGGATGGTGTAGATGTTCATAACTGTGATGGTTGGGTTTAGGTTTGGGGAAGGTGTAGACGGTAATAACTGGGATAGTTGGGTTTAGGTTTGCGGAAGGTGTCGACATTAATAACTGTGATGGTTGGGTTTAGGTTTGGGGAAGGTGTAGATGTTCATAACTGTGATGGTTGGGTTTAGGTTTGGGGAAGGTGTAGACTTAATAACTGTGATGGTTGGGTTTAGGTTTGGGGAAGGTATAGATGTTAACTGTGATGGTTGGGTTTAGGTTTGGGGAAGGTATAGACATTAATAACTGTGATGGTTGGGTTTAGGTTTGGGGAAGGTGTAGACATTAATAACTGTGATGGTTGGGTTTTGGTTTGGGGAAGGTGTAGATGTTAACTGTGATGGTTGGGTTTAGGTTTGCGTAAGGTGTAGACGTTAATAACTGTGATGGTTGGGTTTAGGTTTGCGGAAGGTGTAGATGTTCATAACTATGATGGTTGGGTTTAGGTTTGGGGAAGGTGTAGACGTTAATAACTGTGATGTTTGGGGAAGGTGTAGACTTTAATAACTGTGATGGTTGGGTTTAGGTTTGGGGAAGGTGTAGACGTTAATGACTGTGATGGTTGGGTTTAGGTTTGGGGAAGGTATAGACATTAATAACTGTGATGGTTGGGTTTTGGTTTGGGGAAGGTGTAGATGTTAACTGTGATGGTTGGGTTTAGGTTTGGGGAAGGTGTAGATGTTAACTGTGATGGTTGGGTTTAGGTTTGGGGAAGGTGTAGATGTTAACTGTGATGGTTGGGTTTGGGGAAGGTGTAGATGTTAACTGTGATGGTTGGGTTTGGGGAAGGTATAGACAATAATAACTGTGATGGTTGGGTTTAGGTTTGGGGAAGGTGTAGATGTTAACTGTGATGGTTGGGTTTAGGTTTGCGGAAGGTGTAGACGTTAATAACTGTGATGGTTGGGTTTAGGTTTGCGTAAGGTGTAGACGTTAATAACTGTGATGGTTGGGTTTGGGTTTGGGGAAGGTGTAGACGTTAATAACTGTGATGGTTGGGTTTAGGTTTATGGAAGGTGTAGATGTTAATAACTGTGACGGTTGGGTTTAGGTTTGGGGAAGGTGTAGATGTAGATGTTCATAACTGTGATGGTTGGGTTTAGGTTTGGGGAAGGTGTAGATGTTAATATCTGTGATGGTTGGGTTTAGGGTTGGGGAAGGTGTAGACGTTAATAACGATGATGGTTTGGTTTTGGTTTGGCGCAGGTGTAGACGTTAATAACTATGATGGTTGGGTTTAGGGTTGTGGTAGATATAGACATTAATAACTGATGCTTGGGTTTAGGTGTGTAGTAGGTGTAGACGTTAATAACTGATGTACAGCGCCATCTTGCCCACAACAAAGTTTTGACATGTGGGTCTTCATAACTTAAAGTTGCCTCTACTACAAGTTATGCCCCTTTATGTTACACCCATCTTGCAGTCCGCAGAGAGACCCTACTTGTTCAATCAGGGATTAAGCCGAAGAATAGTGATTGAAAGTGAGTATTTCACAAAGCATTTTAGCTGTAAAACATCTCTTAAATCAGTGATTTAAGAGTGCTCCTCGCTACACATAATGTTTCACATAGACCAAACCACAAACTATCCTTAAATGACTGATTGACTGCAGCAATCTGCCTTTGAAAGAAAACATTTGACCACTAGGAGCTTTTAGCTACTATCTTAGTAGTGGTTTCTAAGTCTGAAAACTGTTTTTTCCATGTATTCTTCAATTCATAAAAAAAAACACAAAAATAGAACAAATATTTTCTCAAAAACATTTTTACACTATTTATATATTCTATAGATATTAATATAGTCGTTATCTTTTCAAATATTATTATTTTTTTAAGCATTTAAACACAAAATTGTTTAAGAGTGCATTAAGAGCAATCTTTGAAATGCCAGCGTTAGCCTGATAGCGCTGAAAGCCATATGTCCCACTCTTCAAATCGACATCCAAAACTAGGCCTCATGAACACACACCAGACATCTTCACTATAATACTATAATATAATAACGTAATATTCACATGGGGGAAAACTTTGTGGTTCAGTTAGTTATTACAACACCAAACTTAAAAATAGAAGGTAGATTGTTGATGTCTGGCTGCCATTCTCTCTCTGAACCATGTCTGTGAATGCACCAATAACCTAATACTTTCTGTATGAACAGGGTGCACAGAGGTATGCAATTACATATTTTGACAGACACATTTTGATTAAACGATTTTTTCTTAACATACATATTAATACATTTGGACTACTAAATATAATGATTGCTATCAGGGTGTGAAGTTACTTTCAACCAGCATAACATAAACTGTTTCTTAAACTCTTAGCTAAAAACTGCCAGGAGAACCCTTAATAGTAAGATAAAATGTTTTTTTGAATACATGCCCAGAATGGTATACGCACATAATACTGCATGTGGTTTTTCAATGGTTGCACAGCTCGCACATGCACATTTTTGTATAGTTTAGTTTATCCACAACCAGGTCGTTCTTTCACGGTCAGAATAAAAGGAGGAGACAGAACAAGAACAACAGCATATATTGTAGACTGTGATGAGTGCTTGTGTGAAAGGATTAAAGCATTTCAGTTCTATTTTAAAAAAGTACCATCTTATCCATCATTGCTTTTAGAGAGAGAGAGGGTGCAAATGATGAACTTCCTAGTGTGTACACTATCATATTAATGAAGAACTCAAGTAAAGTTTGGACTTTGGGAAGCTGAAGCTAATGGCCTTACCCTATATTTTGCAGTCACCTCACGATTTCAGACAAACTTCTGAGGCAGCTTAAATGTTTAATGATCTTAAAAAAATAGAGATAAGATAAGAGCAAAGATATAAGTACTATAATAATACCAATTTCACTATCAAAAAGATAAAAAGTTAGTTCATGTGCATATCACAGCAGTTCAGAAATCAAATGAATTGTGAGTGGGGATGAAAGATTAATGCTTTTTGCATTTAAAAGTACCCACAACCTAGTCTGACCTTATCCTAAAACTAATCAACACTATTAAAATAAAAGTTTGAAAAATTGACTTTGGTAGCATGGTGGCTCAGTGGTTAGCACTGTCGCCTCACAGCAAGAAGGTCGCTGGTTCGAATCCCGACTGGGCATGATGGCACTTCTGTGTGGAGTTTGCATGTTCTCCTCTCGTTAGCGTGGGTTTCCTTCGTGTGCTCTGGTTCCCCCACAGACATGTGCTGTAGGTGAATTGGATGAACTAAATGGTCCGTAGTGTGTGAATAAGTGTGTATGGGTGTTTCCCAATACTGGGTAGTGGCTGGAATTGAATATTCATTCATTCATTCATTTTCTTGTCGGCTTTGTCCCTTGCGGGGTCGCCACAGCGGAATGAACCGCCAACTTATCCAGCACGATTTTACGCAGCGGATGCCCTTCCAGCCGCAACCCATCTCTGGGAACTTCCACACACACATTCACACTCATACACTATGGACAATTTAGCTTACCCAATTCACCTGTACTGCATGTCTTTGGAATGTGGGGGAAACCGGAGCACCCGGAGGAAACCCACGCGAACCCAGGGAGAACATGCAAACTCCACACAGAAACGCCAACTGACCCAGCCCAGCCGAGGTTTGAACCTGCGACTCAGCGACGTTCTTGCTGTGAGGCAACAGCACTACCTACTGCGCCACTGGGTTGCCTGGAATTGAATATTATTAAAGATAATTAAAAATGCGACAATTTATTAGTTAAGCATTTTACTTTCATGTAGCTGAACTGTGTTTCATGGGACTTGTGTAATGCCGTATTAGTAAATGCTGAGTAGGTTTACTGCATTGAAAAAGCCATACATATCACCTCAAAATGCATAGTGTGATTTTATTTTTATTTTTTTTACATGTGTGAGTGTAAATCAATAGATATTTACATTGTAGTCATATATTATCTACTCTAGTATTGTGAAGTAAAGCATGAAAAGGAGTCTTCATTAATTATGTGTCCCATGACTGTGACATTATTATAGTTTGCGTGACGGATAAAAGGAATTTTACTCCCTCTAGTAATCATTTACTTTTAAAATGCAATAAATTACATATATACACTCTTAAAAATAAAGGTTATTGATTGGCCTCAGCTGTTCCATGCAGAACCTTCAGCATTCATTAATCCTTTAACATCCATGGCCATTTCCATTGCACAAAGGTGTAAAGGGTTATTTAGATCATTAAAATGTTCTTCACTCTAAGAAACAAATGGTTTGTTTCAAAAGCATTAACTGAAAGGATATTTTAAAACCAAAACTTGTTCTTTTATGGCATCACTGAAAAAAAATTATATATATATATATATATATATATATACACTCACACACTCAACGGCCAATTTATTAGGTACACCTTTCCAACTGCTCGTTAACGCAAATTTCTAATTAGCCAATCCAATGGCAGCAACTTAATGCATTTAGGCATGTAGACATGCAACAGACGATCGGTTGCAGTTCAAACCGAGCATCAGAATGGTGAAAAAAGGTGATTTAAGTGACTTTTATTGTGGCATGGTTGTTGGTGCCAGACGGGCTGGTCTGAGTATTTCAGAAACTGCTGATCTGCTGGGATTTTCATGCACAACCATCTCTAGGGTTTACAGAGAATGGTCCAAAAAAGAGAAAATATCCAGTGAACGGCAGTTCTGTGGGCGCAAATGCCTTGTTGATGCCAGAGGTCAGAGAAGAATGGCCAGACTGGTTCGAGCTGACAGAAAGGCAACAGTAACTCAAATAACCACTCGTTACAACTGAGATATGCAGAAGAACATCTCTGAACACACAACACGTCAAACCTTGAAGTGGATGGGCTACAGCAGCAGAAGACCACACTGGGTGCCACACCTGTCAGCTAAGAACAGGAAACTGAGGCTACAGTTCTCACAGGCTCACCAAATATGGACAATAGAAGATTGGAAAAACGCTGCCTGGTCTGATGAGTCTCGATTTCTGCTGCGACATTCGGGTGGTAGGGTCAGAATTTGGTGTCAACATCATGAACGCATGGATCCATCCTGCCTTGTATCAACGATTCAGGCTGGTGGTGGTGGTGCAATGGTGTGGGGGATATTTTTTTGGCACCCTTTTTTGGCCCATTAGTACCAATTGAGCATTGTGTCAACGCCACAGCCTACCTGAGTATTGTTGCTGACCATGTCCATCCCTTTATGACCACAGTGTACCCATCTTCTGATGGCTACTTCCAGCAGGATAATGCACCATGTAATAAAGCGCGACTCATCTCAGAGTGGTTTCTTGAACATGACAATGAGTTCACTGTACTCAAATGGCTTCCCCAGTCACCAGTTCTCAATCCAATAGAGCACTTTTGGGATGTGGTGTAACGGAGATTCGCATCATGGATGTGCAGCCAA
Source organism: Danio kyathit (assembly GCA_903798195.1). Taxonomy (NCBI): domain Eukaryota; kingdom Metazoa; phylum Chordata; class Actinopteri; order Cypriniformes; family Danionidae; genus Danio; species Danio kyathit. Next base: position 29,215,840 of record LR812532.1, read on the forward strand.
CAAATCTGCATCAACTGCGTGATGCTATCATGTCAACATGGACTAAAATCTCTGAGGAATATTTCCAGTATCTTGTTGAATCTATACAAAAGAGGGTCCAACCCAGAACTAGTAATGTGTACCTAATAAAGTGGCCGGTGAGTGTATATTTTAAGAGTGTATATCAGTATATTTTTCGGGGTTGAAAATATTGATAGATGCAAGTTTTTTTTTTTAGTGGACCTCAATCTGAGTGAAAATCATCTCTACACCAGTATTTTTCTTCAAAGGAATTCAATATTCTAAGAGTAATGTTTGTTTCTTAGGCACAAGCATTTCTTAATCTGAAGTTGAGTCTTTTACAGTATATACTGTAACTGCTTCTCTGCAAGGACAGAAATGGCTAACTTTGTACCATGTTCAACGTGAAATGTAAATTGTTTCAGTATGTTTATGTACTTCCAATTGAAATAGAATATTAAGTAGGGGCCGGAGCTTTTGTGCATGAGCGTGGTTACGAAAATTGAGGCTCAAGCCATCAAATTGACATTAACCGAGAAAGACCACCAATTTAAACATCAAATACACATACTTACACAGACTAACTCTTCAGCTAAAGAATAACAGTGTGTGCTAGCAAAATTAACATTGTAAATTTGGATTTTACACAGACTTTAACTAGCAAATGAACATTAACAAACCTCAGGCGAAGCTTGAAACCATAATGGAGGGAGTCAGTCATCAACACAATGTAAGCAAATATAGTTTATGAACACTGTATATGTTAAATGAATCCTGTATTGGTTTTAATCTGAAATTTGTCTTGTAGGCTTCAAACAAAGCACAGCCTTCCAGAATTCAGGATCCCTATCAGTGGTCTCGTTCTCATTAAGAAGCCTCCATTGTGCAAAGGATCCGTTGCTAATTTTCCGTATCAAAGCAATCTGTTGAAAATGAAGAGTTTCATTTGTTGACTTTTATGATCTGAAACTCGAGCCACAAAAGCTGAGTGTGCAGAAAGACCTATACCTGCAAAGGGAATTTTATTTCTATCTCAGTAAAATTGATGGTTATCATCGCATTGTGCAAACTGAGGCTGAGCTCTGAATGTGTGTGTGCTTGTGTCTACATTTGTGTGTGTGTGTGTGAGAGAGAGAGAGAGAGAGAGAGAGGAAAAAGCTCCAGTTCAGAAGTGCCTGGAGGGTTGTGGTGAGTATGATTGGTTGACTTTCCTGGCATACCAAGATGGACGGCTTGACTCAGTCATTTTTCAAGAGCTCAGAATATTTATTTTTTCCTTTTGCTCTTTGTAGATAGACCGTATATTCAGAGCTGGACGGTTTTGGATCCGCACAGCTCAAAGGAAACTATAAAGTGCCATTATTATAGATCATTTTTTTATTAAGTCCTTCATAAATTCGGTATATAATTCACTGTAGTGAGCAAAGTGTTGACCTATAGATTTTAAAAATCTATGGAGATGATGTATTTTTGTAGGCAAGCCCACAAGTTGTCACCCGCGCTCCCTTGACAAAAATCCATTATGATATTTCCATTGGCTTTATGGTCAATCTAGACATTAAATTGCACAATGAACATTAATTCGGAAGCTAACTGGCACAAATAAAAAGTACTTTGGACAACATTCAGTTTTTGTTTAAAGTCCAGTCCAGTTATTATCCGAAGATGGTGTATAAAGCCGACTAGTGAGTTTCTCTGTTTGCTGTGGTGATTTTTAAAGTCTCTGACAAGCTCTGTAGTCCCATTCATAGTCGTTTGTCTTTTTTAAAGGCAGAAAAGCTTCAATACCCATGACGATGATGTTTTTTATAAGGACATGATGCAACATTAAGGACATGGGTTCGATTTTCAGGGAAAGCAGTATAAACATACAGTATGTTGCCTTTGATGAAAGTGTCTGCCAAATGTATAAATGTCTAAAAAACTCCAAATAATGAACACTATCTAAAAATATTCTGGAGAATTTCACATATTTTAAAGGGGACCTACTGTATTATAACCCTTTTTACAAGATGTGAAGTTTCAGCTGAAAATATCCCACATATAACTCTTTGAAACGGCACCTATTAGACTATTATACTGTTTTGGTGACTGCTGCTTTAAATTCAAATGAGATTTTGCTCTTTTCAAAAGAGGGCGGGGCTACAAATGCATGTGCGCCAGCATAGTGGCAGATTCAAACCAGTACTAATGTTATCCATGTAAAAAACTGAAAATGTGAAAAACGAAGGCAGTCTATGGAGACTCCTGTGTTCATTTGTGCATCCTAAATCTCTACATATATAATGTCACTTGTTCACTGACAATAGCCCCTTTCACACATACAGACCTTTCCGGAAAATTATCAGCATAATAAAATAATCGGTAAATTCGTTCCGGCATTGTTCCGGAAAGAGAAGTTGTAACATTACTGGTAAGAATGCTTCGCTGTGTGACGCAGAAAAAACGATTGATTGCAGGAAAAAACCCGCTAACGTGAGACGTCTACTTTAGCCAATCAGAACACTCAGACGCATTCACATCCATGTGGTTTATGAAAAGCCTTTGAATATTTTTCCAGACACATTTAGCTGCTAGATGTTAGTCAAATAATGTTTCTATGTTCCTTCTTAATACCAACTGTGTAAAAAAAAATCGATAAAATGTTTGTTTACCTTCAAGCCCTGCTTGACGCATGTGCACGTGAAGAAGCCAGTGAACGCTAGCACACACACATATTATGAACATCTCGACATCTGAAAGTGTTCCTCCATATGTTTTCATATAAGTTGTTCACAATACTTATCCATCCACAGAATTTGTAATGTAGTCAACTGTGTAAACATTTAGCTGCGGTTCGCGTTTCTGCCTTTGAATGTCTCACAAAGCAGCTGCATGAATGCTAAAGCTTTAAATAAAAGTGAAACCATCAAGAAAAACCCAACCCTTTCTATGTTTAGAAATACAAGTGCTGACGTTTTTAGGTCATTTCTGGTTAATGATGTGAGAATTAACCAGTATTTTGGAATGGATGTGTGAATGGTCTTTTCCAGAAAAATTATGGAACGACCGTGCCTGTGTGAACAACTTTTTTATGGGTTACCGGTAAAGTCATTCAGGAAATTTTCCGGATATTTACCGCCATCACTGTGTGAAATGGGCTATTATCTTTAGCAGGTGAAAACTCAACCCAGGCTCCTTCTGAAAACGTAATGCTGTATACATTTCTGGAGAGTGGCAAATATGTTCCAGGAGGCATATTTTGTTTTCATGAATCCATCAGAGTCCAGGGTGTACGCTTTTTGAGATCTCAAATTTCTCTTGCGAGTGCCATTCGCGCTTGCTGTTCTCACGTAAATCCACCAGAGGCCGCTACTGACTGACTGACTTGACTGACTGACTGACTGACCGACTGACCCACCCTCCTCCTTCCCTAAACCTAACCAATAGTGTTTTCAAAAGCACCAATTGACCCACCCACCCACCCACTTCCCTAAACCTATCCGACAGTTTTAAAAAGCAATCCAAAAAAAGGAAATCCCTCACCTGATTATTACCACGTTTTCAGATTATACCACATTCTCACCCTGTAATTTACTGGTTCATTTTATTTTTTGGATTTTGTTTTTGTCATACCCACTTTCTGGAATCGCTCTTCGCCAGACTCAAACCCCGTCGTTGTGGTCAACTCCTCTCTGCATCTCAAGCCTGCCAACATACTTGGCGAGCTAACTGGACAAACTGGTAACAGCGGGAAAGCTGTCAATACGGAGATAAGCGGTCAGCTGGTGATCGTGACAAAGAACGACGTCATACCGCCCTGTAGCGTTAGTTTTAAAGACGAAATGCAGCCATACATACTTCTGGCTGTATAATTTGCGATCTCCAGAAATGTATAAAGCAGAGGTGGAAGTAAGTCACACATGTGCAAGTCTCAAGTCATAATCTTTAAGTCTCAAGCAAGTCAAGTAAATTTTTGTCGGAGTCAAGTCAAGTCACTGCTTATTTCAAGTCACATCAAGTAAAGTCGTAGCTTTGTCTAGCAAGTCACTTTCAAGTCAATCAAATTATATACACATAAACTGTCATTTAGGACTTGAGACTTGCTTGACAAATATCCAAAAAAGACTCGACTTGACTTGGACTTGACTGTCATGACTTGAGGCTTGACTTGGACTTGAGTTAAATGACTCGAAATAATTAGTTTTTCTTAAATACATAACCGTTTGTTATATATTGTGCATTTAAAAACAAAACAAAACCGAAAGTTCTAAGTCACGCATGCGTGATAAAAAGTTTAAAAAGTAGGTAACTAAGTAATTTGTGGATTAGTGTTTATTGGAAATGCAAACCATTTTAAAAGAATCAGTTTTGCTGAACTGGATCAATCGGTTCATTAAGAAGAACCACTCAAAACGAGTCATTAGAGCCATTAGAATGATTCATTTGGACTTTACTTTGGCGGTCCACCCAGTATATTAACGGCCGCCCAAGTGTATTTAGTGACACGTTTTTTTTACTATTATTATCATTCTTCTACACTACTTTGTATCCGCCTAATATAACCAAACATCCGCGAGGACCGCAATCGATGTAGTTGAAAATCCTCTCTCGTTTACTCGTTTCGTTTTGTGCGTGCGTGAACTGACCTGTCAGCACCCCCACACTGCAGACCCACAGAGACGTGCCTTTTTGGCTCTTAACAAATTCGTCCTGCCGGGTTTCTAAATGTTCTAAAATGTCCGGGATTCGGCTTTTGCTTTTTAAAACTGTCGTTCGTTAATCATATGCGTTTTTTGCATTATTTTTTTAAACATAACGTCACTTTCACTTGGCTTTGCAGCTGACTGCTCGCACAGTCGTGAGCGAAACATTCAATAATTCATTCTTGAATCTAAACGACTCAGAAACTTTACTATATTCTCGGAGAAGATAAAATGACTGGTCTAAACTGGCTGCAAAATATACACCATTAGAATGGTTAATCAACGCATTTGCCCTAAATAATATACATGTTTTAATCTTGTAAATGATCATTTTTAGACTCGAGTCCCCCATCTCTGGTATATAGGGCTACCTTTTCAGAATGAGTGGACAGCTGCTTCTCACTCAGGGTTGTTTATGCTAATGAGGCAGAGACTGTCAGTAATAGGTGGGGCTTTCCTACTCTGATGACATGTAAAAAGGGAGAATGTCAATCAACGTGTTTCTGCAGACTTTTTTTTTTTATGAAGTATCATAAAAACTGTAATTAATACATTTTTTGCAGTTATAGGCTGGTTTTTTTCATACACTGTTACCACAAAACTGTGTTTAAACCCCTTAGAAAAGTGATTTTTTGCATAATAGGACCCCTTAAATTAATTAACATCACTTTTTGTCCAAATGTACACACTGAAGGCACACATTTTAGAAGTTCCTCCTTTCCTTGAAATCGAATTCACTACCTTGGGCTTGTAAGTGCAAATCTTTATTTGGTCTACAGGAAATAAACTCATTGATTCCGCGTGTCCTTATGTGGCCCGAATTTGGGTTTAAACAAACAAGCATTTCTTAGCATGTATGGAATGTAGGTCAGCAGCAAAAATAACCATCCACACCTTTTCATTGCTAATTTGTCACTGTGTCTTTAGTAAACAATGTGTCTTTTGGTGTAAAACATCACAGACACAAGCTGTTAGTAGATTTGGCCTTTAAGTTGTATCTTGTTTTTTTAATTTTATCTTATTGATGACTGGGAAAAACAATAGACATGTTAAAGAAATCTCATTGTTGATTTTTCTTTTCTCTTCAAGAGCAAATCGAGTGAAGTTAAAGAAAAGATATGTATTTTTAGACCTTGTGATTTCTGGTAGACATGATCTATAATTGATAAATACCAGTTATTTTCTTTTAAGATATAAACATCTAACTCCTAACGTTAATGCACAAATACTCAGGAAGCATTATGACTAAACACAAATACATTAGTGAGCGGCCATTTTATTTCCCCGCACTGGCATCAGCTGCTTCATGCAAACATTACAAGATTGAATGTTAATTAAAAATGCATAGATGCACACATCGCACTATTTTTAGGATTGCTGTTGGAGCTTCAGTGCAGTGCTAGCAAACACATTACACTGAACACACACCGCTCGGGAGAATTCAGATCTGAAGCACTCTCAGGCATTTAGACACAATGCATTGTGGGTAGACACTGGTGGGTGGATGCCCCTTGTGATGAGATTGTCTCCGCTCAAATCCTGGTGCCAAATGCATCTCTCAGGCTTGTGTAATTCATGAGAAGGCACTCACATACGGTAACTGATTTAGCTCTGCAGACAAGCCCTGACCATAATGGGCCTGCAATATGATCCGGGCGGCCGTGTGCTGCTCTGTAGTCGCTTGGAGATCTGAAGACAGAGGATGGGGTGGATACAGCGAAATGCAATCAATTTCTTGTCTGATAGATCCTGCAGCCATAAGCTTGGTGAGTATTAATGGTAAACAGCACCAGATTAGCTTAATGTCCTGCTGACCAAGGCCATTTGATATTTACCGCTTACAGTAACACCATTAAGCAATGATTGTGGATAGGGCTGTGCAACAATTCTATGGCACCTTTAAATGCATTATATCAGCAAAATGGGAATCAAAAGGGGCAAATATGGACAATGATGTATATTTCATGAGCACGGTGTGTGGCAAACAATTTCATCAGGCCTACCCTTTTGTACTGTATGTCACCATAAATTTGATATTTCATAAGGATGAGAACAAAAACACCTGCTTGTTAATTGCTTTTTTAAAATATTTCATATTTACACTTTTAAATGTACACTACTGTCACATTTGTTGCAGTGTCACGTTTGTTATAAAGACCTACAGTTGAAGTCAGAATTATTAGCCTTCCTGAATTAGCCCCCCATTTCTTTTATCTGTGTCATGATGACAGTACATAGTATTTTACTAGATATTTTCAGGATACTAGCATTCACCTTAAAGTGGACTTTAAAGGCTTAACAAGGTTAATTAGGCAAGTTAGGGTTATTAGGCAAGTCATTGTATAACAATCCCAGCAGGCACAGGATGTCAACATGATGTCAGATTGACGTTGGTACCCCAGCATCATGGGACGTTGCATTTTGTTTAAAATGAAAATTGAGTTGACGTCAGAACCCAACGTCAATGTATACAATCAACCAAATATCAACGTCTAATGATTATCACTATGACGTTGGGTTTTGGTTGCCATACCTGACAAATAAATGTCAGTATTTGACAATAATATGACGTTGATTTAAGATGTTCGCTTGACGTTGGATTTTGGTCACTTTTCAACACGACCTAAAATCAACAAAATATTACCGTCATTTGACATCGTTATTGGACGCCAAAATAACGTTGTCCTTAGAGGCTGGCTAGACATTAAATTTTGGTCACCTGACATCAAGACCTAAATCTAACCTAATATTATTGTCTTATGACGTTGTGTGCCTGCTGGGATGGTTTGTAGACAATCGGGAAAAAAATGCTTAAAGGGGTTTAAAATGTTGACCTTGAAATGGTTTTAAAAAATTAAAAACTGCTTTTAATCTAGCCGAAATTAAACAAATAAGACTTTCTCCAGAAGAAAAAATATTATAGGAAATAATGTAAAACATTCCTTGCATTGTTAAACATAATTTTGGAAACATTTGAAAACAAAAAGAAAATTCAGGAGGGCTAATAATTTTGACTTCACCTGTATATAATAGTGTGAAATACATTTTAATGTACTTAAGCCTGTGACTTATTTAAATCATTTGAGCACAAGAAATTCTGAAGTTTGTCACTTTAACAAAGATTATGCGTTTCTGGGCATCAAGGTGGTGCAGTGGGTAGCACGATCACCTCACAGCAAGAAGGTTGCTGATTCGAGCCCTGGCTGGATCAGTTGGAATTTCTGTGTGGAATTTGCATGTTCTCCCCGTTTTTGCGTGGCTTTCCTCCGGGTGCTGTTTCCGCCACAGTCCAAAGACATGCGGTATAGGTGAATTGGGTAAGCTAAATTGGCCATATTTTGTGTGTGAATGCATGAGTGTATGGGTGTTTCCCAGTGTTGGGTTGCAGCTGGAATGGCATCCGCTGCGTCAAACATATCCTCCATAAGTTGGCAGTTCATTCCGCTGTGGCGACCCCTGATGAATAAAGGGACTAAGCCGAAAATAAAATGAATGAATGATTTGCATTTCTGAACCTCAATGCTGTTAGATTATTATTTGCCATATTTTTGTATCATTTTGTATGTTTTTTGCAGATGAACTCCCCTAAAATTATAAATACTTTCCAAATAGAGTTACTCAAGTCACCTTGTGAAACTGTATTCAAATTGCAATATATATCGCAGAAAAACAAATTATCGCAATGTCAGTGTTTTCCAATATTGTGCAGCCCTAGTAAATCCCTACGATATTAAATTTTAATTCATTAAAATAAAAAATTACTTTGAACAAGAATCTCCACCTGTATATGAACATGAATTATTTAAACCTTATTTTACCTGCTTCCATTGAGTGTCCTCAAGCTGACTTCTGAAGTAAACCTGGCGTAAATTATGAATGAAAGTTGTCACCTCCTTTGGGAAGTGGTGTTTCATTCAGTGTGGATTGTGGGTTTAAAAAAATTTTTACTGATTAAGTCGCTCACTCCAAATTTAGTCATCACCTACAAAAGGGCAGACACCCAATATTGTAACTATATAACAAGGGGAAAAAATGTATTTGAGCCAAATGGTATGTCTGGATTTATGGCTTAATACGTCCTGCTAGATTCTAAAAAAGATTTCTGACAAGGAAATATTTATTAAGGGAAGAAAAGTGACACCAATTACATTGATTGTTATAATGGCCGATTAATCGAAATAAAATTGCAAACCTGATTGATCATACCTAAGGCCAGAGGGCGCTCTTGTGCGGAAACTCCCAACATGAAGAAACCCAAGAAATCTCTTTATAACGCTTTATAAATGGAAGATTTAACAGCTTTCATTGATTCAGCGTGACTAATCATCACACAACGATGGAGTCACAGAAGGATTTACTTCACTCAACTTAAGTTATGAAGTGGCCTGCAAGTAAAACTGTTATTATATGGGCTATTTTCACATGCAGCATTTACTACACAGCGCTGTAGAAGTGACAGAGTAAGCCGCCATCATTACAGAATGATTATCTTGATTTTGTTATCGTCAGATTAAATCGATTCATTCATTTATTATTTTCTTTTCATCTTAGTCTCTTTATTCATCAGGGGTCGCCACAGCGGAATGAACCGCCAACAGATCCAGCATGATTTAGAAAGTGGATACCCTTCCAGCTGCAACCCATCACTGGGAAACACCCATAAACACTCATTTACACACATACACTATGGACAGTTTTAGCTTACCCAATTCACCTGTCCTATACCACATGTCTTTGGACTGTGGGGGAAACCGGAGCACCCAGAGGAAACGCACACGAACATGGGGAGAGCATGCAAACTCCACACAGATCTGACCCAGCCGAGGCTCGAACCGGCGATCTTCTTGCTGTGAGGCGACAGCTCTACCCCGGTGTAACCCCGGTGTCCTGGCCAAAGTCCCTCAATTGGCACTTACCCATCATGGCCTCCTAATCATCCCCATCCACTGAATTGGCTCTATCACTGTCTCTTCACTCCACCAATAGCTGGTGTGTGGTGAGCACACTGGCGCCGTTGTTCTGTGGCTGCCGTCGCATCATCCAAGTGGATGCGCCACACTGGTGGTGGTGTGGAGAGACTCCCCTCATGATTGTGAAGCGCTTTGGGTGTATAGCCATACACAATAAATGCGCTATATAAATACACATTACGTTACATTACCCACTGCGCCACCCAGATTAAATCAATATCAATTTTAAACACCTTTTTATGTAGCTTGTCAGTGAATATGTTTCAGGGCATGGAGTAAATGGTGCTCCATCTGAAAGCATGTGCTGGAGGCTTACTAGAACTGGCTTTACTGACAAAATGTGCAGGAAAATCAACTTTGATTAATCGCCCAGCCCTATAGGTCATGTGATAAATACAGCGTGGATGTAGCACATACAGACTCTTCACCTTATTTTGCAATGCAGAAACTAAGCTTGTTTCTGCAATTGTAATTTACATTAAAAAATACCAGTTACATGAAAAATAAGGTGGATAGAACTTGCCTTTTAAGAGGCCATTCACAGAATGTGCTTTTCCTGTACAATGTGCTACCTTTTCTATATAAACATGCAATGGACGGACATGTTTGACCATTACACTCACATCTTTTGAAGCGCTGCACACATGAGCACCACATATTTTAGATGCTGTGTTAAGTTCAAAGATCTGTCATGGTCAGTTCCAAAAACAATGGACTAATCAGAAGAGATTGGAGATGGGGCAATCATTTCTAGCTCTTGTTTATAGTCAGAGATGTATAAAGTACTAGAGACCCAGACTTAAGTAAAAGTACAAGTGCTCTATTAAAAAAGTGACTTGAGTAGAAGTTGAAGTGCTCTTTAAGCATCATACTTAAGTGGAAGTACTAAAGTATTCAACATTTTTTGTACTTAAGTATTGCAAGTAGTTTATGTAAAAATTTACCACTCAAGTACTGAAAGTAAAAGTACAAGTATTGCATTATGTAGTTATTTTTTAAAAAGCAGTCAAAAGACATATTGTTTTGTTTATTTTAAATATCTTTTTTGGGGCACAGGATTAAGCAGAACAAAAGAACCATGGTTTACGATTTATAATATAAATAAATAAATAAATAAATAAATAAATATATGATGGGTCAAAAACACCATTCAGCGTGACAGCCTTTATGATAGACAGTTAACGTTATGTGAACATTGCAGCATGATATGAACCGCGGGTAGCTAAAGGTAGTTAACTTATCTACCTCTTATGGATAGCTCAAACTGCTGTTTTGTGTATTATATTATCTTTAACTTGACATGTTTCTTCAAATCCGACAGTAGAGTATGCACTTCATTCTATATGAACTGTCTTTCACTTCGACAAATTCAAACATTGGCTCTAAATAGGGTCACGGGTGGTCTTTTTCCTCATCGCCACGAACAGTTGAAAGTGAAGGAGTTGAAGGTGGAATTTCTGGGTTTTCCATGTCTAAAACAAACTAAAGTGCTCTCAATGCAGGCAGGCAGCACTGTCATCTTTGATCGTCTGATCAATGAATGATTGATTCGTAACATTTTTATAATTGTAACGAGTAACTATGCAACACATAAAAAATCTACTGGAGTAAAAGTATTAAGCTCATCGAAAATATGTACTGAAGTAAAAGTAGAAGTAGGAGAAAAAAACAATACTCCAGTAGAGTACAGATACAACCTTTTAGTACTTAAGTACAGTAGTGAAGTAGTTCTACTTCGTTACAATACATCTCTGTTTATAGTAGAAATTTGGCATGACAGCGGTTTTATTTACCATTATATCATGGTGGATGAGGCACTCAGTGGCTTTGTCCAGAATATCTCTATGTCAGAGTTATATGATGTATTTTTAAAGTTTGTACTTATCATAACATATTGTTTTTCTATTTCTAACAAGTACATCACATTCATAATATTGCGTCACGTTGACATTGCTCTGCCCTTTTTTAAAACCCAATTCTGAGCGCTGCATCAAACATTTTTAGAAGCAAAGACACATTAAATCTTGACTCCTCTGTAGTTACATTGTGTACCAAGACTAACGAAAAATTAAAAGTTGCTACTTTCTTGGCTGATACATGGAACTATACTTTCATTCTGGCATAATAATCAAGGATATGTGCTGCTGTACCGTCAATGCAGTAGGCGCAATGATATTACGCAGCATTGTTACCTTATCTATTTGGGGACTATATTTTCTGGGGATGTGTAACTCTACGCTCGGCGACTTGTAAAATTAACCTATTTTTCCAAAAAATTGAGTGTTCCATTAACTTTAAGTGACTGTTATTTTTTTATATTTTTAGTATTTTGAAGAAATGTATAGTTTGGGTTGATCAGGCAAGCACTTTTTTCTGTTATTGTATGAATTTATTTCCATATACATGATATCTTCTACAATATATTGCATCTGAAGATTACTTTATTAAACTGCTCCGGCAACTTTTGATATTGAAAATTAAGAGAAAATATTTTTATAAGTGTACTCCGATTATGCAATTAAAACAATAAATCTTTTTACTGTCTTTATGAATGGATCATTTTATCATTGACTGACCAGTATTGGGGGTAACGCATTACAAGTAACATGAGTTACGTAATAATACTTATCTAAGTAACGAGTAATGCATTACTTCTAAAAATAAGTAAGAATATTTGAGTTACTTTTTTGAAAATATAATGTGAGTTACTTTTTAGTTTAATTAATTAGCTTTTAAAAAATAAATTGCTGAATTCAAATTTAATTAGTCACAATGAATCACATAGTTAATGGGAGAATATGTTCATTTTTTTGAACGCATCGAAGAAATGAAAAAAAGGGATTGTCTCAATGGACAGCGATTTTACTTAAGACAAGTACTGTAGTACAAACACATTGCTTTAAATTTTAAAATATTGTGTATATACCGCATGTTATTATCGTAAAATATTTTTTAAAAGTAAACATAGTTGTAGGTTATACAATGTGTTGTTAATTGCAGAACTCCTCTGTTAAAAAAAAAAAGAAAAGGAAAAAAAAAAAAAACAAGTTCTGGAAGAGATCAAGCCTCAGCCAGGTAATAAAAAGTAATGCAAAAGTTACCAAAAGTAACATAACGTATTACTAGGGCCAGACTGCGGACATTTTTTGCTATTTCTGCGCAGAATTTTGGTAAAAATCTGCAGATTTATGCTAAATGATTTTGGGAGTATCATAACTAAAACCGTAATATATGAAATAAGTAATACATTTTTAACTTTTATTTAATGTTTACAATGCAAATCCAATTAGATCCACTTTATTTGGTAAACAAAGCAAGTCTCTCATATAATATATCTACTAAAAGACAGAAAATATTACTTTACAAACTATATTGTACATTGATATATATTGTATATTGAAATACATCATATAATTATTTTCATATTAGTCAATAATATTACTGAAATTAATTTAAAAACTGCATAAATATAAATTTACACACATTTACACAAGTAAATAAACAGAATCAATGATGGGCTTAAAATCTGCGGAATTCTGCGAGCGCAGATTCCGTGTGGGCCTACACATTACTTACTATAAAAAGTAACTAAGTAACACAACTAGTTACTTTTTTGGGGAGTAACTCAATATTCTAATGCATTACTATTAAAAGTAACTTTACCCAACATTGCTCAGTTCATTCAAAAAGATTCCGTTTAGGAATTAAACATTGCAGTGTTGCGCTGAGACTCATAAATCTTCTGCTATTGACTGTCATTGGCAAAAAAGTGAACGCTCACTCAAAATTACCTTGTATGTAGAACTTTATGAAATCAATATTACATTTCCAATCACAATCATATTGCAATCATAACATTCATCAAAACACCATTCTTGCTTGTATAATATTGCATATCATATTTTCTAAATATTAAAACATAAGTTTGCTGTTATAACTTCAAAGTTTGGGTCTTTCTAAGCTCATTCCAATAACCTTCATAACACTATTAATGCTTTTGGACTTGTTTGCTTTTTCGTTAAGTGGCACTCGATAATGTCAGCTCGCACGTACGTATAGTTAAAACAGCAATTACGATCCAATCACAGATGAAAAATCTTGCACACCCCTAATTGTAGAATGCACTGAGATCTTTAAAGTCTATTTGGGAAATGAGTTTTCACATAAACAGGCCGACTGAGGACAACAGCGAGTTTCATCCCAGCTTATTTAGTTTTACGGCAGCGTTATTGTTGCTCGCCTCAGCTGTTGACTTGTGGTCCCATCAGGCTGCACCATCCATTTTGAAGCAATCCTTCAATAAAAGCCTCTCTGTTCACTCTTCATACGCTGCAGGAGAAGAGAAGCGAAGATGAGAGATGGACAGAGCGGAAAAGTGGCTGCGGAAGGGAAAAGCAGAACCTGGCTTTAATTGTCATGCAGGGAAATGCAGTGCGTTTTCTTATGTCAGATTCATGGATCCCCATTAGAAAGCCACTAGCAATCACACCGCCTTCAATTAGCCTGTTATTGCATTGGGTAAAATGTATTTGCAGCTCAGTTGAATGATTTTGTTATTAATCAGGATAAATTAGCTGCTTGGGAGACACAATGAACACAAATTATTGCTTCTGAGATTGGTGTTTAGCTAATAACGATACTCCGATGTGAAATATCATCCTTCTATGCAGATGATGCTTCATTGGTGATTATTCTTTTTAATAGTATGTCAAGCTGATGGGAAAAGGGGTGAAATTCTATACATGAGCGAAACAAAGAGAAACACCAATAACAGGAAGATGGAGATATGGTGACCCCTGGGGAGAAAATGTCAGACTTTTTTTTTTTTTTCTATCGAGCCTCTGTCAAGGTTTAAGTATTGTGTTTTATGTTCTACAAACCATTGTAGGGATTCTTAGGGAGTGAACAATGAAAATGCAGAAGAGGTTGTGTGTGTATATATATATATACATTTCTAAACATAATAGTTTTAATAACTCATTTGTAATAACTGATTTATTTTATCTTTGCCTGATGACAGTAAATAATATTTAATTAGATATTTTTCAAGACACTTCTATACAGCTTAAAGTGACATTTAAAGGCTTAAGTAGGATAATTAGGTTAACTAGGCAGGTTAGGGTAATTAGGCAAGTTGTTATATAATGATGGCTTGTTCTGTAGACTATCAAAAAAAATTTGCCTAAAGGGGCTAATAATTATGTCCTTAAAATGGTGTTTAAAAAATTAAAAACTGCTTTTTATTCTAGTTGAAATAAAACAAAAGACTTTCTCCAGAACACATTTTTTTTTATCAGACATACTGTGAAAATGTCCTTGCTCTGTTAAACATAATTTGGGACATATTTAAAAAAGAGAAAAAAATTCAAAGGGGGCTAATAATTCTAACTTCAACTGTATATATATATATATATATATATATATATATATATATATATATATATATATATATATATATATATATATATATATATATATATTCTACACAATATATTTATTTGGTTTGTGTGAGTGAATCTTCTAAAATAATGCCTAGCTTATTTTATTTAATTATATCCATTTCCTCCCATTCATGTAAAATACTATGATTATTTCTATTTATTAAATATTTTATAAAACATAATGTCTGTTTTTTTGTTACATTTATTTATGTATTTATTTATTTATTCATTCATTTATTTATTTTCTTAATTACTTGCAGTAAAGAAAAATGTAATGGTCTAATTAATATTAATATATATGTAGAATATTTTTTTTTCTATTTATTTATTTTTTTCTATTGTAATAAGACTGATTCTAGTGGTTCATTATAAAGGTGTGTATGTTTATTTGTTTATTAACTTTAAAAATGTATATTAATACCATGCTGTATACACTACCTGACAAAAGTCTTGTCATCTATACAAGTTTTAGTAGCAACAAATAATAACTTGACTTCTAGTTGATCATTTGGTATCAGAAGTGGCTTATATGAAAGGCAAAGGCCTCTAGATTACGCTTATTTTACCAAAATAAAATATGATCATGCCTTGATTTTTAATTATTTCATTAGGACAGTAAGGTCTGACTTTGCTTAGACAAAAGTCTTGTCACTTAACAGAAATAATGTACAGTATAGAATATAAAGCCATGGTGCAGTGGAAAAGGAATTACTATTGTGTATGACTCCCGAGAGCTTGGAGGACTGCATCCATACATCTCTGCAATGACTCAAATAACTTATTAATAAAGTCATCTGGAATGGCAAAGAAAGCATTTTTGCAGGACTCCCAGAGTTCATCAAGATTCTTTGGATTCATCTTCAATGTCTCCTCCATCTTACCCCAGACATGCTCAATAATGTTCACTTCTGGTGACTGGGCTGGCCAATCCTGGAGCACCTTGACCTTCTTTGCTTTTAGGAACTTTGATGTGGAGGCTGAAGTATGAAAAGGACTGCTATCCCATACTGAATGTAACCCCAAACCAGGATTTTTCATTCACCAAACTTGATTGATTTCTGTGAGAATCTTGGGTCCATGAAGGTTCTAATAGGTCATCTGCAGTAATTGTGCTGATTATGATGTAGTTCAACTTATGATTCATCTGACAAATCTACCTTTTGCCACTTTTCCAAATGATCAACTAAAAGTCAAGTTATTATTTGTTGCCTTTTACAACTGGAATCAACGACAAGACTTTAGTAAGGAAGTGTACATTTTGTCTAACATAATTATTTTTGTATTTATTTGTGCATTTTATTATTATAACTTTTCTTGATCTTGATTTTTTTTCTTTAATTTTATTATATATATTCATGTGATGACAGTTTATTCATTTAGCAATACCAAATTTATTTTAATACCAAATGATTGATCATATATCTATTAGTGTTAATAATTGTAAAGTTATCTAATAAAGTTAAGGTATAACCAATGCTATTAAATGTCCAACTTGTATTACCATACACCATGCATTACCATGTATGGATTTTTCATTTATTTGTTAATTTATTCGTTTGTTCATTCGTGCATTGATTCATTCTTTCAAACGTCTTTGCATTTGTGCATTGTATTTATCATTTTAATGGTCTTGAAAAATTTTCTTCACACAAAAATCCCTTTCCCCTTTCATTCTTTTACTTGTTTTGATTTTGACATGAAATATGACCTGAGCACATTCAGAGAGTTTTTCATCCAGGATCCTCTGGAGTAGGAGGTGATTTGTGTCCGTGAACTGAAGGAGACACCTGGGCTCGAGAGCCGGTGATACATGGGGTCGGCACTGCCCTGCCAGGAAACTGAATAGCTAGAGGTTGCTTTGCGGTTTGCCTTTGAAGGTGAACAGGATGTCATCCATTCAGCGTTTCACAGAGTGTTCAAAGAAACAAACTTGTTTGAATTTAATTTTTTTCAAGACATTTATTTAAATTCAGTTTTGAAGAGAAGCAAGTTTATCTTATACAGTTTTTAGGGCTCAGGTTCTTATGCAAGCATTTCATGAAAATGCTAATTTGTGCACTTCTATCCTTTCGTATAGCAGATACAGTGCATCCGCAACGTATTCATAGCGCTTCACTTTTTCCACATTTTTTATGTTACAGCCTTATTTCAAAATGAATTAAATTCATTTATTTCCTCAAAATTGTACACACAATACCCCATAATGACAATGTGAAAAAGATTTTTTGAAATATTAAAAATAAAATACCTGAAAAATCACATGTACATAAGTATTCACAGCCTTTGCCGTGAAGCTCTAAATTGAGCTCAGGTACTTTCTGTTTCCACTTATGTTGGATGTTTAATAGATGTTCAATAGGATTTAGATCTGGGCTCTGGCTGGGCCACTCAAGGACATTCACAGAGTTCTTTTGAAGCCACTCCATTGATATTTTGGCGGTGTGCTTTGAGTCATTGTCCTGCTGGAAGATGAACCGTCGCCCCAGTCTGAGGTCAAGAGCCCTCTGAAGCAGGTTTTCATTCAGGATGTCTCAGGATTGCTGCATTCATCTTTCCGTCTATCCTGACTAGTCTTCCAGTTCCTGCTGCTGAAAAACATCCCCCAGCATGATGCTGCCACCACCATGCTTCACTGTAGGGATGGCATTAGCCTGGCAACGCCTGGCATTCACTCCAAAGAGTTCAATTTTAGTCTCATCAGACCAGAGAATTTTTTTTCAGATGCCTTTTGGCAAATTCCAGGTGGAGAGTGGCTTCCGTCTGGCCACTCTACCATACAGGCCTGATTGGTGGATTGCTGCACAGATGGTTGTCCTACTGTAAGGTTTTCCTCTCTCCACAGAAGAAGGCTGGAGCTCAGACAGAGTGACTATGGGGTTATTGATCACCTCCCTGGCTAAGGCCCTTCTCCCCCGATCACTCAGCTTAGACGGCCAGCCAGCTCTAGGAAGAGTCCTGGTGGTTCCAAACATCTTCCACTTACAGATGATAGAGGCCACTGTGCTCATTGGAATTTTCACAGCAGCAGAAATTTTTCTGTAACCTTCCCCAGCCTTGTGCCTCGAGTCAATCCTGTCTCGGAGGTCTACAGACAATTCCTTTGTCTTTATGCTTGGTTTGTGCTTTGGCATGCACTGTCACCCCTAGGACCTTATATAGACTGGTGTATGCCTTTTTAAATCATGTCCAATTAACAGAATTTACCACAGGTGAACTCCCATTAAGCTGCTGAAACATCTCAAGAATGATCAGTGGAAACAGAATGTACCTGTGCTCAATTTAGAGCTTTACAACAAAGGCTGTGAATACTTATGTACATGTGATTTTTCAGGTTTGTTATTTTTAATAAATTTGCAACAATTTCAAAAACTCTTTATTTACATTGTCATTATGGGGTATTGTGTGTACAGTTTTGAGGAAATAAATGAATTTAATCCATTTTGGAATAAGGCTGTAACATAAAAAATGTGGAAAAAGTGAAGCGCTATGAATACTTTCCGGATACACTGTGCTTGGAGATTTCTGTGCAGTCATAATTTGATTTGATGTACATCAGTTAACAAAAGCCATTGATGTACACTGTTATCTGTTTAAGACCCTTTGTCATTTCAGCAAGGTTCTTTGTCCAAAACACAAAACAGATCGATACTTATAGTTCAAATGGTGATTTAAATGTGGATTCTTTGTCTTTGATAAGGTCAAACTGATAAGGTCAAACTGCTCAATGCCAAGCATCCAGCTCGCACTCGTACACATTAAAGTTTCTCACCGCATGGAGTGCACGTGATGCTTTTTATTTTCAAGTTTGTGAGTTTCATTTCCTTTTGAGTAAATGGTGCATGCTAAATGGACTACTTAGATGGCATGAGCATCGACTGTGTAAAATGAGAAACATCCGTGCCATTAGAGGAGTATTTATACTATCTGTGTTAGCAAACTGCTGTAATATGAGGGGAAATGAAGAATATCTTTTGTTCACCTCAGTTCTTTCACCTTTCTTATCAGGTTTCGCGCGTCCTGAGTGAACCAACCTGCAATCTGATACTGTCAACAACAGCACTGACTTCTGTTAAATCTTATTTGGCGCTGACATTTGTGTTTTGTTTTTTTTGTGTGTCTTAAGGTGGTCCATCTGGATGGTCTTCTTCTCACTGCGACTGCTGCTGCAAGAGTCACAAGAGCGAGCGCGAAGGTGAGAGCGGCACTTCCCTTAACGAGCTCTCCACTTCCTGTTCAGAGACCCAATCAGAAGCCAGCTCTCCCCAGGAAACGGTCATTGTGCGTCCGGTCACTCGTCAAGCCAACATCCAGACTTTGGATCGACCGGTGAAAAAGGGTCCGACCCCAATCCCCAGGAGAACTGATCTGCTGCGCGTTCGGACCACAGGCCCACGTGACGTCCTTGCCGGGAAGAGGAAACCAGCCAAGGAGAAGATGACCCCAGAGCAGGAGCTGGAGAAATGCATCCAGGACTTCCGACGGATTAAAATTCCAGTGCGTTTTCCGGAGAGGAAGTACATGTGGCAGTCGGAGCTCTTGAAAAAATATCAGCTCTGAAATGATTTCCTGCAGGCTCGCTGGGCCTATTAGAGCGACACAACAAAGCTCTCAGCGCATAAGATGACATCATAACTCTTCTTTTGCTTGGGCTTAATTGGCTCGTCTGTGTAATCATGCAGCAAGATGCACAATTAACAATTCAGTGAACCTCAAGTGACTGCTAAAGGGACATGTCCTGTTTTGATACCAAGCACAATGACATTAAGCCAGTTTCACAGCGTCTAGACAGACTTCTAAAATGATAACAAATTGTATATAGACAGATTAATCACAAATATATATATTACCTGTTTAATTACTTGGTGCACGGTCGGCACTTTTGTACAACATTCCCGCTGTAAATGCAGTGCACATAGGAGAACCGTGGGGATTTGTTTACACCTGGTCTTAAATACAATTTTATCAATCTCATTTCAAGTGGATGATGCTAAATACACATGTAAATGGGGTTCGAAAGGTTTTGAGCTTGTCCATTGTTAATTACGCACAGAACTAGTTGAAAATACATTTGAGCAGATTGATTTAGCAGTAAAGACGTTGTATAAATAGACTTCCCTTCTGCCCAAGTCTGCAGAAGTAATTATGAGTGAGGGAGGAAGGGGGGTGCAGTATCACAATCCCTCCCAAACACCCACAATCTTAAACCAATGTTGAACTTCAACAACACTATCAAACTAGAGAAGAGCCAAAATAGCAATGGTATAGCATTATCCACCATTTTCTTTGGTCTGAATAGAGCCTGATGACTGTGTCACATGACTTTTTGAGATAGTGTTTTTAAATAAGCTTTCGTTAGCAAAATCGCCATCTAGTGTCACCTGAAGAGAAAAAGATGAGCTTTCAAGTGAAAATATACTAGTGTATATATTACGGTGCTTTCACACTAGCACTTTTGGTCCGCACCTGGGTTCATTTGACGTCAGAGTTCAGTATGTTTAGCTAGTGTGAACGATGTCTCTGAACTCAGATGCACACCTGTGGACCTGAAAGAGGTGGTCTAGGTTACGGTTTGTGCGAACTCTGGTTTGCTTAACTTCTGATATAATTGCAATCGTACCAAATAACGAAAGTTAACCGCCAAATGTACAACAAACTTTAGTTTTCACAACGTTCATTCATGTGTGTATGTCTGTCTATCCAGCTAACATTTCCTTGGCGACAAGCGGGACTGACTTAGTGCAAACACAGTGGTAATAGCCCCTTACACACATACAGACTTTTCCGGAAAATTACCAGCAATTTTCTGGAAAAGGATCATGTGTGAACAGGTCCTTTTGGAAAATACTGGTAAATTATTCTGGCATTTTTTTTCTGGCAAAGAGATGTTGTAACATTACTGGTAATTTCCCGGAATGCTGCTCTGTGTGAATGCAGAAAGAAGAATGAGCACGTTCACATTTAGAACGCACTGACATGGACATCTACTCTGACCAATCAGATGAATTCACATCCGTGTTGTTTATGAAAATAAATGGCTTTAAATCCTTCTCGAGACACATTTAGCTGCTGCTTGATGGTTATTTAACATTCCTAAAACCATGAGAACTGTGGAAAAAATGATTAATAAATTCTTATGATAAACCAGGACTCAACAATAAGGACTGCCCGATGGCCCGGGGCCAGCATGAGAGACGCTAGGGACAGTAGACAGGATCATTACTGGCCCGATTGGTCCACTGCTGCCTTGTCAGTTTTCATTTTAGTTTAATTTGCCTGTGACTACTTGTTAGCTGAGTGCGAATACAGTAATAGAATCGAGACACAGTTTGTGCTTTTAAGCCTTCAAATGCTACCTTCTCTCTGATGTCATAAACACCATATTGCTTTTGGGTTCCTTTTATCTGATTAGATGTTGGGAGCCCGTAATTTTTTTTCTGTAACCTCATAACAACCAGCACAGCGAAAAGTTGGCAACATCAAATTATGATGCTTTTTACATGGGTACAGCACAACGAAAATAATTAAGTGATCTTTTGCACAGTTTGACAAGTCAGCCACCTTATGTTTTGCAATAAAATACTTTGTCCATACTGCTATTTTTGTTTACATAACACTTTGAATTTTGCTCATTATACATTTTTTAAATATTTAAATTCCAAATTCACAGACGCTATTTGACACATTATTTAAAACATGTGGCTAAGAAATAGCTATTAACGTTTTTTTGGTGGGGCCAGTGAAACTTTTTGCGGGTCAAGTAAAAATCTGAAAAAATCCTTAGCGTTAAACCCTGTAAACTGCTGTGAATTTACCTGAGAGCTCTGCGTTTAGCTGCATACATGTAAAGGAGCGCTGCTGTAAGTCAGATTTGAGTAGCCCACAACACCGGTAGACTTTCGTTTAAATAAATATCTCACAAGCTGCAGCACAAACTCTAATGTACATCTCGATATGCGAAAGTGTTCCTCCATATCTTTTCATCGAAATTTTTCACAATATCCATCACAATTTGTGATGTCGTCAAATGTGTAAACAAAGATGTTTTTAGCTGCAGTTCTGCCTGATGGTAATATTAGCCGATGTTTTTTTCCTAGTCATTTGGTCCATCTCTGGGACAAAAGCATACATGAATGCTAAAGTTTTAAATAAAAGTGAAACCATCATGAAAAGACTGACCCCCTTCATGTTTAATACAAGCACAGCCATTTAGAGTTCATTTTTGGATAATGATGACAGAATTTACTGGTATTTTTGAAATGGATGTGTGAATGGTCTTTTCTGGAAAAATTCCAGAAGTCCTTGCCTGTGTGAACAGCACATAGAGTATTTGAATTTACCGGTAAAGTCGTTCTGGTAATTTTCTGGGTATTTACCGGTATCACTGTGTGAAAGGGGCTAATGTCTGCTTGTCACCTCCAAAAATGAATTCTGCAGACATTGCGTTATGTTCTGAATGTTTTTAATATTTCTGTGGCAAATAGATGCAAGTCGCTCTCTGTATGTTATGATGTGCATACGTATTTCCATTTTGGCGCCTTGGCCTTGTCTTCAGTGGTCATCCATCACCTAGCAACAGCTGTACACACAACAGCAGCTTGATGACGCAAGAGATAATGCAAAAAAAAAAAAGATGGTGTGAACATAAACCAGTCAAGAAGGTGGCTAGGGGGGACGATTGATCTTGGGTTCGGACCAGGCAATTGAACCAAGTGTGAAAGCACCCTTAGTGTACCGGTCAACAAGACCTTAAAAAGCAACAAAAAATAGGATGTATTGTTGAAGTGCCAGTCAGACAGAATTTAAACTGCCATTAGTTTGGTTTGAAGGTGAAAAATTATAAAAGGCACAATGTTCTTTTACCAGTCCTGATTCTAACACGAATCCAAAGAATTTAGTGTTGTTTTGAGGTTGTCAGATCAGAAATGAAACCTACTGCTCTCTCTATAATTTTCTGTTGTCTCTTTTCACATTCATATGTAAACTGCTGGTTTATTTTGCACCTTAACCCTCAAAGACATCAAGAAAAAGTGGACAAAAGAGGCTGGTGTAAATGAGAATGGTTCTCCTTCATCTGCTTTAGACACAATTGACCAAAATGCATCTTAAAACCAGGCGTAAACAGGGCCTATGATTCCAACACAGGCTCACTGGAAATATGTGCGTCCTCCTACATTTTTGTTAAACCTCAAAAAAAAAAATACTTAAACATACATTTGACTGCAGTTTCTAGGTAAAATGAACACAAC
Source organism: Danio kyathit (assembly GCA_903798195.1). Classification (NCBI taxonomy): domain Eukaryota; kingdom Metazoa; phylum Chordata; class Actinopteri; order Cypriniformes; family Danionidae; genus Danio; species Danio kyathit. The sequence goes on from LR812532.1 coordinate 29,239,182, forward strand.
TGGGCAGTTTGACACCAATAACTATTGTTCGTTTTCACACAAATGATATTTACAGAAACATCAACAGATAAATGATTATTTTTGTGCAGTTCTTAGCACAACACCAAATAAATACCACAAAACAACTTACTGCTGTATACACTACCTGACAAAAGTCTTTCCATCTATCCAAGTTTTAGGAACGACAACTAATAACTTGACCTCTAGTTGATCATTTGGTATCAGAAGTGGCTTATATGAAAGGCAAAGGCCTCTAGAATTACACTTATTTGACCACAATAAAATATGATCATGCCTTGATTTTTAATTATTTCATTAGGACAGTAAGGTCTGACTTTGCTTAGACAAAAGTCTTGTCACTTAACAGAAATAATGTACAGTACAGAATATAAAGTCATGGTGCAGTGGGAAAAGAATTAATATTGTGTATGACTCCCATGAGCTTGTATCCATACATCTCTGCAATGACTCAAATAACTTATTAATAAAGTCATCTGGAATGGCAAAGAAAGCATTTTTGCAGGAATCCCAGAGTTCATCAAGATTCTTTGGATTCATCTTCAATGCCTCCTCCTTCATCTCACCCCAGACATGCTCAATAATGTTCATATATGATGATTGGGCTGGCCAATCCTGGAGCATCTTGACCTTCTTTGATTTCAGGAACTTCGATGTGGAGGCTGAAGTATAAGGAGTGCTATCCTGCTGAAGAATTTGCCCTCTCTTGTGGTTTGTAATGTAATGGGCAGCACAATGTCTTGATACCTCAGGCTGTTGATGCTGCCATCAACTCTGAAGATCTCTCGCACGCCCCCGTATGGAATGTAACCCCAAACCAAGATTTTTCCTTCCCCAAACTTGACTGATTTCTGTGAGAATCTTGGGTCCACGGTGGTTCCAATAGGTCTTCTGCAGTATTTGTGCTGATTATGATGTAGTTCAACTGATGATTCATCTGAAAAATCTACCTTCTGCCACTTTTCCAAATGATCAACTTGAAGTCAAGTTATTTGCTGCTCCTACATCAGGGATAGACGACAAGTCTTTTGTCAGGTAGTGTATGATTTGTAATAAAGTACATTTGCCTTTAGTAGAGATCGATTCTGGTGAAGCACGGTTAAACAAAAAAGATTAAAACAATGTAAAATCAAGGTAAACCTACGTAGTTTTCTTTCATATGGAAACATTATTGCTTGGTTGTAGAGAAGGGTTTAGGTTAGTCATTTACTAGGTGATCTATACGACAAGCCCTGCCTTCTTGTGGACATGTATCTGAAACGCACAACAAAACGTACTCGAAGTAACGCAAAATTGTAAACAGCGGCCTCTAGTGGATTTGACATCTGAAATCTGCAATGAAATGTATCCAGAGAAACGTTTTTCGCCAAAAAATGTAGCCGAAGCACATATTTACACAGCCTGAGCTGTATAGGATTGTGGTTTACATCACGCAGTACTGCGTTCACAGAGTATTAACACAGATCTACCCTTTATTTCAAAAGTTTAAAGGTGTGATCACGAAATGCTATAGGAATCTATGTGATCGTGTGGAAGTTAACCACAAAGATTTAGCACATTATAAAGTTGGTATTGACCAACAGAAAGCTGCTTGGTATAAAAAAAAAAAGGACTTGTGTGTGAGCTGTGCTTCGTATGTTTACGCTACTGAAACACTATGGACCTCTTTTTCACCTTAAGAAAGCACAAGTGAGTACTGTACGTTCTTGCGTGAAGCTGATTGCAGTGCATGTTCTTTCACTTCTATAGACCAATGGCTCATATGCATTTTATTTGTGATGTGATCCACATTATTCACCAAACGTCATTCACATTCATGCCAACCCAGCTGAAATGCATCAAGAGGATCAGACTGATATAGGCTGTTTGTTCGTCATTGTGAATGTTTGTGCTGAGATTTTTGATTTTGCCTGTGGGTATATGAGGATTTTATTTGTTGTGAATGTGCAATGAATCATTAAACGAAACTGGGTTTAAAAATACAATTTGTTCAGTTGAGTTGTTGAAATCCTGACACGCTGCAATCTTGCCCCTCCTGCCGTTTGGCATTAGAGCAGGCACACATTTCCAACAGGATCCTTGACAGAAACAAAATCAAGAGCTGCTTGTTTCTTATTTGTGTCAAATGAATATATATATATGCAAATCAGATAGAAGAAGTGGGAAGGTAAATTGTCTTTTCACGAGTGTGGCAGATGACCTTAACCTTCTCTCTGAATTTAACAGATTATGAGCTTTGCTGAATCTAATACTAAACCGCCAGACAAATCTCTCCGCAACACGCCTTTCAATATTCAGCTGATTCCAGATGCACGGCGGTCTAATTCCGCATTCTCCTGCCTGATATATTAGTTTTCTCTTTTTCTGTCACTTTGAAGGAAATTTTTTGATAAATACATGCATCACCAGTACCATTTTTAACAGACTATTTTTAGCCATGAGATTCTGCAGTGTTGCTACATTTCTTCTGAGACTGCATAGACTTGGAGAAGTGAATGTGCTTAGTGAGGACAAACCACAAATCTGCTGGAAAGCATCTTGTTAAGGTGACACTAAAGTGTTTCAAATGCGCTCATCATTCAAAAATTGGAACATACAGTCTGAAGAAATGGGATCCAAGCTATAACCCTGGGAAGCCAGGATGTTTCTTGTGTTGTGCTACAGTAGTAGCACATTATTATACTCAGCTAACTTTTTTTTTTTGTTCATCTAATGCAGTGGTTCCCAAAGTGGCGGTCGGGATGCTTGGTGATTTCCAAAAATCAATTTCATTTGATTAAACTATTAGAATTACCATATTTTATCTGTAACATACAGAAGATAAAAAATAGTAGTGCAGTATGTAAGTTCGACACCCAGTGGTTGAACTAGGTATTGCACACCTGGTTCAAAACACATGCAAGCACAGGTTGCCAGATTGACGACATCAACAGAAGTGGTCCTGACTGTTGAGCCTAAAGGCTGTTTTAAATCGTGTTCTAAAAAAAGCAACGACACGCGATAGAAGGAATATTCTCCATATTAAAAGGTGTTTTTGTCCTAACCAACATCTGAAATGTATATTTTAGAAACTGCTTTTGTTTCTTGTAGCCGAACAACAGAAAACAAACAATGTTTACCTCAGGTAAACCTCATGTGCTTTATTCACATGTGTTAAAAGCTAATTATGTGAGTTTGAATGTCATTTTTACATAAAATTTATTGCCATACTACTGATAGCAGCAACAGATAGTTTCCCTCAGATCTTGAAAATAAAATAAACCGTTTGAAATTGAACTTTAGTACTGACTCAACACATATCAGTGATTTACCATGTACATTTAATAATGTTAAAGAGGTTTAATATATATATATTAATTAGATTATAAACTTACTATTTCGTTGGAGTCCAGTGAGTGCATATTCTGTGCTTCTGAGTGACTGTATTTAAATTATTGTCGTGTTTTCGTCTGGTGTAAACAGCTAGTTTGCTTATTACTGCAAATCTTGTCACGGACGCGGGGTTACAATGTAAGCTGCTCACCTAATGTTTACGCTCGTAATATTCATATCATTTGCTAATTAATAACCACCTCATGTGGAACTCTGAATCTGCGTCTCGTTTCTGAGTCTGCTACTGTCCACCGGAGGTCGCATTTTGGTCACAGACGCACACTTTTGAGAGCCTTTCTGAATAAATGAATGAAATGCACGGTTTTCCAACAAGGCTAACGTGTTGCTGAAATATGATTGGCTAAACTGGCAGTGTGCGGGTTAAATGACTAAAACAAAGACAGACGTTCCAGCACGTAACGCACATTTTCATAGCAGAATATCTGACTTCACCATTGTTTTTCAGATAAACAAGTATGTTCACATATCATGCTTCTTAAATGTCTGCAAACATATTATGGTATTGTTATGCTTTAGAAGAGTCAAAAACTTACATAAAGCATCTTCAATAGTTACATTATAAAACAACATGCATTTTTTTTTCATTGGATTGCGACCTCTGGGGTGATTACATTAGATTAAAGACACAGCAATAGCGTCAGATGCAGCAGATTGATTTTTTGGCATCAGGTTAAACTTTCTGACACCTATACCACACTCACATGCATTAAAAATAAATACAGGCCACAATTGAACATGGAGGATGAGCTCCGAATGGTGTTCTCCAAAATAAATAAAGAATAGACTAAGTTGGGCCTATTGGTGTGTGCCCTGTTGCATGCAAGGTTTATATATTTATAACCGCCCCAGATAATATTGGGGATCACATTGTTATTTTGGGAGTCGCTGACTGAAAGTTTTGGGAATCCCTGATCTAATGCACTGGAACAGGAGGTCTCTCAATCAGTTAGGTCATGTACACAAATTCAAGCAATGGACAGTGATGAGCTTGGGAACATTCTCGTTTTACTACAACATCAGAACTGGAATTTATAAACAATGGCAGAACTAACATAATTCATGTATTAATTGCACAATAAAATAAAAAAATACAATTATAGCTAAATAATTCGATTGTTTCATATACCATCAGTTTCACAGTACTGGGTTGCAGCTGGAAGGACATCTGGTGCGTAAAAGATATGCTGGAATAGTTGGCGGTTCATTCTGCTGTGGCGACCCCTGATAAATAAGGGACTAAGCTGAAGGAATATGAATGAATGAATATACCATCAACATTTTAAAAAAAGTATAAATATTTGCTAGATTGTTCCTAGCTTGTCTAGTATGCACATTGTGTTTTAGATAACTGTTGCTTGATGCAAAACTCTCACTAAAATCTCCCACTGACATAATAGTGAGCAAGAAACTAGGCGTGCGTCTTAATCAGCTGCCTTGTTCAGCAGTCAGGGCACTAATCTGGGCGTAAGCCATTTTAAATGTGGTCTCAATTGCAAAATTCTTCCAGTGCGCTGAAATGTTCATGCTAATGATTAGTTAGATGAACAAAAAAGTTAGCTGAGTTCAGTTAATGTTGAACTATGATTAATAAATGCTTTACAATATTATTTATGCTTAGCAAATGCATTAACTAACATTAACTAAGTATAAATAATCTTGTAAAGCATTTATTAATCATAGTTTAACATTAACTAATGCATTATTACAATTCAAAGTTGTGTTTGTTCACATTAGTTAATGCACAGCGAGTTTCGGAATGTGAACTAACTATATTTATTTTAAATAACATTAACTAACATTAATAAAGATAATAAATATCGTAATAAATGTATTACTAACTGTTTGTTCATGTTAGTAAATACAGTATATTAACTGATAATAACTAATTGACCATTACTTTAAAGTGTTACCGATTCTTTTTAGAAAAATTATTTGGATCACATGATTTGGATCATGATTCATGCTTCCGAGCTTTCGAAGTGTGCATAAGGCCCTGATTTTCATGGTGCATTATGGGAGTTTTCAGGGCACTGGAAGAATTTTGCAATTGAGACCAGATCAGTGTCCTGACTGCTGAACAAGGGAGCTGATTGAGACGCACGCCTAGTTTCCTGCTCACTATTTTGTCAGTGGGAGATTTTAGTGTGAGTTTTGCACCAAGCAACACTTATCTAAAACTCAATGTGCATACTAATGAGACAACTTCAAGACCTGATTAATTGATTTAGCCGTTGAAATATTTCAATCAGCATCAAAGGCATTTGTCATCTTCATCCTCTTTTGATCCCGTTTCGGTCTTGTCTAGTTGTTCCCCGTGTTCAAAAACTAAAAACGTTGACCCGTTCATATATTTCTTGTCTCTGTAATATACTCCCAAACAGATCAATGAAAGGGCATGGGAAGGACCCAAAATTTTGGCCTTATGCATTGACACACTGCTCTATTTGAGAATCGATAGCAGAATCTCCTCAGGGAAGTTCATTGTGAGTAACATTCCCCGATCAGACAGATGACCAGCGGCTAACCTCAGAGTGAATCAAATCACGCTTCAGTTCACCAAACAGTTCCTGAAAAGTAAAGATGAGGAAAAGGGCAAGCATTTCTGTAAAGATATTGTCTTAATATTAAAATATAGTATCAAAATGTGTCAATTTATTAAAATGTTTTTTATGGGTATGATAATTGTGAAATGCATGTCATGATTAAGGGTTTAGGATATAAAATGTGTATGTTACATTGCAAAAGACAATTATCAGTCAGGGGTGCGTTTCCCAAACAACAACGTAACTCGCGACTGAACTATCATAGCTCGATGCATCGTTTGGGAAAAGAACGATGTAGTGATGAGTGTTTCCCAAAACCCCTAGTTTCTCTGTCGCAGATCCATCGTTTGGACCACGTTAGCTATAACGTAAAATGCCCATAATGATGCTCTGAACGGGGTGGAGTAACTACTTCTTCAGAGAAGAACCCCATCATTTCTTTGTGCAAATTATATAGTTTGACACGCACATGCATTTAAAAAACATCCAATATTAGTTTTGGTAAAAACATGCACTCGCTTTCCATATTAATTGAAATATATGTAAACGGCTCATGTAGGACCAATGTTTCCTTTACAAATATTATTGAGAACATTACATATTCTATTCTAAAACATAAAATCACTTACAAAAGCTAACACGTATTCTAATCTCATATATAAATCATAAATAAATACATAATGAGGCTACTTGTTAAGAAAGGAAATTTAATATTTATTATTTATTAGGAAATGAGAAATAATCATACTTTAATGATAATAATAATGATGATGATGACTATTATTATCCTTATTATCATTATTATTAAGATATTGTTTATTTTATTTTATTTTTTTGAAAAGTCTACTTTTACAATTTGACACATGTAAACCACAGCAGAAATGTACTAACCAACAGGCCCATGTCAGTACAGATATTTAATAAATAAGCTACTCTAACATATGCTATGTTTTTTGTTTGCACAAGCTTTGGAGACGTAACACAAATTCCGCTTTTGAATAATAGGTCACCACCTTTCGCCATGAGCCACGACTGTGTTCAAAATGGCATCAATGTTTTCAAAGTGCACTGCGAAGGAAGAGCAATTGTAAACATGAAGATTGCTAAAACTGAACCGTAAAAATACTTTGAAAGCAAATTTCACCTAAGAGTGATGACTTTAATGCTTTATTTAAAAAAATCATTCCAAGTTTAAGTGTTAGAATGTTCTAAATGGATAGGGCATAGGGGGGATAAGTGGGAATAGAACACAGCCAGGGACTATGCGTCTAACTACAGCTCTAGGGGTGTAGTTGCAAGCATAGAAGTTTGCGACGCAGTTCGCAGTTTGCGAAAATGGTTCAAGGGGACCCAAAAAATGTGATGGATGCCGCTGTGCTGTGACTATTGCTCAGTGAAGTTGTAGGTGATCTTTGAAAGGTGAGATTTTTCTTTGTTTATTTTACTATCCTGATTCTCTTGTCTTTTGTATTTTGTTGGCCTAAAAAACATAATCTAAATAGCCGGGTCTGTTACGTTTTTGGGTCTCCTTGAAACATTTTTATTGTGTTCTGTGCTATTTGAAAGTGTTGTGAGAAAATGCAGTGCGTTTTCGTAAATTGTTTGCATTGTGAGAAAATGCAGCGCATTTTATTAATTTGTTTACGTTGTGAGAAAATGCAGCATGTTTTTTAAAAATGTGTTTGTGTTGTGAGGATTTGCAGCCCATGTGCTGTCAAACGGATGAAGATCTTTTCTTAATTTGCTGCCGTTTTGTAATTGCACGTGTTTTCTTCAATTGCAGCTAGTTATGCTCTCTCTGCGACCATATTGCGAACTCTGTTCTCTCTTAAGAACATGTGGTGCAACTGAAGTAGGAACAAATTTAGTTACAAATTGTCTAGGCCTTACGTTCAAGTTAAAGCAAGAATGTATCAATAGCTGGTGCATCCTTGGCTCTTTTTAAAGGTTTTTAAAGGTCCTCATTGACATGCACATTCTAAAATCAAATCTGTGCATACCTACATTTGATAAATTAGGTCAGAATTTATACTGCGCGATTTTTAAAGTAGTCGTGTCACAGATGTTTTCACACCACATGACTATCTGGGCTAGCGTTTAGTTGCTGCTGTGTTTAAACTGCAAGATGGATCGGCAACGGGGATTCACACTGCATGACTTTACAATAGGAAGAATCGCCAACAACTTTGTCTCGGTTTGCAAACTATGTCTCACAACCAAACACACGCGAGAAGTGACATGGAAACAACGCAAGGTCACATACAGTAGTATATCTTTTGTTATTAATAATGAGAAAGAAGCCTTTAGTGGGGTAGAAAATGGACTTATTTTTCTCACCTGGGTTTGAAGGGAATTAGCAATTTCTCCTCAACTTTTTTCCTTTTTCGACTCGGTGGTGATATTGCTCAGACGACACGTCTAACAGACACAGGTGCTCCTGCCAAATTTACACTAGTTTTTCCTCCATTCCTTGGGTCCAAATAGACTGAAATGAAGCACTTTAAACTTCTCCCCCAACCTCCCGCTGACTTGCAGATACCCATACTAGAAGATGCTGCTCTCTCATTGGCTGTAGGTGATCGCTGATGTTATTTTTAATCAGAACACATTTCACACGCCATGATTTGAATCGCGGACAGCTCCAGATATTTAACATGCCAAATATCTCACGGGTCTCAGCGCCTCATCTTCGATTCTCTCCGATCGCGTCTTAGATAATTCACACTGTGTGATTGTTACTCACATGAACGAGCACTGATTTGCCTGTGATTTCAGGCATTTGTTGGCAATTTCTCAAAACCTGTCGGCGAGTCAAAATCTGGGCGAAAATCATGCAGTCTGAACTCGGCAGAAGACCCAACTTGACAAGTGTGAACACACTCCTTGTCCCCTTTATATATGTATATATATATATATATACAGTATGTAATTCACCCATTCACCCTCATACCTTTTAATTTAGTTCTTGTCTAGAAAGAAATCTAGATGATCAATCAAAATGAATGTTTTCTTTCATCATTATGAGTCTCTGAAAAGTCTTTTTTTTTTTTACCTGCAGTTGTCAGACATTGTAGTGTTGTATTGGTTTTAAGAAAAGCTCAAATGATACTGAAGAAAGCTTGCAGGTTTTGTTTGGTTTAATAATTAGTTTAGCAGTAATTCATTGCACTTCATAGATTTTTGATGTGGTTCAGTACCCAAATACCTTTAAGGGTTCTGCGTGTATAATATTACAGTATTAATCAATCAGGCTTTGTAATATAGCAGTATAATATGGGAAATGATCTCCACGATATGGCAAAAGAGGCAAAAAAATCTGTAAAAGGAATATTTTCACGTACTCCATCATAGCGCTGATGGTTTTTCAGCATCTTAATGGCATGCTGTCTAGAATGATGCATTACAGGACGTCAAGTTCTATTCTACCATGTAAAAGTGTGTTATGTAATGTATTTATTTTAGCTGCAGCATCTCGGTATGAAGCACAGAAGATCCTGCCTCATAGCAACACTCCTAGAGTCATAGAATAAATGATATGGTTTAGCACAAATTTGCCTTTTGAGCTCTTATGGGTGCTGTCAGGATTCATGGTTGTGCTGATTTCTCCAGCTGAGCTAAATTATCATCACCCCTTCAGGTCTCAATTGAAAAGCTGTGTGCTTTTGCTCACAGTAGTTCTTCATTAAATGAAGAAAAGGCTCATTTTAAATGGCTTATTGTAGAACTGGCTTGCGCTCCAGGGCCAGATTGTAGAACAGTAAAAGTTGTTTTTGAATGTCCATAAACGTGTGCGTTTCAGTGGGAATGTCTGAGAGAGAAAGTGAGTTGATAATCAAGTCACAGGAAAAAATGCAATTCAGTAACATCGTTTAGCTGAGGATAGCACTTCTTGTAACATGGAGCAGCACATTTCTCTTTTTCACCCAAAAGGCACTTGGGTCCATAAGACACAACACAACGGCAGTTTACAAAAAAAATAAATCTTAAAAATGCTGCTTTTTCAATCCAGTGTTCATGTAATATCTGGCCAAACATGATGTCTTATAATTTCTTAAAATGAAAACCGACAAAGGCATGATTGGTATGAAACCAGGTGTAGTCTGAATGTTAAAATCTATACACATTTTAAGAAAGAAAATATTTAGCTGTTGAGAGAGTGCTGAGAGTCTGTGTACTAGGCTGAGCTCCAGAATATCAGTTATAAGGGGCTTTAACCTCCTAGGGCCCGAGTGTCCACATACATGGACAGCACATTTTTAGCTCTAAGTGAAGTTTCATAAACAAATTTCGAGAGGAACACGTGATATGATTGACCGCAGCTGATCTCTCATCTACAATCATTAGCTAGCCAATCAGGTCAATTCAAACTCACTATAAGTAGCCTAGGGAAAATCACTCCCTTATCTTCATTTTCGAAGAAACCCCCCATCCACCCCTTCTCCCCCCTTTTTTTCTCCCTTTATAACGGGGAGCTCTCGAGAACCACCTGATCTCGTTCTCCCCTTATATGCTCTATCGACCAGGCGGGAGCCCTGGGCTCAACTATCTCCGAGCTCAGGGTTCTCTCCCGGGACAGCATGCCAAACCAGCTAACATTTGTCAAACAATATCTAAGTGCGAACTCTTGAAATGGCTATTTAAAATACTTTATATTGTGTTACAGACATACAGTGTCATCCTGCAACTGTTTTGCAGCATATGAAATGTCCCAAATCCTATTTTTTAACTGTCCAAAATGGGATTTTTTTGTTTTGTTTTTACTCTCTGATAGTCAAAGCAAGTTAAAAAAAAATTCTATGTTAAATATGTATAAAAGAAAATTCGGCAAAAAGTGTTTTCTGTAAATTTGGACCACGAGTCCACATATACTGTATGGACATCATATTTCTCTAAAAGTACATCATATTAAAAGATGATACTCATATTTTTATTGTAATTAGGTTCCAATAAGCCAAAATAGCAAAGAGAAATATAAAATGCATGTAAAAAAATACCTTGAGAGGTTAAGAGGTTAAGACAAAAATTTGACCAATTTGAACAACAAATGAGAAATGAAGAACCCTAAACTCCAACACAAATGATTTTAAGCCTGAATAGGTTTTTAAAGTTGAGGTGGTATTAAATAGAAATACTGTCTGCAAATATCTTTTAAATAGACATATTTTTGTACAGTGTAGTTTAGGCTAATCAGTTAGCTCGCTAAAAAGGTTGTACTCAAAAACTGAAAAGAGCTGCCTCTGCAGGTAGCAAATAGATGCAGCAATGCACACCATGATACATTCTGGGAGTTGAAAAAACATCCAAAGACTTACTGTGCCTTCTAAACTATCCAATCAGGAGCATAGACTAAAAAAAATCCAAAAAATATAGTAACTGAAAAAAGTCTGCACACTCTTAAAATGCTTAAAGGACATCTATTTTACCCCTTTTTCAAGATTTAAGATAAGTATTTTGTGTCTCCCGAATGTGTCTGTAAAGTTTCAGCTCAAATCACCCATCAGATTATTTATTATACCTTTTCAGAATATTAGAATTTTCTGCTCTGAACACAATGTAGCTGTTTTTGTTGCCTGAGCCTTTAATGCTAGTTCTCCCAGGCCACCGTTCCCACATGCCTGTCAGAGTGTGCCTCAATCTCCGCCTCTACTGCGTCAGATAAACAGCACAGTGACAGACATGGAGGAAGCAGATCTCATGTAATATTTGTGAGAAATACTACAGTAAGAACTTTCCCGATGATTATTGGATGTGGAGTTAATTCAAGCCTTTCTGCAACGAGTCACACACAATGTTGTTACAAAGTTCACGCACACACACCGCACACACGTTTACCTTTGCACGCAAATGTGACAGGACAAACGATAATATCCACTGCTGTATGGATATCCGTTATGTTAATGTACAAAATAAACCTGATTTAACGTCCACAAACCGGGATTAAAGGGCACCTATGGTGAAAAATCTACTTTTCAAGCTGTTTGGACAGACATATGTGTAGGTATACTGTAGTGTATAAACCGTCATATTGGGGCGATATAAACACACCCAGTCCTTTTTTTTTCAATTTAACAACATAAAAACGGTGGACCAATTGGAGCGGTTTTGAGACCGACCGCAACTTGATGTAGGAGTGCGATCCCCCCGCCCACCAATATTGATTGACAGCTGCGTATTAACATGTCTCCGTAGTAACGTTTGTAATCATAGCCACAAGACAGGAGGTGCGCAAATCAACCCTAAATAAAAGTCTGTTCAGTTCATTAGGATCATCAATCATCATCAAATGTGATCAAGAGTGAGTTTTACAAGTTTAAAATGTTTTAAAACAGTGCATGTGTGGAATGAATTACAGCGATTTACTTCAGCTTTACTTCATCAACACAGCCGCGTGTCAGAACAATAATAAAAGACACTTCAATCTCGGTCTGTGGACGTTAAATCAGGTTTATTTTGTACATTAACGTAACAGATATCCATACATCAGTGGATATTAACCTGTATCCTGTCACATTTGCGTGCAAAGACAGTGCAAAGCTAAACACGCGCGCTGTATGTATGTGCGTGTGTGTCTGCGCTGTGTGTGTGTGTCTGTGTGTGTGTGTCTGTGTGTGTGCGTGAACTTTGTAACGACATCGTGTGTGACTCATCCTGCAGCTCCACACAACAAATGCACCAAATAATCATTGATAAAGTTCTTACTGTAGTTTTTGTCACAAACGTTACGTGAGATCTGCTTCCTTTATGTCTGTGTCAGTTGTCTGAGGCATCCGAGGGCGAAGACTGAGGCACGCGCGGCAGGCACGTGGAAACGGTGGGCGGGGAGGACTAGCCTTAAAGGCGCAGTACACAAAAACAGCAAAAATCTATTGAGAGCTATAAAACACCATCTAGTGAAAGCTATATTAAATAATCTGATGGGTGTTTTGAGCTGAAACTTTACAGACACATTCTGGGGACACAAAAGACTTATATTAAATCTGGAAAAAGGGGTAACCTAGGTGCCCATTAAAGCGTCTTCTTTTATAATTGTACTGATACGCGGCTGTGGTGATAAAGACGGTAAAGTCGCTGTAATTCATTACAAACATGCACTGTTTTAAAAACGTTTTAAACTTGTAAAACTCATTCTTGATCACATTTGATGATAATTGATGATCACAGAGGGCTGAACAGATCTTTTAATCCCAGTTGCTTTGCGCACGTCCTGACTTGTTGATATGGTTATACGCGTTACTACGAAGACATGTTAATACGCGGCTGTCAATCATTTCGGTGGGCGGGGAAACCGCACTCCTACGCCACGTTGCCGTCGGCCTCAAAATGGGAGAGATTTGGATCCTATTTTAACGTCAGGCAATTAAAAAAAAGAGACTTGTTGAGTTTCTATCACACAAATATGACTGTGGACACATTATACCTACACACAGTTCTGTCCAAACAGCTTAAGATGATTTTAATCACAGGTGCCTCTTTAATTGGAACGAGAAAATACGGATACATTTTGATAAATACGCACAACTGAAGAGGGTGCATAAACTACAATGGAAAATAAGTTCCAGTATGTGCATTCAATAAGTAAACTGATTTTGTTTTAACAGATTATGTAATAACAAAAATGGATACCATACGATGGCGTTAATAGACAAACCTCCCAGACTCCAGAAGTCGCAGCGTGTTCATTGCATTTCGTCTTCATCTTCTGAGGTGCAAGTCATTTATTATATATGATAAAAGCCCACAGTGGCTTCTCCTACTGCAGCAAATTCCAGTTTTTCCTTTGGGACTTGGAGCCAGTATATCTTTGTTCTCCATTTGATGGAAATGGAGCTTTATTCACAAATGTTTTATGAAATATTCCAGCCTGATCTCACGAGGAAATGTAACTATTTACGTTTTGTCAGTAAATGCAATCAATTTAGTATGCAATCCTCAAAACAGTCATGTAACGGTGCATGACTAAGCTGACGCGCCTAATATTGATAAATATACCCTGTTTCCCAAACAGATTCTGTACACGCGATTTGAAGCAAAGCGAAAGTCTGGGTTTTGGGTGCATGTTAATAATTATCTAAAATATAATAAACATCTAAATATATCTTGGTGGGGCTTTTTCAAACACAGCTAATTTTGTCCTAAATGAGCATAAAAAGTTTGGAAAGCAATCGAATCCTTTCATTATAACATTAGATGTGTGCATTTTTAAAGTGACACAAATAAATGAGAGATTCATTCGTTGCTCTTTAACCAGAATGTGTAAGTTATACAGTGAAGAAAAGATTAATGAGATTTGATAACTTGATTCTATTTCTTTATAATAGCTATTATTTTTATAAGCTAAACTGTTTGCTAATTTATTTTCTGCTCTTGTACACTATTTTTTGTTTTGTGAATAATAATAATAATAAAACATATTACTAGGCCCACACGGAATGTGCGCGCGCAGATTTTTCGCAGATTTCCGCAGATTTTTAGCCCATCATTAATTCTGTTTGTTTACTTACAGTTAACTATTTACAGTTAATCTAATTGGATTTGCATTTTAAAATTTTAATTAAAGTTAAAAAGATATTATTTTTAATTTTACATTTTAAGGTTTTAGTTATGATACTCCTAAAATAATTCCGCAGAAATCTGCAGATTTTTACCAAAATTCTCCACAGAAATAGCAAAAAACGTCCTACGTGGCCCTACATATTACTCACTTTTTAACTGTTTATTTACAATGTAACTGATTTTATTGGGGGGTGTGGGTGGAGGTGTTATGGTGACTATATTCCTTATTTTCACATCCCAATGTTGACGGGTATGTCTAATAGATTTTCACTGACAGCTCAAATTTAGCATTGTTTTAGCCAAGATGACTATGTTTAGACGCCTATTAGACATCTTTAAAAAACAAAACATGCTTGCTGGGTTGTGTCACCAATTTGGATGTCATTTCTAGCGAGAACATGTTTTGTAGTTATTAAATATTTGTTTAGTTTTCATGCTCTCTCTGTTTTGTTGCAGATTACCTGATAGGGTAGTAAGTCAAAAAGTCAGCTGCCAAAGCTTTCAAACAGCTTCACAGTGTTGCACAACATGGTTCAGAAGTTCAAACAAAAGATGTTGCCTTTAAGGGATATGTCACCAAAAATCTGGATTCTGTCATCATTTACATGTTGTTGCGAATCTCTGTGACTCACTTTCTTCTGCAGATACTTTTGAAGAATGCTAGCAACCGAACAAAACTGGAGCCCGTTGTGTGGACAAAATGAAAGCACTATTTCTCAAAATATCTTTGTAACAAAGTTCAAAGTTTAGAGAAGGAGGCAGGAATGTGTAATGCAATTTTAATGACAAAATAAACAAACAACAAAACAAAAGAAGCAGCCGCTCAGACAACTGCGCACAAACAAAATAAACAGCAACTTAAATGCCTTAAGGCCAATTCACACCGCACCAACAGATGCAGTGCTGTCGGTGCTCATTTTCGCAGATTAAACATGCTGAGTCTGCTCTTGTCCGGTCACGGTATGTCTGAGAAATGACATACTATAATCTGGTGATTGTCCGCATTAGTCTTCATCTGTCTCCGGTGTGAATTAAGCTTTAGGTCCGCTTCTTTCTCGTCTCCCACTGTCATCACTCCTTTTATCCCCCTGGAGATCCTCCACGGGACTTGAGACTGCTGTTTTAAGCAGGTGTCTCACATTAACTCTCGCTCGACTGAACTTGCTCGGCTCCAACAGACCTCAGACTTGCCCTACTTATCACATACACCCCCCGTGGCATGCTGGGGATTCACTCTGCTCCTCAAATCTACCGTGAGAGGCTACACAGCAGCCGCAGCACCTGGGGTTAAGGACAGATGAGATCAACCGAAGAGGGCGGTTGGAAGT
Organism: Danio kyathit; assembly: GCA_903798195.1. Lineage (NCBI taxonomy): Eukaryota > Metazoa > Chordata > Actinopteri > Cypriniformes > Danionidae > Danio > Danio kyathit. Next base: position 29,255,017 of record LR812532.1, read on the forward strand.
CCTGTTTGCTAGCATGCATCAAACAAGCCAATCCCCATGACTCTACAATGTTCTGGTGCAGAGATATAGATGTTGCTTAATCGTTGCTGGGTTAGTCTGTTTCGTTGGAAGAAAGAAAGGAGGACAGAAGCGAGAAGGGAAAAAATCTGGCTTCTGAAGATACTGCCACTTGGTAGTCAACTAGTTGAGAGCCTCACGCTAACAATATAATATATGGTGGATATGGTTCACTCCCTCCTCAGTGAACAAATGCATTGAAAAATACAGTTGTGGTTTGAAGTTAACAAGCATTATTTGGTATTTATTAAATTACCCAATAAATTTTATTTTTTAACGTCTACCCCAGATGTTAGCAAGTATTATTTATGTTATTTATTAAATTACCCAATAAATATTCTTTTTTAATGTCTACCCCAGAAGTTAACAAGTGTTATTTATTAAATTACCCAATATTTTTAACATCTACCGCGGAAGTTAACGAGTATTATTTATGTTATTTATTAAATTACCTATTTCCCAGAGATGGGTTGCAGCTGGAAGGGCATCCGCTGCGTAAACCATGTGCTGGATAAGTTGGCGGTTCATTCCGCTGTGGCGACCCCGGATTAATAAAGGGACTAAGCTGAAAAGAAAATGAATGAATGAATGAATTAAATTACCCAATAAATTGTATTTTTAAGATCTACCCTGGAAGTTAACGAGTATTAATCATGTTATTTATTAAATTACCCAATAAATAATTTTTTTTTGCATTTACTCCGGAAGTTAATGAGTATTATTTATGTTATTTATTAAATTACCCAATAAATTGTATCTTTAACGTCTACCCCGGAAGTTAACGGGTATTATTTATGTTATTTATTAAATTACCCAATTTTTTTTTTAACGTCTACCCTGGAAGTTAACGAGTATTATTTAAGTTATTTATTAAATTACCCAATAAATTTTATGTTTTAACATCTACCCTGGAAGTTAACGAGAATTAAGTTATTTATTAAATTACCCAATAAATTTAATTTTTTAACATCTACCCTGGAAGTTAACGAGAATAATTTAAGTTATTTATTAAACTACCAAATAAATTGTATTTTTTTACATCTACCCCAGAAGTTAACGAGTATATTATTGTTATTTATTAAACTACCCAATAAATTGTATTTTTAAACGTCTACCAAAGATGTTAACGAGTATTATTTCTGTTATTTACTAAATTATCCAATAAATTAAATTTTTTAACATCTACCCTGGAAGTTAATGTGTATTATTTATGTTATTTATAAAATTACTCAATAAATTGTATTTTTTAACATTTACCCCAGATGTTAACAAGTATTATTTAAGTTATTCATTAAATTACCCAATACATTTTATTTTTTAACGTCTACCCTGGAAGTTAATGAGTATTATTTATGTTATTTATTAAATTACGCAATAAATTTTATTTTTAACGTCTACCCCGGAAGTTAACAGGTATTATTTATGTTATTTATTAAATTACCCAATTTTGTTTTTTTAACGTCTACCCCGGAAGTTAACAGGTATTATTTATGTTATTTATTAAATTACCCAATTTTGTTTTTTTAACGTCTACCCCGGAAGTTAACGGGTATTATTTATGTTATTTATTAAATTACCCAATTTTGTTTTTTTAACGTCTACCCCGGAAGTTAACAGGTATTATTTATGTTATTTATTAAATTACCCAATTTAGTTTTTTTAACGTCTACCCTGGAAGTTAACGAGTATTATTAATGTCATTTATTTAACTATAAAATTGTATTTTTTAACATTTACCGCAGAAGTTAACGAGTATTATTTATGTAATTTATTAAATTACCCAATAAATTGTATTTTTTAAATGTCTACCCCTACTCCAACCCTAAACCCAACCATCACAGTAATCTAAAAACAGTAGTTGTACCGAGTATTATTTGTTATTTATTAAATTACCCAATAAATGTCATTTTTTAAACATCTACTCTTACCCCAACCCTAAACCCAACCGTCACAGTACTGTAAAAATATTAATTATTGTTATACATTGTCATAAAAATTATGCCATATTGATGCGCCTATCAACAGCTGTATCCTGTCTAGACTTTAATCTCTGAGAATAATGGGCTCTGCTTCCTGCATGACAAGGTGGACAACAGCAAGTGGATCCATCTATCTATCTCTCCTGACTCTAGCTGGAGTGGACTTGACTGAATAATTTTGCAAGAAGACGAGCAGTCAAGGTATGAATTGTAATTAAAAAATACTTTTATTATCATTTATTCCCAAACATTTGAAATTGATCAAATGTGTCGCTTTTACTTCTGTGATACTTTTACTTCATTTTGTAAAAACTTAAAGTTGCTATAAAATTAAATAAAAAAACTAAGATTGCCCCCCTTTTCCCTGTACATGACATGCATCTAATTGAAATGGCTTCTGAAATGGAAAAAATGTAGGGCTGTGCATTATTTTATCCTTTGGGAACCAATTGGATTGTTGAAAGAGGGATGTTGATAACAAAATGCAGGAAGATTTGAATAGCAGTTTGTTCTCAGTTGTGGAAGATTACTGTCCACCATGAGAATGTCATAACATATTTATTTGAACCACTGCTTCCCATGAAGGCAAGGCAGAAACGAGACCCTCACTGATAGACCCATCCTGACCCATCCAGAAATTAAAAAAAGCTATTTCAGTAGGGGTGGAAGGTTATTTTATATAATAATTTATAAGTGCACAGATATTTTATTTATAACAAGCACTACTATATACATATAAAAATAGGAACAGTAAATTTGACTTCATGTCGATGTTACTACTGGATGAGTGTCCCAAATGTAACACCTGTGGTTACTTCTTCCATTAACCTCCGGTGTCTGTCACTTGTATGCCTCTTGAGATCAGGGGAGTGAGGTTTAGCCGCTCAGCTCTCAATAGCTGGCCTCTGTTGCACTCACCCTCTAAACCTCACTCCAATTCAGGTCATGACACCAATGTAACTCCTACAGTTCTAGTACATAGACCCACTGAGAGCAGAAAGTGAACAGGCGATTCTGGCATGGCATCATACTCATAAGGACACTACAGATTGCAGAGTCTAGTATTTGTTGACTAGTGCATTTCTTGAAATCAGGGGTTTTGCGGTTTACCCACACAACTCTTACTAACCAGCCTCCATTACACAAATTTTATTGTGATCCAAAATGAAGGAAAGGAATACTGAATAGACCTTATGCATGGGGACTTTCAACTTTAAAGAGTCACGAAAAACCAAAACACATTTTTTGAGATGTTGACAGTCATATACAGTTGAAACCAGAAGTTTACAAACACCGTATAAAAATGCACATAACCATTTAAAAAAAAAAAGTCAGATGTTAATGTGACTAAACTTTTCTCTTTTAGGTAAGTTAGGATTATCAAATTTGTTTCTGTTATGCTTAATAGCAGAATAATGAGAGAGATATTTTTTGAGAAATTGTTATAACTTGAAAGTCAAGTTTACATACAATCAGATGATTATGCCTCTGAAAAAGCTCAGATGATGGTGTCAAGGTTTTGGAAGTTTCTGATTGGCTAATTGACAACATTTGAGTTAATTGGAGGCACAACTGTAGAATAGTATTCAAGGAAACCTCAAACATGCTGCTTCCTTGTGTGACAACATGGGAAAATCAAAAAGCCAGAATCAACAAAAAAGCCAGATTACAATTTGCAAAATTACACTGAGAAAAAGACAAATTTTTGGAGACATGTCCTGTGGTCTGATGGAACTAAGATTGAACTGTTTGGCCATAATGACCAGTGTTACATTTGGAGGACAAAGGGGAAAGCTTACAAGCCTAGGAACACCATCCCAACTGTGAAGTATGGGGGCGGCAGCATCATGTTGTGGGGCTGTTTTGCTGCAGGACAGACTGGTCCTCTTTACAGCATAGACGGCATCATGAAGTAAGAACATTATGTAGAAATACTGAAGCAACATCTCAAGACATCAGCCAGGAAATTAAAACTTGGCCACAAATGGGTCTTCCAAACAGACCATGACCCTAAGCATATTGCCAAATTAGTTAAAATGTGCTTTAAGGACAACAGAGTGAATATTTTGGAGTGGCCATCACAAAGCCCTGAGCTCAATCCTATAGAAAATTTGTGGGCAGAGTTGAAAAAGCTTGTGCGAGCAAGACAGCCTACAAATCTGACTCAGTTACACCAATTCTGTCAGGAGGAATGGGCCAAAATTCTTTCAAACTATTGTGAGAAGCTTGTGGAAGGATACCCAAAACATTTGACCAAAGTTATACAGTTTAAAAGCAAAGCTATAAAATACCAAGGAAATGTGTGTAAACTTTTGACTGTCTAGAAATTAATAAAAAAAATCTCACTAAAAGAATTCTCTCATTATTCTGGCATTTAGCAAATGTAAATCATTTTAGGTAATCCTAACGGACCTAAAATAGTAAACGTTTAGTATGATTTACCATCAGACATTTTTTAAAAGTGGTTATGTTTCTTTTTTTTAGAGTGTATGTAATCTTCTGGTTTCAACTTTATGTGTCCCACGTTGCTAAACACACTATTAGGATACATATATTTCACTAAAAAGTGAAAATTTGCTGTTTTGAGCAAATTCGTTCTTCTGGTTTAAAACGAAATTCGAAGCTACGTCACGGCGATGAGATCATTGTGTAAATTCCAGCGTGGAGATTGGCTGTCTGTACCAGCCAGTGCAAAGTGATCTCATTGATTTTTCAGCACATCTGTTCATTAATTCATGAGAAAGACTTGGTTCAAACCAATCAGCGCTCTCTGTTGTGAACAAGATGCAACTTCATTAATATGCATGATATAGCTTCGAAGACTCTTTTTACCTGTTGCAGTGTTCAGACAGATGCCACGTTGTGTTGCCAACCGTAATTAAAACAAGTAGTAGAAGAATTAATCGGAGACATGTGTTGTCAGTGCTGCGTTTATAAATGTGCCGCAACGAAGGTTTTGTTTCCATTTCCCCGCGAAGAGAGCACAGCTCACGTGTGAACCCACATGTGTGGATTACAGTGATCTGCTAACATTTTATCCAAGAGCTTTTCGCATCTGAAAATGGTGAAATCCGGTGAAATTACAGATTTGGTAAGTGTGCAATCAATGTTCTTTGTTTATGTTTATTCAGATGGCAAAGTTAGTATCGTCAGCAGTACTCTTTCAGTTTCTAAAGGCATACCTTAGTTAAAATGATTTACCATTAGTACCCTTTTGGCAGTGGAAACGCAAGCCTGATAAAGGTGTACCATACTGTACTCTACTGTACCCATCAGTGGAAACGGGCCATTAAATAAGCCAATCTCTGAACTTCCGATGAACTCTCATGTCATTATAATTTCGCCACGTTTAAGATCTAGTTTGTTCAAAATGAAGGATCTTCACTGCCTGATTAAGATACAACATAAAGTGGGTCTCACACCGGACAATAAGCTCTGCATTAATTGAAAATTTTCTGTGCCATGTCATTAAAATGCAAACAAAACACAATAAATACCACTGTATTTTTTAATAGATTTTCAGAGTTCATCTGCTGCTCCTCACTGCCATTGATTTAGTTTTATGAGTGAAAAACCAAACGAATGCTTATAGGTCTATTTAACAGATTATATTTTGATTAAATTACATTTTTGCTGTAGTAAAAGGAACCTCATGAAATTAAAGATAGTCACATCAACCTTTCACCTGTAGTTTTTTGGTGGTTTAAAAACACTTCCGTGCATATGGCTCATTGGAGTAAATAATGGCTAAGTTGGGGTGAACTAGCCCTTCTTAGCCCCCTCTGCAACCTTCTTAACCAGAGTCACCTTTCATAGTTTTATACTGTGAAAGACTTGTGTGAAACCGAGTGACTGGCCAGTGTGGTGGCAAGGCTGCTGTTTTCGATTTTAGACACAAACAAAATGTCCTTCCATCAGCTACACAGTGTGGTAAGAAAGAGCACAGCCCATTATGCAATCCTGAGAGAGCTTCCAGACTCTTCTCTATGTGGTTTCTATTTTCTCTGTGCTCAGCAGTGCAGCCCCTGACTCTTATCCGTGACTCTCATTGTGTTCCCCAGAGACCCGCCCTCAGCAGAGCCGGGCGCCAGCACTGCAGGTGAGCAGCCCTTAATGAGAGAGGTGCCTTTGGCTCCTGTGAAAGCGTCAGGGTGGGGGGGGAAGGGTTGCAGGCCCTTGTAAAATTTCGATGCTCATCTGTGTTTCCCCCCTCTTGGCACTAACTATAGATTAATGCTGAGAGAGACAGTTAGATGGCAAGATATAGCCTACCCTGCCTGGAGTCAGCGAGCTGTGCCGACTTTGACAGCACCACAGTTGGCTGGTGACTGCTTGCAAACCTGCTCTTATTCATGCTGTTACCGTGCTTGGATAGAGGAGGAGAGATTTAACACAGTGGCTTGTCATTTTCTCCCTCATTACCTAATCTTCTCTCAAGGACTGCCTCTGAATTTACAGAAAGTCAATTAAGCCATTCTGAAAAGCAATCCCGGTGGTTATTAATCATTTCCCAGGGTTACTAATCAGCCCTGCCACAGGGCAGTACAAACCGGGCATGCTTTCCACTCAGAGGTACAAGATACAGTGAAATTTATGGAGCACCATAAAGAGAATCGCAAAGACAAATGAAATATGTTGATGCCTTGAAACAAGACACCATATGTTTGGATGTAACCAGGACTCCGTCTACACTGTTACTTTTTTTGTAAATTACACAGTATTTAACTGTAATATGAACTGTATTTTACTCTAGGACAGTTATGCTGTATGTTACTCTATTTTAAAGTTGCATAGTGAAAATTATTGTATATCTTACAGTAAAGATGCATACAATTCTGTGAATACATAAACAGCAAGATAAATGGTGCTTTAAATGTAAATATGGTATTTTTGCTGTAAAACTGCTGCCACTAAGTTACTGTAGATTCTACAGGAAATTGTTAACGGTGTATACTCTATCCCCTTACACTGTTAAGGATTTTTGTAAATTACACTGTATTTAACTGTAATGTGAACTGTAGTATTTTACTGTAGGACATATATGCGACATGTTACTGTATTTTAAAGTTGTATTGTGGAAATGACTATATTTTACAGTAAAGATATACAATTCTGTAAATACATACACAGAAAGTTAAATTGATTTTGCTGTAATTGATTTACAGTAAGTTACTAGCAAACTGCAGGAAGTTGTTAACGGTGTAGTTAAACATTTACAGTACACACATTTGTGCAAAATGATCCAAAACGAAAATCCATTTAAACGATAATTTTGGAAATGTAGAATTAGTATTCAGGTCAAATCAAAACAATCTGAATGGAAGTATTACAACAGCACAGTTATTTCTATTGTTTCATGTTTATTGTTGCATTTTGATATCCTGTTTACAAAATGTAGGGCCCTATCATACACTCTGCGCAATGCTGCGCAAGGCGCGACGCAAATGTTGTTTGCTAGTTTCAGCTTGACGCAAGTGTCGTTTTGACGTTTTTCACCACGCTGTTTAAATAGCAAATGCATTTGCGCTCATACTGTATGTGTGCCCATAGGCGTTCTGGTCTAAAAAAGGAGGTGTGTTAAGGCGCATTGCTGGCGCATTGCTATTTTGAGGAACTAAAATAGACTGTTCAGACTAGCTAACAGGAGGTCTAAAGTCCAGCGCAAAGCACGTTAGTTGTGTGCTTTGCTGAAACATTGCTTAATACACACAGGATGTACATCAATATGCAAATATCTTTACAAATAAAAAAGAATTAAAGAAAAAAAATATTACAAAAAATATTATTTTCTACATAAATATAAACCACTGCTTTCATGCCTTCTTCATCTCGGGGTGCCTTTTCAGTATATTCATGACAATTTGCTTTTGTATAATTTTATTATTAGTAGCAGTATTATTTATTATATGCATATTTATATTTGTTTTATTAAAAACAAGCTTAGAGTTGCTCACCTGTCAGCTTTTAGACCATATGGGGCATAGCTTGTATTTGGATATAACTTAGTTTTTTGAGCACACTTCGTTATTATTGTTCATTTACTCGTTTGCTGGAAATTAGAACTGACTTTAGAAATAGTTTTGAAACAAATCTTTGTGCTTAACAAACGAAATTAATTGTGTAGGCTAATAGATGTCTTACAACACGGAAGAGAGTGAAAGTGAAAGTAAAGAATGAGGAGGCTCATTCTCTCATTCTTGCGTTGTAGATGCTCTGTTTAACTGTTTTCTCGCTAGTGAAGCGTTCAGTTATTCCACTTACAAAGTCCACCATGTAAATAGCAAATGAGCTATGGCGCAACGCAACTGACTCTTAAAGGGAATGGGAGATGAGACTCTGATTGGTTTATTCTCAAAACCCACCTATAACCCATTAAGAGAATACGCTCAACCCTGTTAGACCATGCGTCGAGGCGCAATGTGGATTTTTCCGTCGTTAAAATAGCAGAAGTGGATTCTGACACGCCCTTAATGGTTTTGCGCCCTGCCCTTTGGACTTTGTGCCTGGATCGTTAAAATAGGGCCCCTAATCTTACAGCTCATATCAACTAGCAGTCAATGTAGTACACTTAAAATTTGCAAACAAATTTATTTGTTCCCTTATTAGACTTTCAACTTACAGTACTAACTATAATCAACCAGTCTACTAATGCTTTGCTTTAGTTGCTAAGATGTTCAAAACGTATTTTAATTAAATTAAAGTTATAGTTCACCTGAAAATAAAACATTCACTCTGTCATGATCACCAGTGATCTAGGCTTGTAGATCGCTGATAAACATTCACTTACACTCGGACTACAATCCTGTCACCATATGAACTACAAATCCTGTCATGCACCTTACTCACACCTGTTCCGGTTCACCTTTGATTACACGCAAACAGCTGGGAGCTGCTCAAGGACTGATTACTCAGAGTATATAGATTGCTCACTTTATCCAACAGTATCTGGATGGAGCCTTGATGATGCAAGCTGGGGCTGTATATTTCAGTAATGCAATGTCAGACACAATACACTCAATAGAGCTTGTGACATCTCTGTGAGGGGTATGGGTAGGGGTGGGGTTAGGTGAGCGCATTTAAAAAGCATTGGATGCAGCTCAGATTGCACCGCACTAGGTCTGCATCCAGACCCCTCTCACTTTATCACACACTTGGCTGAGTCTTGTTGGTTTATACCCTGTAACTTCATGAAGTGTAATCCTGTCTAGTCTTTCTGTGCTTGATTCTTGCCTTGTTTTCTTGTTATTGATTCTTTGCCACCTGCACTGACCATTTGCCTTTTGGATTACCTGTATGTTACTTTTTGCTCCTGTGTTTGACCATTGCCTGCCTGACTACTTGGCTTGTGGCTCTTCAACTTCGTTGTCCAGCATCCTCACAGTTATGCACTAATTTATTCACCCTCAGGTGGTTCCAAAGCTTTATGAGTGTCAGTTGAACACAAAAGAAGAGATTTTGAAGAATGTTGGAAACTGGTAACCATTAATTGACATCCATTGTTTGAAAAACAAATACTATGAATGTCAATGGCTACTGATTTCCAAGTTTTTTTTTTGTTCAACAGTAGAAAGAAACTCAAACAGGTTTGGAACAAGCAGAGGGTAAGTAAATGATGGCAGAATTTTCAGTTTTAGTAGAACCTTCCTATAGGGCAGGGGTGTCCAAACTCAGTCCTGGAGGGCTGGTGTCCTGCAGATTTAAGCTCCAACTTGCATCAACACACCTGCAAGGATGTTTTTAGAAAGCCCGGTAAGTGCTTGATTAGCTAGCCCATGTGTTTCTGATTGGGTTTGGAACTAAACTTTGCCCTCCAAGACCAAGTTTGGACACCCCTGCTTTAGGGCAATAAACAGAACAGAATTAGAATTTGCATATTTTAAGTGAACTGAATTTCAGCTAATTAATTTAACTCTGAAGCCTTGTTTGAGGTCTTGAAATGGTGCATAAACACCTTATTTCCTGAACTGTAAAATAAAGTTTCAGTTCTTAGCGCGTAATTCAGTTTATTTCCACCGCTCAAATTTGAATTCCAACTTCTTCTCAGCACTTTTCCATCTTTATATATAAATCAGATTTTATTTTAGGAGAAAGTTCACCTATACACAAACTAAAACGTTGGCAATAAAAGTAAAAGCACAGTTCTCTCCAAACACACAATTTGAAGTGTCCTGAAGTAACTTTTTATGAAATGCCTATCTTGCCTTAGCAATCTTTACCAATTCTTTTTCTACTACGTATCTTGGAGATCCAGAGCTCTGATAGCAACTAGTCAAAGTGTAACCTGTATTTTTTTCATTTGCAGGCCCACTGAGGGTTAATATGTATTCCCGAAGCTGCACAGCCACACAGAAACTCTCATCAGGACCAGCCCATGTGTGACACATTCATCAGTTTGCTGCTGAAAGAATGATTTCATGGACAGAGGTGAGGGTTATCGCCACAGTATCAGCTCCTGGGAATTAAATTTTAGAAATCATACACCAGATTTGATCTCTTTTATCCTTGGCGTTGCTTGATAATCAGTATGGGAGAAAAGACGGATGTGTGTGACAGCAGGAATGTGTGCAGCATATGTTTTTCGCTCATAATTAGCATAATCTATTCATGCATCAGTGGTTCTCATTTGCTTAACTAGACATAGTGTCATCACCTTGTCATTTTATACTATGAACTTGTACATCATTTGAAGCAACTGCCACTGTGAGTCACAAAATGCTGGCTGCATCACGACCAGCACTGAAGGAAGAGTCTGAGATTGATGCGTCATAGTCTTAATATTTTATGGGCCAACTATATCAGTCACTCTACATTCTTCCAAATTCAAAAGAATGTTTTGCATTCCAAAGTTAAGCTCTGTGATGTGCTGTCATTTACATACTCATCACTGCATGTTTTACTCATCCCATGGTACTGCTATTTTACAGTGCGAGACTTGAAGCAAAGGTACTAATTCCTTCAAATAAAAAATGGTGTTTGAGTCATAAAGAGTCAAGACTCAAGATGCATTTACATGCAAAACAAGTTTGAAATTTCTTAATATCACAATTTTGTAAGTTTATGCTTATTTGCCAGTGGGGCCTGAAACAAACTCAAAAGGTAAAGAGAATTATTAGGCAGAAAATTGTCATATTAAACTTAAAACTTTCTTATTTTTATATATATTTATTGAGAATAGGACTTAATATCATAAACCATTTTGCTTAGCAAATAAATGCATTCTGATTTTTATAGGGATTTTTTTGTACAATATTATTTTTATTTTATTTTAAAAAGTGTAAACAGTTTATAAAAAACAAACAGACCTTTCCCGACTTAATAGGTTTTTTATGAAAGCCTATAGATTAATTTTAGTTGATGTAATGGGGATGTTTTTTGCAAAGTTTTTACAAAGGATGGCTATACTGGTCAAATTCAGCAAAATTTATTGTAAAAACAAAATCGGTTGTCATAAAACAATGTGACATTTTTAATGGTATCTTTACCATAAAAAATACTAAAAATTGTAATGGTATTTTGGTAAACTACTGTATTTCTTCAATTCAAACAGTGTTAATACACCAATGTTTTGAAGTACACATTAGGGCTGCACAATATATTGCAATGTGATCCTTCACAATAGTCACATCACAAGATATGCAATGCTGAGTTTGTATTATAATTCATTATTTACATGTGTTTTTGATGCCTGTGATTGTATAATGACCTTAAAAGCGTTCAGGCTTAAGCAATTGTACCATTTGTGACCTTAATTACGATTCATTTATTTTTATTTATTTATTTTTATCATTCAGTTACTGTACTTGAATATTGTTAGACTCGGGAAACAATAAACCACTTTTTTCAATTGTATCTTTTTCTTGATTATATTCATAGATTATTATGCATGAAAATACTCACAACACATGCAAATACAGAAATGCACTGCAAATAGCACAGATCCCAACGAAAATGTGTTGGAGGAGCCCAAAAAAGGCTTGATTAGATTGTTTATTAGATTTTACGGAGATGCAAATAGTAAACATTATCCATCAATCTCTAACTTAACATGTACATCAAAATCTGCACAACACATGCAAATACAGAAATGTACTGCAAATAGCACAGACCACAACGAAAATGTGTCGGGGAAATGTACAGTATAGATTGTTTATTAGATTTTATGGAGATGTACTTCCACTGCAGAATCAACCCAATTGATCTAACATTATAAATTCTTTCCAAATTGAGATATTGAGTCATCTGGTGAAATTGTATTCATATCGCAATATATATCGCAATTTTTTTTTTCCAATATCATGCAGCCCTAGAACACATTGTACTTTTGCAATGCGAGGTATTCTGGGATAGTCAATTTTACGATTGTTCACCATATATATTAAGGGAACTTACTCTTAACAGATTTTTACTGTAGAATAAAAATATTACAATGGCCATTTTTTACAGTGTAATGCTGAAAGAGCTGTTCTTTACTGTAATGTTAATGTGTCATGCAAAGAAAGGGAACCCAACACTGGGAAACCCCCATACACTCTTGCATTTACACACATACACTACGGCCAATTTAGCTTATTCATTATTATAGCACATGTCTTTGGACTGTGGGGGAAACCGGAGCACCCGGAGGAAACTCACGCGAACATGGGGAGAACATGCAAACTCCACACAGAAATGTGAACTGACCCAGCCGGGGCTCAAACCAGCGACCTTCTTGCTGTGAGTCGATCGTGCTACCCACTGCGCCACTATGACGATACAGTCTATAGAGTTAAATATACACTATAATAACTTTGTAATAATACTTACTTTATAATGGTCAAGTGTGATTAATAACTTGCAGTGATTTGCTGGCTGCAGTTCACTTAACAGTCACTATAGTGTCCCCATGTTGAAATATGGGTTTCTGAATTCAACATATCTTTTAAAATGTTTAGATCTGTGTACTTGAAAGCAATACAAAACTAGAGTGAGTAAGAGAGAATTGCATCATGGCTGGTAATACATTTCCTGGAAAAATATATTTTACATCTCAATGGCATTCCCAGAAATATGTGACTTGCATGTTGCCATTTTTACTCAAGGGCACTCATGTGATATGAAAAATTAGTCTAGGGCTACAGAAAATGATGAGCACAAAGCCCTTCAAATAGCACTGGCAGAACATCAACTGTATATATATATATACTGAAATATTTATGATTTCTGTTTGCTTGCAGAAAATGTATTCAGCTAGAATACATAGATGGTTTTGGCCATCAAGGGAGAAATAGGCTTTTTGCCAGCACTGCTGTAGTTAGAAAATCTAGCAGCAACTTGCTAACTGCACCATGCTAACTTACCACATTGTGTGATCTCTTGTGTAAAGCAATCTTCATTTATAATTAAACTTTATGCAAAATTTACTCCAAAAATGCTATAAAAAGTACATTATTTAATAAATAAATTATTTTAGAGTGGCACTGTCACCTCACAGCAAGAAGGTCTCTGGTTCGAGTCCCGGCTGGGTCAGTTGGCATTTCTGTGTGGAGTTTGCATGTTCTCCCTCTGTTGGCGTGGGTTTCCTCCAGGTGCTCCGGTTTCCCCCACAAGTCCAAAGACATGCACTATAGGTGAATTGGATTAAAATGATCGTAGTGTATGTGTGTGTATGGATGTTTCCCAGTATTTGGTTGCAGCTGAAAGGGCATCCGCTGCGTAAAAAAACATGCTGGATGATATAAGTTGGCGGTTCATTCCACTGTGGTGACCCCTGATTAATAAAGGGACTAAGCCGAAAAGAAAATGAATGAATGAAGTGATCTCAGATTTATAATAATTGTGACCACATGAAAAAACTATATAGTAATTTATAGTAAATACTATTGTGTTTTTGAACCATAACACAACAGCTATAGTAATATAAACAACATTACATGATTACCCAATTCATTAAGTTTTCTATAACTATATACGTTACACCATGGTTTACTGTAGTAAAAAACTATACTATACTACAGTATTTTCATTCATTCATTCATTTTCTTTTCAGCTTAGTCCCTTTATTAATCCGGGGTCGCCACAGCGGAATGAACCGCCAACTTATCCAGCACACGTTTTATGCAGCGGATGCCCTTCCAGCCGCAATCCATCTCTGGGAAACATCCATACACCCTCATACACTACGGACAATTTTAGCTTACCCAATTCACCTCTACCGCATGTATTTGAACTGTGGGGGAAACCGGAGCACCCGGAGGAAACCCACACGAACGCAGGGAGAACATGCAAACTCCACACAGAAACACCAACTGACCCACCCGAGGCTCGAACCAGGGACCTTCTTGCTGTGAGGCGACAGCACTACCTACTGCGCCACTGCAATGCCACTACAGTATTTTATTACAGTGTATTAGTTCATTATAATTATTAAGACAGTGTGATGTAGTAGTCATTAAAAAGTTGTAAATACTAATATTCTAACAATACACTTTACAATATTACAGTTCAAAAACACCAGTATCTACTGTAACTGCAGTATCTAGTTCTTTTCCATTTATGTTTTGGATTTTCACAATAATGGAAAAATCTTTGAAAATGGGTTACTGTTACCATCTCTGCACTACAAACAATGCTGGGTTCTAGACAATTCCTTCTTGTTCCTTCAACATAAATTGATTAAGTTAGCATAATCATTTTTACAAATTTAAGTGGATTGAACATAAAAAAATTAGGTTGTCCACCCAAAAAACCTTAATTAAGGGCTTAGTCCCTTTATTAATCAGGGGTCGCCACAGCAAAATGAACCACCTACTTATCCAGCATATGTTTTACGGAGTGGATGCCTTCCAGCTGCAGCCCATCACTAGGAAACACCCATACATTCTCATTCACACTCATACACTACGGCCAATTTAGATTCTTCAATTCACCTATAGCGGATGTATTTGAACTTGTGGGGGAAATCGGAGCACCTGGAGGAAACCCACACAAACACGGGGAGAATATGCAAACTCCAAACAGAAATGCCAACTGACCCAGTCAAGGCTCGAACCAGCGACCTTCTTGCTGTGAGGCGACAGTGCTACCCACTGGGCCACCCATTTATTGAGTTTGTGTAAACTACAAACACGTCCATTATGGATGCATATCACATAGGCATGTGCAGATAGAGTACAGCCAAAAATGGCAGACTACAGGACTGTGTTTATGTGTAGAAGAAGGTCTGTGCACAGACAGGAAGTGCTTTATTTATTTGTTTATTTAAAAAAGAATTTACCTCACCAACTACTGGTCTGGCATTCATAACAGGTAGTTTTCATGGATCATTTTGACAGCGTTGTCTTCTCTATGTGAGCCTTCTCAAAAATGCGGACTTTTCAGTTTTTAACTATTGTTGTCATGTAAATATACCAAGTCTTGCAGTATGAACTATAAATCTGACATTGCCTCTGAATGTACTGTAATTAGGGACCGAGCACCTATGGTGCGTATCTATTGGAACTCAAACTCACAAAACTATGCACACGCGCCGGAAGTGGTGAAAATTTACATTTGTTATAGGTTACAGAAGTGGTTGTGGCAAAATGACCCGAAAGCGCCACCTATGCACATTTGACTGAGTGGCCCCCGAGCTACGTTTCATGCACACGTACAAAAATTGGCACACACATCAAACATGCCAATACCTACAAAAAAGTCTCTTTGAGCGAAATCTGAAACTCAACAGGAAGTCGGATATTTTTAACTTCCGCTGCCAAAAAAGTGCAGTTTTTGCCATTTCCAGGCGTTATATTTTAACAAACTGCTCCTAGGGATTTTATCAGATAAACACCAAAATTGGGTATTGTCATCTAAAGGCCTTGGCGATGTTAAATTGCAAAGATCTAGAGTTTTCGTCAAAAAGGGTGTCCTTGGCAGCCTCACAAATGTTGATGTTTTGCTACGAAAAAGGGAAGTTGTTATAACTCAGGCATGCATTGTCCAATCTGCCTCAAAACTCACTTAACTTTCGTCTGCCACACCTCCACCCCGATCACTGTCATCCGCGACACCCCCGCCCCGCTCACTTTCGTCCGCGACAACCCTCCGCCATCCACCGCACCAACCCCCCCTCCCCCCAAACCGTCACTTTCATGCACGACACCTCTCCATCCTCTGGTAACATGCCGGATCCGTTACCCCGATCTGTTCCAGGACCTCGCAATTCACAAATTAAGCACTGGATAAGAGTCATGTCCTGAACACGTTTACATGCCAATATTCAGTTACAGTCATAGCGCCACCTGCTGGCAACAGGAAATGACATGTTTTACTCTATAACAAACTCTTCCTACAAATTTTATTATATTGAATCCATGTTCCGTTAGATCTGTGAAATTATGAAAATCTAGAGTTTTTGCTGTCGTGTCCGACAAAGTTCAGTGTATCGTCATAGTGGAGGAAGTACTTATAACTAACATGTACATGACAACATTGAGTCACAGACATAGCGCCACCTGCTGACAGAAGGAATTTTGGCATAGATAGGTGATTTCCTTAGGTTTTTTATATATATATATCAGCTTAAATTATTGTCCACTGTTCTTTGTCATCATAAGGCCACCGGGTGGCGGTCAGCCCGGGTGCAAGGTCCCTTTCATCGTAGCTTGCAGCTTTAATTACTCTTGTTTTTGAATAAACTGATTATTGGGATTTATGTCACCGGTGCTGTCCACATAGCTTAACTTCTAATAAATATTTGACCTCAGGGTCATCAGTTCTATCAATCGTTTATGCATGTGGCTCTCCAAAAGTGTGATAGTCACTACTCTAAAACTGATCTTCTTGCACTGCGCTATTAAATGAGCTAATTTATCACAATATTCAACGTGTTCTCTTATACAGTATCTGCTAAAAGGTTTTCAAATGAGCCCATGCATTTTCCCCGAGGTTTGTATTTGGCTAACACGACTTTAGATGAGGAGAGCAGATCTTTCACTATGAAGGCAATTCCCCTGCTGTGATTAAACATGCATGCTAGAATTATAGCTAAAGGTGAAATGCTTTTTTAAGCACCACTAATTAGTTTGGTGGATTTCCCTTTTTCACCCATTCAGTGTGTGCATAGATAAACGTTGGGTTTGGAGGTAAATTATTCCAAGTTTTTTTTTTATTTTAAACATTGCTTCGAGAGAAGGAGCGCGCTTATAATATTGTTGAAAAAAAAACTTCTATGTCTACGTATTGACTACTTGGACTGGGTCTGTTTTAATTAACAAAAAATCAATTCTTTGTGAAACATGCATTTGCTGTTAGCTGTTTACTGTGGAAAGCTCATCATTTGTTACAAGCAATTTGGTAATCTTCAAAAACAAGATGGTAATTAGGTTATTCATTTATTTTCATTCCTGCATGACGTTCATGCTGAAGTGTATTTTTATGTTGGATTATTAATGCATGGGTTCAGGAAATGATGAGACAGCTGATGTCTGGAATCTTCCTTCAGTGTTTTGAGAAAATGCACAAGCTGTCACAGTCATCTTCAGCTACATGTGGGTTCATTAACTTTTGTGCATGTGCATATCAATTGAGCTCTACATTACACTGCCAGAAAGAGAAGGCTGTTAGGACAGTATACAAATGTGGGAACGGGGTAAATGTGCATTGAATTAAAACCCAGGAACATTGGAAAGATACAGTACATTCTTCTCTATGCATCCCTACATGAAATGCATTGCATTCTTCATTGGAAATACACAATAGAAGCATTTAAAACACCAACTTCTATTCATTTTTATGCAAATGATGATAACAGAGAACTTAAGTATTTAACTTGGGACATTTAACACTTAATTAAACATGTAATAGCATTAAAGATGATTGTGAATGCAGAATTATTAGCCCTTCTGTGAAATTTTAATTCTTTCAATATATGTCCCAAGTGGTGTTTAGCAGAGCAAGGACATTTCTTACACTGTTTACTATTATATTTTTTCTACTGCAGAAAGTGTTATTTTGTTTTAATATCTTGAAAATGACAAAAATATTATGTAATGTCATCACGGCAAAGACAATAGAAATTAGTTATTAAAATTATTATGTTTAAAAATGCTTTGAAAAAAAAACTCCTCTCCCTTAAAAAGCACTTGGGAAATGTTTGAAAGAATGTAATAAATAAATAAACTAGTATCACAATGACTTTGTGAAAACTTTGGGAAAACTAAGCTATCGGGCTAATCAGAATCAGTGATTAATGGTTATTATGATGGTTAATATTCAGTAATATTTAGATATATAAACAGTATAAACAGTATCGTTACATGATTTTGTAGGAATTGCAAACAGGCGCTAAAGAGAGTACCTATTAACCTTAGTTTTTTTTCATTATTACATCATTAATCATGAAATTATTATATATGTTTTTTCATTTTTATAATTATTATTGCTGTAACTGCTGTAACCAAAAACTTTCCTGATATTTAAAGTTTTAATATTTATAAAAAACATAAAGCATATTTTATTATCATTTGGAACTTTTAAAACTTCAGTTTGAACAGATAATTTTACCATCATCGTCATCATCATCATCATCATCATCATCATCATCATCATCATCATCATCATCAGTGTGCAATCATTGTCAAAGAGCAGCTCCCCATCTAACTCATATTTGCCATCTAAACCACATTCTATAAATGATCAACATCAGTATTTAAAGAATAGTTTATTCAGTTTATTCACAGAATCTAACAGGAAGGAACAGTGGTATTTTATTTAACTGTGTACAGTTATTGCTCTACATAAAGCCATTCAACCCATGACAACCTTTGCAGAAAAAAATATTTTGTTTCATGCCTGCAGTAATTATGAGTAATACATCTAGTCTCCCTTTTGTATGAGACACAGCCACCTTAAGATATAAAGGTGATAAATGAAATAAATCTCTACTTAGTCATCATTTAGATTTTTCATTATTGTTGTACAGGAAAAAATATACTTATACTGTAGGGCTGGGCGATATGGCAAAAATGCAGTCTCAGTGTTTATTTTCCATATTGAACAATCGAGATATATATTTCTATATAAGTTGTTAATGCTTTCAGACTTAAAAGAGTACCCCAACAATGACTGAAACCACGAAAATTAGAGGGTTCATTAAATGGCATAACATTTTCAGCCAATAATTTTTTGTTGGCCGAAGATTCAGTACATCTCTAATATCAACACACTTTTAGCTTCCCATTGTTGCACATTTCTGCTGTGTGATTGGCTCTTAGAGCAATATAGAGTAAAAAAGTTCAGCGCTTGTCATTGTTATGGACATGAAAATGTATCGCGATTCGATGTAATATCGTTTATTGGCCCAACCCTACACTCTCATAAAAAATGGTACAATGTTGTACCAAAAAAGATACAAACCCTTGTCACCGGGGCAGTACCTTTTTATGGAACAAAATTATACCTTAAGAAAAGAAACAAAATTGTACCCTTGCAGTTTGTACCTTTAAGGACATGAAACAAAATGTACCTTTAGTTTTAAAACCTGCAGATACAATGCTGTACCTTCATCAAAGGTACAAATCTGAACCATGAAGGTACCACTACAGCGACAAGACACTTTGTACCTTAACAGTGTCAAATGTGTTCCTTCAAGAACTATTTAAAGGCATTTTGTTATATCCAAAATGGGTCAATTTATTTTCAGTAAATATAAAACATCAAAAACATTTTTAAACATTGTTTTTAAAAAAAGTTTATTTGTGTGTAAATGCACCTTCTCCATTTACAATAAAGAATAAAAATATTTTAACATAAATCAAAAGATCTATCTTTGCTAAACATTTCACAACACCTTTCACAAAAATGTTACAGAAACACATTCCCCCATGTACAATATAAAACATTTTTTTCTCCAATTTTCACACAATACCTTTGTAATCACTTAAAAGTTTATTTAAGTTTCTTAAAATAGAAATAGAAATAGAATTGTGCAAAAGTATTGTAATGAGATATGCACAATGTTGATCAGTTTTACAATACTAAAATGTCTGCATGAACACTTTGCATATGCTGGACTTTTGCCAGCTCACTTGCGAAGTGGAAAGCAAACGCCAAAAGGTGCAGATATCAATAATGAAAATGTATTTATCAGAAAATGCTTACCAAATCTTTATGAAATGTTTAGTTTACAATACCTCTAGTTTTGATTTACCAGTTGTTTTGTTTTATAGAACTTAATAATTAATGTTTACGAGTTTCTTTAAACATATGCCTTTAAATGATGATTCATGTTTTAATATGAAAATTGTTCATAAAATCACCTTGCCTTTTCCAGTATTTATTTTCATAGATATTGTAATAAAGAAGGAGTTGTCCAACACTTATGTACCTTTTTTATGAGAACAATTGTGTGCCTTCATTTCAATTGTACAATAAAAGGTACAGAACAGTATCATAAGAGGTCTTTTCTGTACTATGTAAGGTACAACGTTTACAAAGGTACAAAAGTGTTCCTTAAGGAACATTATTTGTACCACTGTGTACCTTTTATCTGAGAGTGTACTTACACTATTACATGCAAACACTTCAGGTAGCTAATGACCCTATGCAATTTGCATGAAATGAATTGAAACAGATATTTTTTTATGTTGTTTATACTGAATAGATTGAGCAATTCTAAGAAGGTTGATGTGTAACATGAAATAATCTATAATTGAATTTTGAGACAATTGCACAGTGGTCAAGAGCGCTCAAACATGTTGCAAGTTAAGAAAACACATATAAATAAAAACACCGACAAAGGGAGAGAACTTCTTTAGTTTCATTTGACAATAAACATGCATGCAAATTCTCATACACATGCAAATACAAAAAAAGTGCTGCAAATAGCACAGGCCTTAATGGAAACGTGTCAGGGGATCCCAAAAATAGACAAACTCGGCTGCTTCCTGTTTAGAGTCAGTGGTGTTGTCAGAGAGCTGAGGCTCTATGCCCAGTTATTCTATATGGTTAGGCCATTCGTTTACATGGAAAAACCCTATTAAAGCCCTGGTTCCAGTGTGTTTTTGCCTCATGATGTCAGCATGCGCTGTTCTCTACTTTCTGCAAAAATTGCTTTAATCTAATGCTACACTGTAAAAAAAATCCATAAATTAACAGTTTTCCGTATTTGGTGATTCATGGTTTTATTCTTCCCCATTTATTTATGCTTTTGAATTCATTATGGGACCTTGATCTGTCTTCCAACAACATTTAATGATAGCTATGTTTCCATACAAAGATGCAAATAAAATGTATGCGCAAAACTGGATTATCGCATAAAAGACATGCAAATAAAGCAGTGTTTCCATCCAATGAGTCCAAGAGAACAAAATCGTCACTTCCCGATTAACTGGTGCTAAATATCAAAAGTAAAAACAGAATTTGTGAAATAGGAACAAAAATCACATGACTTTTTTAATGCGCATGCTGGAATTTGTTCAGTAAAAGTGTTTCCATCATAGTTTATGCTCATCTTTTCTTATCGAATAAAATGTTTCTCCTTATGCGCAAATATGTTTTAATGCACATTTTCAAAATGTATGCACATCTTGCCGTTTCCATTAACCAATTTTTATGCGCATAAAAACAGGTGGATGGAAACATAGCTAGTGTCTTTCATTTTTTATTAAAGTGATATATTCTCTGGATTAGTGTTTTATATTATGGTGCAAAAACCTTGTAATAAACTCCCAGTACATGTTCTGTTATTTTAGACTTATTTCTCTATATATTATTGATTATACATTATATTATTTCAAGGCAGCACGGGGGTGCAGTGGGTAGCGCTCTAGCCTCACAGCAAGAAGGTTGCTGGTTTGAGCCTCGGCTGGGTCAGTCGGCATTTCTGTGTGGAGTTGCATGTTCTCCCTGTGCTCGCATGGGTTTCCTCCGGTTTCCCCCACAAGTCCAAAGACATGCGCTATAGGTGAACTGGGTAAGCTAAATTGTTCATAGTGTATGAGTGTGAATGGAAGTGTATGGATGTTTCCTAGTGATGGGTTTGCAGCTGGAAGGGCAATCGCTGTATAAATTATTATGATTAATAAAGGGACTAAGCCGAAAAGAATATGAATGAATGAATGAATGAATAATGAATAATGAATATTATTTCAAACAACTAAAATGTCAATAAAAATCACTTTGTTAAACTGCAGTGTTGAATTTTCAACATCAAAAGTCGACAGAGCAGAGATCAACATCCCATAATGCAAATCACAACTGTAAATAAAATGTAAACACTGGTAATTAACAGATATTTGTTTACAGTGTAGGTTCACACCAAATGCAGAGCACCATGTCATTTTACTCGCAGGACGTTTTTCACCTCATGCTAATTTTCCTCTCAAACTTGTGCAGTAGATGCAATTGAGGTGAATTGTGCAGGTTCACGGCAAACGCACCGCCCAGTCCACGTCATTTGCACCGCACGATGGTATTTCCCCTTTGTTTGTGCTTGTATTTTTCTTCATTGTTAAAGATAATTATTTTGCTGTTTGTTGTTGTATATACAGTTGAAGTCAGAATTATTAGCCCACCTGTTTATTTTTTTCCCCATTTTCTGTTTAATGGAGAGATTTTTGTCAACACATTTTTAATCATAATAGTTTTAATAACTCATCTCTAATAACTGATTTATTTTATCTTTGCCATGATGACAGTACATAATATTTTATTAGATACTTTTCAAGACACAGCTTAAAGTGGCATTTAAAGGCTTAAGTAGGTTAATTAGGTTAACTAGGCAGGTTATGGTAATTAGGCAAGTTATTGTATAATGATGGTTTGTTCTGTAGACTACTGGGAAAAAAATAGCTTGAAGGGGGTAATAATTTTGACCTTAAAATGTTTTTTAAAAAATTAAAAATTGCTTTTATTCTAGCCGAAATAAAACAAATAAGACTTTCTCCAGAAGAAAAAATATTATCAGACATACTGTGAGAATTTCCTTGCTCTGTTAAACATCAATTGGGAAATATTTAAAAAAGAAGAAAAATTTAAGGGGGGCTAATAACTGTATATGCTTATATTGTATACACTGTTAAAAAACCTTTGTTTTTCAATGCAACATTTACATTGACTTTGTATGTAACTTAATTGCACGATTACTTAACTCCGTGTTTGGTTTGAACCCATCATAAGGCTTTTATTGCAACCTGTTGATTTTTACGTTTTCATGTGGTCAGAGATTCTTTCATAAAATGAAGTTGGGAAAAACTCTTTGTTTATAAAAATACCCATGTACTGTATGTGCAGCCTGATCTCACAAGGAAACGTAAGTATTTTACGTTTTGTCAGTTTAGTGGCTAATTCGTGCGAATTCGTATGAGTTCAGTCGTACGAAAATGTACGATTTTAAAAAGGAGGCGTAGCACCTAACCCCACCCCTAACCCCAACCGTCATTGGATGATAATCAAATCTTGCTAATTTGTACGAATTAGATCGTACAAATTCATACGAATTAGCTACTAAATCAAAAAGTTACGAATTGCAGTGAGATTGCGTTAGTATGTGTGGAAATGGCCAGAGGGGGGTATGTTTTTGATTATTTGGACATCCTGATCATTGTATATATTTTAGCCCTGACGAATTGCACATTTAGCATTAAATTTTATGTTATTTTAATAAAACAGTTACCCTCAGAACTTAAAAGTGCCTCAGATCTCCAACAACACTGACTCTAAACAGAAAGCAGCTAGCTTCCTCCTTTATTGGAAACCCTAATGAAGACTCATTTAAGAGGTTCACATGATTTGTCAACACACTATTTACCTTGGAAGTTTGTGACTATTTTTCTTTATTTAGGCAAGGCAAGACGAGTTTATTTATATAGCACATTTCATAATCAATGGTAATTCAAAGTGCTTTACATAAACAAGAATAAAAGAAACAAGAAAATAAAAACAGCAAAGAATTAAAAAGGAACTAAAAACAGGTAAAACAGGTAAAAATGTTTTAAAACAGGTTTTAAATGAATGATAACGAAAAGAAAGACAATAGTGTGATCTGATTTATGACCGATTTAGGTTACAAAATGTCATTATTATGAATAAATGCATTTAAAACATGTACAGATATGGTATCTACACAAAATCTATAACAAATATAGTATGTTAATATAAACATAATATGCAAATGAGAGGAATTTGCTGTGGCACATAATCAGGTGAAAATATCTGTGGCAAGTTGCTTCATAAACACCCTCGCATTTATCTCCATTTCTATGAGTGTCATGGGGTAGAAAGGCAGAGTAATTTGCTCCTCCTTTTTCCCGGTGAGTTTCATTTAGCCTCCTGATGTGAGTTATTATCTACCCATCAGAAAACAGGGCCAGAACAGATGATGTTTACCTCCTTGATGGTGTGGTGAGGGGCAGAGAGAGATCATTTGTCATAAAAGCTTGCACTTTTCCTCCTTTAAGTGATCTGTTCGGCCCACTCTTTAAGAGAGGAGCCACACACAGCAACTCAACGTCTCAGAGAGAGCACTTCTATTTATTAGCCCTGTTCACTCTGGTACGCATCACTTTCGCTATTGCTCATGCTTAGGGTTAAGCGTTGGTTTGTTGAGGTCTGGCCTATTATTTTAGCTTGGTGGATCACAAAATCAGTACAATGATCCCTTAGATGGGTCCAAAATGGCATAAAGTCTAGTACATGCAGTATGAATTTTTTTTTGTTGACCATTAAATAAGACAGTATGTTTTGTGAAGAATTAATGTATGCATGAAATTCAGTAATATTGCCACTTTATATGACCTACCATTGACCAACCACATTTTATGGGATGGTAAAATATTTATAGAATGCACACAAGAATCTTCATGGTACTTTTCCGCCATATGGTTCAAACTACTCCTCTTTTGTCATGGTTTTCTTTTCGCATACTATGCATTTGGAATGACTGCCTTTTGTGTATATGGTTTTCATGTAATATGAATTTAGACATGCTATTCTGTCATACTTTTTTTCTAAGTAAGCATCATTAGAGAATGCTGCCCTTTTTTGCACTATGAATTTGTACACGCTGCTCTTGTGCTGTGCTGAGCTGATTTTAACATATTTATTATACTATTTAATTACCATTCAGACACCCTTTTTCTTTTCTATCATACTGTTCTTTTAAAGAAAATTTCTTTTTTGCATCTGATATACTGCTCTACTGATGTAGTTTTTTTACATACTGTACTTGAATTCAGATATACCTCTCTTTTTGCTATTGCTTACAACCTGCAAAGTACCACGTAAGTACAGTGAAATAATGGCATACTTTTCTGTAAGAATAGTATTAGTATAAAGAACATATGTGTAGGTATAATGCTTGGGTAATAAGGGGATTACAACAAGATATCCAACATACAAAGTACCGCATAAGTATGTTGAATTTATGGTGTACTTTTCTATAACATGCAAAGAAATAAACTGCAATGTTTGGGTAATAACGGGGTAACAACAAGATATTCAACTTGCAAAGATCCATGTAAGTATATTGAATTTACAGTGTACTTTTCTGTAAGGGGCAGCACGGTGGCTCAATGGTTAACACTGTCGCTTCACAGCAAGAAGGTCACTGGTTCGAGTCCCGGCTGGGCCAGTTGGCATTTCTGTGTGGAGTTTGCATGTTCTTCCCATGTTTGCGTGGGTTTCCTCTGGGTGCTCCGGTTTTTGCCAGAGTCCAAAGACATGGTCAATACATGAATTGAATAAACTAAATTGTCCGTAGTATATGAGTGTGTGTGTGTGAATGTGAGAGTGTGTGGGTGTTTTACAATACTGGGTTGAGGCTGGAAGGCCATTCGCTGCATAAAACATATGCATGAATGAATGAATGAATGAATGAATGAATGAATGAACTTTTCTGTAAGTATTGTATACATATAAAGAATGCATGAAAGGGAACTGACTGTAATGATTGGGTAGTAAGTGGGTATAACATCAGTATTCAACCTGCAAAGCACCTGCGTTAGTACACTAATAACAGTATCTTTATTCAGTATCTGGGTTTTATATTATGAGGTGTTTGGCAAATAAAAGGTTTACAACCTATGAAATTATGATACCTCATCGTATACTGTATGTATTTTAAATCTGCAATTCCATATAACAAGGAGTATGGTAGTTTAGTGGGAAAAGGAAATTATTTTGAAGTGACTTCGACTTTAAACTGACTTCGAGAGGATCACGTGTTTATGATTGACCACGGCTGGTCCTGCATTAGCTAACATGTGATTCACCAATCAGATCATTCCTAAGTCACTATAAATAACCAGAGTTATACCTCAGTTATTTTCGCATTGTAGAATCCCTTCTTCCACAACTACTCCTCCCTCTTTTCCTAGGTAGTCCAGCAGGGCAGCCCAGTCGTTATTACTGTTGCCTCACAGCAAGAATGTCACTGGTTCAAGTCCTCACCAGGCCAGTAGACGTTTCTGTCTGGAGTTTACATGTTCTCCTTGTGCTCGCGTCAGTTTACCCCAAATTCCCTGGTTTACTTACACCGTCCAAAGACATGCGACATAAATGAATTGTCTAAAATAAAATTGGCACCACAGATAAGCTCTTAGCCAGCAGTATACTGTATCTCCCCATAGCAATCCTTAATTTGTCCTTAGCCATAAACAGCAGGGGAGTTCTCGAGATCGACCTGAGCTCTAACTCCCCTATTGCCCTGCTAATGGGAGGGAGCCCCAGGCTCAAGTATCTTATGAGCTCAGGGCTCTCTCCGGGGACAGCATGCCAAACAAGCTTTATAATCAATCATCAGCTAAGTGTGAACTCTTGAACTAAATAAATATATGAATTCAGACTACTCTTTTGTCACACAGTTTTTTAAATAGTAAACTCTAAACTAATTCTGGGTTTTAATAACTTACTGTTGGGTAAAAAATAGACATTGTGCTCATTTTTTACTAATTAAATTTTAAAGGTGCAGTAGGTGATCTGCCAGAATGCTAGCATTAGCATAATATCTTAGAAATTTACATCCCTCCCTTGCAGTCCAAAGCCACGCCTCCTTAAGTTATGAACGTGCAAATGCTCACTGAATATGACAATCTGCCGGCTGCTATTGTTGATCATGATAGACAACCTTATATAACCCTAGATCATGTCATTAACCAGTTAGAAAACTCTATGGAGACACACACTTTGTCCAGCGTAGTTGTTGACAGGCCACCAGGTGCAGGAATTATTTTTCCCTGAAACTGGCATTGGGGTAAAGTTGGTTTCATGTTCGCATATTCAGACTTTCTTCTCAATAATGTAATTTCAAAAAAGTATTGTTTGCAAATTCTAAATAGTGAAATCATATAATCAGCCGATGACTAGAAAATACAACATTGTTCACAGTCAATGAATAGTGCTAATGTTGTTTTAAAGTAATTTCTACATGCTATTTCAGACCCAATATTCAAAGTAACATTAGAGTGGGAGCGCATCACAGGCTGTCACTGTTCAAAAATGAATGAATGTGCTAATATAAATCTAACTTCACCTCAGTAAAGCTGGTTAGGTGGAAGAGCGCTAATTACGTATGTTTTGTTATTCAACTAAATAAAAATCAGATCAGAAAAAAGGAGTGCTATAAACAGAAATACCTTGTCAACTTTTTACATTACTTTTACACTTACATTACCAAGACAATGAGTGACTTTTCATTTTTAACTGTGCTCACTGATCCTCATACATCACTTGTTCTCATCTCCTTTTAAACTTGAACAACTAAATGAATGTTCAGGTCTGTTTAACTGACTATATTATCTATGCTGTAAAAGTCAACATTCGGCAGACGTTTTCAGTGGCTGAACAACACTTGCGTGCAGATAAACCCATTCATAAACACGAACACAATCTACATAAGCTTTGCGTGGCTAAAATAGTTTTAAAACATACCTGTCTAAAAGAAACACTTCAGCCATGGTGTCACCCTTCTGATCGTGGTTTTGAACTGCATAATGCATTTCCCTTCAGCGTACAAAATTAACTCCGATAGTGTTTCAGGATTTAGAAAAGTTCTGATTTAGCATTTTTGGCAGAAACTCTTTCAAAAACAATCTTTCTTTTCGTGGATACAAGGCCACGTTGGTCTTTCAGAAAGAAGTCTTTCTGGTTGATGCAGAGTTTGCCTGATGTCTCTCTGTCAGCTGTAGGCAGCCATATCTATCTGCATAAAGAGGCTGTGCAGAAATACACATTTAAATTTGTTGACAGACAGTTTGAGTTATGTGTCGTAATTGAGTTATTTGTCGGCCCGACAATTTTTAATTGGACGAACATTTTTTAGTCTTATGCCTTACCCAGAATATAAAATACATATAAATACATCTAGATCATTTACTTTAATCAGTACTATTGGAATGTAAAGAGACTTTTAACCAGCACAACAAAAAATGTTTCTGAAGACAATCACTGCACCTTTAAAGGGCCACGAAACCCCCTGTCTCAGCAGGGTGTTTTCACACCTCTAGTTTGAAAAAAGTCAGGAAAGTTGGGCGTGTCCAGCTCTGGGAGTGTGGGAGTGTCGGGGGAGGGAAAGAGGGAAGGACTTGCAAAGAAGGGCGTTTCCATTTGGGCATGCACTGAGTTTCACAGGCAAAACAAACACACAGACGCAGTATGTTTGATACCGCATGGCGAATGGGAGAAAAAAATCCTCTGCATTTCTCTGTAACTTATGTACTCATTAGGTAGCGTCAGAAAGCCGTGTGTGTATAGACTATCCTTTCACAAAATGCAGCGAAAATCCTGCACGACGGGAATAGTTTGTGTAACATGTTTACACTCGGAGAGCAGCATTTACAGCGGATCTTTCAGTCTATAATATTGTACTATAATATTGCAGTGATATTAACATACTGTAAACTTAGTAACTAAATCATTTTGACTATGGTATGTCTTTAAAAACTGAAAGAGCTCTGCTGACGATACAAGCTAACTTTGCAATCTGGGTTAAACAAAGGGCATTGATCACACACACTTACCAAATCTGTAGACAGACAATCAAACTGGAGCTGTGTCTTTTTTAAAAGGAGACGAGCGGCAAATCCGGATTTCATCATTTCCAGATGTGAAAAGCTCTCGGGTAAAAAATGTTCCTTACAAACGCGTTTCTGTCGCGTGCACTCTAATCCACACGTGATTCCAGCAGCTCTCTCATAGAGGAAAAATGAAAACAAAACCTTCGTTGCAACACAGACGACAAAAAAATAAATAACCCAAACTGTTGGGTTGGTCCATATTGTATATGAGCCAGCACTGGATACATACAACACTTTTTTTTTTAGAGTATATAAATTCAGACAAACTTTTGCCAAACTGTTTTTCACATACTGTGAACTCAGACACACTGTTATTTGGCCATGCTGTTTTTTCTACATACTACAAATTCAAACACACTGCTTGTTTTCCATACTGTTTTATTTTGTATACTATGAATTCATACAGGTGATGGGGTGGCGCAGTGGGTAGCATGATCGCCTTTACAGCAAGAATGTAGCTGGTTCGAGCCTCGGCTGGGTCAGTTGGCGTTTCTGTGTGGAGTTTGCATGTTTTCCCCGCGTTCGCATGGGTTTCCTCCGGGTCCTCCGGATTCCACCACAGTCCAAAGACGGTACAAGTGAATTGGGTAGGCTAAATTGTCCGTAGTGTATGTGTGTGAATGAGTGTGTATGGATGTTTCCCAGAGATGGGTTGCAGCTGGAAGGGCATCCGCTGCATGTGCTGGATAAGTTGGCGGTTCATTCCGCTGTGGTGACCACGGATTAATAAAGGGACTAAGCCGAAAAGAAAATGAATGAATGATTGAACTCATACAGGTGACGCGGTGGCTCAGTGGATAGCACAATCGCTTCACAGCAAGAAGGTCGCTGGTTCGAGCCTCAGCTGGGTCAGTTGCCGTTTCTGTGTGGAGTTTGCATGTTCTCCACGTGTTCGCGTGGGTTTCCTCCGGGTGCTCCGGTTTCCTCCATAAGTCCAAAAACATGTGCTATAGGTGAAATGGGTATGCTAAAATTGACCGTAGTGTTTGTGTGTGTGTGTGTGTGTGTGTGTGTGTGTGTGTGTGTGTGTGGGTGTTTCCCAGTGATGGGATGCAGCTGGAAGGGCATCCGCTGCGTAAAACATATGCTGGATAAGTTGGCAGTTAATTCCGTTGTGGCGACCCCGGATTAGTAAAGGGACTAAGCCAAAAAAAAAATGAATGAATGAATGAATGAATGAATGAATGAATGAATGAATGAATGAATTCATACACTGCTGTTTTGGGGTACGGTTTTGTTCACACTAAGAATTAATGTACACTGTGATTTTACCACACTGTCTTTTGCAAAATATGAATTCAGACATAATGCTTATGGAAGTAGGCATATTTGAACACAGTGTATGACAACTTGCCAGACAGTAACCATTCCATGAACACCAAAGCTCTTTCAAATTCTTCGCAGTCTTGCATCATGTCAGTGAGTTTCCCACTCGCATTCCTTCATAAAACATAAATACCCAGTTCTGAATTAAGTTTTTATGCCATGTCAGTAGATTGCAACATTTGACTTTATTTATTGCTTGCTGTTTTAATCTATTGCTGCGGATAACATTAATACTGCTCTATCAGTCCAAAGATTCACTGACTCGACAGATCGCGGCGCCACAGTCATTACTGTGCAAGGTGAGCCTTGAGAGAGTCTATGAGCCCTGCTGGACTTAATGAACACTAGTTAAATCTATAGTCTGGCCCCAGGCCGGGTTGACTTGTTTTGATTCAGGCAGTTTTGCAGATGCAGATATTTCACAACAGTTCCTGCAAGCTGCACAGGTAAACAGAGACGTGAGCCACAGGGAGCCGTGGGTAAACAAGAACAAAACTGATTACCTGAAGGAAGCATTTAAGAGGAAAAAATATATACGTGACCTCAAAACCAAATCAGGATCTAAATGGCAGCAGACTGGAGTATTTGTCTAAGACGTTCCAGAGAGGGCAAGCTGTCACTACTGAAAAATGAAAGCCGAACAGCCTGGCTCCGGGAGTGTCCCACGATGATGGGGTGGTTTGTGACCCATGAGAGATACTCAGGAATGCCTCGGGGTGCAGGTGACATTTTACTCATGCTATTTTGCCACACAGTGAATGCATGGTTAATTTTCAGCCGTGGCCTGGGCTTGGTTCTCTTTCTGTCACTTCACCTCATCTGCTGTGCATTTCAGGCCTGGCTTTTTCGGCTACTCTCAATAGAGAGATGTCATCACTCTGTCAGCATTCAGTAGCATCACAACCATGTGAGACTCGGGGTGCTAATTTGTAAGAATAAGTTCGAAAATCAAGTCTCTGTGGTCTGTAAGATTTTGAATTAAGCATTAGAATAAATCTCATCATGTTGATCTGGGTGGAAATGGATCATGTATGTACAGTATTAAGGCCTATATTTTGTATTTTGCCTAGTTCATGATGAGAAATGTAGCATTTTTGGAGAAATAAGCCACCATTTCTTTTCTCCAGGCTTTTCTAGAGATACCATAGAAAGAAAAAACATGATATGCCTAGTCATAGTTGAATAATCAGATTTTAGTACATGGAAAAGACACCATGAGCCTCAAACATCTTTTATTTGTTCTCATGTAAATCCTGTGATTGTAAAAGACCAGTGAAATGGTAACAGTCATAACAATACACTCCCTCAGAGGTTACTCAGGGGGTCATTAATAAGCATGCTCCCAGTAGCATTTGATTGGCCATGACATTTCCTACTGATATTACAACAATAATAATTTTTTAAGGTTAACACAGCTTATTACATTTCTTATGTATGTAGGACTCTTATTTTGAAAATGGCACCAGAGCTTTCAGGTAATGCAAAAACTAAAGCTTTGGTCATTATTTGTGCTATCACAAGGTGATAATAGCTGATGATATTAATTTTTGCTCATGTTTTCATACATTAATCCCTGAAAATACATAACCTTTTGTCAGATAGAATTACAGTTTAGCCTAAATTGCATCCACAACACGTTACAGGTTGCTATTATTTATAGATAGCTTTTAGATTTTTAGATAGCTCATTCGCTCCTTGCTAACGTGACTTTCTTCACTGCTTCAGTTTGTTATTTGACAAGACATACTGGTTTTGTTAAAATATTTGTTGACAACTGAAGTATGATTATTCTGCTTATATTTCATAGGTTATCTTGCTGTGTGAGCGTCAGCCACTGCCATGAGCATCAGAGCAGAACTCATTAATATTCACAACCCTTCCAAATAAGGTAAAAACAGACCTTTCATTCTAGGGCCAATTCCTAGGGTTATAAATGGACTTGTAAACCCATTTTTCGAGGTTTTTTGCCCTTACCTAGGCCAGGGGTTCGCAATCTTTTCAGCTTACGACCCCCAAAATTACAAGGCCAGGGACTTACGACCCCCTCCTCTGAGGTGGTGTATAAAACGTTGTGCACATAGTGCACACAGACCAATAGTCCTATATAAACATGAGCATTTAGACAACACAAAAATGCAACAGTCTAACCATACACCTTTTATAGTAATTTATTAATTTGCTTAATTTCAACATGAACATCACCTAAAGGGATGGAAAGGCACAGTGTTTGGAACACAACAAGTACATAATTTAATTTTGGAGACCACCACTCAGAGATGTTGAATTGTGATCTGTATTTTAATGAATGTGAATGCCAAAAATGTGTCAAAGCTTAACATGGTGCCGTAAAATCTTGCTGTTATGTTAAATTAACATAATCTCCCAGGGGTCATAACCCTCCCCCCCACCCAAGAGTAATGGCTTTTTA
Organism: Danio kyathit; assembly: GCA_903798195.1. NCBI lineage: Eukaryota > Metazoa > Chordata > Actinopteri > Cypriniformes > Danionidae > Danio > Danio kyathit. Next base: position 29,287,836 of record LR812532.1, read on the forward strand.
TTTGCATTTTGTTTTTTTGTTATTATTAACTACTTTTTTTTTCTTTTATAGGATATAGATCAAATATATACTACTGATAGTTTATTAAAAATATATTTGATTTTTTGGAAATCACCCGGCTACCCCACTGACTATTGTGCGACCCCCCCCAGGGGGTCCTGACGCCCACTTTGGGAACCACTGACCTAAGCCACATACCTTCTATGTAGTATTTATGTCACAGCTCGACCAAAGCTGATGAGCTCGGTAAAGCTTAATTTGACATATTATGACAGCCACAACTAATAATGCTGTATAACCATTTCTCGTAATCGCTTCCAGATCACTTTAAATGCAGCTTTTTGTGTAGAGTTCAATTGGGTTCAATACGCTTTGTGGTCTGCACCAAATTGCACATATGATCCACTATGTGATATCTTGTCAATGGACCAAATTGGACTGTGTATGCAATGTGTGGTCTGTGTGACACTAATGTGAAGCCAGACTTCATTCACCTAAATGGAAAGCATATTTACGCTCTCTGAATTATTTATCTCCTTTATGAACTGTGTACCATTTATCATATATTAAATATTGAAGACACTGATTTCAGCCGTAGCTTTAACTTCTATTTATAGTGGAGAGAACGGGACATTGTAGATTAGAGAGCATTGATTGGCCAGAAAATCTGATGAAAAGCTGAAGTACAAAGTGATAATGAGTGAGTTTATGTATATGTTTGGAATGCATAGATCTTGTTGCAACTGTTTTTGAGCATACTGGCTTATAGATAACCTTAAAGGCCTTTTCACGGTGAACAAGACAAAATAAAGTGAAGTGAATTGCTGATGAATAGTGCGTTTACACTAAACATGATTGTCTATGTTTATCATATTTCCTAATTATGCAGGACTCTTATTTTGAAAATGACACCAGAGCTCTCAGGTAATGCAAAAATGAAAGGATTGGTCATTATTCGTGCTATCACAAGGTAATAATAGCTGATTATATTAATTTCTGCTCACGTTTTCATATACAATAATCCCTGAATATAAATATTCTTTTGTCAGATAGAATTATAGTTTAGCCTAAATTGCATCCACAACACGTTACATAGGTTAGGTTAGATTTTTAGATCACTCGCTCATGACTTGCTAATGTGACTTTCTTCACTGCTTCAGCTTGTCATTTGACAAGACATCTGATGATTTTGTAAAAATATTTGTTGACAACTGAAGTATGATTATTCTGTTTATATTTCATTGTATATCACGCTGTGTGAGCGTCAGCCACTGCCATGAGCATCAGAGCAGAGCTCATTAATATTCACAACCCTTCCAAATAAGGTAAAAACAGACCTTTCATTCTAGGGCCAATTTTTAAGGTTATAAATGGACTTGTGAACGCATTTTTGGAGATTTTTTACACTTACCTAAGCCAGGGGTTCCCAATCTTTTCAGCCCACGACCCCCAAAATAACAGTGTCAGGGACTCGTGACCCCCTCCTCTATAAAACATTGTGCACAATAGTGCACACAGACCAATAGTCCTATATAAACATAAGCATATTGACAACACAAAAATGCAACAGTCTAACCATACACCTTTTATAGTAATTTATTAATTTGCTTAATTTCAACATGAACATCACCTAAAGGGATGGAAAGGCAAAGTGTTTGGAACACAACAAGTACATTATTTAATTTTGGAGACCACCACTCAGAGATGTTGAATTGTGATCTGTATTTTAATGAATGTGAATGCCAAAAATGTGTCAAAGCTTAACATGGTGCCGTAAAATTGATCATCTGCAACAGACGCTATGGCTGTTATGTTAATTTTACATAATCACCCAGGGGTCACAACCCCCCCCCCCCCCCCCCCCCCCACCAAAAAAAAATCAAAGGGTAATGGCTTTTTTTTTCATTTTGTTGTTTTTTTTTTGTATTATTAACAATTTTTTTTTTATATTTTATAGGATATAGATCAAACAAAGTACTACTAATAGTGTCACAAAGGTATACACAGGAAACCCAAATGCAAGTAAAAACAAGCTGATTTATTAAAAGAGTCACAACTGGTATAGATCTCACCAGATATAATAGGGCAAGGATGCCCACAACAGAATTTGACACGCCAATAGTGGTAAAGGTTCGTCCGTGAACCAATGTCGTATAGCAGTCTCTCATAGATATCTCACCAGATATTGAGGTAAGGGAAGGGTAGCGCTATGGAGCAGCTCTCAAGGAAATCTTCGAGTTTACCCACGGTAAAGTTCATTAGAGAAGTGGATTTGAGGTGTAGTCTCTAACAGATAATGTTGTCTTCAGAGCAGGCAGTAGTAACAACATCAAAGAAATGGAGATGAGCATAAGGTCCAAATGAAGCAGGTTATATCGGAGAACTTCCACCAAACTGAGCGAGAGAGTCTAACAGAGAGCAGACACAGAAGTGAACAAACAACGGACTGATAACACGAGATACAAAACACTGAACATTTAAAGGCGCGGTAACACGCAGCAGCTGTGGCTTAATGATAAACAGCTGATACGTAAGAGTGGTAAAGACACGCGACAGCCCAGCTGAAGAATGTAAACATACACACACCACGCAGTGAAAACCCAAACAAACACACCCACTTCCCACACACGCACACATGCAAGAAGAACAGATAGATCACAACCGTGACAAATAGTTTACTAAAAATGTATTTGATTTTTTTGAAAATCACCAGGCGACCCCCACTCACTGTCGTGTGGCCTCCCAGGGGGTCCTGACCCCTACTTTGGGAACCACTGACCTAAGCCACATACCTTCTATGTAGACATCAGAGAACAATAGGGTATATGCACAGCTAGTGTTTCTTCCCATACTGATAAACTTCTGGTGAACGGTTAATGTGACTTTTTTGCATTTTATACAGTTCCTTTTACAGCATTGATGTTGTAATGTAATTAAAATAGAATCAGTTAAATAGACTTGGCACTCATTTAGTTGCTCAATCGCAAAACAAGATGAAAAGCAGTTTACTCGCATGCGCCCGTCAGGATTAGCAGGCTAGCGCAGAAGCTCCATTGAATATACTGGGGTAAAATAAATGCTCATATTTTACAGACATGGCATGGAAAAATTTAATTTTGTACAATCTGAGACCCACTTTATACCGGATATCACTCAGCCAGTGGATATTGCTGATATTTAAAGAAAACAGACCTTAAACGTGCCGATTTTGTAACGACATACAGTTTACCGGAAGCGCTTGACCCAGGTTACTGACAAATTAAAAGCTCTTCCACATACTTCTGCATATACCTCATTTAAACAAACTGCATCAGTGCACTCTATGGCACCTTCATAGGTCCACTTAAGAGCTCTTAAATATTCAATGTGTTATTCAGTATGGTGATGCCATAAGCATCAGAGCAGAGCTCATTAATATTCACGACCCTTCCAAATATGGTAAAAATAGACCTTTCATTTTAGTGCCAATCTAGGGCATAAAACATGATTAATGGATGCAAAATAAGTGCTGTTAATCACAACAATGCACTTTTGGCAGCCTATCCACTACAACACTTGTCTTCTCTTTTTTCCTCTTGTACACTATCTGTATGTGTGTTTTGTCCTTTTTTTGCATTTAACCTTGTACACTACACAACATACAACAGTAAATTAAGATAAATTAAGTTTGGTACTACACCAAGCATAAACTATTTATCTCAACATAAACTCTCTATCTAAATCCATCAATTATGCTTACACCTTTAATAAAATATTAAACTCTCCATCAAATCCCATACCTTGCTGTATACAGAACTTCTTTTTTGCTTCTGTTTTAGTACTTGCTGTGACTTTCTCAGATGTTCTCTGTTTCTAAGGCACCAAAGATAACAAACATTCATTCCATTCTTTTTCAGAGCATTTTTCTTTGGTGTCGGCACTGGTTTTCAAAACAGCTTTCAGTGCTATAGCCCTACTCGTCTCACCCTTTTGTGCAACTGCAGCAGCTCTGGGTACATGATCAAAAGCTCAAATCTAATTGGATGTTCCATTTCATTGCAGGGCGACAGAAAAAAATGACACACTGGTCAAAAAAATAAACAAACCTCAACAATAAAATAATCCATGGTTTGTCATGCACGATTGCACCTGCTGTGAAAAGCTCAGAACATCTATTGTTTTGATTCAAGAAGAGCATTATTGTGTTTTACATTTGTGCCGCTTAATCACAGTCAGTATGCAGGCCTTAAGGTTAACATATTCATACTCGTTTTTAAAATAAAAGATGAATAAAAACAATTTGATTAGATTTGGTTCTAAAAGTTTATGAATTTCTTTCTTCTGTTGAACACAAAGCTAGATATTCTGTAGAAAGTTAGAAAAAAGCAGCGATTGGCATCCATACACTGTAAACAATTATATGATCAAATAGTCCTGACAGCATATGTTTTTAGGTCATTGTAACTTATTAAACTAAGTTAAACATGTTCTAACTTAATTTTATGTTACTCAGTTTAACATGATGTGGACTCATAAAGTGGACTCATAAAGTTAATTTGATTTAGCTTAAAAATTTAAGGTAACCAGGATTTAGTAGAAAGAAAAAAATACTATGGAAGTCAGTGGTTGTTTTTCAAGAATAGAAGATATAAATTTTCCTGTCAAACAAAGAAAAACCTAAAAATCAAGTCAGGAAATATTGAGCTTTTTTTCAATGTCTTTGGGAGACCAGTGAAACCCTTTCTGGCATCATTGGATGTCGTTCAGATGTCTTTTAGATATGTAAAACAGATTCGGTCTCTCAACATCTGATAAGTAGGGACCACTTTCAGACGTTAGTGGACCACTTTCAGATGTATTTAGGACATCAGTGCACCGTTTTTGGACCCATTTCGGATGTCACATTTGTTGATGTCTTGGATGTCATTTGGAAGTCTCTCGGACATCAGTCTTCTGTCATCAGTGGACGGCTTTCGGACATCTTTTGGATGTCAGTGGACCACTTTTGTTTGTCTTTGGAATGTATTTCGAACATTGGTGAATCTCTTTTTAACATCATTCGAATGTCAGTGGACCACTTTTAGATGTCTTTCAAACTTATTTTGGACATCAGTGGACATCTTCCAGAATTAAGTAGATGTCGTTCAGATGTCAGTACCTGCCCCCAACCCCCCATCCCCCCACCTTTTTTTTTTAAATACAGAAACAGTACAAAAGAAATCTATTGGTATAAACATATTAACTTCAGAGATAAATCAGAAAATTTTAATTAATAAATTAAATAAATTTGTGAATAAATAACAAACAAGTGGGGGTATTTACCAAACAATGTTCAAATGTAATTATCAGAGTATGATCAATTGTTCCAATAAATCATTAACATAGCACTAATCAGTTTTGAGGACATCCACAAAAGGTTGCCATACAGTTTTAAATTGGTGTTGAGATTTTGGTTCCAAGAAGCGTATCCTCTTCACCTGTATGACTTGATACAATTCACCCATCCACTCTTTGAAACATGAAGTAATCCTTCATGAAAGTATCCTTTTTTTCGCAAGAGTTAGACCCATCACAAGAGGACGTTGCTGGGACTTTGGAAAAGCAGTGCCTGCCCTTTTCATATCAAAAGTTTAGCCAAGGCAATATATAATAGGCATAGAGACTAACTCAATGGAAAAAAGCAGGGACTACATTTACATTTGAATGTACTTCACAACTGTTGGAAAAATACATTCTATATAATATGAATGAGTAGTATAAATGAAATTCAGATGTACTACATCCCCATTAGTAATTATTACATGACCTACCCATGTCAGTTGTAATGCTTTATGGAATAGTAAAGTGTCCATTGGATGCACACTTCAAAATCTCAGTGGAAGCAGTATGTACTGTTTTTCAAATACTATGAATTCAGACATGTTACTCAGCTCACATACTGTTTTCACATACTATATCGTAGGGAAGTATGTAATTTCAAAAGCACTGATTGATTGCTTGACTCAATTTGAACTGTGGATTTTTGTGGAAAATTGGTTTTAATATGTCAATATTCAAATATGATATGTCAGAATAGCTCATGTATCACTAATGTACATAATTGAGCCAGTTTCTGCTGAATAAGCGTTTGAAATAAAAGTGGCAAGATTAGAAAGAAATTTTTTCATTATCTAATAGCATCTATTCAGTCAGAAAACATGCATAAATATGTCAATTAAAATTATTCTGTCATCAACAGTGGTTCACTTGTGATTTTAGTATGACTGTGTTCTGTGTTCATCAGATGTAAACCATACCTTAAGCAACTCTTTTGGTGGACTTTGGTTCATGGGCGTTTACATCATTCAAGTGCAGTGAAATCTGACTTCAGATTAACCCCTGCTGTGGGTCGTAGTCAATGACGTACATCCAAGTCAGCGAGACGGAATGAAGTTAGCGAGTGAAGTGCATAAAATATAAATTGGAATGCAGCCACTGATTAATTAATGACTATATACTTAAGAGTGAGTCATTGAATAATTCAAGCTTCAGATTTGTTCAAAAAACAAATTCATTAAGGAATACAACCACAGTGTTTTGCTTGGAGATGCTCAGTTGGTGATTCTCAGAACCTAAATAGAAACTCACTGAACTCAGATTTGCAAACACACACTAAGTTTAAAATGTCGTTTGCTGAATATAAATGTGCCGTGTTGGTATGAATATTTGCAAGCCTTTGCTGTTCAGCAGAATCACTCTATAGCGTGATTACCAATGTGATACTAACAGCAGAGGTCACAAATCTTGATCCAGGAGGGCCAGTATTGTTCCTATGGAAGTCAATGGTTGTCAGTTTGTAGCTTTCTTCAAAATATTTTCCTTTGTGTCCAACAGAATAAAGAAACTATTATAGGTTTGGAACCACCTGAGAGTGAGTACATTTTTGTGTGACCCCTCCCTTTAGTTATTAATATACAGAAAATATACAGCATGGCAGTATTTGTTGCTTCGCCTTCATTCTGATTTGATGTTTTGCCGGATGTGTGACATTCATCCACACACCATCTAAGAATGTCAATCCAGTGACAGAGTCGAATGCACTTCCATTAGGAAAATCTGTATTATAGAACCAACACATAAAAGGGATATTCATGCATGAAATAAACATATCTGCACATGACAGATCTGTTATAATACTAGTTTTCCAGAAGCACGCTCCGACAGAAGACTTATAAGAAGGTTTTGCTTGCGAATGTTTAATAAAAAGGACAAAAACTCTGGGGACTTGCGGCGTAAAATTTCAAGCAAAAGAAGTGTGTCTGGATCCTTGGCCGAGTTCAGAAATGAAATCTTTGTATGGAATTTGAATTAGATACACACAAACACATCAAAGCCGTGATTACTGAGCTGGTTTGTTTCCCGGCAGATAAGTGTGAGAACAGCAGCCAGTATAATTTCAGATGTGAATTAGTTTCATCATTTACAAACACGTGGGAAGCTATGTAATCATGTTACAAGTTTCACTTTGAAACCAAACAGCCTCTTGCACGGTTTCTGGGGAAATAATTAAAAGGGGCCTGTTTATTTCACATGAGCTCCGTAAACGCGACTCAAAAAGCGAAATGTTCTTTCCTTTTTGAGATCGGAAATCACCGTAAGCGCTTTCTGCTTTTCATCGCAGAGTTGTCCCTCGCTCTCTTTGTTTATGAATAGCCACGCTATGATAAATAAAGGTCTTATCAGTTCAGTAAGCATTCAGACAGAGCCTTTTTGTGTGCACTGATGTTAAATGTGGCCTCATTTCCCTTCCTGCTTTCTTATTCACCAGTGATGGAATTTTCCTCGGGGGCCAATAGCACTCATTGGAAATCAATGGGAATAAAGCATGAGGGAATTGGAGGAGATCAATTATTTCATAAACGTGTTTGGCGTGAGGTCATTGTGGTTGCTTTTCTAATTTTGCTAGTTAATCAGCCTTAACCCAGAGCGCCGAAAAGGGGAGTTTGGCTTTACATTGTAGTCAACCCCCCTCTCTCTTGCTCTTTTTTTTTGTGTTCGTGAAAATCGAGTGTTCTCAGGGAGGACAAACAGGGAGGCAGCTGGCTTGCAAGCATGTTTGTGTGTGTGTGTCCTATATTTAGGTCCTTTGCTTGTTCTGACAGCTGTTTATGTGTTCTTCAATTAAAAGCTGGCTTCAGTATGGACTGAGCCTTATGCATGTTCTGTTGATGTCCTATTTTTAATATTCACAGCCAGATGTAAAGCTCTACAGATGTGTGTGTTTTTTTTGCATGCACACTACCACCACACACACACATATGCGTCTACCCAGGCTATATCAGATAATTTTTTGTGCAAATGAGCGTAATATCCTCAGTAATGAGAGTGCTTGAGGTTTATTTCTGATGATGGCCTGTCAGGTCCAGAAGGCAAGCAGGACCTTAGACGGTTCGCCTAGAGGTCAGGCTGAATGTCACAAAATCACAGATGCCTCACAGATAACAGTCCTTCCTTAATGGACATGAACATGAATTTCAGGTCAGCGTTGGACTGAACCAGGCTTGATGTCCTTATAATGGCGGAGCATAAGTGTCCAGAGATATGTTCATTAATTCGATTGTGTACAGTGGATTCTTGTGTTATGGTGCATTCGCCCAGAGCTGAGGGACAATGCTATTCTCAATGGAGAATGACACGCGGTGCATATAACCTGCCGAACCAGAGCAGAAGCAGAATGAGAGCACAGGTGCACTGCAGATGGATGCTAAAGACATTTGGCAGGGGACCACCTGCTACTGCTACTGAAACAGCTAACATTTGGTTTCCAAATTAGATTCGAGGCATTCAGACAAGGATAATTAAGCTGATCCAATGTGACAGATTTTCTACTTTGTTTCGTAAAAGGGGGTTGAAGGGTTGAATATTTTGATAGCATTTTTTTGGGACAAATAAAACATTCATTGTAATACTGTGCAATATGTCTGTCTGTCTGTCTGTCTGTCTGTCTGTCTGTCTGTCTGTCTGTCTGTCTGTCTGTCTGTCTACAACCCCAAAGCTAGGACAGTATGGGAAATGCAAATAAAAATAGTTATTTCCAAATTTACTTTGACTTGTATTTCATTGCAGACAATATGAACACAAAATATTTAATGTTAAAGTTCTGTCTGGTCAGCTTAATTTCATTTGTAAAAATACATCCTTTGCTGTCATTCAGACCTGCGACACATTCCAAAAAAAGTTAGGACAGGACCAAGACAATTTAGGGCTAGCAATCAGATAAATTGGTTAAATAATGATGTGATTTGAAACAGGTGATGTTAACAGGTGATTGTAATTATAATAGGAGCGAAGATAGGCTGAGGATCGCCAGTTTGCCAATAAATATGTGAGAAAATTATTTAAATGTTTAAAAACAATGTTCCTTAAAGAAAGATAGGAATACATTTGGATAATTAAGCTGAACTACCGTGATCTCTGATCCCTCAGGTGGCACTGTATCAAGAATCATCATTCATCTATAAGCATTATCACGACATGGGCTCAGGACTACTTTGGCAAACCTTTGTTAAGTACCACAATACATAGTTACATCCACAAATCCCAGTTAAAACTGTATTGTGCCAAAAGGAAGCCCTGTGTTAACAGTGTCCAGAAGTGTTGTCAACATCTCCGAGCATGGAAGCCTCTGGGATGACCATCACAATGTGGAAACATGTACTGTGGTCAGATGAATCAGTATTTCAGGTATTTTCAGGAAAAATAGAAGCCGTGTGCTCCAGAGTAAAAAAAGAAAAAGGATCATCCAGACTGTTACCAGCAACAAGTCTGAAAGCCAGGGTCTGTCATATTATGGGGATTTGTGTCAGTGGTAACTTGCACTTCTGTGATGGCACCATTAATACTAAAAAATACATAGAGATTTCGGAGCACAATATGCTGCCTTCAAGAAGACATGGATATTTCAACAAGACAACACAAAACCACATTCTGCACACATTATAAATTTCTGGCTGCGAAGGAAGAGGATACAGGTACTTGATTGGCCTGTCTGCAGTCCCAACCTGTCTCCAATAGGGAATGTTCGGCACATTTTAAAGTGCAAAATGTGACAAAGAACTGTTGCCCGCCTTAAGACTTGTTTGCTGGAAGAATGGGACAAACTTACACCTGAAACACTTCATCACTTTGTGTCTTCAGTCTCTAAACTTCTTTTATGTGTTGTGGAAAGGAATAACAACATTACAAAGTTGTAAATGCTTTACTGTTCCAACTTTTTTTTTAAATGTGTTTATTTAAAAAAACAAAAAACAACAACAAACAAACAAACTAACAATAAAAATCATGAGGAACACATTTGATAGACATTTGTTAGATGTTTATTGTATTTTCTGCAATGAAATACAAGTCCAAGTAAATTTAGAAACCACTTTTTTTATTTGCGTTTTCCATACTGTGCTAACTTTTTCTGAATTGGGCTTGTATCTATCTATTGATTGATCAATCTATCTATGTATTTATCAATCTATCTAAGCCAACCAATTACGTAAACTTTATGTTAAATATGTGTTAATTCTATATAATTTTTAAATCCAAACCAAATCAAATAGGTAAAAAATGTGTCAATTCTGTAATATGAAAATCAATTAACATTTAACAAATTAACAAAACAATTAATTAATAATTAATGTAACAGTTAACAAAAAACTTTTTCTCTTTTAGGTAAGTTAGGATTATCAAATTTGTTTCTGTTATGCTTAATAGCAGAATAATGAGAGAGATATTTTTTGAGAAATTGTTGTAACTTTTCTTGAAAGTCAAGTTTACATACAATCAGATTATAATGCCTCTGAATAAGCTCAGATGATGGTGTCAAGGTTTTGGAATTTTCTGACTGGCTAATTGACAACCTTTGAGTTAATTGGAGGCACAACTGTAGAATAATATTCAAGGAAAACCTCAAACACACTGCTTCCTTGTGTGACAACATGGGAAAATCAACAAGCCAGAATCAACAAAAAAACCAGATTACTATTTGCAACATTACACTGGGAAATAGACACATTTTTGGAGACATGTCCTGTGGTCTGATGGAACTAAGATTGAACTGTTTGGCCAAACTGACCAGTGTTATTTGGAGGACAAAGGGGAAAGCTTACAAACCTAGGAAGACCATCCCAACTGTGAAGTATGGGCACTCTAAAAAATAGGGGGTTATTTTTTCTACCCAAATCTTGGGTTGAGGCAATTTGGGTAATTTTTGGGGGTTATTTTCAGAATCTTGGGTAGTTTCAACCCTGTTCCTTGGGTCAATTCAACTCCCAGCAGGGGCTGACTGGTATACCACCATATACAGTCATTGTATACCACATATTATATATGTGACGCTGAGTCAAAACAACACAATTGCTGGATCATCTTTCGCGGGCATTTTTGGATCTTCGGCAGGAGGAGGAAGGCGCTTTTCGAGCAGACTGTCTTCGGCATTTCAGGTGAAATAAAGGTTTGTATTTGTATTCGTATCATTTCTCATCATAGTATCATCTGATGAATCATAGTCTTTATAATCCAGGGTTAGCCTTATTCAACAGGCGGCCCACGCACGAATCACTTTCGGCAATTCTGTAACCCGCATGTACGTTATTATATTAATATTGTCCAGGTCTAACAAATGAATCTATTTAACGGTAACCTTACATGATTTTAGTCCTCAACATCACTCGAGTAAACCATATATTGTCGCGTCATGAAGGGTGTAGTAACACTAGGGCTAGGCGATACTGTGCCCGCTGCCCGGTTCTTTTGATTATTTGAGTGCCCGCCCATGCTACGTCTGAGCGCGGTTCGTTTCGCCGGCCATTGCCCTGTAAAGAGGTGCGCCATAGCGTGGTTTTCGTGAAGTTTGAGCACTTAACCCCACGCCAGCGCTGAACAGGTAATGTACGTTGTCTGGAACTGCTTAGTTAAGAAGCTGCAAATTTCTCGCTGTTCGGTGAGACGAGTGCATGTTGCAGCGTCATGTTAATGAACCCGTCCAAACACTGTACGCTATAAGCTATAACCTTGCTAATGGTCCCGATAAGCACACGTGAACATTTCTCAGCGATAAAGGATAAAAATCAGCAAAAGGCTAACGTTACAGAGAGAGTCAATCGTCACCGCATCACAAACTAGAAATAAGGAACCATAAAGCAATGTTTATTGTTTGGATATATCACTGCTTTCTACAGAAACTATCAAAACAGAATAAATTACCTTTTTGTGTGTGATATGCTCTAACTGTGAACCAATTACAACGTGATTTGAGGTAAAAACAATTTATTTAAATTCAGATTCATTCAAGGAAACGTTTATTTATTTAGCTAGTCATTAAACCATGTTTAATCAATTCATAGACTGTTCTTTTGTAAACTGCTGCAATTTTCACGAGAAACTTAAACTGCATGCTAATTTGTTGTTGTGTTTTTGGTGGGACTCATGGTGAGAGAATAGTGATATCTATTTAAATTAAATATTAAGTGTAGTTAAGATAAGAAAAAAACTTCTTTCTAAAGAAATGTGTGAAGTATTTCCACAAGAATAATTGAGAGTTTTATTATTCTGAGTTTATGCAACTCTTGTGAGTATGAATGCATTTTTTTCATATAGCAAAACAACGTTTTAATTCCTTTTTTCTTTGTTACAGATTTTAATTCAGACCCACAATAAACTGTCATGGTGGTAAGGCCACAGCCTTTCACTTAAGGTAAACACTATTGTCTCATCTGGCATGTATATCTATTTTTTTTGTTGCTATACTTTTTGCTACTATCACTGTGGAAATAAAAACTTTGTCATTTACTCTTTTGCATGTACACTATTTAAGAGTTTAGAACATAATCTAAAGAAAATCTAAATCATTTTAAATCTGATTATGGGGTTTAATCTATAAAGCAATTCTGTTTTTAAAATAAAGAACACATTGTTATATTTATATAAATGCTTTTTACTAATTAAAACTCATGCTATCTCAAAATGTTTAACTTTCTTTTGTGGGATACTGAAAAGAGAAATGATGGCTGAATAAAGCATCATAAATAAAACTGTTTGCAAAAATGAAGTTCTGTTTTTATGTTTTAGGTGATCTCATTGTGCTTTGATGGATTGCTTTCTACATAAGTTAAATGAGTGGCAGCTTTCAGAACTCAGTAGTTTTTAAGGTAAGTTTTCCTGTTATGTCCTATTTGTCTTGTGCTTTTGTGCAAATAGTGTAAATTGATCATCTCAAAACTGACATGTATAACCTTCAAATTAATATTATTTTAATGTATTGTCTTTTCCATAAAACTTTACAAAACTAGTTTGTAGTGCAAGTAATTCAGTTTACTACAATTTGTTATTCTTCTAGCCATAACACCTTTTACCCATAACAGCTAATAAATTGTAAGTCTAACACATTCACAGAAACAAGCATACTTTCTTGTTGCAAAATAAGGTGGATAATTGACAACGTGTAGATGCAATGTGTAGAATCATTAACAATACCCACAGTCTAATTCAGGTTTTCATGTGTATTGTGTGTTCATACAAATTTTTAAAATCTATTTGCAGGAAACATGGTATGCCCAAAGTTGAAATTACAGACCAGTCCTGGGTTCATTAAAGAGAGGCTGAGGAACATACGAAAGCAGAAAGGCCACAAGAGAGAAAGAAGATACACCAAGCAGGACAGTCATGCCAGGTAATGTGTAGACTTAATTTTTAAAACAGTAGTTTAAAAAAACTGCAATTTTAAACCCCATAACTTCAAGATGTCAAGTGAAAAGGACTTTTTTGTTTAGCTCATACTTATTATATTAGGTAGCCAGCACCCTTAAATAATACTCATATAAAAAACAATTAGTACAGCGTACTTTTTGTGTTCTTATTTTGTTTTTCAAAACACTTTTGCTGATATTGAGGTGAGATATGAGTAAAGTTTGGGACAGGTTTGGTGATTTGGGTAGGTGCGATAGTGGGTTACGGTATAAGTGATCGGCAGGGCCAGACGGAATCTGCGGGCGTTTTTTGCTATTTCTGCGGAGAATTTTAGTAAAAATCTGCGGATTTCTGCGGAATTATTTTGGGAGTATCATAACTAAAACCTTAATATGTGAAATAAAAAGTAATATCTTTTTATCTTATATTTAATGTTTAAAATGCAAATCCAATTCGATTAACTGTAAATATTTAACTTTAAGTAAATAAACAGAATTAATGATGGGCTAAAAATCTGCGGAAAATCTGTGGAAAATCTGCGGAATTCTGCGCGCGCAGATTCCGTGTGGGCCTAGTGATCGGTTATACAGTGTAATTATAAATAATGCAGAAATTCATTACAGTCAATTTAGATAAATGTGTCTGATAAATGTAAATATAATGTAACAACAAATCTGGTAACAATTTACAATATTTTGTATGTGTTAATATTAATATGAACATCTGTTAATACTATTCCTTCAACTAACCAAGTAACAATGAGCAACACATTAGTTACAGCGTTTATTAATCTTTGTTAATATTAAAAGTTAATGTCATTCATTGGTTCATGTTATTTCACAACGCATTAACAAAGTTTGCAATGCTTTGTAGGCCAATCAAGTGCTCCGTGCATACCCACACCTTGACTCTCACACTCTGATAGACATTTTTTCATTTGCATTATCTGTCCTTTAGGTTGGAACAAATATGGCGGAGTACCTCCAGCAGACTGAAGCATCAAGACCTTACCCTTATGTCACTTCAAAATGGACACATTGACTCCCAGGCATTTGTCATCCTGCCAGGAGAAGCTTTGGAGCTTAGGACTCTCACAGACAATTTAGCTTATTTAATTTACCTACAGCGCATGTCTTTGGACTTGTAGGGGAAACCGGAGCACCCGGAGGAAACCTACACCAACACAGTGAGAACATGCAAACTACACACAGAAATGCCAACAGACCCAGCCGGGACTCGAACCAGCAACCTTTTTGCTGTGATGCGACAGTGCTACCCACTAAACTACCGCACCGCCATGAGGTAGTATTTTAGTTTTATTTGTTTTCATTTTACAGGTTTTTTTTTTTTTTGTATGTAAACAGCTTATTGCTTGAGGAAGAGTTTTACTTTATATTCACTCTGATGAATGTTGACATTTTTGTGCAGCACAAAAGAATATATTATGAATATATGGTTTATAATATACTGTAGACTAAAAACACTGCTTTGTAACAAACGATTGTTGAGGTATTTTGTAATTTTAAATTTGATGTGCATGTGGATTTGTGCAAACAGTTTTACTAAAGCTTGAGTTTTTTTGTAGTTAATACATTTTTTTAAACGTTAAACCATTTGACATTTTAAATTCATGTGCATGTGAATTCATGTAAATTGTTTAAAATGTTTTACCTTGAGGTAATTTGGAGAAAAAAACAACCTCAGGCAACCCATATATATGAAAAAAATTGTTTTGAATGCAGTTTATAATTTGTACTCGGTTTTGTATGATGTCTTGACTTTTTAGTTGAGGTAAAGTGTATTTACAAAATGTAATGTGCTAAACAATTTTAATGGAACTAAAAATAAAGCTAATACAATATTGACCTGTTTGTTTTTTATGTGGTTAATGATTTTAAAAGAAAACAAAAAATTAAATTTGAAAATAACCTATTTATATAATCAAATTAACCTATTATTTAAGTAAAAATAACCAATTATTGGGTAGAAAAAACAACCCAATTGTGGGGTTAAAAATAATAACCCAATTACTTGGTTTAATTTAACCCCTGATGTGTTCTGTCCCATATTTACCCAGCAGTAGGGTTAAAAACAACCCAATTTGGGTAGTTTTTAACCCTGTGTTTTTTAGAGTGGGGGCGGCAGCATCATGTTGTGGTGCTGTTTTGCTGCAGGAGGAACTGGTCTACTTCACAGCATAGATGGCATCATGAAGAAAGAACATTATGTAGAAATACTGAAGCAACATCTCAAGACATCAGCCAGGAAATTAAAACTTTGCCACAAATGGCTCTTCCAAACAGACCATGACCCTAAGCATACTGCCAAATTAGTTAAAATGTGCTTTAAGGACAACAGAGTGAATGTTTTGGAGTGGCCATCACAAAGCCCTGAGCTCAATCCTATAGAAAATTTGTGGGCAGAGTTGAAAAAGCTTGTGCGAGCAAGACAGCCTACCAATCTGACTCAGTTACACCAATTTTGCCAGGAGGAATGGGCCAAAATTCCTTCAAACTATTGTGAGAAGCTTGTGGAAGGATACCCAAAACATTTGACCAAAGTTATACAGTTTAAAAGCAAAGCTAAAAAAATACCAAGGAAATGTATGTAAAATTGACTATAAATTAATAAAAAATTCTCAAAAAAATAAAAAAATAAAATTCTCTATTCTGGCATTTAGCAAATGTAAATCATTTAGGTAATCCTAACGGACCTAAAATAGTAAACGTTTATGATTTACCATCAGACATTTAAAAAAAAAAAATGGTTATGTTCCTTTTTTTTTAGAGTGTATGTAAACGTTTTCAACTGTATATCACTTGTAAAGTATAACAAGTAGCCTAGCACGTGCTAACATCATTTTCCATCATGCTAGCAACTGGTTAAAAATCTATCTATTTGTCAATCTGTCTATCTTTCTGTCTATCTGTCAATCTCTTTATCACTTGCAATATGTGTAACAATTCTTTTTGTCTGTCCATCTATCTGCCAATCCAAGTTACAGATTTTAAATTGTTATTTTCCTTGCTTCTTTTATTTAGCAAGTATGAACCTCCATCTGTGGGAATTGTTTGAACCTTCAGTGTCCTACAAGAATGGCTTTGAACCTTCGAAAATGTTGTTATTCGGGTTAGTCTTGCACAGCAGGTTCTTCGTTTAAACACTCTAAACAAAATAACCACACATGCTGCACATATGCATATAACCATAATTAACAAAACATCAGAAGCAGGACAAACAGAAGGTGCTGTAGCATCCCGGAAACAACAACAAGGGAGATGCAAACAACAGATTGAAATCCCTCAGAAAACAAAAAATAAATAAAACCACAATATAAATGACACTATACTTAGAGATACATTAACAGCGTTCACATTTACTGTTGATCTCTATCAGGCCTGGATAACACTCAACATATTTCAATATTTTAATCATTATAAGTGGCTTGTTACAAAAGTAAACTCTGCTTCCGGCTTAACAAGGAAAGAGTGCAATATGCCTTCATTTGTGGGTGGACAATTTTGATAAATGTAAACTCTCAGAAATAATGGCAGGAAACAATAGCCATATAATCAGCCCATGAATAATTGATGGACTGTAATGGAAGCCTATAAACACCCATAGACTCATTCCCACAGAACTCCGATGACTTGATTACTTCAAACTGCAGAGAAAGCACAAATCTGAATAAACGACCGAAAACAAAGAAAGCAGCTGAATGAAAAATGAAAGGAGAAAGGTAATAGAATGCCGGTTTTATGAGTCTGTAATAATATATCGTGTAAAGAGGAAGCACTTCAAATTCGAACAGAAAGGCTTATTTCTGTAGCCATATACACTGCTCCATCTGCCGGCCAGTTCTGCATTCTGTATTTCTTCTCTTCTCTAGATGAGATAAGAAACCAAAGAATTACAAATACCCCAGCAAGAGCTCATTAAATCTACAGCAATTACTCTGCATCCCTTCACAAACCCTCAGTCTCACAGCAGCCGAAGCCTCGTTCCGAGTTTTTGTCAGGCTGTTAAACTAACCTAACAAACTGATTACAAGAATCACTTAAAAGCATGCATGCATCAGACACGGAGGACTTCAATGAGCCACTGAAAAACAGATACGAAACCACAGCAAATCTCAAACATAAAAAGCAATGGAATCCTTCTTTTAAAGATTCTCCTAAAACCCCCCATATTCTACAGACTTACAAAACAGATAAAAAATTCATGCACCCTTAAAAAATTGAAGTGAATGTCCTGAACTTGTGCAGAACGCAGAGCCAATATTAATGAATAATTTAACCCTGAGATGTTAACGGGACTTTGGGGTTTAAGGGATGTGTGAAATTGAAATCCCAAAGACTCAAAACATCATGTCTGGATTGTTTCATTGCAGATGATTTGTGCTATGTGTAGGACTGCAGTCGCCACTCGTCATATTAGTCTTATCTGTCAATAGATCTGCTGCTCATTAATCTATCTGACTCAAGCATATTCATGTAGGGGATTTTTTTTAGCAAGTAATGAACAAGAAAAGAAGTTTCCCAATAGGGTTGCTTTCAAGAACAACTTAGTTGATACGTACAATTATTAAGCAATGCTACATTTAAAACATCATCCAGTTGCTTTTCTTCACCACTAGAGGGCACTAGTATTTAAAAATGAACCCAATAATATCTTAAATGAACTTGGATGTAACTCGTCCAGCTATTGATTTTTTATGTAGTGCAGTCAACTTTGATTCTCATCCTTTAGACCATTCAGGCTTAAATCCATTTTTGTTGTTGTTGTTTGAGACTTATATTTGATAAATTGCATTATACTACCTTAGCATGACAAGTAGGCAAGATAATTAGTTTTCAGCTGTTTGTCTTCACCATAAAATTATGATTTTGGTCTGTCTGACCTCAAGGGTTTTGGCTTTTTCAAATGTATCTAACACTGAGATTGTTGTGATGCATAAAATGTCATCATTTTAATTATCTGTTTAATTTTAATTCACTA